>CM060076.1:31856602-32456602 GCA_030533445.1 Cyprinodon diabolis
ACGCTCAAGAAGCACAGTAAACAGTCCAGTGGTAAAGTTGTGGAAAAGTTTCAAAAAAGATTCTTTAATGAAGAGGATGGATCAAAGGAAAAGGAAGAATGATGATGCCTAACAGTAATAATAAATAATTTTAAATAAGGAGACCCACCATTAACGTTATTGCTATTTTCTTATGGAAATATCCAAATATAGCCTAGGGCAAAAAGAAAAAAAATCCTCTTTTTGTGTCGCCTTTATATTTAAACACACTTTTTGTTTATCGTCAGTTTAAGCCAAGGATAAACCCTAAAGCAGGGATTTAAATTTGTGGGCTGATCAGAAAAGAGACAGTTACAGCTCTATGAAAGAAACTTTTGTTTGATTTACAAAGACACTGCAAAAACTAAGTAAGTAAAAATAAGTGCAATTTCTTAAAATTAGTGTATTTACCCTTAATTTTAGTAGGCAAATAAGCTGCCAAAGGAATTAGTGTTTTCAGTCTTAAGTAAATAAGATAATTAGATATTATATATGCACTTTAAATAAGAGAATGCAATTATTTTTTCTTATTTTAAACATAAATGATTTCCTTCCATTAGCAAAGCATCTTACTACCTAATTAATTTCAATAAAAAAAGATACACTTATTCTGAGAAAAATGGATGTACTTTTAGTACATTAACTTACTTTAGTACTA
The DNA here is from genome assembly GCA_030533445.1 of Cyprinodon diabolis. NCBI lineage: Eukaryota > Metazoa > Chordata > Actinopteri > Cyprinodontiformes > Cyprinodontidae > Cyprinodon > Cyprinodon diabolis. The sequence continues at coordinate 31,857,279 of CM060076.1, forward strand.
CATTTACATTTGTACTTTTAGTTTTTTATTGAGAGAGAGCACCCTGTCCTGCTAGTGATGACCTCAGCCTCTTTTCTTTTTGCAGTTTTTGCCGCTTTGTGAACCTTTAATGAATACAGTCCTCCGCTTTATGAAAACACACAATAAAATATTAAAAGTAATAATAATTCCTCAAAATTCATGGATTTTGTCTTAATATAATTAGGGAAACTATCGAATGGGGATTCTTTGCACTTAGAATAGGATGAATAAACATTGTAAATTAGAAACAAAATCATAAAATTGTTTATTTTATCTTATTTCTAACATAAATCATCTTATTTCCTTTACACTTAAGTTATCTACTCAAACTATGGAAAAAACATTAGAATTGAGAAAGCTTCCTGGAGGGGAAGTGAAATGTCTTCAAACTTTGGAAACCAAGTCCAGTGGATTGTTTTTTAAACTTTTACGGAATGGAAAAACAATTACTTTAGGGAAAAGAAAGACCAACTAATATTTTTTATCCATTTATTTTTTTGCAGTTGAGGACTGCACAAACTGCCTCAAATGGGCCAAATTTGGCTCACAGGCCTTGAATTTGACACACATGCCCTAGAGGTTGCACAATTTCCTAACCTAATCTGGTAGGCTGGAGAATGAGAGCATTAATTAGAAAGCAACAACTCTGAAAATGCTGCTAAAACCCACAGCTCAGGTAGAAATATCCATCCATAGGACATCTATCAGTCATTTTCCCTATCAATCTGGTCTCTAACGGGTTGGTTAGTCTGCTATATGGTGGTTGGTGGGAATATGGAACGACTGGTTGTACACATTAGTCAGAGATGCACTGGGATCAAAGTGTATTCAAAATGACCTAGTCAAAGTCCAGACCTAAATCCAATTGAGAATGTTACAGACATGGGCGGTTCTAGACAGGGGCCAATGGGGGCCGGTGCCCCTGTAGGTCATGTCCTGGCCCCTGTACTGTAGATATAATACTCAAAGAAATTCTAATGACGATCTGCGCTGGAACAGACATGGTTGCTGATAGCTCCTTTGGATCTATTTCTTTTTTTTTTCTTTACAAATTCTGTTTTACTAATTATTTAAATACGATAATGTGATAGCTTCAGTGGTATTGAGATAGGAGCCCAGTTTCAATCTGCTAAATGTTTTTTTCAAGGAAAAAAAAAAAAAACAACAACAAATTTTTACAGCTTTTCATGTTTTTCATGAGTTCCAATTCAGATTTTATAGAAAACGGTTATTTTAACTTAACTTACATCAAAAATATGTAAAATTCCTAAATTCTGAATGCATATAGACCTAATAAGACATATAATTTTAATTAAACTTAATTAAATAGAAATTACACTTTATGCAGCTGTCTTAATATATTGAAATCCCTTGCCCTGTTTTTTGTTTCGTGCTTTTCTGTTCCTCCATGAAAACAAATTAGCCCCCTCCTGGCCCCCCTGGTACATTTGGTCTAGAACCGCCACTGGTTACAGACATGAAGAAAAGTTCTTAAAATGCTTTAAAAACCAAACCCCCTCTAATTGGGTGTGCTGCAGAGTGAAATATACAAATGTTTGAGTCTCTAATTGTGCAAAGTTGGACCTGCAGGAAAAAAATGTGTTGATTATTAATTAGAAGCCCATTTAAAAAGGTTAAGTTTTCCTTATTAATCATGTCTGATCCTATTGGGTTAAGTCTACAGAGGTATTAAGTCCAGATGCCGCTGTCTCTGGCCCTCATTATACGTGTGAAACGCGTATAATCAGACAGTCCAGAGCATTAGGTGCAGCAGGGCTTCTGTCTGTGCACAGGTCTGGCGCTTTTTCTCCTTCTCTCAGACTGATGGTTGAATATTGCAGGAGCAAATAGATACATGCCATCCAGACCGGCTCTGCAGCTGTGGGAACATGCACAAAAATAAGACGCATTGGGGCTATTAAGGTGCAAAGTGAGCGGCTCATTTCCTCAAATATTTGATGTTAAGATCATGCGAGATGCGAACAAGCAAGGAAATCGGTGACAATGTGAATAATGGTGAATCGGGCCACCGACACAAGTTCAATATTGACCTTTTGGAGGATGAAGCTTGTTTCCCTGGGAGACGCAAAGAGACGCGCAAAACGCAGCCGACAGAATCCGACGCAACATGCGCAAACAGACGACCAAAAGAGAGAGGGAGGGGGTTCATGATTCACAAATGGAAGGGAATGAGCTATAAATTGGACCGCTTTTCAATGCAAATGCTTGGATGTTAATTAACACCCGCATTGTTGATTGAAGGAGCTGGTTTGGGCCTTTGATTGAAAAGAAATGGCACCTCTGAGCATCAGATGGAGCTTTGAACTTATCTTTGATTGGCAATGGTGGAAGGAAGAAAGACTGAGAAATATCACACAAAAGGCATCTTAATTTTCCGAATTAGGGGCTGTAATGTGAGGGCCAGGCAGTTTGGATGGAGCAGCCACTTTACTGGCTTTTGGCTGGACTGGAGGATAGATCTGATGTAAATTTACATGTCTGCTCCAATCATGCTGACATCACACAACTGCAAGGATCAAGGCTGTATATTCAGATCAAATGATTCGGATTTTAAACCAGCAATTAAATCACACAAATAAAACCAACTGTAATTAGTAAAAAAAAAAGGCGTTAAATAACTGCTAAATGAGAAATAAGAACTGAAATAAATCTATAGATTTGGATGTGTGTATATATATATATGTGTGTGTGTTTACATATATATATGCACACAAATATATATATATATACACATATATCCACTTATATACACTATATTGCCAAAAGTATTTGCTCACCTGCCTTGACTCACATATGAGCTTAAGTGACATCCCGTTCCTAATCCATAGGGTTCAATATGACGTCGGTCCACCCTTTGCAGCTAGAACAGCTTCAACTCTTCTGGGAAGGCTGTCCACAAGGTTTAGGAGTGTGTTTATGGGAATTTTTGACCATTCTTCCAGAAGCGCATTTGTGAGGTCGCACACTGATGTTGGACGAGAAGGCCTGGCTCTCAGTCTCCGCTCTAATTCATCCCAAAGGTGTTCTATCGGGTTGAGGTCAGGACTCTGTGCAGGCCAGTCAAGTTCATCCACACCAGACTCTGTCATCCATGTCTTTATGGACCTTGCTTTGTGCACTGGTGCACAGTCATGTTGGAAGAGGAAGGGGCCAGCTCCAAACTGTTCCCACAAAGTTGGGAGCATGGAATTGTCCAAAATGTCTTGGTATGCTGAAGCATTCAGAGTTCCTTTCACTGGAACTAAGGGGCCAAGCCCAGCTCCTGAAAAACAACCCCACACCATAATCCCCCCTCCACCAAACTTTACACTTGGCACAATGCAGTCAGACAAGTACCGTTCTCCTGGCAACCGCCAAACCCAGACCCGTCCATCAGATTGCCAGATGGAGAAGCGCGATTCGTCACTCCAGAGAACGCGTCTCCACTGCTCTAGAGTCCAGTGGCGGCGTGCTTTACACCACCGCATCCGACGCTTTGCATTGCACTTGGTTATGTATGGCTTGGATGCAGCTGCTCGACCATGGAAACCCATTCCATGAAGCTCTCTGCGCACTGTTCTTGAGCTAATCTGAAGGCCACATGAAGTTTGGAGGTCTGTAGTGATTGACTCTGCAGAAAGTTGGCGACCTCTTCGCACTATGCGCTTCAGCATCCGCTGACCCCGCTCCGTCAGTTTACGTGGCCTACCACTTCGTGGCTGAGTTGCTGTCGTTCCCAAACACTTCCATTTTCTTATAATACAGCTGACAGTTGACTGTGGAATATTTAGGAGCGAGGAAATTTCACGACTGGATTTGTTGCACAGGTGGCATCCTATCACAGTTCCACGCTGGAATTCACTGAGCTCCTGAGAGCGACCCATTCTTTCACAAATGTTTGTAAAAACAGTCTGCATGCCTAGGTGCTTGAATTTATACACCTGTGGCCATGGAAGTGATTGGAACACCTGATTCCAATAATTTGGATGGGTGAGCAAATACTTTTGGCAATATAGTGTATATACATACACACACATATATATATATATATATATATATATATATATATATATATATATATATATATATATATTTATATGCTCCAAATCTATACATTTATTTCAGTTCTTATCTCCCATTTAGCAGTTATTTAATATATTATATAAAATATAATATATATTATATATATATATATATATATATATATATATATATATATATGTATGTATATATATATATATATATATATATATATATATATATATATATATATATATATATATATATATATATGTATATATATATATATATATATATATATATATATATATATATATATATATATATTTGAAAGTATAATATATGAATGTTGAATTAAAGTGGGCCAAGGGTCAAAGCTTGAGGAACCCCACAGTAAAACAAGTCTACTTTTATCTAATGATTTTTAAAAGTATTTTACAGGGTCATATCATTTAAGAAAGATTTAATTTTTTTCTAAGATATGTTTGTGTCCAGCTTGGTAAGCTAAAATGCCAGTGCTAAATTCAAGCCTCTCAGCAAGCCAAGCTTCACAGACCGGAGGCCGCCCTCTCAGAAGGTCAGAACACGTTGAATCAAAGCAAATCTATGACACCTGATTGAGGGCCGTAATGTAACTAGGAAACCAAACCTTTACTGACCAGGGTTCTTTATTTATTTGTTTTTATCAGATTGAGCATGTAGATTGATAAGGTTATGAAATATGGTTCTGTATTGAAAAACTATAAATGCATGCAATTTATCATAGTTCTTTAAAATTTTGATGGAAAGCTCTATTCCTGCAACAGGGATTCTATGACATCCCCAGCTTCCCTCACTATCTTGTGCAGGGCCTCCCTTATTGGAAATATTGCAGCCCATGAGGGTCATTGCATCACCACACTCTAAACTACAGTTCTAATGAGTTTTGTAAGGGTAGGAAAGCGATAAGCGTCTCTGCATGGTCTCCAAGTGCATGCATGGGTTCTCACCTGGTACTCTGGGTTCCTTCAACAGTATAAAACAATGACTGTTAGCTACAGGACTATTCTGGTAAACTAAAAGTGTTCGTAGTGAGCATTACCAACGTGTTTCCTTGCAGCAAATGTTTGATTTCTGTTGCAAAAACTTTTAACAAATCACATGCAGGAGGGGAATATCCCATTTATGCCTTCATCTGCAAACTCTCAAATGTGCAAAAGAACCAAATGGAAGATGCAGAAAATCCAGAGATAATATTTTTTGCCTATACAGGTCAGGTCTGTCCACGTGCTTTTTTTTTAATGGAGTCATCTCATAGTGCCTGTGTTTTCTTGGTAGCCTACCCCACAGCAGCCGTGTGGAGTGCTACCAGTTTCATTGCAACTAATTAATAATTTGTCTTGTTGGAAAGCTGCTGGTCGCTGAGAGCAGGTCTGGCAGTCATCTGTCATTTGCTCTTCCTGTGTGCCCCTTCAGTCTGTCTGACATCTCTGAGCAAACGCGGCCCAATACACAACCAGAAGCCCAGGGCCCTTGTGAGCAGCCAGCGAGAGCACACTGCTTCTAATGTTTGTGTGACAAAAAAGGCAAGGCAAATCCTCGCAATGGAATCAGATAATCACCCGCCTGTGAAGAGCCTGCCCCAATCCACATCCACCCAAAGTTGGAGAGCGAGAGGGAGGGGGGTGCTGGATTAACTGTCTGTTTGGCTAATAATTTTAATCTGCTGGACTGCTTCAGGAACTGGCCATCAGAGCATGGAATAAACATCTATTTCTTCACACCGTTTCGATTATAGCGGCTCTCTGCATACAGAGAACTCAACCCACCCAACTCCCCTGTTACACACTCATCATACGCAGGATTCTCAGCTGGACAAGACAGAAGCAAGAGCCAGCTGCGGGCTGCAAACTCTTGCCAGACTGTCCCAGCCTGACCTCGTGCGGTGGAATGTACACGTGGAGAGTGTGGGCTGTGTGTAGACAAGGAGGAGAGGGCGCTTCAGGTTCACAGGGTCAAGAGATATCTGTCTGGGGCACATGTGGAGCAGGAAGGAACACACAACTTGAAGGAGAGTGGGCTAATTCTGGAGAAATTCAAGTTGCAACAATAAAAAATAGGACCTTTTAGGTTATTTATTTCTCATAAAACTTGCATATATAGCCAAATGCATATGTATACTAAACAGCTGCTTTGGCTTCCAACAAAATAATGTATTATATGGTTAATAACTATGAAATGCACCCCATCCACAAGTAACACTGAACCAAAAAAGAACATTTCATCCAAATGCTGAAAAATGATCATCTAAAAATGATCATCTAGGGAGTGATTAGCATTTGTATTCACCTTTAAACTGATACCCCCAAATAAAAGCTGGAGTAACAACTTGCCTTGAGAAGATTAGTAAATTAGGCTGATGATTATATGTCTAGTCAGAGTGTAAAGGCCTTTTATGAGAATATGTTCCCTATTAGCTGCAGGATCTGTGCTGATTGAATTCAGCTCCATTGGTCTTAATTGAATATCTGTCCAGGGGCCACATTCTGCCATGAAAAGCTTTTGTTTATTTAAAATTGTCACCCAAATTGTGTGTTTTTGCATTCAAGGGCTAACTAAAAAGGCTATACCTCGATCCCAGGAGGTCTTCATCTTCTGCAATCCAATAAAATGCATTAAAGTCAAAGTTTGGTTTCCAGAAATCTGTCAAATTTTGGCCAAATGGAGGTAAAACTGCAGATCAAACATGTTCTACTGTAGTTCTGGCGAATACACGCCTCTAGATGACATTGGAGTCTAATGGTGGCTGTTTGAAGTAGGGCCACTTAGATATCCTGTTTAGGATGGGGCTGTATTGCCGCACCTTTGTTCTGATAAGAGGTCCCAGCCCCCAATGACAAAGTGCGAACGATGGGGAGGGCCGCGGCGATATAAGGGGCCGGTGAAGTGTCACGGACCTTCAGAGCTTCTCTTAATGATTTGAGCTTCCGTCCTGCTATCTTCAATCTAATTTTTTTTCCCCTCATGGATTTCCTCCGCGCTTATTTCGTCCTGTGCGCCGCTTTCCTTGCTCTCATCGAGGCTTTTACGCACGAGGATATGAAGGACGCGCTGCTGCAAAAACTCGGTTTGGATGAAGTTCCTAGAATCCAAAAGAGGGATCTGGAGAACCTGCTGGTTCCTGCGCACATTAAGAACAAATACCTGTCCATGCTGAAGATGCACCACAGCCGGAGGCGTAGATCTCTGCCCAGCCTGGCGGGGATCCTGAGGGGGGTTCCTGGCAATGCAGGTAAACATGATGATAGAAAAATACTTCATGCATCATCTGTGATTTCTGTGCGTAATTGCGCACAGACGTTCCTTTTTTTACGCACCCAGCAGAAACTAAAACACACGTTTATTTTGTTTGTTGCTTTAGATATTTCTGGAGAGTACGTCTACTCCGACACCACCCGGCACCGCGTGGTGTTTGACATGGAGGCGCGGATCCCGGATAACAGCGAGGTGACCATGGCCGAGCTGAAGCTTTACCAGCGCGCATCGCACCACAAACGTTACACCGTGGAGAAAAAGAACCACCGACCCGTCAACAACGCCCGGGTCAGCATCTACTGGGTGGAGGTGCTGCCGGACGGCTCCAACAGGACCTCACTTGTGGATTCACGGTAAGAAAAAAACGCGCACCTTTGCCCCACGCTGCATTAAAGGGGAGTCAGCGGCGTATGGTTGTAATTGATCGTCCTTATCGTGTTTTCACAGGTTGATCCCAATTCATGAGACCGGCTGGAAGAGCTTTGATGTCACCCAGGCGGTGCACTATTGGTCCAAGACGCAGCTGAAGACACCCATGCACCTGGAGGTGTGGATCGAGGGCGAGAGACCTGGCAGCTACGCGGCAGAGATGGCCAGGAGTGTGCGCTTTACCACCCAGGAGCAGACGGATAACACCTTGGGGAAGCCTGAGCTCATCCTTTACACACTCAACCTCGAGGAGTACGGGTGAGGATTAAAATTGATCTCACATTGGTGAAATTTATCTCTGCATTAAACCCATACCCTTGGGGGATATACTGCACTGCAAAAACTACCTAGAAATAACTCAAAATGTCTTAAATGAAGCGTATTTACCCTTAATTTGAGTAGGTAAATAAGATAAATTGCCAAATGGAATCTTAAAATAAGGTAATTAGATGATATACACTTGAAATAAGACAATGAAATAGTTTTTTCCCCCTTATTTCTAATGTAAATTGTCTTGTTCCATTGGCAAAGTTTCTCACTTACCTCAAGAAAAATGCACTTATTTTAAGAAAAAAGGGACTTATCTAGATTTTTTTTTCCAGTGTGATATACTGGATCTGCATATCTGTGAGAATCAGACCACACTGCAACAAAAATTAAATCTCAATTAGTGATTTTTTTGAAGTGCATTTTTTCTTGAAATGAGGATGCAAGTGAGACATTTCACCAATGGAACAATACAGTTTACATTTAAAATAACTAAAATACGATTTCATTGTTGTCTTTTTTCAAATTTATATTATCTGATTATCTTATTTTGGCAATTAATCTTATTTACCTCCTCAAATTGAGGATAAATACACTTAATTTAAGGAGTTTTTACTTATTTCTAGATAGCTTTTGCAGTGCAAGCTTTCTTTAGAAAGTTTGTTTTGGACACTAAATACAATCAGTATTGCAAGATTTATAACAGCTTTATTAATTTTCTTTTTTTTTCGTTTTAGTTTTAATTTCAAAATGTGAAATAAATAAAAAATTAACAGGAACGAAGGGGGGGGGGAAACTGTAATTAATAACGTAGCCCCAACTTTAAAGAAAAAAGCATGTTTTAATCACATTGACACACATTCATTGACCAAAGTTATTACAAAGGCTTGTGTGAGCTAATCACTACAAGCTGCAGGGGTCTATAGAAGATATTTGTGTGGATTAAACTGTGGCATGAACAAACACAAATGTAATTATTTTTGCTTTTATCATTTATTTTATTTAAATAAAAAGAAAAACTAAAATGTATGCCACACATATCTATTCAAGTTTCAGGAATAAAATCCAACACTTATCTTTCAGAGATCTTAAGGCAGTGTGGCTGCAGATTATATCTTAGCCAAACCAAATTTATAGAGAAATAAATTTAATCTGATCTGATTTTTTTTTTTTTATCTTATCGGATCTGAATTTTTAGATTTTTTTTTTAATAGTCCAAAAAAAAAAAAAAAAAAATAGAATCTCTGTTGGAGGCAGAGGTGTAGCTAAAAAATGTAGGGCCCGGACTCTTTTGCAAACCCCCCCACATTTCATGCAGCATCAGTCAGCTAACCTCCCTCTCTGTTTCTCTTCCAGCTCTGCAGGCGACTGCGATGCAAACCAGAACAAAGACACCTGCTGCAGAGAGGAGTACTTCATCAACTTCCGCGCGCTCACCTGGACGCAGTACTGGATCATCGAGCCGGCCGGTTACCAGGCCTTCAGGTGCACCGGAAGCTGCAAGCAACCCAAACGCAACTACGGTTACGGAGAGCGGCGGTGCGTGGTGGCGGAGAGTTCCCCGCTGCCCATCATGTACCTGGTGAAAAAGGGGGACTACACTGAGATAGAGGTGGCTGAGTTCCCCAACATGATTGTGGAGCGATGCGGCTGCATGCTGGACAACGCCTCTGTGGTATGAAGGCCGTAGTCGTCCTGTTGGGAAATAACGCAGGGCGAATATAGTTTCTTTTGTTAGCTGTTACCGTATTTAATGTTTTTTTTTTACCAACTCGTCAAGTACTTTTTATTTAAATGGACATTCAGAGGGAACGGTTCAGGCGGTACGATAAATTCAATCTCCCTCCACAAGCACTTTTAGAGATTTTGTAAATTTTAAGGTTGTTTCTTTTAAATATGAATTTGTATGAATTGTGTTAAATCTAGTGCAATCATTCAGATTCAGAGTGATTTTTTTAAAGAAAAAAAAGCTGTATATATAATATGAATGAGTTTATGTTTGTAAAATAAAATATTGGTTTCTCACTTTGCTCCTGGTGTCCCAGTTGGTCTCAATTCACATTCATGATTGGATTCGGATGCAGCTGCCTGCGTCTTTCACCTGCTGATTTGCACTTGCAGAAAGCAAATAACCGCCCTAATGATGCGGAGCGCTGGTACACAGTCTTGGCTTGTAATGCTTTGTTTGCAGAGGGAAGCAGACCCCAGCAGCGCATACAGTGAAACTGAAAGTCAATTTCCATGATGCTGGGCTCCTTATGCATTTTTCTTTCAGCTTAGACCGGGACAAACGTTGGTCATCACAGCCAATCCCAAATGTACAGTTTACTCTCAGAGTGGGGGGTCTTGTCATTCGCTAATCTGCTGCTGAGGAGGGTCAACATGGATAGACCCCCCCTGAAAGCGCAATGATCTCCTAACTCACTTTGTCAGTTTGGCTTCACACATTTAGAAACTGAGCGTCAGTTTTCCAGTCTTTCCAAAGATTAATAATCAGATTTTTGGTCTGGATTACAAGCACATGAATGTAACAGATATATACATCTAACAATAGATCTATATGCTGCAGCTCTGGTTGTCTGAAGGCTCTTATCCTACTCCAAGCTGCCAGATTTAACTCTTTCACAGCTTCTGGCAGGTTTGCTCTTTTCATTTTATATTCAACAAATTACATTTCAAATGCAATACATGATAAGCATCTAAAAATGATCATCTAGGTAGGGATTAGCATTTGTATTCAACTTTAATCTCATACATCTAAATAAAAGCCAGAGTAACCATGTGCCTGCAGAAGGTTAGTAAATAAGGCAGATGATTATATGTCTAGTCAGAGTGTAAAGACCTTTTACGTTTGCTATTAGCTGTAGGATCTGTGCTGATTGAATTCAGCTCCATTGGTCTTAATTGAATATCTGTCCAGGGGACACATTCTGCCACGAAAAGCTTTTGTTTATTTAAAATTTGACCCCCAATTGTGTGTTTTTGCTTCCAATAGCTAACTAAACAGGCTATACCCCGATCCCAGAAAGTCTTCATCTTCTGCAATCCAACAAAAAGCATTTAAACATTGTTAAAGTTTGGTTTCCAGGAATCTGTCCAATTCTGGAGGTGGAGCTGCAGATCAAACATGTTTTACTGTAGCTCTGATGAATACACGCCTCTAAATGACACTGGAGTCTAATGGTTTTCCAGTCCTTCCATAGATTAGTATGGATTATCGACACATGACTATAACAGATGTATCTAATAATAGATCTATATGCTGTAGCTCTGGTTGTTTGAATGCTCTTTATCCTGCTGGAAGTTGAGCTTCTGCTCCAGATTTAACTCTTTCACAGCTTCTAGCAGGTTTGCTTATTTGATTTCACATTCAATGAATTGCATTTGAAATGCAATACATGATACAGCCGCTGCCTTGTTTTGTTGTATGTTAGGTTTTCATTCACTGCATGCTCGATGTGTCCCCTCCACTGTTTGGAAGAAGCTTGAGACTTTTATGATATTGTTTCATAAAACTTACCCTTCTTAATACTTCACACCATTCCTCCTTAACTTTTCCTCATGATGTTTGTTCATAGATGTTCTGGAACAAACCTGAGACCTTCATAGAAGACCTGGGTTTGTAATGATTTGATGATACACAGGAGAGATTATTTGGTTTATTAGGGTATTTTTAAATAAGTTTGCTGCACAGATCTTTATGTTAAGATGTCAGTATGTTTATTCAGATTCTTTTTTAGGGTCATTTAATCCATAATGAGCCATTATTAACGTGAGCATGATCCATTTATAGTTGATGACCTGCAGATGTTAAACTAGAATAAATATTTCTATTTTCACTGTAGAGATTATCACCATCTGCAGTTTATTATAGTTCAGTTTATTTTAATGCAACCAGCATTTCAGACTAACTCTATAAGTAAGTACATCATTATAAACAGTACAAAAATAGGAAGAAAGAAATCATATAACATTTATATTTAGAGCATGTCTCCATGTTGCCCTGTGATGGACTGGCGGCCTGTCCAGGGTGGAACCCGCCTCTCCATGGAAACAGATGGAGATAGGCACCAGCATCCCTTGCAAACCTGATTGGGATAAGCGTGACGGAAAATGGATGGATGGATTATTAGAGCAGACCTGTAGGTCTTCCCTCTGCTTTTTGTCCCAGGAAGCTTTAACTTTAAAGCCCACACTGATTTCTTATAGGAAATAACAGCACTAAAGCTTGCTTTCAGTTACATATCTCAAATATGAGACTTCAAATCTCATGTTTATTGATTTTATTACTTTATTTAAATACTTAACACCAAAGAACCTATAAAAAAGGCTCAAATTCTCTCTATAAATACAGCCTGTGCAGATCCTTAACAGACTATCAGTTATCACATTAAACACCAGCTTATTGTCAAATATCGTACTCAAATAACTTAAAACTATTTTGTTTTGGGATGTAGATTGTGTTTTATGGAAAGTCACTAATTATATCCTTTGATTTTCAAACATTTAATTTTCTTCAACACACTGCTAAACAAGGTTATTGAACACAGGATCAAAAATCACTGTTTCATGAGTAAATTTAAGAATACATTAGTACATTAGCAGCCCAATATCCAGGTTTAAAAAAAAAATTTTTTGTTAAAGGCAGAAGAAAAATCTACAAAAGTGAACGAGTCTTTGAATTTTGCAGATGTTTATAAATCAGATCTGGACGAAACTTAATCCAATTTAATCACATTTGTTGTGAAATCAGTTCAGACGGCATAAAAGGAGATTTTAAAAAGACAAATGTCAAAAAGCAACAGAAACCGCTCAAACGCTCTTCACAGGTAGGCTGGTTGAACCAAGTCAGTTTATTCTGTTAACTTTTTCATAAAAGTTAAAAATAAAAACACAATTTATGACTAAAAATACAACCTAGATGTAAAAACGAACACATCTGAAAAGTTCCCAAAGTGTAGGTTAAACGTTAAGACCTGATTTAACACCAGCAATAAAAACAGTTTGTGTTTGACAGCACGCCGTCGCATTCTGCTCCATGTTTGTACCCTCGGTGCAGACATTCAGCCATCAGTCGACAACCTTCAGTTTGTGTATTACAGTGTTTAACATTCATGCACGACCAAATAAACAGCAGAGGAAATAAAAACAGCCGCGATAGCCAGGCGTCATGGACAGAATTCCCTAACTGTACCTGGATGAAGTAGAGGAAGATAGGTCGGGAGTAAGGAGGCGGTATGAGCTGCCCTTACTGCTGGGCCACAATCACCAACATGACCCTCCAGAATCTAACCCTGCTTCTACAGAAGTCGGACTAAGTGCTCCTGAAGGGTCAGCGATGCCATGTAGCCCTTTAGATTTGCTGGTGAATCTGAGAACGTATTTTTTTTTGTTCAGAGGAAATTAGGATTAATTGTGCTTCAGCGCTCACTATTTCTAAAGACTACTGCAGTTAAGGAGCAGCTGATAGAAATTAAAATAAAGACCCTGAGAATGGAGTGGATTAAGTGAACAAAAAAAATAAAAGGTTATTTAATGGATTAACAAATGGCTTTACTTTATCCTGAAACATCCAAGCTGAATTATTTTCTGGAAACTATTTACAAATCATTTCTCTAAAGGAGGAGTTGAAGTGCTGTGGCATCGGTGTGTTTCAAAGGTGGTTTACACACCTTTGAATTAAATGAAAGCCATAAGTCAGGATGAATGTATAAAACAAAAGCAAACAAGTCGTTTTATTGTAGGTCTATTTTCTTACAAGTATGATGGTGGGAACAAAAAAAAAAAAAAAAAAAAAATCATTTATCTGTTGTCTCTTTTGAACTGTTTAACATTAGAGCATTGACATGTACAGTCTGATATAATCTGTCCTGCTTTCTTTAAAGAAGGTTCATTTCAATCACTTTTTAAATGTATGACAAACTACACAAAGAAAAAAATGTATTTACAATTTGTAATAAAAAAAAAGCAAATCAAAAATCACAGCACAGATAAAATGCACAACCCTGAACAGGAAAGAAATAAAAATAAAAAAGCCTAAATTTCCCCACTTATACGGTTCCTGATTTTACAAACTTTTTTTTTTAAAAGCATGTCATTTAAAAAGTGGCTGGGAGAAGAAAAAAAATCTAAACAGTATCTGAAAGAGACTGAACCCACAATGTAAATAGACGGACTCTATAAAAGCTCTGATTATGTTGGTGTGTCCTGCTCTCCTCGGATGGAATGTTCTCGCTCCGGATGCTTGGGCTCTTGCTTGTAAGTCAGCGGGTTGTTGAAGGTTAAAAGTGGGTTCTAGGGAAGCAAACTCAAACAGCAGGGCGGAGGGATGTTCCGTGGCTAGTGGTGGGTCCTCAGTGTCAGCCACCAGTCCATAAGAACCAAGTGTCTCAGTAATATCCAGGCTGATACTGCTGGCTCCAAGGCTTCTGGTTCCAGAACTACAAACCAGAGAGTTCAGAGTTAAAACTGGAATAAACTACACCAACATGTTAGAAATACCAGGACCCTTTCCTTCATTTCAACAAAGATATGTTAATTTTCGCTAAACTATTCATGTCTTATGAGCTTTTTCCATATTTTCTCACATTAATAGAACAGTAATGAATAATTAAACTTGAAACATTTCTATTGGTTCCTCTGTAAAACCACTTATCTGTGCAGAATTTCCAGCATCCTCATACTAAAACATGGCAGGGGGAGCATTATGCTGTGGGGAAGACTGCCATACCAGTGAGAAGCTCATATTGATAAAAAACTGGAGGCCAAGGTTCAACTTTCAAAAAGTGTCCAGCCAGAGCTACACGCCAAGGGATGTTAGAACGGTCCAGTCAAAGTAAGGAGCTGCAGCTACTGATCAACTGGAGATTAAGGCTGAAGTCGTTTCTAAAACTGGTAGAAACTAACTGATCTGTCACTGAGCAATAAAAACTTTCAGGATTCTAAATAAGTGAAATGTGAAGCAGCTGGAATACTGACCCCTTGCTGCCAGCTCTGGTTGAAGGCTTGGGCCTTGTCCATGCCGTTCCTGTTGCCAAAGTTGCCGCTGTTCCTGTTGCCAAAGTTGCTGTTTTTCTGGCCAAAGTTTCCACGGCCTCCCCCGCCTCTCTGCTGGAACTGGAACAAAAGGTTAATTTAATTAATTGCAGGCTAACAAAAGGTGCCAAACGTCCCCCATTCCAAAGGGGTGGACCTCTTCATCTGTTTCTATTTGCATGTTTTCTAAACAAACACAAGGTTTTATTAGGCTACTGTATAAAACTCAACACCATTTCCAACATTTTGTATTGAAAAAGCTTCCTGGATGGAGAGCGAAACGTCCTCAAAGTTGGAAACAAAGTCTAGTGGATTGTTTTTAATTTTCTTTTTTTGGAATGTTATGAAGACACCTACGTGGGCGGGAGGTCCCCTGTTTGCGTTGCGGTTCATGTTGCCTCCGCCTCCTCTGTTCATCTGACCCCCTCTGCCCATTTGGCCTCCTCTGTTCATCGGACCGCCTCTGCTCATGGGTCCTCCTCGGGGTCCCATGTTTCCCCTCATCGGTCCACCTCTTGGGGCTCCGGCCAGGCTGGGGAGTGGACCGCCGCCGCCCCGCCTAAACCCGGGCCGAGGGACCCCTCCCCTGAAGATTGGTGGAGGTATACAGCCACGGGGGAAACCGCTGAAGACGCCACGCGGGCCGGGACCTGTGATGATCAATGAACCATCGTTAGTTGGAGCCTGAGAGCCGATCGTAGCACATTCCAGTCCCAAACATCCCACCTCCTCTGAAGTTGCCTCTGTTCTGGAAGTTTCCACGACCGCCACCCCTCTGTCCCTGTCCACTGCGTCCAAACTGATTCTTGCCTCCCCGGCCGCCGCCACGAGCTCCGCCTCCACGAGACCCGCTTTGATTTCCGCCTCTCTTAGGGGTGCTGTTGCCTTGGTTGGGCTTCTTCTCAGCAGGCAGGGCCGTCTTGCTCTCCTCCTTGTACTGCTCCAGCAGCTTGGCGGCGTCCTCCTTGGGCAGCTCGGCATACGTGACCTCGCTGAAGCTTTCTCCTTCCTCAGGCAGGGCGTAGAAGCCTAGAGGAGCGGCAGATCACCGCAGGATTAGGAACTGAAGAGCAGGTGTTAAGGTTGAAAATTTTAGGAAGTTTTACCTTTCATTTTGAGCAAAGCGTGCTCCGGAACTTCCTTGCCGTCACTCTCCACCTTCTTCTGGACTCGTTTCTTGTACTCCTCGTCTGAAGGGAAGACCACTACAGCCTTACGCTGGAACCCGGCAAACAAACACATCTTCCTCTTCTGGCCGGGTGCAGATAAGTTAGTCTGAAAAATAAAACAAATCAGTATCATCCAGTTTTATGTATCAAACAGGATGGCGTTCCGTAAATGGAAAACTTACATGATCCAGAATGTAGTTCCTCTTCTTGCGAGCGGCGATCTCAATGAATTTTCCCAAGAAAAGTGGAGCTCTTTGGGAAATGGCGCTCAGCTTGGTGATATCCTTGGACTGGCGTTTCAAACTGTTGATCTACATTCAAACGAGAGAAATCGTGATTCAGATTGAAATCTGGCGCCATCTTTTACCTGCTACAGAGCGCCCGATGGTACCCACCATCATCTTATCCACAATGGTGTCGCTGCTCAGGATGTAGTATTTCCCAGGGTTCTGCTCAACCTGGTTCTTCACCCAGGTAGTTTTCCCTGAGCCCGGCAAGCCAACCATCACAATGATCTACGGAGGAGGAGACACCGGTTATAGTGAAATCAACAGCAGAACAAAGGACAGAAAAACCTCGCTCGTTCACTGACCTCACAGTCACCCTTAGTCTGGGGGCCCTTCAGGCCTCGCACTCGCTCATCAACAGGGATTTGCTGCAGGAAGGTGTAGCCCTCAGGCTGGGGGAAGTACGGAGTCTCCATCTGGCCAAAGTTAAACTCCACAGCACAGTTGCGACAGATGACATGTGGGAAGAGAGCCTGGCCATTCAGACAGTCCTTAAGGACCCTGAAGGCAACAGCTGGTTCTCCACCATTCTTGGCAAAGGAGATAACGACCTCCTCACCCTCAAAGTCCTACAAAACATAAAACAGGTACAAAATATGTAATCTAAGCATTAAAATGTACTAGATGCAAATATTTTATTATTATGCAACAATCTGAGGCAGTAAAATCAACCCTTTAGAAGGCTGGTTACTTTCTGTTTGAAAGTTGCAACTCAAAAAAATAAAATAAAAGTAAAGAGATTAAATAAGTTATTTAAAGGTTCACTTTCAGCAGATAATTGAAACTGCAGCTTTAGCAATACTGCTTCAGTTGATAGTATATGAATATCAAAACGGAAGTTTTAATCATGCTAGTAAATTTATTATACCATAAAAAGTAGGGGTGGAATGATTCACAAAATCCACGGTTCGGTTCGATTCACGGTTTCGTGGTCACGGTTTTCGGTTCGGTTCCATACATGTTTATTGTTACACCGAAATCCCATAAAAATTTATGAAATTAATGAAAAAATCCCCCAAAAAATAATGGATTGTAATTATTTTAAATGATCTGCAGAAACCCTGGATCATTTCCGTATGTTTTGCTGCTTTGAATTTAATCATCTTGCGCATGCCCTCTACCATCTCCAAGGGACTCAGAGCGGAGCGGACGGGAGCCACAGTGGGGGCTGTAGGCTTTGCTTTGAGCAGCCGGTCTGGAGCGCAGTGGGGGTTGCTGACGGAGTATGAGGGATTTCGGGGTTAGCATAAACAAAACGTGTTGCACAATGCTTGCACACTGTTGCACTTTTATCCACAACTTTCTTTCCGCCGTCATCGTAGGTCACTCTAAATGCAAAGTGGTCCCATACAGCAGACCTATTAAGTGCTGCTGGCGCATCTTCCAACTCCTGTTCTTTCCCACTCGCCAGTCCGACACAACAACTGATTCTTTTCTGCTACACCCGGCTAAGCTGCTTCGCTTCTTCTTCTTCTTCTTGTTTTACTACTGGTGGTTGGCTTTGGTCGCAGTACCGCCACCTTCTGCTCTGGAATGTAAATGCTTCACCTATGAGAAAAAGGAGCAGCGCATGAACCGAACAAAACACACGCGAATCGAACCGAGACAGTCGAACCGAACGGCTCGGACGGTTTTCATAAATCGTCCCATCTCTAATAAAAAGTATGAATGTATCCCTCACATGTTTCCTTTGATTCAAATAATGAAAACAGACCTGAATACATTTTAAAAAAATGTTCCAGTGCCAAGACAGAATCAGGGTGTGGCTTAATATCTGCAGGGTTTATTCAGGAATGAGCAACTCTAATTTAATGCTCTGAGAAATAAATGTAATGCCATCAACAAGTACCCATGATTCTCATATGGGAGACTTGGAATACTCTAGCCTTTTCTCCGCCTTGTTTTCAGATCATAAGGCTTTACGATCAACTAAGAAAGTTCTGTGCAAAAATGCGGAACCAGTTATATCTGATGAAATTGTTTTTATACATGTTTTTTTTTTAAGAAAGCATTTTAAATGCCACTATAGTCACATTTAATTAATTTTAATGCAAATTAAGGCCTTAAATTAAAAAATTATAATTTAATGGCTTTTAATGACCTGCAGAAACCCCAACCCGTTTGGTGAATTTATTTTGTAAATGGCATGAAAGAAAATTAGAGCTTGTTGCAATATTTCCAATTCCTTCCCAAACATGTGTATAAATGTCATCTTACAATGAGGCAGCAGATGACGTCATTCTCCTCGTACGTTTCTCCAAAGTCTTCAGTCACACAGTTGGTGGTCTTCTTCCCTTTGCAAGAGTATCCATAAGAGAACTCCTCCTCACCTAAATAGCAGGAGAAAGAGGGTTCAATTTACAAAACCCACTAGAGGGCAGCGTTCAGCATTGTAGTGCTTAGCAGCACTGGATAGAAGATAAGCTAGGAGTCATTCAATATTATTTTGAGCTGGCAATGGTACAACCTAAAAACAGCTTCCAAAGGAAGCAGATGCAGACTCACCCAGAAGCAGAGTACCAGTAGACAGGGACCATCCAACCTGAACATCATTAATCTCTAGGTTCTTGCTGGAGATGTGCTTCACTGAAATCTTCTCTGTCAGCTGGAATCGGATGAGAAAAACTGCTTCAACAAACTGATTTCTACGCCACACTAACACCTCATGGTTTAAAGTCTTAAAGGGTTCAATGAGGAACATATTTGCCCTGATATAGATGTGATATCAGTAACAGACCTTCATCTCAAAGCAGGCCTTCCCCTGGTTTACACCATAGGTCCCCTTTCCTCCAGACCACAGATAAGCAAAGCTCTCCATGATTAAAGATGAAGCGCTGTAACGGTCGCGTGACACCTTAAAGTGAAGGTCACAGTTGTCTAGAATAGACAAAGAAAATTTACTCCATAAACAGTTAAATTTTATGTTTTGGGCAATGAGGTAAAAAGAAAAAAAAACCTACAGGTATCCAGGCAGACTTTCGTCTCATCACACTCTTCATCTTCTTCCTCCAAGGGGGGTACAGGAGACTTAAAAGAGGCGCTGGAAAATAAAACGCCAGCAAGTCCATTAGAAAAGCAACACTTGAATGCAAATGCAGGTATATATATTGATGTGGGAACCACTTGCTGAAGGATAGAAACAAAATGCTGAAAACCAAGAGAGAAAAATTTATTCATATTTTGGAAGTGAGCCTGAGATCTTTTTAGATTACTGTCTTTACTGTAGACCTTAGCAGGTACTTACCTTTGAGTGTCCATCCAATACTAAAACATGAAAAATAAAAACAGAGGAGACCCGTAACTCGCCCCATTGTACCAGGCTTGTGGAGAAACTCTGGAGTTTGTGTCCTCAGGACTGCAGTGGAGTCAGCTAGTTTAAATCTAAAGGTCTGCTAGAGGGAGGGGGGTCATGCTCGCTTTTTGCACAGGGGATGTACATCTAAAACCCTGATCACAGTTATGTGACATAATTTCATCATCTTAAGCCAATAACTTATTTACAAAAAGGAGTCCCATTTTTCAGCACCACTGTTACAGATCCATATAACCTCATTAAAAACATACTATAAGAACCGGTATGTGGCAAAGCACATCTTATCCATTACTGTGGTATGGTGGGGTTCAGTGATGCTATGGGCCTGCTTCACCAGGATAATTAGCAAGAATACAAGGCCGATTATTTTTAATCTCATCCTGTAGAAAAGGTCTCAGCCTTGTAAGAAGGTAGAGAAGACTCAGCTATCAACCAGATCAGGTTTCATGAAGCATTTACCTGCTGTGATGCTAAAAATTAAGAAGGAAACTGAATATTTTATTTAAAAATAACATTTAACAGCATGCACTAACATCAAAAGGTAACATTTTCAAAGGAATTAACTAGATCATTCTGCTGCAGCAAAGTTCTAAAATGTTGAGGGATCGGCCCCGATAAATTGTCCGAGCCGCTGGACAATTGTTCTGCATCTCTTCTAAACCAGATTGCTAACAGCTCCGGACTGCTGAGGGTCAAAGTCACCCGAAATATTTAAATCTTTGAGGACTAAAGAATTTAAGATATTTGGTTTGTTGGGAGAGGACAAAAGTTTATCCCTATAATAATGCAAAAAGAAAAAAAAAAAAAAAAAAAAAAAGAAAAAAACCCCAAAAAGGTTACAAGAAGGAAATGCTTTTGTTTTCTTTTTAAAATCAGCTCTCCATAACTTTGTCTCCATCCTCTAAAACTCTCACAAATATAAACTACAAAGAATCTCCAAGAATATTTTCCATTTTTTGCCCGTTGATCCTTGGTTTATCTGCAGCGCAATGAAAACAAAAACACTGACCAGGAAGTAGGTACATGTACACAAACTCACACACACCCTTACATGCAGACCATGCATGATGTCACCTATGAGAGGGGGAGAAGCCTTGCAAATGCACATATCCAATCACACCATGAGGACTGATACAGGATATGATACAGAGATATCAGTTGAACATCATACAGTCAGTGAAATAAAAACAACAAAAATTAAAATAAATAAAACCACTGCGGGGTAAAACGATGGACGATCAATAGCGAGCTCCTCCGTGGGCGTTGCAAAAAAATAAAAAACTGGGACTACATCCTTCAGAGCTACGCCGTAGCTGTGGACCCCTCATCCTTTGCCTCTCAGCTAAACCCAAAACCCTGAGTTTTAATTAAGAGTACATCAGCTACTTTCACTGGCAGCTATGAAAGCAGCCTCTTTTTACACTGAGGACACAACGGTCTTTCCTAAAACATAAGTGGCATGAGGAACAGATGTGGAAATTCATAGAAGTTAGAGAGATGCACTTCTGCTACAGAATGCAGTCTAAAAAATACATTTGTAAGTGGGCACTGTAAAACAGTAAATGGTAAGGCTCTTTAAAGCTAGTCAGGGATGACCCTCAAATACATGAAAAGTGTTGTAGATAATATATGATAAAATACTTCAAAATGAGGATTTCTTTCCTCTTGCTAGTGAAGTGCATTGGCAGTTAAAGCCAATACAGGTCAACAAAGCTATGCATGGCGCTTCAGGGATGCCGAAGGCCATATTTGCTCTGTCCCATCCTTACCAGCTGTATTTGTTCTCTTCAATAAATTCAAAGTAGCCCCTTCCATGTTCCTCCCGGCGTCTCTTAACACCCTTCTTATTCTTCTGATCAGCATTCGTGTCTTTGTCCGCATCCCCTTTGAAAATAGAACAAAGATATAGAATGAGGTGCTCCTTTTTGAGACAGAGAGAGGTCGGACTGGCAGTGGGGTGTTGGCCCACAAAGCCCGTTCATTAGTTTACAGTGTGTCCACCATAATCATCATTTATAGAGGCAAAGCCTCTGGGTTACACTTAAACAATACAATAAAAATGTCATGACTTGTAACAGTTCTTAAGACCAGGTAGTATTTACAACATAAACTGGCCCAAATGTACAGAAAAAGAAATGTTTTCCTGGGGCTGGAATGGAAAAAGGTTGCTAAAAGTTACGAAGCAATAACCCTGCGAGGCAGGGAGCAAACTTACATTGAGGTCTGTGACCTTTAAGAGGGTCTACAGTCATCAGGGATAAATGGATCATGCAAAAAAGCTACCTAGATTTGAGTTAACAGTACTTCAACCTCTACTTTTGGCTATATAACCTAACAAACTCCCAATCGGTATCATTTAAGCACATCCTTTTCATACACAGATAAACTGAACTGCTCAGCGTTGCTCCTTCCATACACATGGCTTTAGGTTAACAACTTCAGAGATTCCCAGCCTTGTTTGATTATAATGCTGATGTTATATATAATCTGAAAGCTCGCCAGGCTGTAAATTCAGATGAAGCTCGGATATAGATCCAAATAAAAATAAAATTGCATTTGTGATTTGAAGATCTGCACATGGGTGTTCTTCTCCAAGTGTGCTAGGCTCAGGCGAAGACTAGAGGAGACCTGAGGCTTCTAACTGATATAGAAGCCCCAATTACACTACCCTCTGAAAACCGATCCATGTCGGGCTCGGTTCCTTACGACCATTTACCCACCACTCCTTTCCTCCTGGTGGCGATCTAAGGTACTACTATTCCCTAGAGGTAAATGGTGGAGACAGGAAGCTATGTTTTGTCATCATTGTGATATTTCGTTGTTAGCGGAGAGGCAAGCAAAGAAGGCAGCCTTTGGTGAGTGGAATTGACGGAGTCGGCTTTTGGGAATTGGGTACCACAAACGATAGCCTAATCAGGGCTTACAGACGCAGGAAACGACGACACGAGTTGAGGCTCATCAACCGAGCCAGAACTGAACTAGTCCTAATGAACTAGTACCAGTTTAGCGCATTTTGGTTGTGTCTGGAATGGTACGGTTCAGTCATGCGTGGCATTTACAATCAAAAGTTATCGCAGTTATTGTGCTCGGACCAATCTCTGCATTGTTTCAAAAGGGTAGGGTGGTGTAAATGGGGCTGCAGTTCTCATGGGCTCTTTTGTATTAGGCTTGGGGGCATATAAACAGCAGTGATGCTAACCACACTAAACTCTCTGGGCAGATAGAACGGTCTGCAGTTAACATTCAGAAACTATATGTCTGTAGAGCAGAAACTGACCACTAATTTTGCATTTTTACACCAGCTGTTAATGTATACATAGAGCCCATCACCTCTAGGCTTACCAGTTAGTTCTTTGTTTATATCGTCGCGGAATAGCGCGAGGCCCTCCAAGCTAATATCACTGTCTTGTATCTTTTTTGGAGAATGTTGATTTAGTTGGGGATCATCTATTTTGCTATCCGCTGAGCAGACGTTGGATTGTGGGATTGATGGGTTTGGTGTTCCTTTGAGACTCCTTTTTAGCTTCGCTGATACCCCGGCTCTGCAGCCTCTCTTTCGCTGTCTCGTAAACTTCTTCCTCCGGCTTTCTAGGCCTGGCCTGCTCCTTGAGCTCGCTGTTATGTTTACATCCGTCCGTGGCACTCCGCAGCTTTTTAAAACTGCAATAAAGCCATTACAATCAACAATTGGTTTTCATGAAAGTATATTTAAAAAATAACATTTTCTGTACTTTAATGTTTTGATTAATAAAGCTTAAAAAATGTGTAAGGGGAAACTAATATTTACAAGTGTAAAAAAAAAAAAAAAAAAAAATCAGAATATCACTTTAGAAGGGCAATTTTCAATCGATAGGGAAAACAAATTAAATTATATAACAAAAAATGTGTAATCAGACTTTGTAATCATAATCCAAGCAAATTATCTGCCCTTGTTGCCCAAGCCTGGCATTACTGGTCAAACATAACGGTTGGGAACCTCTGAAATGCTAACAGCTTTAGCTTCCTGTCAAACAAAGGGAATGATGCTAACTAGCACGGTAACCCCGTAACAAAACGAAACAAAAAGGCTTTATATGGGGGGGGGGGCATTTTTTTTAAAATAACCGTCTTTTACTTCGGTGCCGTTTTCTAAAAAAAGTTTCACGTATAACTCTAACGTACTTAAATATATATTAAAATAGCCACATTAAGAGAATACGCGCCATAAAATAAGCTAACCGAAGATGCTAGCTGGCTACGTGTTAGCCTGAGCGCGGCCTAGCATGGATCCCGCTGTGACCCAACATGGACGCTGAGCGGAGAACGCTGTGAAACCTAACCGGCCCCAACCGGTCACTGAGCCAAAAAAACAAACCGGCATCCAACCACGGTCCATCCAAACCAGCCATTTTTTTTTTACAAGCAACTTCTCAAACTCACCCTCTGCGGCGTTGTCTCCGGGCTCACCGTCTTCAATTTTTTCCATATCGTCTACATCAGCCTTGAGCATGGGATCCATTTCGTCGTCTTCTTCCCCTCCGTCTTCCCCCTCACCCATCTCCTCGTCCTCGGCGACGCCGTTGCCGTCGCCTTCATTCTCCGCTTCCTCCTCGTTGGCCTCCATGCTCTCCTCTACCGTACCCACGCCTTCCTCTTCTTCTCCCATGCCCTCTCCCTCTCCTATACACTCTTGTTCCACCGACTGTTCGATCCCATCATCGCCCGAACCTTCCTGAGCCGCCGAGGAGTCTCCGGCGAGGGCCTCTTCGTCCAACGCGGCCTGCAGGCGATCCATCAGCTCGGCCTTCAGCCCCTTATCCGACAGATTCCGCTTCTTTAGCTCGTCCTTCAGCTCGTTAACTTTGAGCTTCTTCACGTTAAGGGTACTCATTTTTATAGATAAACGATACAATTGTTAATTAATAAATAATAGGTCGCCCTTTGTTAATGAACGTAGCTCGTTACCACGCCGAAAGTCAGCGGATATGCAACCGATAGCTCAACAGCAGAGGGTTGTGCTGAGGCTGCGCTAATAGGGGAAGAATAGGGTGGAGACTACCGTAACTACATGGAGAGAGACGCTCTTGATACCGTAACTACATGGAGAGAGGCGTAACTTGATGCCCAGCCCGACGGCTTTGGACCAAATTTTCCACACAAAAAAAGACTAGATGTGTGCCTGATGCATCTTGTTTGTCAACATTCCGTGCCACAAATGATCTTTACTTAGACTTTTTTCTTATCATGTAAAGAAATGAAGCAAAACTAATGAAAATAATCCAAATGAGGCCAAATCAAAGTAGCAGTTATTCATAGTAACTGTCATTCAAATATTAAAGAACAGGTTGGATCATTTAGGACATAGTCTCATCTATGAATGCTCTCTGCACTGGGTACCCCAGGTGATTGTTCATCCCACTTTATATTTTTAAATTAAATCCAACTTGTGAAGCCCCTAACAATTATGATGGAGTTAGAAATCATGGGACTGCATACCCAGAAATAATGCCAAAAATGGAGTACATTTAAAGGAATTTTAATGACCTTTAAAGAACAGAAATTGGGGCTAGACAGTTGCACCACGTAATACTTTGACACTTTAAATAATTGAAACATAATAATTAATGTTTTTATTTTTAAGTTCA
Source organism: Cyprinodon diabolis (assembly GCA_030533445.1). Classification (NCBI taxonomy): domain Eukaryota; kingdom Metazoa; phylum Chordata; class Actinopteri; order Cyprinodontiformes; family Cyprinodontidae; genus Cyprinodon; species Cyprinodon diabolis. The sequence goes on from CM060076.1 coordinate 31,882,738, forward strand.
TACTTAGAGCATCTATAAAACAGGTACTACTGATATGGCATATTCTTATGCATTTACCTTTTTTTTAAGTATAGGATTAATTACTAATTGGAACCGGTTTTGTGAGGAAAATGTCACAAGAACCACATCTTTAAGAATATTAATTTTAATGAAAAAGTAGAAATAACACATTGTAAGTAATTTAATGATGATGAAAAATATATTAAAAAAATTCCCCCATACATGGTCCCTTACAATGGCCCCTATGTTTAAAATTGAGTGCTGTACGCTCTCATTCACCTGGCGGCTTTGTTGAGTCTGTACCGCAGCAAAAAAATAGACAACTGTTTCTAAGGATGGATCATAAAAAAGATTAAAAAAAGCAGAAGTGCATCTCCAACACTATCACATACTTTCCACAAGAGTAAGAAAAGAAAACTTTTGTCTAGTGAGATGAAAAAGGGCCTATCTATCTATCTATCTATCTATCTATCTATCTATCTATCTATCTATCTATCTATCTATCTATCTATCTATCTATCTATCTATCTATCTATCTATCTATCTATCTATCTATCTATCTATCTATCTATCTATCTATCTATCTATCTATCTATCTATCTATCTATCTATCTATCTATCTATCTATCTATCTATCTATCTATCTATCTATCTATCTATCTATCTATCTATCTATCTATCTATCTATCTATCTATCTATCTATCTATCTATCTATCTATCTATCTATCCTGTAACATGATTGAAGCTGCAAAAGCCCCCAACATGCAGAGGATTAGAGTCAGAATAGTTTTATTGCTGGCGTCCAATAGGGAAATTTGCCCTGCAGCCAGGTGGAGATAATAATAAGACTGAAACACGGGCACACTATTAAAAATTACAAGTATCTATGTTAGAATCAACATTACAATCTGAAAAATACCCAACAACTGACAGAACCAAACACTCTTTAGGTTTGTCTAAAATGCCTGAGAAATCAAAGAGTTTTGCTTCTGTTGGTCGTAGCTTTAAGCTGCCTGAATCTTTTACAGATAATAGAAGCTCAAATTCACCACATGGGAGTAGAGAAGGATTTCTTTTTTCTTTTGTATAAAAAGTTCCATTAGATCAGGTGGTTCAGTACCAAGGATTTTTCCAGGCCCTTTTACTATTTGCTCCATTTTTTTTTACTTATTTTTTTTGTCTCTCTCTGATTGGTTCCTGAATCAAGCGATTAAAGAAAAGCTAAGAACACACTTTATCCTAGAACAGTCAGATTGGTTTAATTTGAGGAAAAAGTGCCACCTTTGGTGTTCTTTTCTTGTGAACCTTGTCGAATATTTCACTGAATGTCAAAAGATGGATGAGAACACCTTGGTGCTTTTAACACTGAATCCACTCCTATTTTACAGTAAGGAGACCTAAAGGAGGACTGGCTTTTTTCTGAAATTAACACACAAATCTTTGGTCTTACATTTACTTATGAATGCTACTTATAAAATCCTCCACTACCTTACTGGGTAAGTCATTATCTATCTGTAACAGGCTGATTATAACTGTGTGATCTGCAAACTTTCAAATATGTTTTTTGCATGATGATATTTACCCATAAACGGCCTATAGTCAAATTCTGGACCTAAATGCATAGTAATGTTGACAGAGACATAATCCCTAAGACTTGCAGCTGGAAAAACGGCCTTGGAGGAGTTGAAGAAAAGTGTGCAACACTTGGGAGATTTCTATAAAAATCAGAAAAATAGTTTCAAAAGTGTTGTTCTATTTTGTGCTTTTCTGTTTGCGGCAAATCCATCATCTATGGTGTAACTGGTATAGGCTAATGTTTCTGCGACATGTCTGCTGTAGGCTGCTGCTTGATTTGCAAGAAGCCATCATTTACAGAAATATTGAAATGGAAGCAATAATTATTTTAAGTAAAGTTTAGTATTATTTGCCTCTCATGTCAGATAAAGTAGATGTATCTTATTTATATCCGTTTTTAATGTTTATGGCTCACAGGTAAATAATCAGAACATCTGAATATTACTTCAGATCAATCTTAAGAAGTGTCAGAAGTCTTTGATGAATTACTGCATCAATGCTCCGTGGCATAGAGGCTGTCATTCTGTGATGCTGCATAGGTGTAATAGAAGCCCAGATGGCTTTGATCGCTGCCTTCAGGCCAGAGGAGTTCACTGACCAACAAGATCAGGAACATTAGGGTCATTCAAACTGCTTTTGGCAGATCGGGTCAAATCCTGCTGGAAAATACTATCAGCCTGTCAGAGAGAAGCATGAAGTGCTGTAGAATGTTATGGTAGACAGACGCATCGACTGCAGACCTGAGAAAAAAAACAGATGACATGACACCTCAAACCATCACTGACTGTGGGAACTTCTGTCCTCCAAGTTCTTCGATGGATTTCACTTTATAATCCTCTGAAGGCTGCGTTTCTCCCACCCTGATGTTGGTGCACTTTTTTCTACCACACTTCTTCCTTCCACTTAATTTTATGTTAATATGCCTGAAAACAGAGCAGGCAGCTCCTCCAGCATGGCTTACCCTCCTTATGAAGGACGTCTGTGCAGTCAGCAGCTTCCCCTTTTAAGACTTTAAAGCCTCATGAAACCTTCACAGGTGTTTAATGCTAGTCAATCTACAGATTTCTCCGTTATATGAATTACAGAAGTGTCCGTTACTATTACAGATCAGCTACTGGTCATTTTCTACCAGAATACTTTTTTAAAAACATTTTTTTTCATGTCTGGGCATACACACAAGCCCCTTTAGTACACTAAGGACCACTGTGAGTAATTATCAGGGGTGTCAAGTAACAAATTACAAAAACTTCATTACTGTACTTAAGTACACTTTTTAGGTATCTATACTTTACTCAATTACTTATTTTTCTTCCTACTTCTGACTTCTACTCATTACATTTTCACACAAGTACCTGTACTTTCTATTCCTTAAATTTTTAAAACAAACGTTACTCGTTACTCTTTGCTTCGGTTTAAGGTTTATAAATATTTATTTCACGTCATGTGCTCTTTCCAATGCAGATTATTGGCTCCATCCACATCTAGTCAAAACTAGTGTGATTGGATGAGTCATAGAACGCAAACACTCATTGGTTAGCTAAAGGAAATCATCAGAAGCAAGCAGGGGTTCTTCAAACTGCAAACGTGAATTGTCTATGCCATGCTATGATGTGGGATTCAGAAAAAGATGTTGAAATGTCTGAAAGGACAAAACAGGCGAGAGCGTATCAGGAGATGGAGACGGAGACCAACAAGACCTCCCTCATCCTTGGCCCTATCTCAGAGAATTTTTCCAAACAGTCAAAAATTGAGCTTTCAATTCATATAGTGGCATCTGGCTATTTTTTTAAAGGTTACTTTATACTTTTATACTTTAAGTAGTTTTTGGAGCACATACTTTTTCACTTTTACTATAGTAAAGAGGTCAAGTTGATACTTCAACTTTTACCAGAGTGTTTTTAAGCTGCAATATCTATACTTCTACTTAAGTAAGAAATGTGTGTACTTTTGGCACCACTGGTAATCATTGCAAGCTTCATGATTTATTAAACACATACGAAACTAAAGCAGCCATTTTTATTATTTTACTTTCAATTTAAGTGATTTGGCCCCCGTAGAATAAAAAAAAAAACAAACAGACAAAAACTTGTTGTTCCTGAGATGTGTAGTATTTTATATGTAAAAGTCCTGCTTTAGCCAGGGTGAGGGTGCTACTCTGGAAGAGATGAGACATTACACTCCTTTTTGTTCATAGTAAAACATTCACAATTTTGCACAAGGAAGCATTTGCTCCAGCTTCTGTAATTATTTGGGGGTAATTTTTTTGGCATTAATAAGATAAATCATACAACAGTATAAACATTCCATCACTGATGTCTATAAATAGAAAAATCTTATCAAATGTCAGTAGAATATAAACAAATATGATTTACACTTTATCTCTTTGTCATATCTGTCCTTTTCTACAATGGCTGTCCAAAGTTGGCACATCATTTTGTTTCTCACACTTGCAACTTATATATATACCAGGATTCAGTGGGGTTGCAAATATACTGAAATGAGTCAAGTAAAAATATCAACGTCTCATGCATTTCTAAATGTAATTGCTGCATGGAGCACCATTTGCAGCGTCGAAGCACTTGCTCATTAGTGCCACCTCGAGGAGTTGAGATGAACTGCAGGGTGAGTAGAGGTGGCGCTCTGCTGTGTGTTCACTCCTTGTTCCTCTGCGCTGCTGTCATCACACCACCTCTTCATTTGGAGCGTCCAACCAGTCTCTTTTTGGGAAAGTTTTCTAAAAAAAAATAAAATAAAATCTAAGATGATTTTGCAGCATATCTTTTTGATATTCGGAGATTTGGCTGAGATACCTAAAAATGCGCCCCGCCTTTGTTGGACAATCTTTTTAAATATTTACAAGTTATGTCCTCTGTAACTGGAAGAAGGGAGAGATTTTCATCTGCGATCCGAGGAGCGCACTGGGTAAGGAAGGTTCATTTATTGTTTAGAGACACTGGAAAACTGAAGAAGATGCAAGGTTATTAGATTTTTTTTAATTTTTAGATGGAGCGCACCATGTTGCTCCAGGATAAAAAAAACAAAACAAACAACAACAAAAAAACATTAGGGTGTGGTTAGAGTTGCCCACGTCGATTGATATCTAATTTCCCTCTGCCTAAGCCCATTCATCCTCTTTGTAATGATTTATTTCTTAGAGCCCAGCAGTGCAGCATCACTGTGACTCCTTTTCTGCGTCCAGCATCAGGAGACAGTGCCAGGCAGAGGAGCGCCCCACTCCCCAGGGCTCCTCACCGGGTTATGTGCAGCAGGGAGGTCCCCTCCTACAAGTCCCTTCCAGGCTCGCTGGGGGAACGCATCAGGATGTCCTTTGGAAGTGGGACAGCGTTCAGGGGCTCTGCGTCTGCTCTGCATCCCGGATCTGGGAGGTCCGACAGGAAAGTTGCGTGCTGTGAGAAGTGCTCTGCAGCTCTAGTTGCTCTAAAGAAGCAAGCTCTGAGTCTGGCTGTCCACCATCACTTCTCCTGCAAGGTCAGTGACTGATGATGTGATGCAGGATATTTGGAGCCTATCAGGCTGATTACTTTATGCCTGATAAAGAGAAATATGAGGATAGATACTGCTTTATATGGTCTCTTGAATAATTAGATTTCAATCAAACCACACATTTTAATTTATATATATATATTGGTTTTATGCAATTTTTAATTATTGGATCATGTCGTTTATTGGTCAAAATAAGTGTGTATGAAATGTTAAATGTATCTGTATATAAGTAACTTATAAAATTTGGTTGAATGCACTTAAAAAAATAGTTTCGGATTGTGTTAAATATAAGACATTATAAATAAAAATGTTGATCAATAATTGTGTTTAAAGATCTATAATGCTTGATTCTAAAAACGTAATACTTTGGATTGGTTGTAATATTATTATCACTTCTGATTTATATTTAAATCGTGGGTTTCACTCAGCTGTTCTTGTCATTGGTCCAGCAAGTGATGTGTGCAGCGGAGAAATAGGTTTATAGGGGTTGGATTAGGCTTATAAACAATTACATTTGGTCATAGATAAGAGGATATAGCTGAGAAAGTTTCAGCATTATAGCAAGAAATTAGGTTTCTATCCGGTTCAAGTAGATTAGCAACTGCTAAAACAATTCGTTGATTTTTAAACCAAAAAAAAATGGTTTTTAAAGAATATGATATAGGAAGCTCAGCTTTCTTGCATGTTTAAATTTAGCTTTAGTGCTATTGTTAAACTAGCTAAAGCTAGATACAAATTAAAAATCTCATCCATAATTACAAATTTCAACTTCTAATTCAATTCAGTTTATTTCTATAGCGCCAATTCACAACACATGTCATCTCAAGGTACTTCATAGTTCACCAGAACATACAGTGAAATTGATTCATTGATTTTCTTTCTAAGGAAAACCAGTTGATTGCATCGACTCATTGACTAAAATGCAATCCCTCACACTAAGCATGCTTGTAGCGACAGTGGAGAGGAAAAACTCCCTTTTAACAGGAAGAAACCTCCAGCAGAATCAGGCTCAGTGTGAGCGGCCATCTGCTGAGGCCGACTTAGTTTCAAGGAGACAGAAGTCGAGATACAGAAAGAAGCAGTTTATAACATAAATAAATAAAATGGTATAATAATTTAACAAAGATTGACTACCTAAAAATAGATATTCTTCTAAGAATTTTAACATTAATGAACATTACAGGCTTATTTGCTTGAATTCAGTTTAAATAACTTAAAGCACTATTTAATCAGACTATAGCTGTGATTGACAAGTAAAAAGGTAAAGTGAAAACATAAAAAAGTTAAGCGACCTTTCAAAAATGTTTCATAGCTTAATCATAAGCTGATAAACATAGGTAGAACAACTTAGAGCAGAAAAATGTCTTCAGAATTAGTATTCAATTATTAGTGTTGATTTATTTACTCATTGTTATCTATATATTTCGACTGCCGAACCTAAAGAGTTTCTACTTGGAAATCTATTCAAATTATGTGTTTGCAAGTTGTTTCTCTGTTTTTTTTTTATATCCAAATTGAAATTGTTTTGTTTTATCAGTGTGCTTCCCATAACCAATAGACTCTACCTCCCACAGAATGTAGTTATTAATTCAATATGCGCTAAACCATCACTATAATGTAAATATTTGATGGTTTTCTTTGTCTTCATGTGTTCATTGAAACAATGGCTCCTTGAGGGAAGCATGAAAAGTGAACAAGTTGAAAACCCTGCCCTGTTTGTGTCTGTAATTACATATTTCTTAACAAAAACATAATCATTTGCTTATAAGTTATTATTAAAGAATGGAATAATGTTTTAGTTGCATACATAGCGTTTAGGGGGAAGTGCTTACCCTCTTTACACTCTTTCTGTCACTCAATCAAAGGCTGTTAACGGGTGTTTTAATGCTCATGTGGCCGTATGTGCTACCTCTTAGAGAATGCACCTCTATACGTCGGACACTGTCGCCATCCATCACCCAGACCCTAACCCACCAAGTAAAACCTGTGACATTCCTGTTTGAGTGCTTTCAGATGGGCATGAATATTTCATGGCGACATCTCTGTGTCATCTTTCCGCCTTCCCCGCTGAGGAAAGGCTATTTATTTTTGTCCGCTTAAGTGGTATGTTTGGCCGGTGAGCCGTGGTCTTGATGTTTTAGGGAGGGAGGGATATTGAAGCGTGCAGCCAGTAGAAACCCGATAAGCCAGTTAGCTCCTTTCAGGCTTATTGATCAAGACTATGGCTTCTCAATAGCATCGTTACTCTATGATATCATCCTCTTTTTTCTTTTTTTTTTAAATGGGCTGGTCAAGATGGGAAGCAATGTCTCCGGTGTGGTTTCGCTTTTCATTTTGTGATATTATTGTTAATAATATCTGTTATCAGTTCTTTTTGTGAGACATTTCAGGTGATTTTATTTCAATTACATAATTGCACGGAAGTTGGGGTTGGCCAAATGTGTCTGGATTCAGAGGTGTTTGTGCTTAATGTTAGATGGATGAAGCAGATCACCGCTGCTGTGTGCTTTTTACTGCAGTGCCCTGTAAAATTATCATACCTCTTTCACATTCTTTGCAAAAAAGCTGGACTTTGACTAGGTCATTCTGATACATAAGCATGCTTAGATCTAAATAAATGGTTCTCAGTCCTTATCTTCAGGGCTCACTGTCCTTCAGCTTTAATATGTGTGTGATTACATTACTTCCTCGACATGCTGTTAGCTCATTAATCACCAATTCATGTAGGTCAAGTGTTTCAGTAGCAGGAAAACACTAAAACATGCAGGACAGTGGATCTTAAAGTTTCATTCTATATCGTAAGTTGAAGCTCTGATAATTATTCCTTTCCCTGCTGAACAAAGTCTTGCACAAGCACGATAGTGCTACCATGCTTTCTTTTGGTGATGGCATGTTCAGGATGAGGTTTTCTCCACACATAGAATTTCACATGTGAGACATAAAGTTATTTTCTGGATTCTTTAACTGGTTTTCCACCAAATGTAGTTTAGAATAATAAAGATCTCACTGCTTACAGTTTGATTTGTTGATCTCTAAAACTGTTTGAGAGTTTTTACCCTCTGCATATGTTTGCATATATGCCCTTTATTCTATGGATGACATAATATCATGAGAAGATCCTTCAGCTTTTTCATGTATTTAATTGTAAGGCCTTTATAATTTGATCAGAGTTCAAGCAAGCTCTCGTACACCATGCATACTACACATGTTCACCACTGTGACAGAAAGAGAAAGCTACATTGTTCAATCACTTTGTTTCTTAATGCACTTTGGAAATGCCTGTTAGATGGCAGGCAATTTAATATCAGTGTGAGATGCATCCAGCAGGGAAATTCACGTAATGGCTGATTACTGCAGCTAAAAATGTGAAAACTGAAATTTCATCCCAAGATGAAGGTGTGAGTTACAGAGAATTTTTTTAGATATGAAGGCACTGTCAGATGTTCAAAGTTTGGGATATTGAAAAAAACCCCCAAAGCTTTAAAATTCCCCCAAATTTCTTTCCTAAGATTACTGTTCCTTAATCTTCCTGATGCTGTTTTTTCTCTAACATTTTACAACAAACCTCTGATGACATCACACAACATCTGGATTTACACTGAGATTAAATTAAACAAATGTTGGCTCCCTTTACTTATCATTATTATTATTCGCTAGGTTTAAAAGGCAAATGGTTCCTCTTTATTTAAAGATACTAGGTAAAGGTGGATAAATGCAAATACATGTCACACTTTTCAGATTTCTAACTGTTATAAATGTTTTTGTCAGGATGAAGTGTGAGATTTGATCATTGTTTGATTTGTGGTTCTGTGATCCGGCTGCTGGGGCCCAGGCTGACATCTCAGATGTCAGCAGCAGTTTGTTTACACCATGAGTTGATGAGCTGAGCTGTTTAAAGGCCGTCTGTTCTCACAGGCTTTTAAAAACACATTTAATCTTCAGGTTTCAACTCAGACAGGCCACAAGATGCAGCCTGACATACAACATGCTAATGCAGATAGATTGCTATCTGGAACACACAGAGACAAATCGTTTGCCAGTTTATCTCACAAATGTTTTAATTTTAATCTAATGATAAAAATACTGATCACTTTCTTTCACATGGTGGTAATGTAGTCCAGGGTCATAATCTGTTTAATCTAGAGGGCAACAAATACAAATTAATGCCCTTTAAAATACTAGCATCATGTTACTTTATTACCTGGTTCAATAAATAAGCAGCTTTTAAAGCATGTATTTGATATCTGATTATAATATAATCAGAGAAAAAATCATTATCAACAGTATTTTCTGTGAAAAAAGTATAAAGTTTATCTCAATCTTACAACCAAACATAAAGAAATGAACATAAAACACAAAAAATGTGTAAAAAAGTCTAAAAAGGTATCCATCTGTTATTTAGAATGATACATTAATAAACCTGTAGATATAAGTACATTTATGCAGGCTGTTAAAAAGAATCCACATTACTAAACTGTTTTTAAACAAATCTAAAGTGGGGAAAATGGTTGTTTCAGCCCATCAGAGCAGTTTTGTCAATTATATACGACATCCCAGGTCAGATTTTATTTGGTTAAGGAAGGAAAACAGAGATTTGTGCATCAACCTGTAATAAAAAAAAAAAATCTGTTTTATTTTGTCTTAAATTCTGCAGGAAACCAACGACCTGTCCGCTTTTCTTCATGACAACCTTCGTGTCCACGGTCATTCTAACCTGGAGTCCAGGAACAGGGAGAGGGAGCTGGGCCAGTGTGCAGCCTGTGGCGTTAATCTGAGCCAACTCAAGCAGGAGGCCATCCTCCTGGCTCTGAGTCGTGGGCAGTCGTTAGCGAAGCCCTCTTTTGCAGTGCTGGGACAAAGTGGGGCTAAGCATGAAGAGAGGTTCTCCAGGGAGGCCGTGCATCCACAGTACAGTCAAACACACAGCCCGCGAAGCCCCAGGACGCCCCAGAGGACCCCCCAAACCCTCAGACGGAGGGGGCCCAAGCTCCCCAACCCGGATATGGGCCGCTGGGTGGAGGAGCAGCAGCAGCTGGTGGCCTCTAAATCAGCATCCAATCCAGATGGTGTCACCATGAACTCTCACCATCAGGTACCCTTAAAAGCCTTCTTCTCTACAACCTATATAACACATTTCCTAGGTTCCACCCCCACTTTAATGAGCTATATGGGTAATTCATGTCTTCACGAGCGCACATGTCAGCAAGCCAAAGATACATAGCGCCTAATCAGGGCCTGTTTTCGATCCCGTAGCTGAGCATGTTCTATAAAAGTCCTCTTACTAATGGAATGGAATAGGGTCATGATTTACCCGTCATAAAACAGGCCAGTCAAAAAGCTCTTGTGATCAATAGAGATGACAGCCATATTTAAAATAGTGGCTGGTGAAATATGCATTAATGTGATGGAAGCCGCCCCTCCTCCAACCGTCCACATTTACTGGACGTTATAGCAAATTTTTGCTTTAATGTGACCAACAACATCTTAAGCCTTTAAAGTACCTAGTACTTTTCTCTCATAATTATCAGTATATTTGTTTGAGTTTGTTTGCAAGGAAATGATAGAGATTCATGACTGTAACTGTAGAAACTGCAGTTTATCTAAACTCTTCACACTCCTATCAACATAGCAGGGTTTTGCCATGCAAAAAACATAAATATGAAGATAGTTTTAAACATTTATCTTCTTCAGTTGTATCATTTTGAGAGCCACTCTATTTAGCACAATATTTACTACTAGAAACTACTAATCTACTGGGATTTTCACACCCAACAATCTCTAGGGTTTACAAACAATCTGATGAAGAGAAAAAATCCTGTAAGCTGGAGTTCTGTGGGCAAAAATGCCTTATTGATGCCATTGGTCTGAGCGGAATGGCCAGACTGGTTTGAGCTGATAGAAAGGCAACAGTAATTCAAATACCCCCTTGTTACAACCGAGGTATGCAGAAAAGCTCTGAACACGCAACATGTTGAACCTTGAGGCGGATGGGCTACAGCACTAGAAGACCATACCAGGTGTCCCTCCTGTCAGCTAAAAACAGGAAACTGAGACTACAATTCATATACGCTCAATAAAACTGGACGACAGATTGGTAAAATGTTGCCTGGTCTGATGAGTCGTGATTTCTGCTACAACATTCAGAGAGTGTCAGAATTGTACATGAAAGCCTGCATCCATCCTGCCTTGTATCAGGGGTTCAGGCTGTTGGTGGTGTAATGCTGTGGCCCTTCTTGGCCCTATTTGGACCGTCTGAGCATCATGTCAACACCACAGCCTCCCTGAGTATTGTTAGTGACCATGTCCATCCCTTTATGACCACAGTGTACCCATTATCTGATGGCTACTCCCAGCAGAATAAGGCGACGTGTCATAAAGCAGGAATCCACTGGTTTCTTGAACAAAACAATTATTTCACTGCACTCAAATCGCCTCCACAGTCACCAGATCTCAATCCAATAGAGCACCTTTGGGATGTGGTGAAACAGGAGATTCTCTACATGGACGTGAAGCAAACAAATCTGCAGCATCTTCATGAGGCTATAATGTCAATTTGGCCAAACTCTCAAAGGAAAGTTTCTGGTATCTTGCTGAATCTATGCCATCAAGGATTAAGGTAGTTCTGAAGGCAAAACCTGGTGCTTACAAGGTGTACCTAATGAAATAGTTATTGACTGTGTGTTGTGTTATACGCAATTCAATTCCTGTGAATGTATTACAGGTCATATTGTCATATTGCTTGTCATAATGCTTGTGGCTATGCCATAAATGATGATCCTTCCTTGTGTGTGGTATGTCTTGGGCAACTGGAACCTTCTTGAAGTGAGTTTGAGTCCTTATGTACATCAGACACTTGTACCATACATCCACCAGGCCTCATGCAAACCACAATCAAACTCCAGTAAGTGCTGCTAATGCTGTCTAATGTGCATTAAAGCATTCTTTGAGTCTGTTGAACTTCACTCACCGTTTTAAGTGATTGTGAGATTCTCTAGCAAGGAAACAATACTCAACTTGACATGGACCTCTGTTGCTTGTGCTTAGACGTATAGAAATTCAGTAATTAGATTAATCATTGGTCTGCATATGTAACAAAGTGGTTCCAATTTGCACTTTTCCTTCAAGGTAATTAAGTTTTTGCTTAAGGGATCTTTCTTGATGCCTATATTTATATCTTTAGGTTACTTAGAGGAAAAGTATTTTTTTCCTGAGAAATAAAATGTGCTGCTCATCTAAGCTACGATTCCCTTTGCAAAAAAAAAAAAAAACAGAAAAAAGAAATTTGGGCCATTTTGCATTCAGTGCAGATCTAGTTACTGAGAGTTAGACTAGGGACATGTTTTTTTATACAGAACACATCAGAGGTGGCATATGGACACATTTCTTTGGCAGCGTGTGCACAAATATGTCCTGGGCAACATCGAAAGACTGCCAAATGTCCCACTCTGGATAAGGACTCGCTTTGCTGCACTCAAGCCTGTAAAAGCAGTGGAGCCTGTCAGCAAAAATCAATGTTTTCTTGGAATTAGAGAAAGGATGTACGATTTGATCAAAGTTTATGCCTGCTAAAGGTCTGCACCGATTCGTTGAGCTGTCACCTTCTGTTTGGATCAACCAAGATGGACCTTGATGGTAAGAGTAAGAACAAAGCATTCAGAAAACAGTTTGATTTATAAAAAAAAACAACAAAACACATTAGCAGGAGCCAAGAGCAGATCAGTAGGGGGTGATTCCTCTGGGAAAAAATACTGCAGGACAAGGAAATGTGGAGTTCGAAGCAGAGTGGGATAGAATTGGGGTGGAGAGAAATAAAAGGCATAAAATAGGAATAAATAAGTGCAAATAGAGAGAAGATCTCGAGGAGAGAAAAAACAAAAATAAAAAAATCTTATGAGTCATGAGGAACAAAAGGAGATGGTCAGTGAAGTATTTATAAATCATCTGTTTTACCTTTAGTCTCCATCAGCCCTGTCTCATCCCAAACCATTACTGCACATCTCTACTGGCACTAATTGGCACATAATGGTTGGCTGTTACTCATGGAAAACTGAGCTCATGTTATCCTGCCTCCACATGTGAGTAAGTTTGATCCAAATTAAATGGCCTTCACCAGTATCACAACATATGTAGTTTTTCTAACCTTCGCTTTTGAATAAAAATCACTATGATTTAGATGCTAAAAGCTCAAAATGAATAATATGAGAGTAAAACAGTTTTCTGTAAGAGCAGTCTAGAATAAATTGAAAATTACGTCAAACAAGTTATAAACCATGTTATCAACAAGTCATATCAAAACACAAGGGGAGAAAGTTAGGGTTATCTTGAGTCTTCCTCAAACTGCTTCCAATGATTTTCAATAAAAGCAAGATTCAAATCTACTGAAGATGTTGAGATCGACTATAATTATTTTAAAAATGAATAATAACACAGCTCCCTTTTTAAAACTGTCACGGTGTCCTATTTACAAAAAAATATTCTTAGATAACTTACACATAGATTTAGTGCAACCTTACGTAGTTATGAAATTTAAAAGTATTGTGAAATTTGGTGTATTTATTTTTGGATAATTAACGCTTGGCTATCATTGATATGATAAGATCATTTTCAGCAGGTAGAAACAGATATTGTAGTACTTCGAATTAGGGCTAAACGATTTTGCCAAACATTTAAATTGCGATTATTTTTAACGAAAATTGCAATTGTGATTTAATTGTAATTTTCCTTTGCATCAAGCACAAGCATGTCGATGTTTTACTCCAGAGTTTCTGTTCTTTTCCATGACATTGAAAGCCTGCTTGTCCAGAATCCAGTGCTGCAGGACTTTGCTGCAACATTTACATTCTTATTTCTTACTATAAAGCATAGCTCTAGGTGCTAGTTGCACCCACTTTAATCGTATTAGTGCCACCTAAAGGCTGCGACAACTTTTATTGTCATTCTATTTTACTCATTTTATTGTCATTTCGTTTAGTGCAGCTTTCCAGACAGAAAAATGTATATGTACGATACATGTATAAATGTACTGTGATTAAAAATTGAGTGCCTCTGCAATTTGAAAATTGCCAATGCAATTACTTGCTCTGCCCTACTAAGTCATATTAGTTTTTTTTCTTTTTGATTTAAACTTTTTTTGTTTTTCGGATTTTTCTGTTTTATATATATGTATATATATATATATTTTATATAAATATAAGCACCTAATCTAAAATGGAAAACATGCACTATTTCCCAAAGAGTTTCACTCTATCTTATATCTGATTCTAAAGACATCTTCTTTAATGTTTACTACAATTCAAAAGCCAAATATGCATGTAAACTCAATCTTCATTAAATTTACCCAATACCATCTTTTCATTCCCTACAAAACTAATTATTGTGCATAACAGTCCAGATCATGATGACTCTTCTGTGCTTGCTCTAAGTATGATGTTTCTCTGCCGGACAGACTAACCTACTACAACTGTTTTGCTGATGATGCTCAACTTTATCTACCTCTATAGTCTGTTAAATCTTCTAAATTCATTAGATGTAAAAGTCTTTTTTTTTTTAAATCAATAGCAAGAGGGAAGCTGTTAAGTTTTGGCCACTCTATGTGATAAAGAAACTGCTAAGCTGATGGCATTTGCTTGGTCTCAGATAAAAAGTGAACAATCCTGGTGTCATTTGTAGCCAGGGTATATGGAAATCAGGAACTATTTTAAAATATATCATGTACCTGAGCAGTTAGAGAGAGAGCTCTCCTGTCACAAAATGACAGATAAACTAGTATATACATTTGTTACCTTAAGGTTGGATATATTTTATTCTTTATAATATTATTGTAGTTAAACCCCCTCAAACTCCTTCATCTTATTAAAAATACTGCAGAGAATTGGTGAAATCAATATAAAATATCTAAAAATGATATTCCTTTTTATCCAAAATAGGATTTAAATATTTTTTCTTTCCCAGAAAGCACTGAATGATAAAGCTCCTTTTATTGAAGACCTGTTTTTTCTCCATAAGGAAGAAACCTTTATTCTGAGCTTAGATATAAAATATTTCTTTTTAATCAGTTAACTACAGGTATGATTGTTGGACACCTTTACATAATGTCCTGTTTTTTCTAAAGTCATCTGAAATTACAGGCTGTATTAAAAGATGACCTCTTCAGCTCTGATGCTTCTCAGCATGTTCCTCACCGTCTGAATCCAGCTGCCTCCGTCCACGATGGAACAAATAGGCTGTTTGTTTACAGCTTGAGCTCTGAGCCTTAGATAACCTACTTACACTGGAGCTCCTAAGTGATTCCCTTGATGCCACTATTCCCCTTTGTATTAGATTTTGGAGAGTGACTAGAGGTTTGGATATTTATATAATGAGTGATGAGTTTTCTTTTGGAACAGCAGAAGGCAGATGATGCCGCACTGACCCGTGGTGATGCTGGGACTGTTCAGACAACCTCTAAGATCCCTCACATCTCCAAAGTGGTGAGCATCGCTAACACCGCTGCAATGTCCCTTTTGGCCAGGTGAGTCTGTTCAGGAGGAAATCTTAGGAAATGTTTTATATCAAATTGCTTCTATGTGTAAAAGCAGAAATCACATCATTTTACTTTAATATTAATCTCTTTTTGATTATTTACTCTACAGTTTAGAATAAACAGATTATTAGATTTCAAGTAACAGCATTTTTTATAATTATGAAGCATAATCATGTTTTATTAGTAAATGTGTCTTTAAAGATGAAAGATAAGATAATAAAATAGTTTTTTAATGCAGAGTTAACTAAAATTCAACTATCCACATGTTGAAGGGTTTCGTTTGTATTGTTTTTGTTGCATTTTTATTGCTTTAACATGGAGCTTTGAATAGATTGAGAGAAACGTTTGAAAAAAAAAAAGACAACAAACATGATTGAGCATCAACTTCTGCATCCATTGTTCTGTTCCACACATGGCTTCACATTTCACGTTATGCAGTCATTGTAAAAAATAATGCAGAGTTTTTTCAACTAAAGGTTATAAACAGTTGTATTTTTACTGGACTGCAGGGCTAATGTTTATTATTAATTAATTAAAGATGAACCAGTTTTTTGACTGGATTGCAAACATATTTCCATTAATTGACATGGAAATGTCAAGGTTCAGAACAGGGGACCAAGAATTCAAGGCAGGATGACAGTCAGATATCTCAAAAGCATTTATGTAAAAACAACAGATATAAAGTTACATCAAGGACCCATAAGGCAAGAACCTCTGATCTTATAGTTCAGTCCGTGCCAAGAGAACAAGGTTACTTCCAGCCGGTTGAATGGCAACAAGACACGGCCCAGAGAGTCCCAGACGTTGTAGCCCCGGAGGATGGAACGCAAGCAGGAGACCAGATCCAGGCAGACGAAGGAAGGCAGGATAGGGTGGAACCAAAGCCGATGCTAAGGACGTGCTAAGGATTCAGAACCAGGGTATCAGAAGTCCAATGAGGACAATCCAGGACGGTGTCAGGAATTTGTTCTAAGTTTGGTTAACAGACAGGGAAGTTGTCATTCTCATGTAATCACAGGTGCTGTTAGAACAAGAATAACAACATTTTGTGTTTCTAAACAACGTTGAAAATGTGTTGTGAAAAGCAGTACTTGTGCAACTGATTAAAGGCTACTGTATGTAACAAATGGAATAACTGATAAAACCGGTCAAAAACAGAAAGTCAGCAGCCATCTTCAATGCGGATGTTAGGTATGATCATGTTGTGCTGACCTTCCGACTCATAATCCAAACCATTCAGGGGTGTTCAAGTTGAAATTTCCAACTCTGAGGTTGGAAGTTCCCTCTTAGTGTATAAATGGAATCCACCAAAACACCTTAAGGCTTTGTTTCAAACCCCACATGCCTCAATTGGCAAGTTTATGAAATGACAAACATAGGGAGACAGAACAAGTAGAAGAACAGTAGAAAAGGGACTCTTCTCTTAAGACAAGCAATTTCGAGACTACGTCAGGAATGGAGGATTGTGTGTAAATGTACTAATTTAAAAGGCTTTAATGACCTTTTAGGTAAATGAGACCAAAATGGAGATGTATGCCCATAAAGGACAGCACCCAGAGTAGTGATGGATGGTGGTGGAGGGGAAATCTTTGCAATGCTTTCATTCATTGACCCTCTATTGTACAATGAATTGTGTTAATGCACCATAGTGGTTAAACCTTTGCCCAAACTGGGTGTTTCAGGAAATCAAGCAGAGCTGTCTGTGTTGTATTAATTCCAGAACCTTGTAAATACAAGAGGGTACATGTTCTTTTTACTGATCTATCACTAATATAAGAATAATAAGACTTCTCTATTCGTTTCTCAGATATATTTCAGCTCCAGGACCTCTTGGTGTAGTGGGAGTTTTATTAGTCACTGTGAATGTCCCCCACCAACGCCACTGACACCTCTCTCTCTGTCCCTGCAGGGCGGCTGAGAAGCTCAACTTGACACTGAGGAAGAAGGGCCAGGCTTCTGATCCAGCTCCCTCCAACCACTCCACCTGCTTCAGGGAGATCGTCCAGAAAAACCCGCCACCGGTCCCCCCCTGCTTGCTCCAAGCTGCCGCTCGCAGCAAAGACTCGCCCGACGTTGGCAAGGTTCACCTCAAATTCTGATACATCAAAGAGCTGATTTATGTTTTTGCTGTGTTGTTTTCAGGTTACTGGTTTTTAGTTGGTGATGTGAGCACATGAATAATACACATTCCCTGGCTTTCACTTTAATAAAACAACCTTTAGGCATATTTTCTAATCTTATCCTGCTAGCAAATACAGTAATTCTGCATAGGTGTTATATATCCCCTCCTTATCCATAAGCAGCACCTTGGACGTGTCTTCCCACCACCTTTGTTACAGCTTAAAGAGATCTCAGTCAATTTGGCAGAGATCCCATATCGCTCTCCCTTCCTGATTCACTGTTATGTGGTGCTAATGTCTCCATTCTGTTCTTCCCCGCCTCCTCTGGGAGAGAAACCGAGGAGATCAATATGGCTCCCTGCCCCTCCCTTTGTCTCGGAGATGGACTCTTGGGTTTAGTGTAGAGTTACAGAAAAGGGCTGGGAAGGACCCCATCGGCAGCCCCACCTCGCCGCCGCACTCAGCTTTGTGAAGCATTGCTCTGGGATGAGAGCCGAAAAAGGCTTTCTCTGCCTGTAAAACGTCCTCCTGAATTATTCACCTCTTATGAATAGAGTTTAACACATGTTTAAAACGATTAGGGATGCTACTCTTGCTTAACGTTCAAAATGCATGAGGAGAGAAGCTAGGAAATCCCTCACAGATTTGAAGAAGTTATCATGTTGCTGAAATATGGACGTCAGGGTTCAAATTCAGCCAATAAGGGATGATCTCATCGTGGTGTGATGCAGCCCTGTGCAACATACAGATAACTATATTTGTCAGGGTATCCTGTATTTTCGATCCTGCAGAGGTAAATTATAAACAGAAGATGATCAGCCTTATTTTGTTTAGCATCCCTGAAAGAGGGAATAACATTAGAAGGGTAGGAAGAGGAAAGGAAAGAGAAAGCGGGGAAGGAAAGATGCTAATGGAGAAGATAACCATCAGAGTCAGAGGCTAGCCCGGGTAATTGACTCTGTCTACGTCTTGCTCGCATTCCTGCATGTTGATTTTTTTCTGTCTTTTGGCTGCATGGAGCAAGAAAAGCAGATTGAAAAAGGATGACAGCTAAAATAAATTTTAGCACCAGAGTACACCATCATCCTCCCACCCTCCAGTTCTCATGTAGTAATCCTTTTTAACACCAACCCTTGGTTCCCTCAAGTTTCCTTTCTTTCTTTCCACCTTTTTATTTTTTGTACCTTTTGCCACAGATCATAATATTTCAGACCCAAACTCCTGGAGGCAAAAGCTTTGAGCAAATGTCCAGCTGTTTGCTCCCCGTTATAACTCCTTCAGATTCCTGTAGTCATAAACCAGTTTTTTAGTAAAGCAGAAACGACACCATGCTGTTTTCCAACCGACAAAGAGCTCCAGGCATTGTTGCCTGTTATCTATATTTAACATGACATCTTAAAACGCACGGCTGTAAAACCCATCCGTAGGTTTTAAAGATTCTCTTTGCTGCTTTGATATATTTTCCCAATGTGGAGATGTCCTTTTATCACCTTTACCATGCATTATTCACTAATCAGTTGCTGCTACATGAAACTGGAGCAGCTCGTGGATTAATTATAATATTTTTTTTCTTACTTTCTGTCATATAACTTTAATAACCAGTCTATACTCTTATGTAAGTATGTAAAAGTACTGGTTACCTCCACCAGAAAATAATACCACAGGATTTAGCATTAGTTACAGAAGTAACCAAGTAGTGAGCTATGCAGATTTAGCATGCAACCGGAAGCGGCCTATTGCAGTTAAAGTCCCAGAAAAGCATGACAAGATATTTATAGCATGACTGCTAAGCTGCAGTGAAGCTAATATGCAAATTATTTTACAGCTAATTTACCTTTATTAACATAGACCACACTGTTTGTAGGTCAGTACTATTTTGTTTCTGTTGTAAGATCTGCTTCCCTCTTCTTGAACCCCCAGTCTGCTTCAGCAGAAGGGCCCTGGTTCAGCTGGAGGTTTCCTCCTGTTAAAGCGAGTTTTTCTTCTCCGCTATTGCTGTATGCATGCTTGGTGGGAGGGATTGCTGCTCAACAATGCCATGCAAGCGAACCTCCACTGTCTCAACATGCTCATCCAGGAGGAGAAAACCCTGTTAAGTCAATGACTGTGTGAAAGAAGCTGGTTCTCCTTTTATGATCTGATTGAGTCATCTCTGTAAAGTGCTTTGAGGTGACATGTTGGGAATTAGTGCTATAGAAATAAACTAAATATAATTTAAATTAAGGCTAAAAGATTTAATCAGATTAATTGTGATTAATTGATTACTGAAATAATCTTTAAATATTTTAGTAATCGATTAATCGTTAACTGGACTATAGAGATTATTATTAAACATGTGTTTAGATGA
Source organism: Cyprinodon diabolis (assembly GCA_030533445.1). Classification (NCBI taxonomy): domain Eukaryota; kingdom Metazoa; phylum Chordata; class Actinopteri; order Cyprinodontiformes; family Cyprinodontidae; genus Cyprinodon; species Cyprinodon diabolis. Next base: position 31,902,807 of record CM060076.1, read on the forward strand.
CAGACCGACACATTTATAGCAGTATTCTATCAAAATTGTTAAAAAATATATAAACATTTTGCATAGATAAAAAAATGTTTTCATCTGTCAATATGCTCTATCTAGAACTCCTCAAGTGGAAAAGGTTTTCTTTTACCTTGTTTGATTTAGTAAAAAATCTTCTTTAAGGAACCTTTGGCTATCCAATTATTAATCAAAAAAATACTCTACAGATTAATCGATTTGCAAAATAATCATTAGCTGGATTAAAATATTGTTTCTCCATGGTGGCTGTTTAGATGTAAAACAAAAAGAGTTTGCACATTGAAAACACTTCTTGATTTATTATTAAAAACAGAATTTGGTCAATTATATGCATGATTTTACCTGAACATTTTCTTGTGGTACACCTTATGAATTAAACAGGACTTCTAATAACTTAGATATTTCTAGAGATACCACCTCTCTAGTCTTTTTGTACACTATATCCACTTGGCTGTACTGGATACTGGCACAAGTCTTTCTCCACTCAACCAATTTCCCTCTTGTAATCTGAGATTTACCAGGGTAATCAGCGATCTATAGCTCAGGGTGCACAGCAGATATCAGCATGGCTCTTGTTCTCCTGTCCTCCTGGGCTCAGGTCAAAGTGGTGCTGAGGGTGAGCCGGCTGCTGTCGGAGAGCCACGTCCAGCCACCTGTTCTTCGAGTTGACCCCTCCAGGAAGAGAGTCACCATAATGGATCCGACCGCCAGGAACCTATCCTACAGCACAATGACCCTGGGCAGGGAAAGAAAAAGTCCACTGAAGACCTTCAACTTTGATGCAGCTTATTCTCAGGACTCAGGACAGGTTTGTTTATTTACCCCTTCTGGTTTCAAATGTTTCTAACTTAAATGGCACTTTGTAGCTTTGATTCTGGTTCAGAAAACATGCACAACACAAATCATCCATTTGTATATTCCTGTACCCTCTCTGTGGTCTCCCCCTGTCTATCTAATGGCAAGAAAACTGATACCACGCCCCTGTTGAGCTCAGCTTACATCTGCCTAAGCTCAAGGGAAAAAAAAAAAAAAAGAAAAGAAAAAAAAAGTAAAAGTAAAATCCACTCCAGCGCCTGGTTTTCAGTTGGACTGTGCAAATTTTCAGTGCTCATCAACCCCCGTCCTTTGTTCTGTTTGCCCAGGGAGAAGTGTGCACGGGCGTCTTGGCTGACATCATCCGCTGCGTCCTTAGCGGCAGCGATGGATGTGTTTTGGGCTTAGGATGCGCTGATGTGGGTGAGTCACCAGCTAATCCAAGAGGCCACAGGTTCAAACTCTGAAAAGGATTTGGACGCTTTTATCAATGCTAAAGCCCCTCCACACCCCTCCTCTTGCTTTCATTCAATCTTTCTCTGCTACTTAAACTACATGCCTTCATTGTTTCTTCCTGTCCTTATATCCACCTTGAGACAAATCCCATACTGCTGTTCTCTTTCAGCCATATTGTGTTGATTTCAGCTTTTTCATGCTTGAAAAATGTGAAACTCTTATTGATATGTAAAAAAGCCCTTGCATCAACCATACATTGATCTTTTTTGAAAGCTACTCCTCCCATGCACCAAAGAACACGTTCCCGTTTTCCTACGATTGACCTTAAACAAAGTGGGCTGTAATATATTTCTATTAGGAAGATGGGACCCTGCACTTAGCGCTGGTGCAGGGATTTAATAGATTTGTGCCGCACACATTAAAACACACACACACACACATCGTGTGGTAAGGACAGGGTCTCCTTGTAGCTGCTTTTTCACATCACGCCACTCTCCGTAAATCTGATTGAATTAGTCGGCCGATACAGAGTGCATGTGGCCTGCAGCCAGAGGGATATCAATCTCCTAAACAGAATACCATTCCCCCTGAATAACGGCGGGCAGCTCAGCCTTTAATTGGAGTAAACCAATTCTCTTATCCTCATTCAATTAGAGTTTGGATAAAACAAGAGTAGCTAAAGCAGACCCATATCTCTCCATGAATGTAGGGCAACAGTGTACAAGGAGATGCAACATGGCACCACTCCAGGGTTTTGGGCTAATATTGAAGGGTCTGGTCTTTGTCTGACAAATGCAATACTGTTAAAAAGTCTACATTTACTGTTTCAGTTTTTTTTTTTTTTGGTTTGTTTATTTTGTCAGACATGTTAATATGTGATAAAATGTGACAAAAAAAAATGTAAAAGGTTGCACTTTAAAAAAAGATGAAATTGTCCACAGAGCTGTTCCAAACGAAATTTCTTTTTGTTTTACACTTGTGTAAACAAAATGACAAACAAATCTGTCTAAGTCTAAGTCTTAGTAAATTATGATTTCTTTATTGAAAAAACAAAAAAATATCCAAACCAGAGGTGCTGAGTAAAATAGTAATTGCACCCTAAATTTGACCACGTGGGCCTCCCTTGGAAGCCAATTTAAGTGTTGATTAAATTGGATTTAAGTCCAGATTTTAACTAGGACACCCAGAGCTTTCATTTTTACTTATTAGTGGCCTTTAAAACCAATAATCAGGAAGAAAAAGGCAGAAACAGTAGGAAGATATGCAGCAAAAGTCCCAAATCCCGAGTCAAAGGTGAGGACAAGCTGCCTTTGCTGTTCAGTTGTCTCCTTTGTAAGCTCCTCCACCTTCACTTTTTTTCTTTGCCATTCAAAGATTTGCACTTGCACCTACTTCTATAGCAATGCAGCTGAGAATCAAATATCTTGTTATTAATTATGCTGCGATAGCCAGACGTCACACTCACCTCAGGATGCTTTAAAACAGAATTATTTGAAAACACTGCCTGTTCTCTGATTAATCCAACCAGCAGTAAGGGCACCAAAAATCACTGAAATTCAATACTCAGACAAGCAGTTGATCCTTCCATATGAAAAATAAATAAATAAATAAAAAGATGATGTCCCAACAGAGCAAAACACTGATCTCAGTATGAAGGCACCATTTAGAATAGAAGGACATTAGCTACATGTCTACTCCATATAGAGCTACATGTGCATGTCCATATATCTATATGGAGTTTTTTAAGACTTATCTTTTTAAACAAGCATAGATACGAAAAAAAAACAACACTTGACGCTCACTGTTTAGTATGATGGAAGACTTGTGAGGATGATACGCTAAAACATCTGTATCAGTTGTGTCCGAAATGGGGTTGAGGCTTTTGGATTAAATCCCATCAGAGCACAGGTAATTTAGTGCAATCTTTACTACTTTCTTTACTAAATTGTAAATGTCTTAGTTAAAAGGGCTACTTTGACCTATATAATGTAAACAAACAAGATTCACAATAACATGGAAATGATTCGTACTGATATTCTTCACATCTAGCCACATTGTGAGGCTTGCCAAGATTCATCTGGCTCCTCTGCTGCTCTCCCCAGCATCCTGGTCCAGCATGGTGGGAAGCAGTGACAGCCTCCAGAAGCTCGGCTTGATTCCCTGTGCCATCTCCTGGCTGTACAGCTCCATCGAACGACGCAGGGAGAAGACTTGGACCGATCTGACTGTCTCAGTGTCCGCCATCGAGCTGTGCTGCGGCGAAGAGGACACCTTAAGAGATCTGCTGGGGGAGGTGGTCCCCTCACCAGGCAGCGTACAGAACAGCCCGAAGCCCCACGTGAGAGTGACCGAGGACCCGGTCAATGGGATACAGGTATAAATCAGCTGTTTTTACTGGAAAACAAACCAAATGAGCAGCCTCATCTGTATGAAAACAGTTTCTTAGCCAAATACTTTTTTACAAGCCATTTAATCTTATTAAACAAGGTTAAATCTAGCCACCAGAGAGGAGCTAACTGTTAATGAAATTACATCTTTTTAATCATCTCTGTTTGGCAATGCATCAAAGAGTCCATTAGTGCGATTTTACAGCTCCACTAACCTGTTTGAAACAAGAAACTATTTCATCCAGTAGAGTTATGATACATAAAGCACATTAATCTTGGTAAAATGTATTAACAAGCCTTTAATATAATTGCAATGCATTTATATGGGACCAGTTCCCATTAGATGAATGCTTTTATTTGCTTTCTAAATTCATTCAGAACAAAGGAATCAATTTGTGATACAGTTTGAGATCTATTTGTTGCGATAATAAAAGTCTGAATAGGATATAAAATCTATGTTGTTGCTTTATTACCGTACAAGTTAGGGTCATCTTCGTTTTTACATTTTTTCTTCTATTCCTAGAAAACTGCAAATAATCTGCAAACCCATTAAATACATTTGCTGCAAAACGAGATTTATTCTGTAAACATATAATCTTTAAGACCTAAACAAACGGTTTCTAGTGTAGAAAAAACGTATTTGAATCAGTACATGAATCCTTTATCTGCAAGCACCCAATTCCTTATGTGTATATTATGTTTGAATCCTTTTTCCAAGCAGTGAATCAATAATATGGTGTTTATCAAATAAGCAAAGACTGCTCTATTTCCCACTGATTCAAACCCATTACAGCCTCTGTTTATACACTGTCATAGTTTTTCGGGTAAACATGGTTTCTAAGCTTTCTACCATAATTAGTTTACTCAACTGCAGTTGATTGTATTTTCATTTCTAATTCACTTATTGCCATCAGACTAACTGCTGCCTCGAAAAGCTTTGGTTGGTATATAAATAAATTAATAACAAATAATAGACAAACAGAGCTAATACCATTTAAACACCACTTCCAATAATGTACATTTCTTTGTATCTCTCTTCATATATATATTCACATACAGGATAATTGCATGGCTGGTGCATATTTAACAGATGTAGCGATTTAAGGTTTGTATTATGTTCTACTATCTCTTTAGTTGCGTAATCACAACCGTGTGAAGGCCCCCACAGCAGAGCGAGCGGCTTCTCTCCTGGATGCAGCCATCACAGCACGTCGACACACCGACTTTATCACATACCTGTGTCACAGCTCCATCATGTTCTTTACCCTTTACGTCCAGCCTCCTCGTACCGAAAGCAACACCATCGGGAAAGGTTTTTATGAGATTTTTAAAAGTATATATATGCATATATACACACACACATCATATATCTTAACTCTCAGGTCAGAATAAGGCCAGGGAAGGATATCATATCCAGCTTGCTCTGCTTGTTTGTTGAAAAAACCTGTACCATTCCCACTTTTAAAACTCTAGTACTAGCTGTCTGATTATGGTGTATTTATTCCATATGGAAAAGGCTTTAAATACATATGTTTGCTACCACAGCTGGTACAGTACTATGCTACTGCTGTATAGACCTTTAAAATGTCATAAGTGCAGATATGCTGTCCATTATGTGAGACAAGGGGCAGCTGCAAAACCTTTTGCAATTGACTGTGTCACTCTGAGATGGTTTGGATAAGACAGACTAAATGTTTATGCAATAAACTTACATCTATCTGATAAAAGGTGATAGATAATAGGTTATGTTTCAGCTGATTAAAGAGTGCACTTTTTTTTACAATTTGCATATAAAAAAAGGGTTAGTTGTTTTATCTGTCAGCCCTGGTAAGCCCGCTTGAGCTAGGTAAACTGAGTGATCATGATACATGCTAACCACATTAGAAAAGTAAAGTATTGCATGTTTAAACCAGATAAGTTATACGTACCTAAAAGACATAAAAAATGACCATATAACCAAAAACAAAGGCTGGGATTGTTGTTGGAATTCCAAAATCAGGGTATCTTGTTAATATTTCCCAAACTGGAATCCAATAATTATTTGGGTTTGGAAATGCAGCATGATATTTTTTTATGCCCGGATTAAAATGTATATTATGTCATTAACATTGTCTTTTCTTGTATATAATACCAACACTCCTTTTGTTTTTTGTTTTTTTTATTTCCATTCCCAGGTTCAAAGGGAACTACTAAGTTGACCATGATTGATGTATGCAGTGGGATGAGGGGTGTGAGCAAAAATAAGCTTCCTCACTCTGACTTGGGCCCCATTGTCTTGGCTCTCCTAAGCGGACATAAAACTATCCCTAGCAAGTAAGATTGGAGTTTAAAAATGTAATTTGTGTAACCTTTTGTTAAATACATATCGTAAAAGTCCACTGTATTAACATTAATATAGCGCTTTGATGTTAAGTTTAACTGTCTTCCTAATCAGAGTTTAATCCTGCAAAGTACATTTATAGTTAATCTTAAAGTTATCCACATCACTGGCTGATTTAGATTAAAAGTAATATTTTAACTTGAACACTAAAGGATATAGATGGATACCATGGGGTACCCACAGGGTAGGCAATGACACTGAAAACCAAAATAAAAAAAATAAAATAAATACGACACTGGGAAACATCAACCACTCGTTAGCAGGGCAAACTCCTGCATCGAACCCTACTGTTGCCTCATGAAATACAATAAATGGCCAAATATGAACCTGTGACATAGATATCTGCCAAGATACCACTTTAACCAATAGAAAAATGCAACTGTAGAGGCACATTTCAATCCATAAGAAAAAGTACTAAGACAGCGTATTACCAGATTTTATTGAATTAAACTTGTTTACTAGAAAAAGTCAAGATTTGTAACATAAATTTAGCACACTTAAGGCCCAATCTATACAGTTTATTTGCAAAAATACTGATTTGGGATTTTGTTACTCATTAAATTAAAACTTAATAATATTTTCACTGTGACCCTCCCTGTAAATGTTATTTTTATTTTATAGGAAATGCCTATGTGCTTTCCAATCAGAAAAACATTTTTGGTCAAATTAATAACTTTAAATCTAATCCTGCCTTTGGTAATAATAACTTTAGGGCTTAACTGTATGTTCTGTATAACAGCAGGAGTGGATATAGAAATAATTGTAGTTATTGACTTGTTATGTGCACTGTTTTTACACAGGTCTAGTAAGTTGGCAATGCTCCTTCGGGAATCCATGTCTTCAAACTGCCATATTGCTGTGATTGGTCAAGTTGCTGACTCATTAGCGCATCTTCAAGAGTCCTTCTCTACCATTCAGCTGGCTTCTCGTCTACGCAGGACACAAAAGAGGACAAAGGTACAACACAACAACTAATTACTCACAGCCAATTAATCTAATAGAAGTCCCAAATGGACCATCTTCATCAATCAAGTTTTAAATGATCCCTTTTTAGAAATGAAGAACGGAAACCTGAACAAAGGTTTTGACAATAAAGAAAGAAGGTGTTGCTGTCATTTGTGCTATTGAACATTACCAAAACAACTGGTGTACCAAACAGTGACCTAAAAAGCATATCAGAATGGTCTTATCGAGTGGCTTTCAGAGAGTTTTGACATTATCTTGTCCCAATCAGACAAAGTGTATTTAATAGCTCAAGGTTAGCCAAATAACATCAAAGTCTGTCAGTTCTGTTGAGAAGAAAGGCTAGCAATCAATTAAGAATTAGAGTAGTGAGTATGCTTATGTGAAGCCTAAAAAAACAGTAAGCATTTTAGTATTATTTTATTACATGTAATTTTAGATATGTCAGAAAAATCCTGCTATTGTTTTGTTGAGAAAATGTATGTTCTTGATTTCTGATCCTGGTCAAATTTCCTCTTTGACAATTCATACCCCTATTTTGTCCATTCGCTTTGACACGTTTTCCTCCACTTTAAACCATGTTGTACTTCTCAACTTAAGTTTCTTTTGAAACATTGCTGGTGTAAAGTGGGTTGTGGTCAAAAAATGACTTACAGTACTTTTAGAATTCAGCTTTTATTGCTAACTTCAGTGTGTGCTCAATTAAGCCCATAGAATAAGCTAATAACATACCATTTTTGCATGCCACACACACACCACCATGCAGGTCCACATCAACAGCATGTGGGGTTAACTTTTGACTTGCCAAGATTTGAGTTGACTTGGCTTAATTAACTTGGCTTGGCAACCAGTTGACTTTTTGTTGAATGCCCTAGTATGAACCAAATAAAATTATAAATGATATTAAATATGAAGGGGCTAGAAAAGAATTATAGTGTAAGTTTTTTCTGTTTTGACTTTAAATCAGCAGCTGTTGTATTATGTTTAATTTTGAAATTATTTCCCACTCTGTTGGAACCAAAAATATCTTTTATCTGTGTTCAACAGCAGTCTACATCATGTTCCCCTTGTGGACGGAGTTTGACCAGAGATAAAAAAGGTCCCCGCTCTTTGGGCCTCAGAGCGTTCCACTCCACAGAAGAGGTAGATGTGGACCTCCGGTCTCTTCGACTTCGTGGGGAGCTGTATCGTTCTAGCAGTGACCAGTCCTGTGACACTGTCATCCAGATCAATTCAGATGGCTCGGTCCACTCAAAAGCAGCACCACTGCTGGCACAACCTGAGTTTGTGCCAATTATACCTTCTTTGCATCCAAACAAGTCTGACCTGGAAGACCCAGAGTTTACAGCTCTACTTCAAGAACTTCTGCGAATTCCTCAGTTGCATGGAGAGAAGAAGACAGAGGAAACTGTACAGGGGGACATTGAAGGACTGAAAGCAGAAGGCAAACCACCAGAAAGAGATCATCTTAAGTGTGACACCTTTGCTGAACTTCAAGAACGTTTAGGTTGCATTGATGGAAATGAGGTGACAATGGAGATCCTCAAGTCTTCCTTGGTAGGTGCTAACCTTAAGAATATTTTAACCAAAACTCAACCCCAGAAAGAAACAACCAAAGCCCCACAGACACTGTTGAATGTGGGTAAGGGTTGCAGTCGAGCCTCTTTTGGGGAAAAGCAAACAGATGGTGCTGTCCCTGGGGAGAGGTTTCAGAGAGAGGATTCAGGTCTGTTTGACTGTGAGGAGTGTAGTGCAAACAGTTCTAGTGAAGAACTAATGAATCAAGCCCTTGGTCTCAGCATGACCTACCCTTCTGAGCTTCCCAAAAATAGAGCTGTTAAGTCAGGAAAAAGTGTCTCAGTCAAGTGCTCTGAAGCTAATTCTCACAGCAAGGCTGCCGCCAATTTATCTGAACATCAGCCACAGGAAAAACAAGAGAAACATGAAGCTGCTGACTGGTTTAAACCAGACAAAAGAGCTTCACCTATTGGTAAAAGCTCTCCAATATCTCCTTCTTTGTCTTCTCCCTCTTCACACTCTATGGCTAAAAGTGTTGTAATCGGGGATCAAAACACAAAGGACAGTAAGGAAATGAAGGCCACCATCACTGTGACTGTCCAACAGCCATTGGACCAAATGGGTCAAGATGAACTTGTTTTTTCTATGGTAGAAGAGGTGACCATCAGTGGAGCATACAACAGTGGGACTGCAGGTGGAAACATAATTTGTATCAGAGACCTTGCACAATCACAAGAACATGGTCAAACCTCTGCTAACTCTCAACCTATCCGAATCATTGGTGATGTGAGTGATGACTGTTCAGCTGGGGCTTCTGCTCTTGCTCAACCCACAAGCACAGATCAAAATAATGAAAGGATGAAATCTAAACAAGAAAACAGGTTTGTTCCTTCTTTCATTAATCCTATGTTGATGAACTTAGATTTAGACTGTGATTTAGAGGGTACTAAAGGGAAAAAGAGTCATGAAACCTTTAAAGACATCAACATGGCTTCTGAGCTTAAAAGAAAAAGCACCAAAGGTCAAAATGACAATAATTTAGATAAACAGACTCAACGTTATGCTACTCAGGTCCATCAACTTCAGAAATCTGATAACACTTGTAGCCATGTTTCTTCTGATCAAATAGTGTCAGCAGAAAAGGATTCCTGCAAAAAAGCTCTGGAGAGCAAAATGTGCGAGAAGAGACTTCACATTACAGACAAAGACCACCCAGGAGACTCCAAGCATGTTTATTCCACACACAATCAAAAGGTCTCAGAGGGGGTTCAAATTTCTTGCAGACAAGCTGGGAGCAACCACAAGAGAGACGTTGTTTCACCTGGTTGCTATGAAACCCTGCCTGGTTCCTCTGCAACAGGTAGCCTACCAAGAGGCTGGCAACATCCCAACCACAGAGAGAGGCCCTCAAGGGGTTTGACATCATCTACTCCATGCAGCCCAGGGGAAACGCTGGAGAGGAGGCACAGCAAATGGCAGTCTACTGAAAACCACAACCCCAACAACTGGTCTCCACAAACATATATCCAAGAGGTCAAAAAAGATTCAGGCTGTGTTTTTAAAAAGGGAAATGACTCTTTCTTTACCTCAAGTCCAACAAGGAAACATTATAAAACAAGCAGCAGGGTCAGGTCTCCAGCTGATAACAGCAGTAGGCTTTTTAATACCAAACTAGAGTGGTTGGCTAGAAGGTCTAATTCCCTTGGAAGAACCCCTAGACAATTCCCAACCATGGAAAAGGGTGGTAGTAACACTTCTATGAGCTCCAAGGGAAGCTTTGAAGAAAGTTTTAAAGACAATTGTAAAGAAAACTATGAGGGAGATTTTACCTTTCCAAGGGCCAATAGGAGCCCCAGGAGAAATCCTCGCTCTGACCACAGCCATCACTTCTTTCACAATGAAGACCCTCTACTTCGGTCTGTCAAGCATTCTCATTCGAAGCTTTCTGCAGTTGGAAAACTTAAGATATCAACTCCCAAGGTTCGTCGGCAGTCTGCCCCAAGCATCAAGAACATGTCTCGCAAAAGCAGCCCCAGTCTTTCACCAGATGGCAAAATGGTTAACTTTGAGCGAACGTCCTCATTTTTTTCCTCTTCCCCTCCACGATCTCATCGCTCTATCAGTCGGACTCCAAGCCAGAGCTCTACATGCTCATCTACAAAATCTGCTATTCAGGGATTGGTCAACGGCCGGATCACAGACCTCCTTAGGGAAAGGTCGTCCAGCCCGTCCTCATCTGGACAAGATCAAATGTCCCCTCTTCTCTCCCCATACAGCCAGATGACCGCTCCTCGTACACCGGATCACCTAAGTGGGCATGCAAGTGACACCACCAGCGTGTTGAGTGGAGATTTGCCACCAGCTATGGGGAAGACAACCCTGCATTTTTCTAACCGGAGCAGTCTGGTTAGCAGTGGGTATGACAGCTTAGTAAGAGACAGCGAGGCCTCAAACAGAGATTCTATCAGCGACAGGAGTGGATCTCTACTGAGCGTGACTCGCAGCAGCCGATCATCACGGAAGAGAGGCAACACAAGTAAGACACATTTATAATAAAAAAAAAAAAAGCTTGAAACAGTTTATCAAATATTGGCAAATAGAAGAACTAACATTATAAAATCGTATGCGCATTCCAGAGCATGTGAGCTGAGTGTGTAGCGAGCAGTGGAGCGGAGCGGAAGAATTTGGTAGAGCACAGAGCGGTTTTCAATTTTAAGGCCAGAGCGAGGATATCGCTCCACTCCAGTTCGCTCCGATGCGCTCACAACATCAGTTAAAAATGTTAGATTATACAATTTTTAAAATAACATTCATTTGATTTAAGTGTGATTTTTTCGACATGTTTTTGAATTGAAAAACAGGGGCCAACAGTTTTTAATCCTTGAAAAATATTTATTGCACAAGCCGTTACGTTCAAAGCTGGGAAACGATAATTTAACAGCCAGATAAATAATACACATGTATCGGTAACATCATAGAATCAAACGCAGCATGTCCCAGGGCCCTGGCATAATTACACGAAGGAAAAATGTCAGAAAATGGCCTCTCCTGAAAATTTGAGCGAGCGTGGAGCGATTTCACCGGAGCGGGAGGAAAATTAAGGCGAGCGCGGAGTGGATTTTGAGTGGAGCATCCTGACGCAACTTTGAGAGGTGGTGCGCATGAGCAAACATTCCCCTGAGCAGGGAGTGGGAATTGCGTGGCACTCCGCTTCGTTCACATGCTCTGGTGCATTCTACCTTACCTTAACTTGAACTTTATTGATCTCACATTGGAGAATTTTACCTCTGCATTTAACCCATCCCCTTGGGGAGCAGTGTGCTGCTATTGTGCGGCGCCCTGGGATCAGTCTGGGGTTAAGGGTCTTGCTAAGGAACCCAGAGCGTCAGTCTGTGGGAGTGGGGCTTAAACTTAGAACCTCAGGATTCCAAGCTCTATGCCCTAACTACTAGGCCGCCACATCCCCAAACTTTGAGATGTCCAAAGACTGCTAACAATTTAAAAATTTCAACACAAGCTTTCTGTTTCCACAGGTAGAACCAGAAAGCTCAAATGTTCTTTTTCTGCCTCGACAGACAAGTCTCAACATTTTGTATACTGTAGTAATGCTTACCTTTAGATAGCTGCTTACTCCTTAGTGTCTTCTTTGACTTTAAATAGCTACGTTTTGACTTTGAATAGCTAAGTTTTAGTTTTGCTTTAGTCTTTAATAAGTCTTTGCTCACTAAACCTTCACAGTGAAGAGTGTGAGAAAGATAGATAGATTTTATGTTTCTAACAGACATGAACCCTAACTTAATCTTTGCTTTTCATTGACTCATGATTCTGATTTATACAATATGGAAACCGACAAAAAACATTTCTTCATGAAAAGCAGTTTCTACCAAAACAGCACTGCTTTATGTTCTAGCTTCATAACATATTTATATGACATTAATTAGACATGAAACCCAGCTGTAAAGCCCATTCAGGCCTAGTTTCCTTAAAGGCCATAACGTCTAATTGTATATGACATGACATCATTAATATATGAAGCCGGTGATGGCCCTCACTAATGGCAGTGTAGATGCAGAAACTAAAGTGTGTTTGGCCGATAAAGTAAATTATAAAGTTGGGTGGGTACAGTTATGATCATGCTTGCAGAGGGAAATATAACAGTGCTGATTGAGAGGGAAACACAAGGACAAAGAGAATTCTAGGAAAACTCAATTTTTAACAAAGCTCGTTGTTCCCTTTTCCCTTCATTCATTCTCCATGAGTTGGTCCTAACCTTGCCACATGGCAACCGCAACATTCAATGTATTTTGATGAGGTTTTATCTGATAGACCAACACAAAGTTTTAAAGAATTATTGAGATGCGCTAAGATACTTATCAAGTAAAAGCCACGGCATAAAAATGTAGAGACCTTTGCAGAATCATCCTTAAAAATCAGTTTTCATTTCTTGACACAGATTATCAATCAGATTTGTGTCTGAACTCTGACTAGAACCCATGGGTTTGGTTGGTTCTAAACCCTTCCCTTGCATCTCTGGCTGTATGTTCAGAGTTGTCTGATGGAAGTTATACATCTTAAAAGTTTTCCAGATTTCCACACATATAGTAGAACGTTTTTATTTTTGCAGTTTCCCCTATGGCTTGTGGAAGAAAGTTGAAAGCATTTTTATGACATCCTTTTACAAACCTACAGTATTAATAGTGGTATTGAACCAAGTGAGAAAACAGTATTTAAAAAGTTCAGTGCTCAATAAAAGTCTGATTTGTTTGATCCCCCTCATTCAGCACAATATAATGAACAATTTTCCATGCTTTGGATATTCTTTTAAAACCTAAAGGCTGGTCTATGCAGAAACCAGGTCGTCTGTGTGTGTGCCGCAGTGAATGCAAATGTACCCCCCTTCCAAAGACACTCTGGTGCTGCTCTCCAAAATTGTAGGTGACCCCAGACAGTGGTGCAGACAGGAGGCCTCTGATTGGTGAAATCTACATCCTCTCTACACTATGCATATTTCTTGCTTGGTACCTTACCGGGTTATTTTATTTGTATGACCGCCATTGTGGAAAACGACTCATGAAGATGGACCAGCTAGAAGAGCGAGGTGCGCGACAACGCTGGGACCCTTTTTTCACCTTGATCCCCGCTCTTTTTCGCCCTCATATCCCTCCGTTGTCGCACAAACTTGTCCCCACTTCCTCACCACCTCGGCCGTATCTAGACCCACAGCTAGTTCATGATCGTCCCTCTTGAGTTGTGGCGTGGAATAACATAGCGCAGACCACGCTTTAAAATTGGGCATAAATCAAAAATATCTGCGATAAGCTCACTGCGACACACTTCTGCGGGGAGTATAACCAACCCTTAACTCTGCTGTAAACCTCTCATTAACTTTCTCCATGACCTGTCTTCCTTACTCCTTGGTCTTCATGAAGATGTTCTCTGAGGCCCTCACAGAACAACTGGGATTATAAAAAATTACACATAGATTTGCTCATTTTACTAATTTGGTGTTTTCAGGTTGCATTAGATTTTTTTTCTTGCAGGATTGATACAAATTCATTTTCAGGTTTCAATTTATTTAGGAAATGTTATTTTCCAGCCACTTCACAGTTATGTTCTTGTTTGTGTTGGTCTGCCATATAAAACTTTTAAATAGGGAAACCTAGCTTCTGCGTTATGCAGAAGAAAGGGGGGAAAAAACATCCTGTTTTAATTCTGCAAAAAATTAAAGTTGAAAATAAGAAAAGGAGGAGGAGAAAATGGTTAAAAGGCAGCACTTGACTGCGCTTTTGCTCCCTCTCAGGTACTCCCCAGCGCCGACTGTCCCATGACACCCCCCTGTCCATGAAACGGTCAGCTAGCGGCAGCGGTCTGCGTTCTCGCTGGACGGAGCGGAAAATTCCGGAGGCGTATGAGATCAAGGTTTATGAGATCGACAATGCTCAAAGGATGCAGAAAAGAGCAGGTGCTGACAAACAGGTGCTGGGTTTATTTTCATTTTCAGTTTAATCTGTGGAGCTTGAGTGCAACCGGCGTGGAAGATATCACGTTTTCTTTTTTGTGTGTGAAAACACATTGAGGTAAAGTAGCCAATGTGATGATGGGTAATAAAGCCATGATTGTGGCTAAGGAGGGTTGAGCTTGGTAAACTGAGCTAAAATATGCCTGAAAGCAAGAGGCAGTGCATGTGTTGACGTAATGTCCCCTGAGACGAGAGGTCAGGCCTCCTGAGACTCTGCCCTGTCTCCTCCAGTCTCAGACAAGACCAACTTTGATACAATTTTAATGAGCATACAGGGAAAACTGGGTCAATGCCCTGCAACTGAGAACAAAGAATCACTCAGGAAGCCAACTGAGCAGACCGAAGGTAATCCTTCCTTAAGGAGTCCCGCCTACATCCTGAATTTTACATATCAATTTATGGCAGACTGCTACATTGTAATGCAAAAGTGTTCACATCTCTTAACCTTTTCACATTTTCTCATTAGGTGTATATAGGAGACCAACACAAAATAGAGCATAAATGTGAAGTGGAAGAAGAAAGATACTTGTGTTTTAACATTTTCTTGAAAAATCTGAAAAATGGGGAAGGATTTTGGATTATGCTCTTGATTCAACAGTTTTTAGAAGCCACTTTCTCTATAATTCCAGCCTTAGTATGTCAGGATCTGGAGATTAAAATTTAGTTTTGGTTTGTTGTGTTATTGCTCTCACCATATTCTGCTACTTTTGCCATATTAGTTCTGTTTTGTTTACTTTTTTTCCAGGCATTTTTCTATATTTCTGTCTTTACTTCCTCCTATTATTCCTCTATTATTAGCTTATCTCAGTTTATTCCTTTGTGTTTTTTATTGTTTATCTGTCTTTAATAATTTCAACCTAAGCCTTCTGTTAATAGGTCGATTCTGTTCACCTGTGTCACCACATGTTGCCTGTTGCTGTCACCCGTTCTTCCCACGATAAGCCTTCAGGTAGCTGTCAGTATTAATCGGGTACTCAGTTTTCCACATCTGTGGAAATATAAATGAAAAGCATCCCCAAAGCATGATGTTGCCACCAATGTGGAGATTACCTGTTCTGGGTTATGTGCCCTGTTGCTTCTACTCCGCAGATTATTTGATTCATGCAAGTCAAAAACGTATATTTTAATCTTATTAGAGTACCTCTCTACACATTTTTGGTTTCCCCTGCAAGTTTTTTAAAGACCTTAAATAGCATTTCTTACGGCTTTCTTTGAACCTGGCTGTCTTTTATCCACTCTTCCAGAAAGGTTAACTTTGCGGAATAAACAGCGAATGGTGTTTCCTGAATAATGTGGCTTTATGTCTCTGCAAGTCCTTCAGAATCAGAATTACCATTAGCTTCTTCTTCTATTCACGCTCTTCCTATTTGGTCAATGGCTTTAGGTCGGCCATGTTTTGGTCGCTCTGGTAATGAGCTATACACAATCCATTGTCTTGTTTTTATGCTATTTTGTGTTTGTCGATCAATTACATTCCCAATAAAAATGTGGAGATGTGTTTCTGTAATGTGATACCAAGTGAAAAAATGCAAGGGGGGTGTTATATGGTAAAGCATCAAATTAGTTTTTCTTTTTTTAGAAAAAATTTATTTGTGTAATTTGACCTTTAAAACAGTTTCTTCTATGTCATGAGATTAGAAAACATTTTAGGGGCTTTCAGACCTATTTTTTCCCTCCACATGGTGCATCTAAATGGGAAGTGCAATAAAAACAAAGAGTTTTTAAGAAAAAGGCATCATGGTAAAATGTTTCTGTATGAATTTGTGATTTCAGGGCCTTGGATGCTTCAGCGCCAAGCTGAGGTTTCTGGAGCATCGTCAGCAGAGGATCTCAGAAGTCCGAATCAAATACAACAGACTGAGGAGAGAGCTGGAGCTCGTCAAACACAACCTCATGCTGGAGCCAGCCAAATGGAACCAAGAGTGTTAGTAAAAAAGATGATAATAACTTTAGTGTTTATCTTTACATTCCACACATTATCTAAGAAACACCAAAAAACCAAACATGGGACTCACTACAAGACCAGTGGAGAAAAGTCATGCATATTGATGAATCAGGCTTTTAATCAGGGAGAACACAGTGCTGAATGGGGTCTAAGCACTATTTGAATAACAAATATACTAGCAGATAAAACCATCACCCACCATAAGATATGCGTCACCTGATGCCTAGAACATAATGAGTGAGCTAACGGTGGTGCCCGAACACAGCTCTGACGATAATGTCAGGCAATTTGCATCAGAGGGGCTATTGTAATAGCAGGAGAAAGGTGCTGCGTCATTGGTCTGAATCACTGTCTTGCTCTTGAAGTATTGGTCGATGAGCATTTCAATACAATCTCAGAGGAAATGGAAAGTATGGGCTAATATTATTAGAAACACATGAACGGAAAATTGTCAGTTCCTCATAGAGATTTAGTTACAAATTGTTGAAGTGTGCTTGGAATGAGTCATTAGCAGCAGAGCATCTGGGAACAAATAAAAAAAAAAAAAAAAAAAGAATAAATTCAGATCTAATTAGATTAAAAGAAAACTTCATTAAAATTGATAAAAGGAAAATGTAGTTTTGATCTTCATCAGAATACAGGAATGTATGTCAGACTTTTTTGTTAAATTTTTCAGATTTCGGTTTGAGAATGACACCAAAATGCAGATAGGAACCCAGATCGAGCACGGTCATGCTCGATCTGGGTTCGATGATAAACAAGTAGAAACACAAAGCAAATGGAACAATGACAAACCCAGTACTTAAATACTGAAGAATAACAAAGGGACTAGATGGGCCTATCAGAGGAGAAGTAGAACATCTGAAGTAGAATGGAAGCAGGGAAGCTTAGGGAGGGTTGTTTATTAACACAAAGGAAGCTGAATTGCAAAACAAAATAAGTAAAGAAGGGGAAAAGACCAACAGGCTAAGAGAAATACATTTAAATGCATAAAAAACAGAGAACAAGAATAAACTAAGAAAATAAAGATAAAAAGGACTAATATGGAAAAAATCATTTTAACAAAAAAAAACAACTAAACACAAAGAAATTGAACTAATACCGCACGATCTAAAAAAAATAAAATAAAACCAAATCCTGATCTCCCAAATATCATGGCCACATCTAACTTTTGATTTTAATGATGTAAGAAAATCGATTAAATGTTGGAAGTAAAAATTTCCAGCATAACTACACGTTTGAATTTGTGTTGTAGACAAATAGATTTCAAGAAACAACCATTCTAAAACAAATAGGCTTCACATGCATTGCTGCTGAATCCATTGAACTGAACTTCAAATATGGCAACAATCAGGGGCTGATTTAACCATTAAGCAAAACTAGGCAGTTGCAGAGGGCCCCAAGTTCCTGGGGGCCCCATAAAACTCCTTTTACATGTATGGTTAATACACCTATTACTTATTTGTGCACATACTTTCGTTGCCATCAGAATGCTTATAATATTATGTCTAAGGGTGGCACCTCCTTCAGTGTCCACCACAATGGATCAGTCCATTTTCTGTGCATGTTCAGAAAGGTCCAAACAGGTAGCAGCTAACCATTTGAAAACAAACAGCGGGAAGAGCAGTGTTGCCAACTTAGTGATTTTGTCGCTACATTTAGCAACTTTTCAGACCCTTCTAGTGTATTTTATTTTATTTTTTTACAAAAAAGCACTTAGCGTCAAATCTAGCGACTTTTTTCTGCTACTGGAAGCTTCGGCGACGACATATGAAAGCACCAAACTCTGCTCTCCAGAGCAAGTAGATTTGTAACCCCGCCTCCTGCTCTCCTCTGTCTTGTCTGCTATAATTGCAGTTAAATGAAAAATGGAGAACAGATAGGTTTCATATTATTGTTCAGAACAGATTATTGCGAAGTGAAAAGGAATGTGTTATTTACTTTTGCTGTCACCTTTTTGGAGACACAGGAAGGACCAATCAGCTAAGTTAGAATGGACATAGTGATTGGAAAATCTTTGATTCCTTTGGAGACAGCATTAAAAGTCAGCTCAGCAGATTGCCAATATGAAAAGAAAAAGGGATATAGAGAGGAAAACCGCAAGAAAAAAGGGATAACATAAGAGGGAATAAAGGTTGAACAAAAAAGGAATGTCTATTCTATACAAATTTCTGGGTCTGTACAATGGTTCTGTATTATCTGTTGTCTTCTCAATTCAGAGGGCCCCATGCCTGTCTTTGCCTAGGGCCCAAAAATTCCTAAATCCACCCCTGGCAACAATCATACAGCAGTCTGATGATAGTTCACTCACCTCAGAATGCTGGATACTTGAAGCTTCCCCCTATTCCTTTTTATTTTGAATTATCAGAATACCCATTGTCACTCATTGATTATTGACATTTAATTCTGAGAAAGTCAGTTGATCTTTTGATGTAAAAAAAAAAAAAAACAAAAACAGAAAAAGAAACAAGTGTGATGTAACAGGACAAGTCATTTCTGACTAATCCCAGTATACATGGAAAATTTAGACAGGAGCATCAAAAGCAACGTACATATTTTAAAGATGTTATAAGACTGGATGCTTCTTAAAAAAATCCTCCTCATTTCTACACAAGGATGTTTTTAACAGCACATATGGCAAGTAAGGAAGTAGCTGAGCATCTTAACTTTTGAACTGTATGTAATGCATATACATACAGTATTGATATATGTGGTATGTGTAAAAGTTCTTACTTTGTTATCCTCTCCTAGTCGACCTGTGGCAGACTTTCGAGGTGGACTCCCTAGAGCATCTGGAGGCCCTTGAAGACGTCACATCTCGGCTGGACAGAAGAATTGACCTCTGCAAGGCGAACATTATGATGGTCACCTGTTTCGATGCTTCCACCAGGAGGTGGCGCAAGAAACGAAGAAGCAAAATGAGAAAGCAGAAAAACTTAAAACACTTCTGAAATGAGAAGCTTGCAGTTTGGTTCTGGCCTTTTTAAATAATGTTTACCTACTATAGAGCTACTGAGATTTTTGATGTCTAATGGTTTCAGATTAATAAACTGGAACTGAGCTTGATACAGAGGGAAATTACTTTTCACAAGTCAGGCTGCTCCTTCAGACGATTACAGCACTTATCATGTAAATTAATCTACTATTAACTTTGGTCTTTTAATGATACATTTGAACTATTGTTTTCCTGGATTGAAATTATTTTCCAAAACAACTTCAGTGAATCTTAAAAAAACAACAATCTTGTGGACATGTTCAACTTTATTGTAGTTGCCTCTGATCCACACAAGTTTAAAGAGGTCATTGAATGATTCTATAGGGTATTTGGTGCTGATCCTTAAGGTCTCTGAATAGGGTGTGTAACATTGGTTGGGCTGAAAATGGCATATTTGCTGTTCTCTGAGCCCTAATGCAAGCCTGGTTAAAAGTCCTAGAATGAAACAACAGATTCCCTTCCTTTTATGGTATGCTCGAGAATATTTAGATGAGCTGTGCGCCGATTGGTTGGTTTAGAATCATAGCAACAAGCACTCACTCAATGAAACATCAAATTGCTGATATTGTAGGGTGACATCTTTTTCCCTGACATGTCCTACTTTTCATACCTAAAAAAAGTCTGGGGGGAATTTCAAAATCATCCGGGTTTTTGGTTGACTACAGTGCGACCCCCGCTACGCAGAAGACAACCGACCCGAACTGTGCCCCATACATACACGCTTCATCATTCTTCACTAGACATGGACATACTTTAGTATATTCTGCTGTAAAGTGAGTCTTATATTTTCGTTTTTTACTGGAGGATTAAAGATATTTCACAGGATGCACAGCTTTAAGTGGTAACTAGGTGTCTGTAAGAGTAAACTGAAACTTATTGGCTTATTTTTTTGACTAATCCAATCAGCTCTCTGACAACCAGTCGCTTGAAACGCTCGTTGAACAGAGCATCACTTTGGACAGATACACAGGTTTCACAAGCAACCTCCTCCTCACACCCTGCTCTCTCTTGTTGTCCGCGTAATTGAAGTAGTTCTAATCTGAACATGGTGCACAAATTATTTTACTGCCTGCTCTCACTCACATTAAAAAACACCACCTCTCATAGTCTAAAATCCGGAATAACTGGGCATCCGTGAACAACTATCTATAACAAGGAGACTTCCAGGAGGCTTGGGATGTCCATTACTGGCTCCCAGCCCCCCTCCTGGCGGCTCATGGCTCTCTGCTGAGGTCCAGTCAGCGGCCCAGCAGTCGACACCTCACACCCCCCCCTTCCTTGGGCCAGTGAACCAGTGGGCTGGTCTGTATGTCAGTTTCGGGGCATGACATAAGTACAGGCCAGAACCAAATAAGGTAACATCCCCTGAATTTACGTCAATGCGGGGCTTGGTTTGAATTCGCCCATTTTATGGTGGAAGTTTAGAATTGTGAGATTTGCAGAGAAAGGAGGTGTTAATGGGGTTTGAACTTTTCTGTACGTCCATTTCAACCACTGAACTATCGTTATTCATCTATGACAAGGTAAACTTGTTTTTGCATTCTATGATCCCTTTAAATATGCTCATACATTCCCAATGCTTTGTAGTCGCATGTCTTTTGGCAGGTTTCAGAGAAATCACACAATTTGGTAGCCATCAGTGAGATACAGTAATGGCATAATTCTGGTTGGATATTTGACCTCTTCTCTAATGAGAAATTTACGGGTTTGGTGTTGTAACTCAATTAACCCCTCCTCAGCCTCAACATCCCAACCTAATTTTATTTTTTTACAATTTTGTTTTTATTTAATCTAAAGATGGTGATTGTTTATTAGGCAAGTTGCCCAGGGCAATATCTGGGGAGGGAAGACACGAACAATAAATAATAAAACAATTATATGTATCGTTTATTTTAGTTATGTACTGAGAAACTTTTTTAGTTTTTAACACATATGCATTAAATGGTAAATTTGATTGCTCTTTTATATTCATAAGTGGATGCTTCCCTTTCTTCCAGTTGAAGATAGGGAAACTAGGTTATGTTCTGCTCAGGTAATATTCTCCAGCTCCTTCAATGTTTTCCCCAGAGGCCTAGAACTCGTCGATAATGTATGCACCAAACTTACAGCCTGGTCTGCACCAGGAAAAGAGTTAAATGGAGCCAGAAATTCGATGGGATTTTTTCCATAACTATGAAAAAATATGTGGTTCCTCAGCGATTTAGTAAAGGGATATTTACCCAAATATATGTGAAGGTGCACAATATTTTGAGCCTGTTTCAATAATTTTAAAGTTTGTAAATTAATAGACAATAGAGTATATAAAGCCTTTTTTAAATCATTCACTGAGGTTGTTTAATCAATCCATCCTGGAAAACAACAGTGTTTAATTTAATAATTTAAAGCTCCAAAAGAATATAATGTTAATGCCCTCAATAACTGGATGCAAACTCTACGCTGGTTTTGTAGATGTTCCATTCTCCTATTATCCCCTAAACAACAAAGAATAAACATGTCTTTGTTCTTGTAGTATTTTGTAGAAACAGGTGTAGATAATGGAGATTTTGCAGGGACCTTTTTTTGTGCTGATTATTAAACCCATGCTCACAGCCAGAAACCGACAGCTCCATGGTGGCTCTTAGTTTCTCCACAGGTTTCCTGTAAAACAGCACAAACATTTAAAATCTGCTACACTAACTGCTGGACAGGAAATCATAACCAAGAATAAGGGCAGGTTTTGATCATCTTAACATTTTTTTATGCATTTGGTGAAAACCTTTATTGTGCACATGTACCTTCACATTTACAAACATACTAACAAACAAACATCATGGACATCACAACGGGTAATTTTTGATTACAAATTTTTTTGTTGTTGTTTTTTAATGGGGAAAACTGTGCCACCCTTGGTGCCATTTTGTATATAAACAATTTTTAGGTGCTGATTGTATATAAATGTGCTTCTTCCTATTTAAAGCTCATGTAAAGGACAAGAAGTTGTTTAACTATAAAGATCCTAGGCTGAGAAAAAGTGACAAACCGAGTTTGTTAGAGTTGCTACCTACTGAAACATAAATGTGAATTAAATCTCTACTACCTGCATCATGGATAAATGAATGGACTTTTGAATGCATCATATTTTATTTTAAAAAATGTGGATTCTACTTTTAGCCCAACAGGATGTCACTTTGTGTAAAGGCTTGTGAGCCAATCCTAGAGGAGGCGCTGATGCTCTGGAATCAGACACTGTTGACCCAGATCTGTACATTTCAAATGTACAGAGCTGCAACACACACAGGGGGTTTAAAGTGAATATTGTAAATCTATATTGTTGTTATTAAGAATGCACACACAATTACAGTGAATTCTTCAATTAGGGAAAATAATAAAGTCATGACACTGTAGTAGTTCCTGCTTCTAGCATGCTTGTTCCTGTGCTGTGATTAGAAAAAAATATTTTTGTAATGCATGGATATTTTTGTAGTTTTTGTTCTGTGCAAAGGAAAAAATAAAATCTTTCCTCCTGAAATAGTTAGATGAGGTTCTGACGGAGTTGGTTTTCCGACTGTCAAAAGCGAAAAGGTAATGAGGGCAAGCAGAGTTCAGCCCTGAAGCAGCCCAATTATAAAGGCAGCAGAGGGAGAAAATAAAGCAAGAAAGTCACAAACACAAATATGTCTCCTCAATTAACCTTTTCCTTCTTCTCTTTCTGCTCTGATTGCTTATGTTTCCCTACATCTGGAATAAAATTGTTAAAAAAATAAAGTAGACCAGAGCTATCTATGCTAGGAACTGTATACAGGGGATGTAGAAGCCTCCAGTTACCCTAACATCAAAGTTCTGAATATGTCCAGAAAGTATCTTTGTCAGATGATAATGTCCCAAAATTTAGAACATTTCTATTAAAAAAAAAAAATCCTGTCTTAAAATTGGTGTTTTTTATTTCGTTATCTTATGCAGGCCAGTTAGTTATACGTCAGTCTGAACACCTAAATTCGGCCAATCAGATATCAACGGTCATCTGTCAATCAAAATTTTTCAGTCATAGCATCTTGATTCATATGTCGCAGCCAGAGATGGCAAAAGTACTCACTTTCCGTACTTGAGTAAAAGTACAGATACTTGTGTTAAAAAATACTCTGGTAAAAGTGGAAGTACTGATTAAACTTCTTTACTCAAGTAAAAGTAACAAAGTACAGGCTTGTAAATTTACTTAAAGTATAAAAGTAAAAGTAGAAACCACTTTTTTCATGCCGTTGCCTACATTTTAAATGGATGTCTGCCAATAGGACTAGATCTCCGTTGTGTTCATTTTCAATCATCTCGTCGTCCATGCTACTATGCTAACTCCACCGCCACCAAGCTGCAATGATTTGCCACGAATGAATACCGCCGAATCTGTCGATTCATCTTGTAGTGGTGCGTCAAATGCAACGTAGATTCCCATCCAATTAGATTGAATTTGGTATTGATGACGTGAAAAATAATAACGGTAACTCCATTGAAATGATTCAAAACTAAAGTAACGAGCCAAGGAGTAGAAAGTACAGATATTTGTGTAAAAATGTAAGGAGTAGAAGTAAAAAGTCGTCATGAAAACAAGTAGTAAAGTAAAAATATCAGAAAAATCTACTTGAGTACAGTAACGAAGTATTTGTACTTCGTTACTTCCCATGTCTGGTCGCAGCTAATATATGCAATGGTTGAAATAATAAATAAGAACCATTTCCTTTCCCATTGAGTTCCGTCCCAGTGTTCATGGGGATGGACGTCCGTGTCTTCAGCAGGCGTAGAGATAACAGAACTGGCAGCGTTGCGAGGCAAGGGCTCAAACATGTACGGCTGTAAGTCTTCTACACCAAACCAAGCTTCTGCCGCCCTGGCGTCCTCTTCCACAACATCTTCGTCCCCCCTTTCCTCCTCTAAATAAAAAATGGATGACGGAGGAGACTCATCCACGGCCTCCGACACAAAACTCTCCTCCTCTTGCACGTTTCCGCTGTACGTAGCGTTCCTTGAAAGAAGAAAAAAGTAATAAAACAGTACTAATCACGTACTATGGGCCGGATTTATCAAGATCCAATTTTGCGTGCAGTAATTTGCGCTTGCAAACTGGAATTTTGCGCGAGGGGCTGAACCATGGTTTGCGGGTGATTTAACAAGAGTGATTGCGTAACTGGTGGCAGGTGCAACACTGTTGGAGACGCCCTATTTAAATTATGGTTTTGCGCGTTTTGTGGTTTGCGGCAAAGTAGTTTGTAGTTTGTACAAACTAGTGCATTAAGAAATTAAAATCTTACAGTGACACCCCCACCCCCCCCCAAAATATATATATATATATATATATATATATATATATATATATATATAAAGAAAAAACTTTGGCAACCTTTATTCCCTAAGGTGGTATGTGGCTGAATTTCTACTTCACTGCAGTAAAAAAAAAACAAAAAAAAACAGGTGTTTTGTATTGGCCTGTAGAAAAATGCACATACCAAATGGCTCACAAGAAGTAACTGTGGATGAGATTACTGCGCGTTTGCATCCCCGCAGCATTGGCACGTTGCTCCACAGGCGCAAGGGGAGAACCCCGACCCCGTCGGACAGCACTTCGGAAAAAACGAGATTGGGAGATCCCGGGTCACGCTGCAACCGTACACTGGAATGACCCAGATGCAAAAAAGTGCAATATTGCAAGGAGTTTTGTGATATCTGGTATTGCGTGGGTCCTCCTTGTGGCTGGCTCCAAATCCATTCGGAGTTCCCCCAACAGCTCCAAAATGGCAATGCTGGATAAACGATATGTTTTGATGATCCTTTCCTCCTTCATTGCAAAAATATTCACACAGAGTGAAAAAATGCGTTCTCTGCGTCTCCTTGCTTCATTTCGATGTCTCCTTCTTGCGACAATAACCGCTGCCATGTGTGCGCAATTACGCATACAGACCATTTGCACCTTCTTTTGAAACGTGTTAAATATAGAGACAGATACCGTTAGCAAAATTGCTTTCAGTTTAATAAATCACTTGAAATAGCTCACGTTTTTATACACGCAAACCTTTGATAGATCCGGCCCTATGACTTTATGAATTTCTACAGCAGTTGCTTATGATGGTAATATACATTAACTTTCCAATAAATTATGGGCACTGTTGTTTTATTTATTTTTGTGTACTCTGTATTTACCCTGGAAAGACCCCATAGGTGGCGGTACGATACTGCACATGCTCACATTGAGTAAACAGGGACAACGGAGAAATGGAGCCAAGCAATGAAAGATGAAAAGTCCAAGATTAAGAGTAAATAAGTGTGAAAATATTGAATGCCAAAAGCAATAAGAAATGAGTATCATTTAAAATCAACATGAACTTTTAGTGTTCTCTAAAGTAGGAGGTAGACTCAGAAGCTCACAAGTAGAAAGATGTGTGACTAAGTACTGTGAATAAATGGCAACACGGAAAAAAACATGTTTATATTTGTTGCACTTTTTGCTGCTCCTGCTGCTTGCAGTGTGAACATAGTATTAGAGGAAAGACTGGGATGTGAAATTGATCCTGTGTTACTGATGATTTTGTGAGGGCATGTTGTAAAGGTTCACTCAACACAGCTAACACCATAATTACGCTCTCAGCATTGCAAAAAGCTTAATAAACCTTGTGAATTAAACACACAAACATGGAATCTATTCCAGCCTGACTGACATAATATAGACTCAGTGATTCAATATGGGGTGGATATTAATGCCACTATTTTAACTTTGATGACATGCTGGCCCTTTTAACTCCATGAAGTTCACCAGAGGATGTATCTTTTCCTAAATGTCGAGCAATTAAATTGGTATTTTATTTCCATTTGTATATTACTGAGGCGTTTCTCACTTTTAACGTGGTCTGTTGGTTTGGTGTTTTTAACTGCTCATGATAGGTATAGACTTCTGGATCTTATTAATGTATTTAAAAGTGACAAGAAGGACATCACTCATCTGGATAAGCAGGGATATTCTAAAAGTAAAACAGGGCCCATGTGTTTACAATGAATTCCAGTTGCTTCCTCCTGAACAAAGATATTTTTTCCAAGGCGTAGAAGAAATATCTATATTTAAAAAAAATCCCTTAATGATCTTAAATAACTTGATATTTCTTTCTGTGTGATATGGGTCGCACTAGTCTGCTTCTTATATTGTTTCTGGGCTTGTTTTCTTATTGAGCTGCTCAGCAATCGGCCATAATAAAGATCACTGAATTTAAATAAAAATTGTCTGATTAACATACATGCATTCTATTCTGGTTATAAAATGAACATTGTTGACTGCGGGTCACATGCTCCTCTGCCCTGTTTCTGCTCTTTCTGTTTTCTCTTTTCTCCATCTGTTACATAACTGGAACCACCAGGAGGCAGTGCTTCACATCTGCCAGCAGATGGCAGCATCTGGATGAGATAGATGAAACCAACTCTTGCAGGGATACATATATTTATTTATTTATATATGTTTGCGGTGAGGAGAAGCAGAAGACTAATCCCCGGATAGAAGTGTAAACAAGCAGGCTGTAAAGGCGCGGAACACAGACGGTGGAGAGACGGAAGAAGGTGACTGAATCTGCGGACTGAGGAGTGGGATCAGCGCGACACTGATCCAGGGCGTTGATGATCGGACATACGGTCAGCTAAGAGCGACACCATCCAGCAGTGAGTGCAGGGCTCTGGGAGACAACATCCAGCAGTGAGTGCAGGACTCTGAGAGACAACATCCAGCAGTGTGTGCAGGGCTCTGGGAGACAACATCCAGCAGTGAGTGCAGGACTCTGAGAGACAACATCCAGCAGTGAGTTCAGGGCTCTGAGAGACATCATCCAGCAGTGAGTGCAGGGCTCTGAGAGACATCATCCAGCAGTGAGTGCAGGGCTCTGAGAGACATTTCCAGCAGTGAGTGCAGGACTCTGAGACACATCATCCAGCAGTGAGTGCAGGGCTCTGAGAGACATCATCCAGCAGTGAGTGCAGGGCTCTGGGAGACATCATCCAGCAGTGAGTGCAGGGCTCTGAGAGACAACATCCAGCAGTGGGTGCAGGACTCTGAGAGACATCATCCAGCAGTGAGTGCAGGACTCTGAGAGACATCATCCAGCAGTGTGTGCAGGACTCTGAGAGACATCATCCAGCAGTGTGTGCAGGGCCCTGGGAGACATCATCCAGCAGTGATGATGTGAGCTTGTTTAAATGTTAGTGTCTCAAATGTATTTAAGTTTAGAGATTTGAAATAGCTGAAACTTATAATCTTCATATGTTTTACCAGGATTTTATTAGTTTACAAAGTCATAATAACATTTAATGCTGTTTAGTTAACCTAGACAATGCCTGTGTTCTTATATTGAGTCACTTTGGTGGAGCCTGAGGTGAAATGAGACTCAATGTTTAAATTATGTTCTGGGTTCTTCTGTTACCTTCAAGGAAAAAAATAATGCAACCATTTTTGGCATTTACTTAATCATATTTAGTAACTTTAACACAATTGTTTCATGTTACAAGGGTAGGACATAAAAAAAATGTGTTAAAGTAAATTAATATGATTCCAAAAGCGGTTGCATTATTTTTTTAAGTGTTTGTTTATGAGTCCCAAATATGCTTTTTGAGTAATTTTGCTTTGCCAGCCACTCCTGGAAGGTTCCGTTCTGTTCTATGTGATCTCCATTGGTTGTTTGCTCTCACAGTGGTTCACTAAGCCCTCATTTCAGAAAATTTTCATAACTTTAATCCACATCTTTTCGTTAATGTCTTCAGATCAGAGCCTGATAAGGTATGTTGCTTGTTGGGATCTTGTTAAACTGAAGCAAAAACTACCTGTTTATTATGAGTTATTTGACTGCTCAACCAGGGGAGCAGCTGTATTTCCTTATAGGGCCTTGTTGGTTTGGATTTTAAAAACTTTTAAAATCCAAACTTTTTTGCAACTGCATTTTGTATTTACTCAGGTTACTTTTTTGGATAATTGAAGTAGCTTGTAAAGTGTAAAAAAAAAAAAAAAAAAAAAAATCCTTTTTGGGCACAAATATTCTTTAAGAGGTTGTATCTGAATAAAACATTCCTGTTAAAGTAAAAGCAAAAATCAAAAAAAAAAAAAAAAGAAATAACCAGGACACATTTGGGGTGCTAAGAAGAGTAAATCATTGGAGCTTTTCCCTTTTCATAGAAAATGACATTACATGTAGATTAGTAAATATGTTGTACATGTATGATACCGACAGTAATAAGAATAGGAAAACCAAGACAATAAACAGATGCAAGAGTAAACAAGCTTCCAATAAGTTATAAGGAGAGGTCATGATATCACTCTGAATTTTAAACAATGTGTAAGTCAGAGCTAGAACCAGCACTGAGGATTTTTCTAACCGTTTCTAAAAGAATCTCTAAGAGCAAACCTAGAAATGTCAGGTTGTGAGTCACACAGATTTCTTTCTTTTAGCCTCCCCTGCATCATTCTCAGCTCTTAAGCTGCAAATCGTGTGAGTCAGACCCTGCTGCCGGCGTTTGTACTTTATGTCGCATTCCATGTTGCAATATCCATAACTTTCCTAACGGGGCTGTGTGCAGCCAGAACGTCACATAGATCTCATTCCCACTGACCTCAGGCAGAAAACTGAAGCTACATAAAGCAGCAAATGTTCAAATGTGAGGCATCAAGGCTTTTGTCATGTAGACTAAGCTAAAGGTGATCTTCTGGTTTTTGTTAGTTTACACAGGTTGTTTATTTTAACATATGGACACCGTTCTGTGAGTGAACAGGTGGGCAGTCCCTCGAAAAAAAAGTTTTTGAACTTTTTTAAATTTTTCATCTCAAAACCAAAAGCCATAGAGAGTTTTATTGGTAACACTGTGAGTCTTTGTGATACAGTCAGTACGGGGGGGAAATAACAAACAAAATCTAAGGTTTACGCTGGTATTAGTGATTAGTCCTCCTGGGATCAGGTTTTCTTCCCTGATTTGTCTTTAGCTCCAACATCCAACCAACTATGAGCAGCCTCCAATTTCCTGCCCATTGAGGGTATCTCCTAGCATAAAAATCTTCCTGAAAATATCTTCCACCACTGTTTTTATGCCAGTGTTCCACCAAAAATAGGCCAAAGAATCCTAATTTGGTCTCATCGGCTTAAAGAACATACTTCATAAAGGTTCATTGTTGTACATTATTGTGTTAGTTTGGATTTACCAGTGGCCTTGTTCACGCCACGCCTCCATCAAGGTCATTCCAAAAAAAAAGAAAAAACTTTGAAGACGTTTCACTTCCCATGTCAGAAATAGCGCTGAGTTCGAGGATTTATACAGTAGCCCAACAAAGCCTTGTTTTTGTTTTGAAAACATGCAAATTGAAACAGAGGAACGGGTCCACCCCTTTGAAATGGGGGTCTTTTGGCTTCTTTTGTTAGGCTGCAGTGACCCATACCTGTCTATGTCTCTGAAAGGGGTGTTATTGAAGAGAACTGTTGGCCTGGCTGAATAGGAGGGTCTTCTGCTCCCCTGTACAGGGGCTGGGGCTGTGATGATAGTGGCAGGGGGGGATTTACCATTAGGCAATACTAGGCAGTTGCCTAGAGCCCCAAGTTCCTGGGGGCCCCATAAAACTCTGTTTACATGTATGATGAATACAACAATTTCTTATTTGTGCACATTAATTATGTTTTTGATAAACATCCTTCTGCTAAAATGCCATCAGAAAGCTTATAATATTGTGTCTCAGCTCCCCCCTTCAGTGTCCACCATATTGGATCAGTCCATTTGCTGCACATGTTCAGAAAGGTACAAACAGACAGCAGCAAACCATTTGAAAACAAACGATGCAAAGAGCAGTGTTGAGAAACTTACTGCTTTTCTTGCTATATTCAGCGACTTTTCAGACCCCTCTAGAGCCTTTATTTTTATTCAGTCCAATTAAAACATTGCTAATCCTAAATCTAGCAACTTTTTCCTGCTACTGGAGACTTTGGCGACAAGCAGCGAACTCTGCTCTCCAGAGCCAGTAGATTGGTAACCCCACCTCCTGCTCTCCTCTATCTTGTCTGCTGTCATGATTCATGCAGCTATTATTTCAGAAAAATTAAAAATGGAGAACAGATAAGCAGATCATGGCTTGTCTACAGTGAAAAGAAGAACTCATATTGACTTTTGCCATTTCCTTTTTGGAAACAGGAAGGAGCAACCAGCTAAGTGTGCTTAGTGCTTGAGATAGCATGAAAAGTCAGCGGAGTACAAAACATAAAGAGGAAAACAACAAGAAGAAAGGGACAAAACGTAGAAGAAATAATGTATGTCTATTAAAATTCTTATATCTGTATAATGGGTCTCTTTTATGTGTTGTCTTCCCAGTTCAGAGGGCCCCCTGCCATTCTTTGCCTAGGGCCCCAAATTTCCTAAATCCACCCCTGGATAGTGGGAAGGGATTAACTCAATTGCTGGATTGTAGGTTTTTGAAAGCTGAAATCTGAGTCCACCCCCTCTGTTTAAGGTTGTTTCTTCTTTCTTAACATAGATGGCTTCCTTCAAGCCCCTCTTAAACAACCTATTTTCTTTGTCTAAAATGTCAGCATTCTCGTTCTCAAAAGAATGCCCTTTATCCATTAGATGTAGATGTACCGCAGAGTCTTGTCCATCAAGTCTATCAAGGTCAGATTTGTGTTTTGCATGACCAAGGCTTGTTCTGTTGTAAGTTTTTTCACCTGATCTGCTAATTTCTGCATCTCCACAAGAGCCACCACAGCCCTTTATGTTGGTCTAATACATAAAATCTC
This sequence comes from Cyprinodon diabolis, assembly GCA_030533445.1. Taxonomy (NCBI): domain Eukaryota; kingdom Metazoa; phylum Chordata; class Actinopteri; order Cyprinodontiformes; family Cyprinodontidae; genus Cyprinodon; species Cyprinodon diabolis. The sequence continues at coordinate 31,934,066 of CM060076.1, forward strand.
CTAATAACACTGCGTTTTTCTTGTGACTAAAGGGAAATAGTTACATTTTAATTTTGCATGGCAGTATATAGTTTTTCCAATCTCTTCAGGCCTTGACAATTTTGGTCGTCTTAGATGAAATAAAAGGTTTTAAATAATTAATGGCATACACAGAGCTGTCTGTGCCATAATGTTTCCATTTCTAACTGTTCTACAGTACAGTGATCCATAAAGGGTTATTCAGCATGGGGCACTCTGCTGACTGGTGCTGCAGTCGGTATCCATGGTATAAACACACAGAAAATCCATTAAGTTGATGACATAACTGCCAGTTCACAAATGATTCGGCTCCTCCTTCAGAGGGCTTTATCGATGTGCTTTATTCTGTTTTTAAAATTTTTCTTTTTGTTTTGGCAGGTCGGATTGGTGGAAGGGATTTAAAAGACTCGTTATTGACCGAAATACCCAAGAAAAGGAGGGAAATCCAGCTGCGGTTTGCAAAATCCTCGTCCACAGCCCTGTTTTATGAACATTTCAGTTTGCTTTGTTCTCCTGGCCACCAGAGCCGGTGCAGGATTAAATATCTACACTCCATCAACGGTGAGCACTGGAGCGCCCCTTAAATCTCTTCCCAGGGCATTACAGCGAAGTAAACTTTCCCAAGGAATTTCCTTATCTGCGCACTGAGGAAGCACTCCGATAAACTCAGCACAATTCATGTTTCTCCAAGGAGTCTGAGCAGAAGAGAACGTGCCTGCACCACCTCAACAGTTTTCACAGCAACATCAGGAAACTTGGGAGGTGAAACTCTGGCTTTGGACACAGGATGGGGAACAAAAACACCATTCCACCCAGGAGTCCTGAAGGTGGACTTACTCAAAAAGAAGATGCATCGCTGATCAACAGTGCTACAGGTAAAATATGGCTTTTCTTTCCTAAGGAAATGTTCTATAAAACATGCTAGGGGGCACCTATGTTGAGCACTCAGAATAAATATGTCAGAAAAGCTTAAGACTTTAATTTATTTTTAGAGCCTAAAATGCCAGAGTTCATCATGGGACAAAGAAACCACAGCTTTATATTAGCCATCAACAAGATACAGACATGTTGACCCTCAGCATCATGCTTCCTCCACCATGGGTGGAGAATATCTGCCTTCTCCAGAAATTTTATTTGACTTGTCTGGCCTTCAACCATTCTCCAGAAGGGATTTGACTTCTGTACATAAATTTCAATCAAGATGATTCTCTTGATTTAGCACCTGTGGTTTTTGTCATAGTCGGCACATTTTTAGTACATGTAGATGTTAAAATCGCTGTCGCTGTAAACGGTGACTGCGATGTTTCTGCTTCCTCATTTTCCTAGACTTTATCATTGGTGAGGCTCAGGCTGCCCTTTATAAGCCTAATCAATTCCCTTTCATCTTTAGTTGCACAGACGATTAAACCTTAGACACAGTCTGGTCTTTCAAAAGGAAGATGGTCCCTCACAACAAAACATCTAAGCTGGATTTCAAAGGGGACATGACATACGGATTAAATGCAACTGTATGCTTTTGAACCAGTTACTTTATAATCTCAGCATTTCAAATAGACCTAATTTATGGAAAATTGACTCATTATGCAGACCAATAAGCTGCAGGGCCTTATTAAAAAATACAGTTTTAGAAATTGATCTACAACACGTGTTTTTAAACAATGTGTTTTCATTATTAGTGCTTAAAATTTACCAAAATACTTTACAGCACTTTGCCATGAGCTGCTTTACATTGTGTCAATAGAAAATCCATGTTAGAAAAGTAATTAAATAATTTTCTTTACAACAATTGCTTTTTTGACTCTCCCTGTGTTTCAATTTCTGCTAAATATAAAAAAAAAATCACTTAATCTTACAGTCCAATGAGCTTTTATCTAATTGATTCATAATTCAATATTTTATTATGGTATGAAATTATATGATCCGTTATTCATTCATCATTATAATTTTTCTTGGACTTTAAATTGCCATTAACTTAATTTTTGCGTAATCTAACTAAATTCATTTAGTTGAAATTTTTTTCAACTCAAATTATACTTATTACTGATTTTACTAACATTCCCTACTTTATTGCCTAGTGAAGCTAAAAACCTTCAAATGCAAAATCCGGACTTACTCTCCGAATCTTTGTCAGATGTTATCAATTCTTTAATTTCAGTTTTAAAATACTTATTTTGTATAACTTTACTCAGATTTAGATAATTTACTGAGTTTTTGAGCAACATTCTATAAAATCTCACACTGCTTCTTTGCTCTTATACAGATTATATTTATTATTTAATTTACAATAAAAAAAGTCTCTGATAACAAGTTTATCTCTTAGTTCCACTTTACAACAGAATTGGAAACCTGAAGCACACGTCTTATAAGAAACTAACTAGCTGAACAAATGAGCAGATGTTAGAAAACAGCTTTTAACAGCTCATTACACCTGAGTTGATTCTACAGTTGAATTACAGTTTGCTTCAACTATATTATTGCTGGAGCATTTCACAGCGAGTCAAAAGGGGCGAATTAAGGCCACCAAGATGTCTCATAGACTTATTAGGGAGCATTAGCAGCTCCCTAACAAGTGGTAAATGTAGAGTTGTGGGTCTGGGGTAGCTCTATCCCATTTCAGGATATACTTTTATTCTGCATCCTGGGTGTTTTTTTGGTAAACTGTAAATTGTGGTCTCAGGGAATGGGGGGTCAAAGTTGACCCACCCCTGTAGTACCTCTAAATGGTCTCTTTAGGGGCGGTAAAGAACTTGAGATATTTTGGTCACACGAGGACATTTTTGGGGCTGGTGCACCGAGAATGAACTCGTTGCAGCAAACAGAAAGGGGCAGAGACTGACCACATAGAAGACCCGTACTATATTTGAAATCTTTGCACTTTGGAAATGAAGGGGGCTCTATTTCAATTCAAAGTTTTCTATCTAAGGAAAACCAGTTGATTGTATCGACTCATTGACTCAAATGCAATTCCTCACAGCTGTCATGATTTTTCTAAGGCTTGGACCCACATGCAGCAAAGCCAAACAGAGAGACTCTGTATAAAAGTTCAACAGGTTTTTTTGAAGAGTATATGAGTTCGGTGCAGAGTTCTTCCGAACTCTGCTCAGCCGGAAACTGGAAGACAAGGGGGAAGACAGATTGTTAGATTCAGGCTCAATGGGAAATTGGAGTTGTTTATCTTGAAGGAGAGGATTTGTTGCCACTCATGTTTCCAGAGAAGAGGAGACACGTAGACTCCAGTCTGTGTGTTGGTCTTCCAGGGTTTGTTTGATTCGGTGGAGGGCGGAACAGGGTTTACCCAGAACTCGGACGGAGTGGAATGATGCTGCTGCTGGTTGCAACTCAGTTTTTCTGTAGTTCTAGAACGGGTCGTAGTGAAGATGGTTTCCTTACTCAGAGAGTGATCTCAGCGTGCTCAAAGGTGGCTGGATCCAAACCTCCTGTTTGGAATCCATCGCTCAATGTAAGACTCAGTTGATCCCACTTGGGAAAAGGCGGTCCGAAAAGGTCAAGTTTGCAGGAAGGCTTCCTGCAGAAAGGCAAAGAACAAACAAAGTTGAGACTCAGGGAGAAACAAGCGCTCAGTAAAACTCAATGTGATCTCAGCCAGGCTAGAGGACAAACAACTCAAAATGCAAAAACTCAGATTAGACTCAGCAAAAACAAGGCTTGGCTAGAGTACCCCAAACTGGCAAACACTCTGGCGTCGTAGTGGCAACCAGCAGCTTAAGAGCAGTCCGGTGGTGAGGCAACAGCTTGCAGGTGCGTGAGGAGGCGAACCGAAACCAGGCGCCTCCTGGTGGTGGAAGGGAGAAACACAAAAGACAAGACAAACAGACGAACACAAAAACTGGGATCCTGACAACAGCAAGCATCCTTGTAGCGACAGTGGAGAGGAAAAACTCTCTTTTAACAGGAAGAAACCTCCAGCAGAACCAGGCTCAGTGTGAGTGGCCATCTGGAGACAGAAGCAGAGATAAAAAAGGCAACCGTAAACCAGCTCCAGAGGCGGCCCCATCCAGGAAACACACAGCCAGGCAGACGAGCTCCAAGCCAGCTCCCATGTCAGAGGATGAAGAGAGCACATCCAGTTAGTCACAGTCAGAGAAACAGGACTACACTAAAAACAGGCCAATTTCAAACAAAGGTGTTGATGGCAGCAGCACAGCTGATATTTTTCTACAGGATGGAGTCACAGCCAAACATCTCCTATAGCATTATTAAAAAATCTTATGGGTTACAGTTGTTAAAACATAATAATATTAGTAATAATAAACTTATCCCTGGAATAATGATCATGTTTTTAAAAGATTATGTATTTTTAAATAAAATTATATTATCACAGACACAACAGGCCTGCATATAAAAACAACTAAAAACTAACAAATAACTCACAAAAAAGTGCAGTTGAGACAAAGCTTTTTTCAGTCAAGATGGAAGACAGAAAAAAATTATGTTGAGATAAGATAAATTAGGGAATGCCCTTTGGAGATATGTCATTTAGCCCTAAAAAGGGTTCCAATCCCCTGCCCCTCAAAAAAAACAAAAACAAAAAACACACATTTAACAACATGTTAAAGTAATGCTATTCTTACTTATGTCAAATTTTGGGTGACGTCTGAAAACGCCTGATGTTTAATAAAGTTCAGAAAGGATCACTTTAAGGCATATGAGCCTGCCATATGGACACAGGTGTTTTTATAACACATTGTACTGACATGATTAGCCACAGGAGATGATAGAAGGATTGTATGTCTTGGATTTGCAGTGAATTGTGTGGAGTCACAGGGGAGCGCCCCACCCTGCCTACATGAACAATCAGTGTTCTTGTACTGCCAACAAAATCATCCATTTGATCCAGGACTTCCATGATCGCAGCAGATGTTTAATTATTTCCCTATTGGTTGTTTTCTTAAGGTGATTGTTTTTTTACTGACACAAAAGTTGAAAGAACAATCAGATTTTACTAACACAATGAACAGCAGGCTACTGACATTCAGATTAAAATTCCAGGTTTTTATTTTTTATTTCAATGTCTCTTCAGATGAAGCTCAGAGAACCAGTCCAGAGCTGCTGGCGGCCCTGCAGTCCCTGGGAGAAAACGAGGACTACACTCTGCTGCCTCACTCCCTGCACCAGGTGTGTGTTTGTGTGGTTGAACATACGAGAAAAACAGGGAGGAACATATTCTTCCAAATCCACAGGGAATACAATGTGTCTTTATTTAGCCTGACAGAACAGCTTTGTGTGTCTTTGTGTGTGTTAGTGTGTCCGTCAGTGGATACGCCTGTGCTCCTGTAATTGAGGGATGTTTGTCTCTGTTAGCCATGCATAGAAAATGTGTATTTTCCATGTTTATTCAACGGGTCTCAGGGTTGGTTTTCATTCAATATGCTTATTAAACATAAAAGAAACATTTATAATCTGTGTCTGAAAATATCTTACTCCAAATGAGTAATTAGAAAAGAGAGAAGTAGCTTTTTGTGGTGCATTGAAGGGTATTGTTATAGGTTCAGTTTGCTTTTCTTTTCTCTTTAACACTTAGATATTTCGATAAGCAAACATAGTTTGAAACAAGCTATGCAAATAGACCTAACCCAGTAAAAAAATGGAGAACCCCTTATGTTATATGTTTTTGGAAAAATGTAAAGTATTCAGGGGTCCAGGTGTGTCTTACTTGATGTCCAAAAACATCCTAAAACTTGCCCAGCTCTACAAAAATTTAGCCCAAATCACACCTCCTCTTGTCTCCTCCATTAAAAGCTTCAAACTCTGAAGCATTCTTTTAAAACATGAAGTTGTGCTCGTTACAATAAGCTTGGGATCATGGTCTGTGACGGTGGCAACCAACAAAATTAGCCCATGGTTGACCTCCATTCCTTTTTTATATATTTCTTATTTTTTCACTTCTACAAAATGCTGTCGCTCAGTTTGAAGTCAAAGTCCAACAGCAAAGGTATACTGGCTGAGGCAATGTAAACCCCATGCAAATAAATTATTCTCTAGAAAATTTTAAGTCCTGCAAACACAAAAATGAGAATAGCGAATTTAAAAGTAAGACTTACGAAAGAAAAGAAACAACATGTAAAGAGAAAAAAATGCTTCAAAATGCTATAATAAGCAGCAAAGTGAAAATACCCTGCAAAAACATAGATTTCAACACACAAAACATGTGCAAAAGAAGAAATGCTGCAAGCAGCATAAATAACTGCAGCTGAAGAAAAGCTGCAAACTAGCTCTTCATAATGGTTGGGGTCCAGACCACAAGGGGGAGACGGTCATTTCTGAACACGGAGTGGTTTTGTCATTTGCACCAGTTTTCTTTTACACGTGTTTGTGTCTTAGCTTTATGTATTTGCAGTTGGTATTTGTGTTGTCCCTCCTCTTTGCTGCCCTCTATTTTTTGTGAATGCCGATATTCTCCTTTGCATTTTATTCTTTTGCACGTTTCTTTGTGCATTTGTTAAAGTTTTTTGTTTGCAAATGTTATTTTTGTTTTTGTTTGTTGAACTTCTTCAGTTTGCTTTAAAATCTCTACCTCTACCATTTTACTTCAGCCACTAATCTCATTTCAGCTTAGATGAACTCATCCCCTCATTGGATTGTAGACACTTAATTACCTAAGCAAATTAACCACGAATTTATAATATCAGGTGCAATACAATCTTCACAAAAATAAAGAAACCAATGATTGCATGTATATATTTTATTGAAATGTTTTTTTCTCTAAAAAGCAGCCCAAAGTTTAACAACCATCCCAAAGCTACTGTTTTAACTCTATCACAGCTTGTTCAAAAGAGGCCTGGGCAGAAACCGGACCAATCTGGAAAAACTGACCACTTTCTTAAGTTCTTTGAACTTGATGCAGGCTTAACTGCCTTAAAAGCAACAAAATTGTGTGACTCCAGCAAACCACAGTGCATAAACATCCATAAAGAGAGAAAACATAGCCAGACTAGAGGGGCATATAAAAAACCTTAAAAGGATCCATATTAAGCAGTACAGGCATCAATGGCTTCAGATAAGGTCAGAGTTCAGAATTTTAACGATAAAGAACCTGGCCATCAAATGCCATTAATCTAACACTAAACCAACTGCTGATCAAAAAGCCTATTTGGGAGACGTTATATATTGTACAGGTGCTGGTCATAAAATTAGAATATCATGAAAAAGTAGATTGATTTCAGTAATTCCATTTAAAAAGTGAAACTTGTATATTATATTCATACATTACATACAAACTCATATATTTCAGATGTTTATTTTGTTTAATTTTGATGATTACAAATGACAACAAATGAAAATCTCAAATTCATCATATCAGAAAATTAGAATATTACTGAAGACCAATAAAAACAAAGGATTTATAGAAATGTTGGCCAACTGAAAAGTATGAACATGAAAAGTATGAGCATGTACAGCACTCAGTATTTAGTTGGGCCTCCTTTGGCCTGTATTACTGCAGCAATGCGGCGTGGCATGGAGTCGATCAGTCTGTGGCACTGCTCAGGTGTTATGATAGCCCAGGTTGCTCTAATAGTGGCTTTTAGCTCTTCTGAATTGTTGGGTCTGGTGTATTGCATCTTCTTCTTCACAATACCCCATAGATTTTCTATGGGGTTAAGGTCAGGAGAGTTTGCTGGCCAATTAAGAACAGGGATACCATGGTCCTTCAACCAGGTACTGGTAGCTTTGGCACTGTGTGCAGGTGCCAAGTCCTGTTGGAAAATGAAATCTGCATCTCCAAAAAGTTGGTCAGCTGCAGGAAGCATGAAGTGCTCTAAAACTTCCTGGTATGTGGCTGCGTTGACCCTGGACCTCAGAAAACACAATGGACCAACACCAGCAGATGACATGGCACCCCAAACCATCACTGACTGTGGAAACTTTACACTGGACTTCAAGCAACGTGGATGAAGTGCCTCTCTTCTTTTCCTCCAGACTCTGGGACCTTGATTTCCAAAGGAAATGCAAAATTTACTTTCATCAGAGAACATGACTTTGGACCACTCACCAGCACTTCAGTCCTGTTTCTCTTTAGCCCAGGCAAGACGCTTCTGACGCTGTCTGTGGTTCAAGAGTGGCTTGACACAAGGAATGCGACAGCAGAAACCCATGTCTTTCATACGTCTGTGTGTGGTGGTTCTTGAAGCACTCACTCCAGCTGCAGTCCACTCTTTGTGAATCTCCCCCACATTTTTGAATGGGTTTTGTTTCACAATCCTCTCCAGGGTGCGGTTATCTCTCTTGCTTGTACACTTTTTTCGACCACATCTTTTCCTTCCCTTCGCCTCTCTATTAATGTGCTTGGACACTGAGCTCTGTGAACAGCCAGCCTCTTTAGCGATGACCTTTTGTGTCTTGCCCTCCTTGTGCAAGGTGTCGATGGTCGCCTTTTGGACAACTGTCAAGTCAGCAGTCTTCCCCATGATTGTGTAGCCTATAGAACTAGACTGAAAGACCATTTAAAGACTTTTGCAGGTGGTTTGAGTTAATTAGCTGATTAGAGTGTGGCACCAGGGGCCATCAATTTTGAACCTTTTCACAATATTCTAATTTTCTGATATGATGAATTTGAGATTTTCATTTGTTGTCATTTGTAATCATCAAAATTAAACAAAATAAACATCTGAAATATATGAGTTTGTATGTAATGTATGAATATAATATACAAGTTTCACTTTTTAAATGGAATTACTGAAATCAATCTACTTTTTCATGATATTCTAATTTTATGACCAGCACCTGTATATAAACCTTCTAAATAGTGCTTTGCAAAATATTTCTATTAAAGTTTCAATTTCCTTACACAATTTTTGAGCAGCAACTAAAAAGCCCTGTCTCCTCTGAGCCACCGTTTGGACCTCGGTACCTCCAGGAGCAGCAGGTCAGTTCAGAGAGGTAGGCGGAGGCCTAGCCATTTAAAGCCTTAAAACAAATAAAAGAATCTTAGAATGATCTCTAAAATGAACAGGCAACCAGGAAGTGCTCCCTTTATATACTCCAGTTAAAAGGGATGCGGCTGCATTTTGCACCAACTGGAGATGTGTGAGGGACGACTGGCTCACGGCCAAATAAAGTGCATTAGTGAATCATGCATAGGGACTGGTTTGCTGTTTTAGGACTCAGACAGTGTGCTGCAACTGATGGAACCATAAGTTCTACTCTTAGGGCCGGATCTATCAAAGGTTTGCGTGTATAAAAACGTGAGCTATTTCACTGCGCACGCTAAAAAAAGTACAAACTGATCTATCAACAGCGTGCTAAAAGGATTTGGTCTTTAAAACGTGCTAAATAGCGCCTCTTATCCATTTAGTACTTTTTCTGCAATGAATATGCAATATGGGGCGTTTACACGCAAAAGTGCGTCTTGTGGAAGGAGAACATGTAAATATATTAATTTAGCACTCGCAAAGTGATTTATCAAACCTGAAAGCAATTTTGCTAACGGTATCTGACTCTGTATTTAACACGTTTCAAAAGAAGGTGCAAATGGTCTGTATGCGTAATTGCGCACACATGGCAGCGGTTATTGTCGCAAGAAGGAGACATCAAAATGAAGCAAGGAGACGCAGAGAACGCATTTTTTCACTCCGTGTGAATATTTTTGGAATGAACGAGGAAACGATCATCAAAACATATCGTTTATCCAGCATTGCCAGTTTGGAGCTGTTGGGGGAACTCCGAATGGATTTGGTGCCAGCCACAAGGAGGACCCATGCAATACCAGATATCACAAAACTCCTTGCTACATTGCACTTTTTTGCATCTGGGTCCTTCCAGCGTACGGTTGCAGCGAGAGCTGGGATCTCCCAATCTCGTTTTTCAGAAGTGCTGTCCGACGTTCTAAATGCCAAGTCGCCCTGACGCTCTACCAACAAACCCCGAGCTCCCCCCTGCGCCTGTGGAGCAACATGCCAATGCTGCGGGGATAAGTACAGTCACTTCTTGTGAGCCATTTGGTATGTGCATCTTTCTACAGGCCAATACAAAACACCAGTTTTTTTTGTTTTTACTGCAGTGAAGTAGAAATTCAGCCACATACCACCTTAGGTAATAAAGGTTGCAAAAGTTTATATATATATATATATATATATATATATATATATATATATATATATATATATATATATATATATATATATGTATATATAATTTTTTTTGGAGGGGGTGGGGGTGTCACTGTAAGATTAAAATTTCTTAATGCACTAGTTTGTACAAACTACAAACTACTTTGCCGCAAACCACGAAACGCACAAAACCATCATTTAAATAGGGCGTCTCCAACAGTTTTGCACCTGCCACCAGTTACGCAATCACTCTTGTTAAATCACCCGCAAAGCATGGTCCAGCCCCTCGCGCAAAATTCCAGTTTGCGAGCGCAAATTACTGCACGCAAAATTGGATCTTGATAAATCCGGCCCTTAGTTTCAGTAAAACCTAAACCAGACTTTACTTTTTGCCTTTAAGCTCAGGGTCACATTGTTAAGGAAAACAGGAAAGAGTGTGGGTGGGGAGAAGGTGTTCCTCCGATATAAGATTGCATGTTGCCTTTTGATCTGATATTTTTTGTTTGCTGTGCTTTTTGTATTTCCTGCTTGTCTATGTATTTGCAGTATGTTTACACCTCTCAGCCACCGAAGTTTTAGGACTTCTCTCAATTGTTCGTGCTGGAGAACCCTCCAGCATGGCTGAATAGAAACTAAGAATGTTACATTCCACAGCAATGTAAAAGTATTTATTGACGGTTATTCCACCCAAGGATGACACAGGCAGCTATTAGGGTTAGAGTACAGTTAGTATTTGACAAAAATGCAGAGTTGGATTGAAAACAATCCAGAATTGTTTTTTGTGCATATTCAGGTTGTAGCTGATCGTAAAATTTATTTTTTGATCTGAAAAATTAAAGTGCATGGGTTATCTGGAAAAGACAGCTGGGATTTATGTTTAAACTAAAATTCCTCAGTTTTTCCGTGTTCCTCTTTCAGCAGCCAGCTAACAAATTGCAGGTTTAAACAACCATTCCAATTAAAATAGTTTCTAAAATTAGATACAAGCCCATTTCTACTGTTTATTGAGAAGAATCACAGCAAACAAGCAGCAGTTTCATGGTACCAATATAAAACAGTCTAGACTGCAGTTTCCTCCCCACACTCACAACATGAGTAATTTGTCACCATTGTTGACGAGTTTGCAGTTTACTTTGTGTTGCTGCCAGCTGCAGCAGTCAGAGCAGAGAAAAGGAGCTGTTTTCCTGTAGTTAATGAGAAATACTGAGTCACAGGTCACTTAACAAAAACTATACTTTGAAGCATGCAACACTGTCCCCTGTGGTTTTCCCATGCATATTATTTCATGTTTTGACTTGAATTTGTTTAAAAATAGACACCTCAAATAAGGCTTTTTGAATGAAGACTAGGGAATCTTTCATATGTCCCTATATGCTGTACATGTGGGCTGCACACCAAGAGTAAGAAGACAATGGAAATATTAAAACAGCTTAATAACATTATTTTTTATTATTTTATAATAGTTTTCCACATTACAACCACTATGTCACAGACCAGCACAAAATAGTCCTTCATGGTAATGTGGATGGAAAAAAAGCACATAGGAAAGTTATAGGAGGCAACTATACTGTATGATGTGCACTGTGTTAAATTCAGTTAGCAGTGTTTCAAGAAGCATGTTTCTTTTAGGCTATGTTTGTGTCTACTCTGCACTGTCCAAATAATCCATGCCCCTGCCAGAACACTGAGATCCTCCAATCAGCTGCTACTGGCCACGCCTAAAATCAGACTCGTGCCTTTTTGGCAGCAGCACCAAGGCTCTGGAACAACCTGCCCTGACACATTCGATCTGCAAGAACTTTTGAGGTTTTTAAATCCTCCCTAAAAACACACTTCTTCTCCCTGGCTTTTAAGTGGATATGTGGCAAAAAAATATTTATTTACATTTTTTATTTAAATTTTAACTTATTTTATTCTATTTTATTGCATTGTATTTATGTAACTTTTAATTTTTTACCTTATTTCCCGCGACGGTGATATCTGTACAGCCCGATATCACAGTTTTGGTCAACCCCAGTTTTTTTAAATGTGCTATATAAATAAAGTTTGAGTTGAGACTCACAGAATCTGTGCAGAATTGTATCTGCAGTTTCTCAGTTAGATTTCCTCTGAACTTTGACCAATTTTGAATGCTTTCATTGAAAATCTGGACATATTTGTACTGGCCTGATGAGAGGTGAACCTCTGTCTTTTTGCTCTCTCAGAGAAAAACTTTCCAATTGTAGTTGTAAAATGTTATTTTCCCAATTATGCTCAGTGTCACTTGAAGAAGCACATCCCCAAAGCATAATACTGACAGCACAGTATTATATTATATAGTGTGGAGCAAACTACAACCTGGTTCCCACCTGAGCGCTAGATTTCTGCAGCTCCTCCAGGGATAATGAGGGTCTCTGGGTTTCTTTGTGACTGACTCTCTCCTTGCACGTTTTAGTTAAACTGCTAGGTTTTGGTAAGTTTGCAATTTAGCCAAACTGGCTCCAGTTGCTTTGCTGTTTTATTACAAATTGTCTAAATCTAAATTAGTTTGACTGGTTTTGATAAATATTATATAACAACATGGAAAACGTGGTAGAGATGTGAACAAAGCGTGGTGGCTAATGAAGAATGGACTTAGGGTTTGTGTGTTCGCAACTCCTCCTTGTTGGCTTCACACCACTGTCAGAGTGTTAGAATGATTTATGGGGGGGTGGGGTTTCTTTATATCTGAGAAGAAAACCTCTTACACATTCTGCCTGAAAGTCAGCCAATGACGCACCCATGAAAATGTAAAATCCTGTAAAATCTATAGTCTGTTTTTCTCCTAAAATGTTTCATATGTAATCATTTGTTTAATAACATAGAACATCAGATCAGGCAGGAATAAAATTCGGACCATAAGCAGATTCATGTGACTCGTGCCTCACAGGGTGTCTGCTTGCTCCGCTGTGCAGCTATGTGATCTGCATCTTTGAAAGGATTAGGTCAAAAACAGCCCGAGTTTCACAGGAAAAATGGCCCCAAAGAATGTTCAATGATTTCCACTGTAATGTTAAAGAAACATGCTCTCACCTGACATTTTTTCTATCTCCATGGAATAACTTTAGGTAATAATCTGTATGACTTTAATCATGTCTTTCTCTTTTTTTCCCCTTAAGATTGCAGAGACGTATTCCCTGAAGCAGGACTGTATCCTTTAAACTGCATATGTCTGCATAATGAAGTGAGACAATGCCACTCATCTCTGTCTTACTTTCAACTGAATCTTGACATCAACCAATGAGAAAGTGTGATATGATCTCTGGAATGGTTTCAGTCTCATTAGGCAGAGCAGGGATTTACTCTGTGGAAGGGTCACTGAGTGCAGCAGCCTGGAGATTCAGATGACTTTGTTTTTTATGCTCTCAGCGTCCATCCTCAGGTAAAAAAAAGAGGAAATTCATAAATAGTGGATATCAGAGACTTTATCGGCCAAAAGGCCTCTGTCATTGTTGATCTCTCTTTCAAACCTATCTTTGTCCGTCCTTTTTCATCCATTCATTGGCCTCACAGATGCTGGGTGTTTCCCATACTTTGGCTCAAAGCCTCAACGCTTGCAGTTATAGTTTTCCCTGGTGATGTTTGTGCTGTTGCCCTGGAAACAGTCTGTTTTTTCTGCAACAGGGTGTCGTGTTTATGTGTTTAAGTGATATAAGAGTAAAAGAAGCTTAGAGAATTTGTAATGTATAGGGGAAGATGATGCATGATTCAGAGAGAAAAACATGTCAAAATGGAAGACGCAGGGAGAACTTTTAGAGGAGAAACCACAATAACATTTACAGACTAAACGTGTTTTAGGAAAAAACGGTTTACTTATGCATAAAACATGACCTTTAAGCAAAGCATTTGTTATTTACTCTCTTTTTGAATAAAATCTAAAATAAAATTGAATATTTTTTTTTGTCAGGTAGCAGGTGAAAAAATACATGTGTTTGTGCCATGTTGTTCTAACCTACTACCTATGTGGCCTATGTGTGCTGGTTTATGACTGATATCTTAATAGATGATGACCCCCCCCGAGTCATCTGATCTCCAATCAGAGGAGATGTGGAGCAGCTGAGGTAGAAGAAGAGGCAGGGAAACTAAAGCTGTGTCTGAATTTATTTTATTATTTGTTGCCGCTACAAAAATATCCCATGATGCTTTGCGAAGAGAGCTCTCGCAAAGCATCATGGGATACATCTGCTTGTCTAGTGACCATGGATGATCACTAATTTTCAAGGTGCATTGTGGGAAACATTTAGTCCATTACTTTGTCATCCTGTAGACCAGGGGTCAGCAACTCTAACTGTTCAAAAAGCCATATTGGACTAAAAAACCGAAAAACTAATCTGTCTGCTGCCATAAAAATATAAAAGTCTTATATAAGCCTCGTATGGCAACACAAGCTCTAAGCGTATTAGCACGCTATAAAAAAGGACTACATGGGCTTAAACATATAAGCTTTCATAATTAAATGCAGTAGGGGAGTTTGGAGATGCAATCCACTTCTTTAAATCTATCTGCACTACTGTAATTTATCCAGAAGTTCTGAAATTACACTTTTTCTCTCACTCCCCACTTGGTAGTCAGCTGCATATTTAGCATGCCCTCCAGCTGTTTATTTTTTATTTAATTTTTTCCAAATTACTCTTTTTATTTCTGACAACTTCCCTTTACAAAGCAAAAATGCTGGCATTCCTTCCACATTGGTAATGAAAGCAAATGATTCGCTCCATTCTCTGTTCTCATCAGCTATCTTCCTTTTTTTCCCTTTGGGATCCATGACCGAGACACAACAATCGCTTTTTTTGCCTGGCACTGCACTGAATTTAATTTATTTATTATACAATTCTTTACAGCATTATAAACATAACACACCATATTATAACAAATAAACAAAAAAATACATATTTTTTCCATTTTCATGGATTTTTGAAAAAGCTCCAGGGAGCCACAAGGGGGGCATTAAAGAGCCGGAATGCGGCGGCTCTATAGCCACGGGTTGCAGACCCCTACTCTGGACGTTCAGACACTTATCTAAAATGCTGTAACCACTATATAGTGCCCTATATAGGGATTAGGGCGGACATTCAGTCACAGCCTAAGGGAGCACTATTGGATGGATGCTTCTTCTGCAGCTGTAAAATTCAGATGGTGCAGTGGGTTGCTGTAAAAATTGCCATAAAAGTGTAGACATATTTTCATAGAGCAATTTGGGATCCTTGTAACTCATTAATTTGAGACCACTGCCCACCTGTCTCCCCCTTTAAAGCCAACGTGAATCTCTGCTGTGATGGCTGCGTATGGCAGGATAAAACGCCACGAGGCAAAGCTTAAATGCCTTCAGACTAGATTTATAGACACTGATCTACAACAGCCTCCACAGTCACCAGAGATCCAGACACAGGAACACCTTTGGGATGTAGGGAATGGGATTTTCATTATGGATGAACTGCTGACAAATCAGCAGCAGATATGTGACATTATTGCATTAAAATGGGCCAAAACTCTAAGAAATACCTGTGAAAACATTGTTAAATGCATGCTATAAATGATTAGAGGCGTTTTGAAGGCAGAATGATGACCGACCCATTGCTGAGGAGGTGATTGTCAAATTTATTTAACTTTACTTGAATTTGCTTTTTTTTTTATAGCCCTGGAGATAAAACGTAACTAAAACAAAAGATGCAGTGTGGCTGACGCCATTGTCTCCTCCAAAATAATGCTTTTTCTTTAACTGGCTTCACTATCAGACCGTTGGGCAATTCAGTTTCTACAGCTGGAGAAGCTCTACCATGAACGATTGCTCTCCAATCTCGCAGCCCTGCAGGAGAAATGGGGTACTGCATGCAAATGCTGTTTTCCAAATTGTAGTTTGTGTTTAAAAACTCTCACATTTAATACAGGAAATAGAAAAAGACCCTAAAAATGACATAAAGGGAAGTGATGAACTGCCTTTTATTTGCATCTGTGTTTTTCAGAGATCGAGTTTAATGAGAAACGGGACTCTGAGAGTTGGATCCCTCCTGATACAGACAGTATCAGTCGGAAACAAATTGAGAAGCTGAGCCACATCTGCAGGACGCACCACAGGTAAACATGAGAAAGGAAGCCGTCTCCTCTGCTCTTGTAACTGAAAACAGAAATAGTACCTCATAGACATTCCTCAGATACCATCAACATTCATCCCGTTATCCTAATTACTGTCAGACAGGAAACTTTTAGAATCATTACTTCTTTTATATAATCACCTGGTATCTCTCTTCCTGATGTGACCAAATCAGACATTTATAGAGCAAGACAAGTTACTTATATGGTTATGAATAGACATACCCATTGCAAGATAGCACTGTTTTTACTGAATCTGTTATGTCTGTAATATAATGAGGTCCAGGCTTCAGTCATCCTGTTTATGCCTGTATAATTCAACGGTGGTCAGGCTGCAAAGAAACATAGAAAAATGTTTCAAAGAATCAGTTTAAATGAAGCTTGTAAAACGTTTAAGATTTTCTACTAACAAATAAAGTCAAGACTCAATAAAAATGGAAAATAGCTTTTATTTAGATGTTCGTAATAACTGAATTCTTGTATTGTACAGCAATATTTTCTTACGGTGCATTCACACCGTATGATTTATGGGCATCAAAGCATCTGGTTTACATGCAAAGTCTATGCAGGATGGGGTCAAGCAGCGTGGAGAGGTTGTGCGGAGTGTCCTAACATCGGGAGCGACGCATCCGAGCGTTGGAGCGCCTCTGGTGTTCAACGCTCGGAGTTCAGAAATCTGAATATTTGCAGCTTGATGCTGAGCGTCACCCAATCAGAAAAGCTGATTCTGGAGTTTTTTGGGGAGACAGACACTACATGCAAGCTGATATTGCTTCTACAGAGCTGTCTGCATATGACAGATAAATGAGATAAAGGGATAAACATAACTAATGGATTTTTATGTACAAGGAAAAAAGAGCAAGCTCTGATAACTCACTACTCTAAGGCAGTTTCATACAATTAACTATGGTGAAACAGTTAATAAATACCTACATTATCAAAATAATTACAGAACCTGCAAATGAAAAATATTTAATTGTATGTTCTAGTATTTGTTTTTACCACAAACCTTAAAAACTCTTTATATTCACTTCCAGCAGTAGGAAATAGCCCACAGGCTGGAGGTCTGGCACTACAAACAAAAACTGGGTATTTTATTGGGATCAAAATCCTGATGAACTGAGAGCATAGATGATGTTCTGAGCGGGACTATCTATCTTGCTTAAAAATTGTGTTAAAACTATTTTCCCAATGCATCATAGTAAATAAAGCCAAACTGCTAACTTGTTGCTACAGAACAGAACAGATAAACAACCAGAGCATCGAGCATCCAGAGCGTTGAGGCATCAAAGCATCCTGACCAGTGTTAAACACAGCATCCAAGTTTTGCTGTTTAAGCGGTTTTGACACCCAGATCCCGTTCGGTGTGAACGCACCTTTACAATGCCTAGACTTCGGATTATGCAGAGTAATTTAATCACATTTGCCTCCTCCAAAAAGATGCCCCTCTGAAGAAAGAGCCATATCGCCTACAGCAAAGATCTGTTCTGGGCAGGGCAAATAATATATCCACAGAACATTCATTTCCTTTTTTTTTTTAACAGTGTCCTGTCTGGCAATGTGGCAATAAGAATAATTGTCTTGATGCCAAAAAGAGCCCAACAGATTTTACTTTCACAAGTGGAGCAGTACGGCTGTCGCCATAGTGTTCCACTTGATTTATGCATATAAATAGCTTTATTCTAATTATGCAGGGAGTTTTACAGATTATATGGACACTGCAATGTAAGTTTAACATTCATTTCCACTGGACTCAGACTGACACTGCAGTCTGTACTCTTCATACTGAATGTGCTTCATGTTTCGCCGCTGTTTCCTGTTTATAGATATTTGCTGCAGGTGGATTTGATTTAGCTCAGAAACAGATGTGGTCTTGTTTAGTTTGTCATACCTTCAATAAAATAAAAAAAACTGTAGAGTCTGACTGGCCACTCTAACTCTATCTTATCTCCTTGTCCTACATTCCTCGCTTTTTTCTGCTTGGTTCCTGCTGCTCTTTGGCATCGCTCAGACCGTCTCTCAGCCTGGATCAGGTCAGACATGGAAACCATTCTGCACCTTGTTGATGCAATTAGGGCCATTTTCCCATGGGATCATTTTTTCTTCTATTTTTTCATAAACAGAGAACCCTGAATGCAGCACTTACAGACACTCAGACCAAGAGGGAGATTCTACAGCCTTGTGACGAAGGTAAGAAGATAATGACAAATGCCTCAAAAGTAACTAAAAAGCAATAGGTGAGCTGTTTTAAGATGCACGAAAGAGCAAATACAGAAGACAGAAGGTCTGTGCTGACTTCTGTCCATCTTAAGAGTATGTGCATGCCACTTTTCAATGATCTGATCATTTTTATGGGTCTGTTGTTGAAAGCTGGAGTGCAGCTTGGCTCAGTTTATTCTAGCATCAGCTACAATACAAAAAAATTTTTTCCCCTCCCTCCTGTTTCATCTGTTGTTGTTACACTAACATATTATAGGTGATCAATAGGGTTTAATGTCACACACAGGTTTTTGATGATTTTGTTTATTAAGAAGAAGAACTTTCCAAACAATGCTGGCTCAGTGCGAATATATAACTCTGCCTTTGCCTTTAAATTGTCCATTTAAACTCAATAAAAAAAAAATAAATTTCCTAACCAATATGTCTCTGCTAGATCTCCACAATCAATGAATCCCTGAGATTTGAACCTGTCTGACAACATGAGGAAGGCGGCCGTTCTCAAAAAGGGATCAAAGCCTGATCTATAATGCAAAAAAGTTATTTTTTTCTTAGAATAAGTGTGTTTTGTCTTCAATTGAGGAGACACTTTGGCCCAAGACAATTTCAATATATAATAAGAAAAAACAATGCCGATGTCTTATATCAAGTGCATTTTATCTAATTATCTTATTTTAAGAGTAAAAATACTCATTCTACTGGTAGACCATCTTACTGTATTTACCTTCTCAAATTAAGGGTAAATACACTAAATTTAAGATATTTTTTACTTATTTCTAGATCGTTTCTGCAGTGTATGATGCAAGGATCTGTCTTTTTTGGCTTGGATTTTTTTTCATGGTGTTTTATATCTTTAACAGTGTCCTCTAAGGAATGTATTATTTATTTTCTTCTGTGTCTTTAATTGTTGTTTTCAGTTCAGTAGGTCTGATCTATTGAGAATCCAAACAAGGAGCATTAAATTGATGGGAAAAAAAGCATTGTGCATGTGAAACAAGCGGGTATGTTGGGGGGTGATCTATGAAGACGTTGCACACAAAAGGATAAGATGTGTAAACAGGTTTTAACTGCTACATTTTAATGAGAAACATGCCTGTGATATGTGGAATTTGAGACTAAAGAAAGATTAATTTTAAAGTCATTTTGATGAATTGGCCTAAAGAAAGTTCTCCTGCTAACAGTGTTACATGTCTTTAGTTATTTACTTCTTGAACAGAAACGCTCCTTCTAAAGGTGATGCTGTTTTGCTGTGTATTCATCCTGTCATAGGAGGCGTTTGGTGAGAAGGGGGGTGTCAGGGTGGGGTCCCAGCTGGAGTAGAGGTAGAGAGAGGTGTACCTTGTCACACTTCCTGCTTTTGGTCTAACAAGCATGCAGCTGTTTAAACAGATGAACACGACGTCTCAGAATGGATGAACCTGATCTTTAAATGTTCACTGTCGTTTTTGTGTGATATTTGATCTTAAAAGTATAGTGGAGGATGTTCTTTTTCCGGTTGCATCATCTAAATAAGTAGTCCTCCTAACTATCAATCATTCTGTTGATATGTTTACTTATTATGCTACGTGCTCTTCCCCATTTTCACTTACCAGCGGTGAGTCTGACATAGTGGGAAAATTGCAAATCTTCTTTTGGAAAGTAAGCTTGTATGAGCTATGCAAACAGCAACTTTTAAACAGAGCGTGCACGAGGAGAAATGGTCTCATACACGCTGTTGCAAGTGGTTAATAGGGGTTCCCTCTCTGGAATGGGTACAGGGTTGTGCATTTGCATTCTTTTTTAAAGTGGAGGGGGCGGGTCTTTTCAAAAATTTGTGAAAATCCTCCACTATATCTTTAATCTCTAAAGCTTCTTTCCACTGAAAATACCAAGTTTACATGTCTTTTACAGGATGAATTTTATTGTTTGTCTCTTAACTCTTCACTACTATGTTATTGTTATACATTTTTCTAAAATCCACATTTGTGTGACCTTTTTTTTCTATAATCTTCTTGCTACATTAAACACCATAATTTCCCCATTGTGGGACAATAAATTCTATTCTATTCTATTCTATTCTATTCTATTCTATTCTGCTCTATATATATGAGTGTTCCCAGGTTTAAAGAGGTTTTTTAACCAGTGGGAAGTGGTTATAAAAGATTCTGGCATTTAGCAAATATCTGTAATATGTGAGTCGATACAATCAACTGGTTTTCCTTAGATAGAAAACTTTGAATCAATTTGACTATATGATCTGATGAACTGTAAAGTGCCTTGAGATTACATGTGTTGTAAATTGGTGCTATATATATAAACTGGAATTGAAAAAGAAAATTGAATTGAATTGTAATTCCTTAACCACGACTGACCTAAAACAGCAAAAATGTACTTTCATTTGATTCAAGACAGAAAAGAAAAAACTCGTACTCAAATTCTAGCTATATTTGGGTTCAGATTAATGTTTTTATTTCTCCCTCTGTAGCCAAGAACTCTGAAACCACTCATGGTGCTGAAGACAAAGAAAAGAGCATGATCTCTCAGTGCAAGTTGTCGTCGATACTAAGGGAGGAAGAGGAAGAGCTGCAGGATGACAGAGAAGAGGCGTTGGAGGAAGGGCAGGAAGTGGAAGCAGAGGGGCAGACGGTGCGCGGTGAGGAAACACCAGAGGAAGAGGAGGTGAAGGTGGAGTGGCCCTCGGGAGTAACGCAGGCCTCGGATAAAGACCTGGCTAAGCTGTCCAACACTGAGGGGGTAAGAGTTCATTGGTCAGCTGCTCCACCTGCAGCAGTCTTACAGTAGACCTGTCTTTCATTAAAGGGGAACAAAAGGACTAGATTTGGTGATAAATATTCCCCCAAAAAATAGCCCCATCAAGCCACTCACCTTCATTATGTGGTTCCTCACTCCTTTCCTTCTAGTCTCAGCATAGCTGTTATAAATCTGTCTCTCTCTCCCTTTTCCTGTTCACTGGTCAACAGCTTTTTTTCCTTTCTGGCGGAAAACCCCACACTCCCCCATCCTATCCAGGCCTGCCCTTGTTGTTTCCAAACACTCCCTTGAATGATTTTCCTGGTTCCTCTGTGAGCTCGGCCTCAGCCCATGTTGGCCAAATGTGTTCGATTACAGAGCTGGAGACTGAGCCAAGACACCATGTCCTGGCTCAGATGCTGAGCTGAGGAGGGGTGATTCTGCACCGAGGTGAAAGCAGAGCTTTTCCAAAGCTGGGTAGAGTAGATTAGCATTGCTTCAATTTATTTTAGAAGTTAAAATTATTTGGCAATAGAAGTACAATTTTGTGACATTCTAGTGTTGCAAACTGCTAGAACAACAGGTAAAATTTAACCCAAGGAAGAGCAGCATTGCTTCAACGAAACATTACAAATAGGTAGAAGTGTGGAAGAGTAAAATACTCAGGAAGTATTTCAGTTTTTGCTAGGGTACTCTAGTAAATATAACTAGTGACTAACCACATGTGTCTGTCACTAACCCTGAGAGCCTGACATTGATTCATTTAACTTCATGGCTGGTGAGTTATACAGAGCTGATGGTTCTCATTTGTTGAAAAACTAAATAGAGATAGGAAGCGGATAAATTGCAGCATCAGTTTAGACATCTTGCCCAGTAAGAAACTGGTTGTTGTGCACAAATCAGAAGATTTCTGGATATTTCTAACCCAGTGGCGGCTGCTGCTCTCTGACCCATGGGTGACCCATTGGTGTTAATTAAAACCAAACATCCTGTATTGCATTAATAAATGATGAAACACATTAAATACATCACTACAATGGGTGAGAATGTGAAGCTCTTTGAAGTAGTAAAACTCCAGAAACGACAACAGTTCAGCACAACATGACTGTTCTGACTGAATGATAACTTTTCTTCTGGACTCATGAGGAAAACCTCTTCGCTGTCTGGCCACTGCTAGTCAAAAAACCTTCAGTATGTTTTCCAATCAGCATCGAGCAGCCAGCTTCACGGCCCGCCCCCTGCACCATATACCCCATAAGAGGCTGAGCCTCACTGGAAGTGACGTATTTTGGCGGTTATCCAATCTGTGATACAACAGGGATTTCTGACAGGCGGTGTCCTGCTGCTCCAGAGCGGTGGGGAGATTGCGTCCAAGAGAGGAATAAATAGCTGATTAAATCACAACATACTCATGAAATCATATGAAAGACGGTTTAATGACAACTTTATGAAGTTAGACAACACATATTTAACCATTTAAAGAATTAAGAGGAGAGGTGATGTATTTTGGCTCATTTTCCAATCAGTGCTCTACTTTTTTGCTGCTTACTTTAATAGACCGAGGCTCAAACCTTAACAGGTAATCCTCATAGAGAAGGTGTTTCAGGTAGCAGGGAGATCGGGAGCATACTCATGAAATCAGGTGTATTTTAGTGCATATTTAATGCATCTTAATCACTACATTTATGAAGTTAAACTAGGCATATTTGAACAATAATTTACTAAATATACACGGGATGTATAGCCTGCCTAGTATTAAATAAAAAATCACCACTGATCTGACCTAATAGAATAATTTCACCCTATAATAAGAGATTAATTAGAGTAACTAAGTAAACTTTATTAAAATAGCCTCTTTCACAGATAAAAATTACAAATCTAATGCCATATGGATTAATGGTGTAACATACTGTTGTGCTTGAAAGTTTACATACCTTCCCATTAAAAAAAAGATAAATTCCAACTAGAAATTCAAATAACACAGAACTGAAAATGTCATATTTAATGTAATAAATTATAATTTAGTAAAATAAATATTTTATTAAGAATTACTGTTAAAAAATGAGTCTTAAAAAAACAAACAGTCCCAGGCAAATTAAAGTCCCTTGGTCAAGAACGTCAAACCCTCATACCTGTTAACAGGTGCAGAAGTCTGACTTATTTCCTGAACTTTAAAGAACTATAGATTAATATTGAGGAAGCACGGCACAACCTTCTGGATACACTACATTTTGCCATATTTATATATCATTAAAATAATTAAAGGATGGTTGTGTTAGTGCAAACATACTTATTTTGTTCACTAGTAGCAGACTGCTCAGGCTGTGAAGTGCTCTTTGTGTTTATCTGAGAAATAGTCTTGGAGGAGAAGCTGTCCTCTCTGCACTGCTTTTGGAGTAATTATCTCAGACTTCTGTAATTAAGGAACTTTGTAGAAATTATAACCAAAAATGTAGAGGAACTGAAGCCCCCCCAAGAGCAAGGCAGCTTAAACATGTCAGAAGCTTAAGTTTAAAAAAAGGGTAAATCAACAGTAGAACCTAGTTTATGTAAACATTTCAATAAGGCTCATCAGGTTTGTTTCTGGGATTTTAAATACACATAATTGCTTGTTTGAAACTAGTTTCAACCAAGCTTTTAATGTCGGTGAATGTGCAATATTTGGATCATTATATTCTATTAAAAACAGCTAAAAAAGAAAAATATGATTGTGTATGTAAACTTATGCACATAACTCTACAAAAAAAGTCAACATTGTAATTATTTAATAAACTAAAAGTAAGTCTACATGTAGACGTAGTGTACATTAATTAATTACTGTTTGCAAAACAAAAAAACAAAATATCCATAATTTATAATCTGATACCAGAGAACAAATACTTTTGTTTTATTGGCTCCTTATGGAATATGGACATTGCCTGATCAGTACGATCAATTTATGCCACGCCTCAGCTGCCTAACCCCAAAGCCTTGGTTTGCTGAGTCGTTTAAGTGGCTGTAAAGAGCAGAGACATCATTTATAAAGGTTTTCTATGCACAGAGCCTGAAACTTGATGCTGCAATGCATCATTAGTGCTGCTTCAGGACGATGAGTAAAATTTGAAGATTAATTCAAAATGAAAATGGACAAAGCTATTTTTATTTTTCAAATATTATTAATAATTACAACATTTTTAAATCCCTTTTAAAATATTTAACGATAAATGTCCTCTCATAATTTATACAAACCCTTTAGTAGATGTAAAAAGCTCTATTGGGAAGGTAAAAATCACCAGGTGGTTTTTATATATTTTTTTTAGCTATAATCAGGCTAATGGAGCAGCTGCAGAAGTTTTTGTTGAAAGAAAAAAATATAAAATTAAAGCAGTTATTTTAACAAATGATTAACAAAACTAAACTAACCAGTTTCACGCATGATGAGAACCACTTAATACAAGAACCTCTAATTGACAATCCATCCTTTTTCCCTCATGCTTATCACAAACGGGGTCGGGAGGGGTGCTGGTGCCTATCTCCAGCTGTCTACGGGTCAGAGGCGGGGTACACCTTCGACAGATCGCCAATCCATCGCAGGGCAACACAGAGACACAAAGGGAAAAAAACATTCAAACTCAAACCTAAGGAGAATTTAGAGAAGCCAATTAAAGTAACTGTAATGTTTTTGGACTGTGGGAGGAAGCCGGAGTACCCAGAAAGAACTCACGCATGCTCAGGAACATGCAACCTCCATGCAGAAAAACCAAGACAAGGCAGAAGTGCTACCCACAGCTCCACCGAGCAACCCATACCCTGACTTAATTATTAAAATATTCAAAGAAAAAAAAAGAAAACAGTTTTATGACAACAAAAGGAAACATTTACATCCACATTGGATGGATAGAAACAGAGCAATGTAATAATCAGCAAAATAATTCTATTCTATTTTGGATATAGTATAGGGATTCCTTCTGTAGAAATTTAAGGAGTTATTTAACTATTGATCTAATACTCCCAACTGTTTGATCTCACAGCAATGCTGAAGCATCCTCTGTGCAGCAGAAGATGTTTTAAATGTTCACAGCAATCAGCGTGAATGCTTTAAAGTTTGCTATCAGTTATGGTTTAATCCATGGTACAGATCAGCTTGATCATTGGGGAGAGGAAGGCAATGTTGTTCAGACCATGATGTTGACTTACAGGTGTGTTTTTAACCCCCATCATGTCACTATCTTTGTTTCCAGAGACCCCCGACACTAAATTAAGCTTATGCATCATCAGAGTGTCATTAAGCGATGCAACTTTTTTCTTATCAACAATAATTTTTTATTTTACACATTAAAACCTCTTCTTAGAAAGAGATAAATTCACATTTCAAACCTTGTTTTGCACTTCCCCTTTATAAATAAAACCCCAGATCAGAGTCCTGCAGGGGTCTGAATTTTCAAAACTGTATCTGACCGCACATGTAGAGATTTTCAAAACTGTATCTGACCGCACATGTAGAGCCGGAGCAAAAAGAAGTGATCATCTGTCCAAACCTATCAATTAACTGAGTTCGCTATAAAGTCCACCATATACTGTAGGCCCCGCTCTATATAGTGAGTGAGGGATTTAGAGGTTAGGGCGGATGTTTAGGCACAGTAAGCTTGTATGAGCTATGAGAATAGCAACTTTAAAACAATGCATGCACGAGGAGAAATGGGCTCATGCTTGTGATCGCACGGGCATTTTCTTCAACATGGAGAGGGCGGATCTTTTAAAAAATTCATGTAAATCCTCCACAATAACTTAATAATACTGTTATCTGGCTATTCTTGAATCAGGTTATTTTTTTAAGATGTAGTTAATAAATAAGAAAATATAAATAGGTTTAACTCATGCTTTAACCTTCTGTACGATACCTGTCCACATTTTGTTCATTTGTACCCGCACCCATGAAATATTGTTTTTTTTTACCCGTAGATGTACATTTTATACAGTTAGCAGCCGATACCTGTGGGTACCTGACTGGTGCACAACTCTGCCCCAGTTTATTTGTGCTTATCCTTCCACTCGACTTTCTCAAACCACTTTGTAAAACTCTCTCATGTTTCTATGTTTCTCTAAGGGAAAGGAAGTGTTTTATCTTTTCATTATATTTCACATTTAGATGTGCCTCTGCTTTTCCTCTTCCTAATGCCACTCCTGTGTGAAATCATAAAAAACCGTCGTGAAGGGAGTGATTTGGTCAGACTCCATATGGAGTTGTAATTAATAAGAGGATTTATGGTGTGTTTGATAAGCTGCTCCTTAGCTTTAAGTCTTGGTTCAGGGTGTGTTTGTTTTGGTCCAAGTAGCTGCAGTTCAGGACGCTTTCCAAAGGTCATGCAGTATACCATTATACAAGGTCTGTGGAGTGAGGCTGCTGATCACTGCAATATTTACCCTTCAGCTGACACCCTGACCTTACCGATTAACTTACTCTGACGTATTGCAGCACATGGAGGCTGATCGCTTGACAGATGGCTTCGTTTCAGCGGTGGGTATACATCTGTTACATTGATTTCTCTTCTTGCCCTTTGAGATGTTTCCTGATAAGAAGCCTGGTTTAAAGCTTTAGTTGTGATCTTTGCTGCCTGACCTCCTTTGACTGCCTCCTGTATAAAAACCTACTTTAGAAACATAGATTTGATAAAAAGAGGAAAGGTAAACCTCCATTCTTTGTCCTTTAGAGCTCCTCCTCGGATGGCCTGGTCTCCATTCTTAAGAGGAGGCGAGCCTCACTAGATGGACTTCCTCCTCAGAGTGACAGTGCAGATAAGCAGAACTCTAGACGCAAAGTTCGCTTCAGCGAGCCAGAGGACGGCTTAGACCAAGGTGGAGTAAAACAATCCCAAACACTCAGTCTATGTTCTCTACATCTATGCCTCTAACATGTCTTTTCCTTGTAGATGAGCTTGGAGGTGATTCCTGCCTTATCCTACTGCTGCTGTGTCTGATCACTGTGGTGATCAGCATAGGTGGGACTGCGCTCTACTGCACTCTGGTGGATACTTACTCCAACATCTGCACCGACTTCACCCAGAACGTCGACTTCTACATCACAAATGCTCGGGGCTTCCTGGAAGGCCTCGGGCAGTGGCTCCCTCTACAGACTTAGTCACAAATGGGTTTTTTCCTGTAACAGAAGAGACTTCAGTGAAAAGGCAACAGGAATCCTGGTGGGACATCCACGACCTGCTGCTGTTCCA
Organism: Cyprinodon diabolis; assembly: GCA_030533445.1. Lineage (NCBI taxonomy): Eukaryota > Metazoa > Chordata > Actinopteri > Cyprinodontiformes > Cyprinodontidae > Cyprinodon > Cyprinodon diabolis. The sequence continues at coordinate 31,961,415 of CM060076.1, forward strand.
GAGAGTTTCACTCTCACTGTTTACTAGACACATGCACAAACAGTGCCTTGCAAAGAATTAAAGAGAATTAAAGTTTTTAGCACATTAGAGCTTCTAACTTTGTTAATTTTAGTGGAATTTAAGGTGATAGACCTGCACAAAATGACATATTATTGTAAAGTAACAGATAAAATAAGTAAATTAAAATGCTGGAAATAAAGAGCAGCAGTTCTTAGGTTATATGGGTTTGCATATCAGGAAACTAATTTGGATTTAGGTCCAAATTTTGATGAAGACCATCTAGCATGAGTGTCCACTGATCTAAACTAATAACTGTAGCTCTAGGTGTAGCTTTATACTCACATCAACAGGTTTTCTTCCATTATTTCTCTCCATCTGCTGCCTCCCATCTCGCCATCAAATCCCTTAAGAGTGACGCTGCCATGTTTAGTTTTAGGAGTTAATGTCTTCAGGCTGATATGTGGTGTTCATTTTCCACCACATGTTTTAGATTCAATCCAGTAGTTTTCATTTTGTGATATATTTTCTATTTTTTTTTGAGGCAAAGAGAAGCAGGATTTCTTTTTAGATCTTACAACATCTGCTTGTCACCTCAAAGCCCTAACAAAGCGCGACACACTTTGGAGTTTTTATTGCTTATAACATTGTAAAACCATGCAGCCCTTCCCTTCCACTATACAATTATGTACCAGTTAGTGTTGATCTGTTAAGTATAATACTTATAGAATAAGGCAAACATATCGACAAAATGCAGAGTAAATGTTTCCTTTGCAAGGCACTGTAACTGAATAGGTGCTCAACCGTGTCAATACCAACAAGTTCACCTCACCAAATGTTGTAAATATTGTGTAACTAGGCTGCAAGTCTGGATGCCGCTCAGGAGGGCTGGAGGCTCTCCACAGTACGTAGATTAAAACAGAAGCCATTGATGTGTCTTGTCTTTTCCTCACACTCCTGCAGCATTTGTAACAGCGTTTAAATGTTCGATGTTACCTCAGAGAAACTGCCTTCAGAAACACCTGCATCACGTTTCTAATTATTCTTCTTTTTCTTTTTCATTGAACAGTTATTTTTTTTTTATTTTATTCATCAAACTACCTCTCAGCAGATCATGTTTTCTTTCCTCATAGATGCAATAGTAAAAAAGCCAGAATGTCTAGAATTGATTCCTTTGGATCAACACTGACAGCAGTTACTGTTTGTCTGAAAACACTAAAAACTAAATACTTTCCTCACTATGTGTGTAGTTTAGCTCTGAAATGACTCCTACACTGGAAAAAAAAAATCAAAATCTTTTTCTTAAAATAAGTGCATTTGTTCTTGAATTGAGGAGATAAAAGATATGTTTTGCCAATGTGACAAGACATTTTTAATTTAAATTAATAAAATACAATTATTTCAAGTGCATTTTATCTAATGATCTTATTTTAAGAGTAAAAATACTCATTCCATTGGCAAATTATCTCATGTACCTATTCAAATAAAAGGTAAATAAACTCTTTACTTATTTCTAGATTGTTTTTCCAGTGTAAAATCGCAAAATCGTGAGTTTTTTTTTGGCTTTTGGTATAAAAATATGTCACAGATAATAGATAATTTTCCCATCTCCCTAATTTGAAAACGTAAAATTTATTTACATTTCTACAATTGACCCTTACATAGTTTTGGATGCAATGTAAACCCACGTTATGCTGCATTCACAGATACAAATCATTGTAGGTGTTTGTCAGAATGAAAATAGCCCAGCTCTGTCAGATGGGTTGGAAACTTTAACTAGGCCTTTCTAACATATAAATATGTTATGATTTAAAGCATTCCAGTGTGTCTCTCTAGCTTCATGTTACGTTGGTTCTGCTTGAAGGTGTCTTTTTCAGCTGCAGTACATTGTGTTTATGATGGTGCAGATTGGAGTCTCTCCTTCAACCTTTATGACTGGCAGACGGCACTATGGAGATGAGGCAGGTTGTCCACTTTATCACTGAGCTTTTATTTAAGGTTTCATTGGTTATGTAACACTAGATGTGCATTGAGTGTTGATCTGGTATCGTTTTTCCTTTGCGTACACATAGATAATCAATTATAGAGACGTGTGACGCTGAGATTAGATTAACCAGACAGAGAACTACAGAGGAGCAGGAGAGTGACTGAAAAAGAAAAACAGCTATTTCAAAGCAACAATGAAAAAATCTAGTTAATGAATACTAAATTTAATTATTAAAGAGAGATTGTAAATTGCATTTATCATTACATTAATAAAGATTGCTAATTGAAAATGTATTTTCAAATCCTATTTAAAAAGGTAGATTTAAAAATGACAATTTTTAAATCTGATTATAAATACGCTTTCTAATCACATGTTTAAAAAGGCAATTCCTTATTCCATTTCTATTTTCTTTTTTACCTTGCATTTTTAAATCTGTTTTGCTTTTGCATTTTCTTAAAGGTAACGATTATCAAATTTGAAATGGCTGTTTTTTCTTTTTTAGTGGCTCTCCTGGTACTCTGTAGAACAGGTTTAAAAACAGCGCTAGATTCCACTAATTTTAAGTTTATCTTCTTTGGTCTTTAAAGTGAATCATTTCCTTGTACGGTAATTTCCCTCTTTCACCTCCTAAACTCCAAAATTTGAAAGTTTGATGCACATCCCATATTTTTACCTATTTTTTTCCCTCAATGTTTTTTCAATAATTATTGTTTTAATTTCACACAGTAAATCACTTTAAATGTAAAATATTATAATAAAAAAGTTTTTGATAGATTGTTTGTCTTAGAAGTGTTTACGTCACCTTTTCTTATTCTTGGTGTAATTCACAGTATTGGCCACACGAGGTCACTGTACTCCATTTAATGCACCCAGGCTGCTAAACAAACTCATCTGTTAGGTCAGGGGTTTTCAAAGTATGAAAGGGTGAGCCTCCCTCCAGGGAGCACTATGCCTGCTGCCCCCCCCCCCCCCCATCTTATGTTTTAAATGTCACTATCTGAGTGATATTTAACACATGAACATTTTAAAACATTTCCTCCCATTTTAATCATTTTATCGGGCCTTTGTATGGCAAATACGCCCTTTTTTCATTTTTCTAATGATAACAACCCCAAACTCACTTTTCAACTGTTTTCTCAAACAAACGTTACATCTGAGATTCTGAGTTTAATGTTTGAGAAACCAAGAGTGTTTTCACATCTTAACAAAAACATTTTGATCAGATCTTCATTGAGAGCTGTGGAAATTCAGTCCCTACTGACAGCCAAAAGTGCGCAAGTGACACGTCACTCATCCTCTGTTTCAAGTCCATGTCACAGCTCAGCTCAGCCAGAGCCTCTTGCTCTCCTGCTGGAAGTCCATCTTTGAGCGTCACGGGGAAGGAAAATGGGTTTCTCACCCACTGGTTTACCATTGTCTCCTCTCCAAACTACTCGCGCATCCCCTCCAAATGCGCGCAGACAGCCTGCTGTAAAAACTCCACGTTCAGCCCCGCTCTGGCCAAAACATCCTCTAAGGTGGGAAACATTTCCACTGATCCCCGCTCCACACGCGCACCCCACAGTTCCAACTTGGTCCTAAATCCATATTTATTTTTTCCCTCGCACCGTGCCTCCCCTAATGTGCACTGGCGCCCCCCAGGGGAGGCGCGCCTCACACTTTGAAAACCGCCGTGTTAGGTTAAAGGTTACAAAAGGGTTTTGCTTCTAATAAAAATCAAATAGTGGCAGAAGATCAACAAAGATAGATTTAAACCTACAAAAGTCTGTTTAGAGTGAAAATGGAAATCAGAAACAGAATCTTTAGATGCTGCGCTGGAAGAGCTCAGAAATCCTTAGAGTATTAGTCATTGTTTGCTTCCTCCACAGCTGTTCCTATAATAGTTTGGTCTTCACTGAGTCAAACCTTAAAGTGGTCATAGAATGCAAAACCCAGTTTACATTGTCATAGATCAGGGGTCACCAATTAAAAATCTGCAGGGTCCGAATAAAGAAAATCAGCAACCAGTAAAGGTCCGGAGACATTTTAAATTATAATCTTTTACTTTAAACAGAAATGAACACTGAAATAAAATGAGGTTTTTATGCATCCATGTTATACATTGAATTTTTAAATAAAAAATAAAATAAAATAAAAATATATACGTATATATATATATATATATATATATATATATATATATATATATATATATATATATATATATATATATATATATATAAAACATTTTTCCATTTTAAAATCTAAAGTGTTTTTGAAGTATAGACAATTACCTGATTGGCATATCTTATAAAACACCTGGACTGTTATTTTATTTCTATCTTTCTTATGTCTTTACGAGAGCAGTGGGCTTTATGCTGCCCTGCAAGGCTTTAAACCTGGTTTGAATGGAGTCAAAGCCATTCTAAAGCACATATCAGGGAGCTCATTTTGAGCCTGGATCCATATTTATTTTTGATTCTGTTCATGGTGGAGAATCCTGCTTCACAGCAGCAGGTTGAGCCAAACATCCTCTAAATGTTCAGGGTCATCTTTGAGCACGCCATTTCACTTTTCTGTTATCAATTCACCACAGTTTTTGCAGCAGTCCACACTTTCGTTCCCTTTTTTTGTAATGAAGTGTCAACTCTTGGCCCGCTGACTGGACCAGACCTCAGCAGAGAGCCATGAGCCACCCGTCCTCAGCCGGAGGAGGGGTGCTGGGGGCCGGTAAGGCAGGCGGGAGAAGCACCGGTATCAGGCTACCGTCATCGGGTTGTGGTCGGTTGCTCAGTCCTCCACTGGTTCCCTGCCCCCGTCCGCTGGGGTTCTCGGACCAGCCCTGGAGCTGAAGGTCCCAGACGATTTTGAAATCCCTCCCCGGACATTAGGTATGAAAAGTAGGACATGTCCGGGAAAAAGAGGACGTCCGGTCATCCTAACACCTCAACAATTTCAATGTTTCAGTGAGCGAGTGCTTGTTGCTATGATGCGTCTTTGCTCAGCAGCTCCGCTCGTTGTAAACCAACCAATCAGTGCACAGCTCATCTAAATAATCATGAGCATACCATAAAAGAAAGAAAACATGTCGCTTTGTCCTGCTCCTTTTGAACCTTTCATTAGGGGGTCATAGAACAGCAAATATGCCATTTTCAGTCCAACCAATGTTACACACCCTATTCAGAGACCTTAAGGACCAGCACCAAATACGCTATATAATCATTTCATGACCCCCTTTAACTTATGTTACTCAAACATAAAAGAAACTAAAATTGAATTCAATTGTCTTAGAATATGAGTTGTATCTGTTAAAGTAGACAGATCTGCTCCAATCTTCTGCCTCTTTGACGTCACTCCTCTACAAACAGAGCAGGATACAGACATGCTTGGTTCACTGCACTTTTGAGCAAATACTGTATATACCCAACTGTAACCAAACGTTAACATCAACACAATGTAGTAAACAGATAAATGGAGGCAGATGTCTTTCAGATATTAATGCACACACTCTTTCAAGCTGGGCACCGTTTCATTCACAACACCTGTCCCATCAACCAGGAATCAGAATCAGAAATACTTTAATAATCCCATGGAGGAAATACTTTGTTACATGACTCCATCTGTAATACAGTGACTATAGGACCAGTTTGATATAACTCAATTTCATACAATATATATATCTAGGGGGCCCCCGCCCCCCGCTCCCTCTCGCCATCATTTTGGGTTCCTTGGCCTGGAAAACTTTGAAGAACTCTGCCTTAAGAAATTAAATTGAATGATAAAAGATAACATTCCCCATCAGATATGCCTCTCTGGATGGATGGGGCTACACAGCCGCCCTAAATTCCCAGTGGAGCTGACATCAACTGCTCAGGTTTAGCTGATTGTGTTTGAATGTTATTTCTTAGACAGAAGAATGTCATGTGGATGTTTCCATCATCGTCACCAGACCGACTTCAGATACCTAAAATATTCAAGCAGTCCAGTCTTGAGGAGGTAAACACCAACCTGCTCCTATTTCTAAGACAAGTCTAAGTCTCTGATTATCATGTGTTTCTGCCTGACTGACTTTAGCTTTTTTCCATGATAATTTTAAAGCTGCTCCAAATTTTAGGCCCAGCTGATTGTAAAGAACGTCATGTTCTGCCACAGAGCATGGGTTTCACACTCTGAAGGAGTTTTATCAGCCTTTCTATTGCTTGGGCTGACAGCTCACCCACTGGGTCAATGTTTCCTGTCAGTCAGCCTGGAGCAGCAGCTCGGTATCACCTGCAGACTCTCTTTGTTTCTAAGCTGCAAAGAAACCAAATGCTTATTCTACAGAGGTACTGATCCCATCTGTTTTTGCATTCAAGACTTAAAACATTTAAAAAAATAAAACTCTACAGCTGCTGCAGGACTGGAAACAGGTGTCAGGTTGGGTGGAGCTTGGTTGAGGACCCAAATACAGAGATGAGGGAGGCAGAGAGTTCTTACAGGTTTAATGAAATCAAAAAAGCAACAGAAACAAAATCCAAGAAATCAAAATACAGGAAAAACAAAAACCAGGAGACGTCAGGGAAAAACAGACATGGGGAGCCAAGTAACAACAAGAAACCAGCAATGATGAACCACAGAGGTGGTGTATATAAAGGAGCTGATATGAGCAGGTGTGAATAGAACTAACTAGAAGGGAGCCAATGGGAAAGGAGACAGGCACAAGGGGGCGACAGAGAGTAACTCAAAAAATACAACATGGCTTAAATATAGCACAAAATGGAAAATGAGCCAAAGATCAACAAAACATATGACATAGAAAACTCAAAACTCAAAGTCCAAAACATTGGCATCTCTTATCTAATTCCCCCACCCTTTTTTTTAATGCCATATCTTTACTGTTAACAACTTTAAGTACCTGCTTTCTTATTAACAGGTATCCATTTCTACAATCTTCCATCCAGAACTGCAATCTGCTGTGAAAAAGAACTTGTTCCTTTGATGAAAAGGGACAAATCTTTACCAGAATTCTGTTTCCTTGTTTGGCTTCTGGGATTTAGGAGAAATTTTGAGACGTTTTTAAAGACATCTGTTTCCTTAAAACGAACACAGCTGAACTACCTCCTACTAGCCGTGCAGGAGGTCTCCTGGCAGCGAGAAAAGGACCTCTGCATCAGAGAGGGAGGCTTGGCTGCAGGCCGGCAGACATGTTAGGAGCCAAAGCCAGAAAGAGAAGCAGCTATTACTAAGGGATTACTGTCTGGATAAAACAGCCAGAGCATGAGTAGCAGTATTTTCTTTGGAGTGAAGCACTTATTGGCAGAAAGCCATGAAAAGGTGACGCATGCAGAGTGGAGGGTTTTCTCTCTGAAGCTGGGGTACCGCTTCTTTAATCTAAATAGATTGAGTCCAAATGTTAAACATATTAGTCCTGTTTACTCACAGATGGATGGATACATTTCCACATTTGAAACATGAATTTAGTATTTCCTCTGGTAATAAACCTTTGCTTGATGATCTGAATGATTTAAGCGAAAAACTTAAACCAGAATAATTTTGTAAGAACTTTATTTTGTTGCTTTTTTGCAGTGCTTTAAGCTTTAAGTATCTGTGCAAAAAGCCGATCACACTCTAAGTGTCTGAAAGGGAGCTGTGATTACTGTCGGGCAGAGTGACTTATATTCAGAGTAATGAGATTTTATTGGAATGTGGAGTCTGCCAGGGATGAGGAGAGACAGATTTAATAGTCGATCAGGGACGAGATGTAAATTCTGCTCTGCTGAGGCAGCCCACTGAGGGAGATTAGGCAAACACTGATCATCTGTGGGCTTTTGTGTTTTACTCAAATGAGACACATCACAGCTTTCTAAAAGTATTCAAACCATTTGATCTTCTTTCATATTTTAGAATACACAACTAACATTTTTTCACCTTAGACATGATGAACAATCCTCATTTAAAGTAAACCTCTTTAGGGACTTTATAAATACTGCAGGTCTTAATTCAATTGATCAATTAGTAGTAATAAAGTTACCAGATAATTGATATCTGCTGAAATGTCATCACTGATTAGCATATTTGGGTTGGTTTTTTATCAGCACTGTTGTTTATATTTCTAGGGTTTTAGGGAGTTCCAGCTTGCTGGTAATGGAAAGCAAACGTCTGTTGAAACTAGGTCAGCCACTGCAGCATCTCAGAGTGTTTCGATCAAGGCCAGAGACAGAAGCCTTAATGAAACCGTCTTTATGTTGTTTGGACCGTCTTCTGGAAGCAGATTGGAAATATGATGATTCATCCATAGTGATCCATCACTTCTCCACTGCTCATTACTACCTTTGACATGTCGTTCTCCGTTTTCTCTCCTTTTCCCCATTCCTTTTCCTGCTGTCTTCACCCCCACTGACTCCCTCACGTTTAATTACTTCCCTTTTATCTTTCATCCCGCTCCCCCCGTCCGCCTCTATTTACTTCTTTCCATCTTTCATTTCCCTCCACACTTTTGCCAATAATCTCCCTGTCGCCTTTTATTTCCCTTTTTTTTACCATCTATATTCGTTCTTTCAAATACCCCTCAATTCACAGTTTTGGATCTGCGTCTTGCCATTGTTGTCCTGTCTCCTTCAGTTGCTGGTCACCTCCTCTAGCTTAATTCAGTTCAGTTTATTTATATAGCGCCAATTCACAATACCTGTTATCTCAAGGCCATTTTGCAGAGAAATTTCAACCAGATCATACAGTGAAATTGATTAAAAGTTCATTGCATCAACTCATTGACTCAAAAGCATCCCTCACACCAAGCATGCTTGTGGCGACAGTTGAGAGGAAAATTCCCTTTTAACAGGAAGAAACCTCCAGCAGCTCCACAGGCGGCCCCGCCCAAGAAACACACTATGACATGGAGGACTGAGAATTTTCACCAGCATATTCCAATTATGTAGCACCAATTAACAAAATCTCAAGGCACTTTATGGAGACAGTTCAGCCAGATAATGCAGTCAGATTGGTTCAAGGATTTCCATCTAAGGAAAGCCAGCTTTTTGCATCAACTCCTTGACTCAACAGCAATCACTCACAACAAGCATGCGTGTAGCAACAGTGGAGAGGAAAAACTCTCTTTAAACAGGATGAAACCTCTAGCAGAGCCAGGCTCAGTGTGAGTGGCCATCTGCTGAGGCTGACTGGGGTTCAAGGAGACAGAAGCAGAGATACAAAAAGAGGGAGATATACAAAAGGCAACTGTCAAGCAGCTCCACAGGCGGCCCGGTCCAGGAAACACACAGCCAGGTAGACGAGTTCTGAACCGGCTCACATGTCAAAGGATGAAGAGAGCACATACAGCCGTCACAGTCAGAGAAACAGTACAACACTAAAAACAGGCCAAGGTCCAACATCTATGAACAAAGGTATTAATGGCAGCAGCGCAGCTGATATTTCTCTGGATGGAGTCACAGCCAAATAGGAACAGACCAGATGAAGCTACCATGAGAAAAAGCAGACAGAGCAGAACTTCAGAGATTGAACTTACATGAAAAGGGGACCTATGTCCTTCATCACACTAAGCCTATAGCTGCACAAATTGAGAAATAAGCTTTGTGTTACTTAAGTATCTTGAATGATGTATAAGGAAAGTAGGTTATCCCTTCTGCTGAACCCCCGAAACCTTTCAACCATATATAGACACCTGTAAATGATGTGCCCTGAATGCAAGCACCTCCTGTTAGGAGAGAAAATTGGGATTAGGGATTGGGATGTGACCTTTCCAGGGTGTACCCCGCCTCTTGCCCATTGACTGCTGGAGATGACTGCACTAGCACCCCTCGCGACCCCACTCGGGACAAGCGTGTAAGAAAATTGATGGATGGATGGATAGACTGGGATGCTTGTCTTTTTTGATGACTTTTAATGAAATCTGACAGCCACAGATTATCTTAGTAGGGTTTAGTTAAAGTTAGTCCAGCCACTCAGTAATATAAAAACAGGCAGCTGTGGCTCAGTATGAGAAGCAGCTGTTTTGAGTTCAGTTCCACACTTTAGATCAATGCTAGAATGAATTGATTAGGTGATTAGTGAGTCATGGAGGACGGCTGTTTCCTCCTGTTAAAGGGGAGCTTTTCTCTCTTCTGTCGCTGTATGCATGCTCAGTGTGAGTAGTTGTAAGAATAACACACTGCAGGACAGTGCAAAGAACCTTGATTGTTACATCATTCTACACATAAAAAGTAAGTGATAACCAGAACATGTACCATTTATGATCAAAAACTCTTTATTGAGATGTCAAAGTAGTTTAATTAAAAAGAAATAATTCCTCTTCTTCTTTTAGATAACATCATGCTTGAATCATCTGCTTCAAATATTCCCTTGCATGTCCAGAGCAAAGCTAGACTTTCAGTCCCATAGTGTGAGATCTTATCATCATCTAGAAATCTCTCGTTCTCTGGAATGTAAACTAGAGTGTGTAAATACAAACAATCTACATTAAAACCCTGTAAAATTAAATCTGAGATGGCTAAACTAATGCTGAGGTAGACTGAGGGTGACACTGCTGTAAAACATTTAAATGAATAGAAATAAGGTGAAGATGCATAACTCTGTGTTCAATGCTTCAATTATATATGAGTTTGAGTATCTTTTTGTGATTAGTTTTCCTTTGCTATGATGCTCCTGTTTTCCAACAGTTCTCACAGTGGTTATTACATGATGTTTCATTTCTAAAGCACTTTCATTTCCATTTCCCTTTGTTATATCTAAACTTCACCACCATGTGTCAGTATTTCTCTAGTATACTGGAACGACTAGAAATGTATACAGTCCAAGACAGCAGAGGTCATTTAATGCCTTTGAGGAGAGAATGATGGTGCGTGGCCTCTGGTTATTGGCTGTGAGGCTGACTATTAAAACAAAGGGAAAGGAGGACATGGCTAAAGGAATGTTTGGGAGAGCAGACATCTCCAACAAAGAAAGAGCTGCAAAGCTTTGTCCTTATTGGGGTTTGTTTCTCTACTCTGTGATCTTCGTTCTCTCAGTTGTGGCCAAGGCACTGACTAGAGGAGGCACTGTGGGCACTGAAGCTGACAGAAAGCTGCTCTTAAGCTCTCGTGAGCTAACAGTGAAATCAAAACCTAGTGACAGAATATGCCTCCAGAGTGGCTCCCAGGTTTAAAAGCATCTTATATTACAGAGTGATGAGAGGCTTTTAGAGCAGAGCAGGGTGGGGCTGTTTACTTTGTTCCATTTTAGCGTTCCAGAAATGAGCTGAGGGGGTGGTGGGGGATTGCAGTGGTTTCCCTTTGCGTAACAGTGAGCAGCTCCACCCCTCATCACTGCCCCTGCTTCACTGCAATCTGCAATCCTTTCTGTACAGATATTTACTTCATGATCCTCTGACGGGACAACCCTGTCGGTCTCCTCTGCTCCCATTCCACTGAACTTTGTGAATTCCCCCAGCAAAGTCTCAATTAGAACCTACAAAGTTACCTAGTCATCTACATTTGGCCTAAATATGCAATTTTATTCAGAATAACTAAACCTTTATAGATGGTACACCTCACCATGTGCTTATTTTCATTTTCTTGACGGTACTCCTTGGTCGGTAATTCAACCTTCACATTTGTCTCCGCCTTAGATGGGCTGATGGAGGGTGCTACCTCTGCCATTAACTTTATTAGCTCTTTTTGTTTTTCTTTTACATCATCCTCGTTATAATGGGTCTCCCTGGATTGAAGCACTAAAGGAAATGTCTTTGCCATTTAGCTTATTACAGTAGCAGCCATTCAAAGTGGCCATTCTTGTTCAAATGGCAGCCGAATGGCAGCCCACTTTCCTTCAACTCCCAGCGAACTCCGCTCCAACTTCCAGCCACTGGAGTGACCCCTTTTGCACATTTTTTTGCTCTGACTCCACCCTTTCACTAAATTACAAGGTCTGACCATGAGATGACCCTTCTCTTTAGATCTTAATGTCCAGAAATCATGACAGAACGAATATTCTAGCACAAATATTGATGTTTAAAAAAAATATTGTAGGGGACTAGCCAAGGGCCAGTCAAAGGCCCATCAAGGAAAGCAGGGAAATTTTGAATGGCTACTACTGTATATAGACCAGTAGACCAATGTTTCTCATACCAACGCATTCTCCCACAGAGTGGTCACATACTGTACTGATGGGAAGGGTATTAATGCCTTGTCGTATGTTGACATCAAGGGTAAATGACAGTGCCCCATACCTCTCTAAGTGTGTGAATCGGGGTCGCTGAAGGGAATTGTTGGTCCGGATGAATAGGCGAGGTCCTCTGTTCTCCTTTACAGTTGCTGGGGCTACGATGATAGCGGGAAGGGATTAACTCAACTGCTGTGTTGTAGGTTTTCAAAAGCTGAAACCTGAGTCCACCCCCTCTGTTAAAGGTTGGTTTTTCTTTCTTAAAATAGATGGCTTCCTTTACTCCCCTCTCAAACCACCAATTTCTTTGTTCAAAATAGGCAGACACTGTCTACTTTTAAGGCTAAACTTAAAACTTCCTTTTGAATAAAGCTTTTAGATAGAGTGGCTCAGGCCTGAGCTATCTCTATTGTTATGCTTCTATAGGCTTAGACTACTGGAGGACATAGGGACCCCTTTTCATGACCCTGCTTCATTCTATTTCTTTTCTCTCCTTTACGCTCGCTCTGCTTTTCATCATCATAGTAGCTTCTTCTGGTTTGTTCCTGCTTGGCTTTGACACCATCCTGGAGAAAAATATTCATTGTGCTACTGCCATCAACACCTTTGTTTATAGAGGTTGGAGCTTGGCCTGTTTTTCAGGGTAGTTCAGTTACTCTTACTGTGCATGGCTTAATGTGCCCTGTTTCATTCTCTGACATGGGAGCTGGCTCGGAGCTTGTTTGCTTGGCTGTGTTTTTCCTGGACAGGGCCGCCAGTGGAGCTGGTCGACAGTTGTCTTTTGTATCTCTGCTTCTTTCTGGATGTCTGCTTTTCGTGTCATGAACCCCAGTTTTCCTAGAGGTTTCTTCCTGTTTAAAGGGAGTTTTTCCTCTCCACTGTTGCTACAAGCATGCTTGGTGTGAGGGATCGCTATCGAGTCAAGGAATTACTGCAAAAAGCTGGCTTTCCTTAGATGGAAAACTTTGTACAAATCTGACCGAATTATCTGGTTGAATTGTCTCCATAAAAAGCCTTGAGATTTTGTCAAGAGGTACTACATAATTGGAATATGCTTTTGAAGATTCTCAGTCTTCCATGTCATAGTCATTCAAAACAAAAACAAAAACAAAAAATTGGAATGAACTTGGAAACAAAGTCCAGCGGATTGTTTTTTTAAAAACTGTTTTGGACTACATCAATGGAATTAATTTAATTAGTCGTGGCTTTCGGAGTGCATGGTATACAAGTGTTTCTTTAGATGAGGTCAGGGTAAGGGATTCCTTAGTGATAGTTTATTACTTTGCGGTTAATAGAAAACTTTTTAAAATTTCCTACCATAAAAAATTGGTAGGAAATTTTGGGAACCCTGTTGTGTCAACATCTGACCCGACAGGGTTTGACCAAGAAGTGGTGAGTGAGAATTCATTGGTTGGACCTAGTGAAAACTTAATTCTCATGAGATGAAAATATCTATGCCAATGTTCACACCTTACAGGATCAAACCTTTCTATTAGAATGGGTAGGCAATACTGGTCCCTGAGTACGACCATCCTGAAGCTTTTGCACGCATCTCTGCATCAACAAATCTGAAAGAAATGAATGGATAATTGCCAGGCCTCTGCTAAACCTGTTGACATGCCAAATAGTAATTTTAGCATTTTCCAGGTGTGGTGGAGCTGGGATGCATGTTAGAGTTGCAGAGCTGTGGCACTCAAGGACTGGCCTGCCCACTCTGAGTTTGTGTTATATTCCCTGTCTCATTCTTGTTTCTACTGTTGTCGGGCACCATCAGTTGTTTTTTCCTAAATGTTTAATTGAAGGATTAGCACAGTGAATACAGTTGTGATAGATACAGTAGATGGCTGCTGCTGCTCCAACTGCTCCTTCTCCAAACTGACTCCTTAAATGGATGGAAGAACAGGATTCCAGAGAAAGATAACCCCCACTAAAACCCTGCTCAGTTTGCAGGAGTAAAGTAACCCTTAACTATGCATCCAGAACCCAAAACTGGATTTATGTTGTTTAACAAATGTATCAGTGTTATTTCTCTTCATTTTATTTCAATAACTTTTTTGTTTTGCTTATTTTTTCTGCACTCTGTATTTCTTTTATATTAAAACTAGGACTTGAATAAACATCGCCAACTAAGCAGCTATAATCGCCATGTTGTCTTTCTTTTCTTTTCCAAAATTTTATTTTTGCCCAGATCTTTGTTTATCCACAGCTGGTTGCAGCAGAAGTCTATTCATACTTTTACATGCTCATTTGGGTTCTCTATAAATTAGCAGTATGCTTGTTCGGGATAAGGCATTGCTGTGATTAATGAAAGCTACCAGCTGGAACTCCATTGTAACTTAATGATCAACTGTAAGTTATGTTATTGCACTATTAGAAGCATTGCAGTGAACAGCCTTTCATTAAATCTGATTCAGACAAAACAGCTGCAATAAACAGCAATAAATAAATAAAAATCTGGCCTGAATTTAATCACATAGTAGGATATGAGTTTTATCAGTTCCAAAACTCCATCAGATGTCATAAGTTGTGAATTGGAGCTGTATTAATTCAACTGAGTTAAAATAGAAAATATTCAATGTCATTAGTAAACAGTCTAATCAGGAGTAAATTAAAAAAATAGGAAACTATTTTGTTTATATTTATGAGGGAATTGTCTCTTACTCTGTACCGAACTGTAGACTTGGATATTGTTACTATGCACACTATATTTATTATGCCAAAAATGTACTGTATAATTACGTTTTAGAGACGTCGCTGAAACAGGTGATAACTGATCAGAATCTCAAAAGCAAAACTCTTAGATTCCTATCCTTTGTATCCAAGGATGGTAATTAATAATGACCCATTCTATTTGTCTTTCTGAAACCCAAGGTCACCTTAGAGAGAGGAGAAATAAAACTCAAAGAAGAATAAGAACAAAGTTGAACCATAAATGAAGAAATCCCTTGGGTGGAAAGCCAACACACTATGAAGCCTGAAAACAGCATCAAAATTCTAGTACAAAAACAGAAAGTTTATTAGACCTCAAATCAGTTTATTTACAGAAAACATGACTTCCATACTCCACACAGCCACCAACTCTAAGGAAGAAGCCCTCTTACCTTTAGTTTAAGGTGGAGGTGGGAGTGGAGTATTGGGGCAGAGGGACTGATGAATTTAGGTGAGTCATGAGTTTTAGAATGTTTGGCAAAAAGATAGCAAAGCAAGGATAGAATAAGAGGAAAATAGAGGAAGCACAGGTCTGACAGCTGAGATTTCTTCATTTGGGGTCAGACTGTAGATAAATGCATATATCTCAGAGCAGAATAAGGTTTCAATGATCAAAACTTCATTTCCGGAAGCAGTAGGGAAAATGTCTCCATACAACTGACAGATAAAAGCATTTAAACAGTGCCAGGTCTAGTGCATTATATTAAACTTAGACAGTTTATAGTAAAGAGGAAAAATGATTATTCCCACACAAGTTTAAAGTAAATATTACAGTGTTCTTAACTGCCTTTTGTCTAAGTCCAAACCTGAAGATTTAAAGTGCTTCTTAAGGTCAGATCCTGTGATATATATGGCTTATAAGCTCCTTTTACTGTATAGTATCTCCATGTGACATCCAGTTATACCCAATGAATTAGCACACCACTGAAAAGTCCATTTATTACAGTAACTTATATCAAATGAAAGAATTGACATAGACTAAATTATCAGAAGCTGACGTCTTCCAACCTTTAAGCCTTAGCAATTTTTGTTATCTGCTAAGATTTAGAGTTTAGAGCATTTAGAGTTAAATTATGACATCAAACCATTACAAGAAAAATCTGTCGCCTTGGTTTTAGCCAATAATAGGTTAGCTTCTGCCTGCTCCTTTTTGGTTAACCTATTTCACCAGATTTTGTGAACCTGAACTTGTATTACATGCAGTTAAAGTCGTAAAGTTAGTGTTAATTCTGTTACATCTATGCTGTGTTTAAAGAATCATATGGGAATCTCTGTTCTGCAGCATTGGAGACATCATTGAGCCCAACCTAAGAATAATGCACAGTAAGACAGAGCAGATACTTTGGTTTGTCTCAGTCAAACATCAGTCTTATGATTAGAATCAGTTCTTAAGGAAGAGTCCCATTCATGCATGGTCAGGTTTGTTATTACCTAAAAAAGAAAGGCAATGAGTGCAATCATTTAGACCCCTTTTTAGGCTTTAGAAGGCACCTGCAAATAACTGGCTCTACAACAGAAAGCATAACTTTTTATTGTTTGGTGAAAGAAATGTTTAGTCAGTTTGAATTAGTAGTGCAAAAACTTTGATGTGCATAAGTGTTCTCTGGCCAATGACCAGAGCTATTAAAAACTTTTTTTTGTTTACTCAGTGGACACGCTGCAAAGAAAATTATCCATTGGTGACAATAACAGTTAACACCAAACTATGACCTTGTTACTACTTCTTCAGATTGACTCCTAAGATCTTTGGGAGGAAGAACGCCATCCATCCATCCATCCATCCATCCATCCATCCATCCATCCATCCATCCATCCATCCATCCATCCATGATCTTACCTTTTGTTTCTGAATGAAGTCCAGGTTGCACTGACCAAGTCCTTCAGAGTCTCCATCTCCTTCACCCTGTGGATCCTGATGCTTAGTCTGAGCTGCTCTTTTGAACTCCAAGTATAGCTCCAAATGTTTACGATGAAGTATGGTCTGAGTAGTTGAAATTTCCTTTTCTTAAGGTTCAAAGCTCCCTTGGTAAATCTTTCCTGTCACTTAAACTCCATGTTAACCAAACAGCAATCCTTTTTAGGTGAAACACCCTGACTTAAAACAGCAGGTTACCTTTTTCTCCCACATGTTTAAAGCAGATGTTTTAGCTGTGGTTGGCCTTCCTCTAATACCTCCTGTTTTGAATGAAAATTCAGTTGTACAGTAGTTTTATGGGAGGATTTGATCAAAAATAAATTTTTAACGATTGTATCAGACTTTATTGTGCCACGTCAGGACTTTCATGGTCACCCCACGTAGCTAAACAGGCATATCTAAAATCCCGAAAATTTTAACACAAAATAGTAAAGTTGTGCAAAAACAAATCAAAAGAACAGATAGAGTTATCGTGAGTAATTTGCTTGTCAGGGTGGTTCGGTGTGCAGTGCCTAATCCTGTCTCCCTTGACTGAACATCTCTGAATGGAAAGAGTCATTTATAGATGGTATACCTTAAACTATTGGGCATTGTCAAAGATAATACTCATTCAGGCTGTGGCGTTCCAATTATGCTCAAGCTGTACTAAAAAAACACAAAGGGATGATAAGAAAATATCCCCCATACCATTATGGGACCACGACAAGTCAGCCAGAGCCTCAGCCAGGCAGGATGGCTCTATGCTTCCACGCTGCCAAATTCTGACCTCACCATGTGAATGATAAGCTGGCACCTGCTCTGGTCGTTTGTCATCTGCATAAAGAAATGCTTATTTCTGCCTATTTCGGTTGTAATTACAGCTAATCCCAGCCTTTGTTGCCTTTTCATCATCACTGACATTATCAGGAGATTGTTACATACAAATCTAGCAATCAGTGGATGATTTCATCTATTTTGAACATTTCACTGTAAAGCTGAGTCACTGTTGACTCAGATCGATGTTGCGCCAAAAGCCTAAAGACGTCTGATTTGCTGTTTGTATTGATAAGCAACTTAATGGTTGTACCTTTAAATTAGCCAGTCTGTAGCAGTATTCAATGCAGGTGCAGCAGATTCTAAAACAGCTTCTTCCCCACCACCATCAGACCACTGAACTGTTGTGAAAACTCTTAATCATGTCCCTGACAAGATTAAGGTGGAAAAAGGGTCCCAGCGTTCACCTCACTCTTCTAGCTGCTCCATCTTCACGAGTCGTTTTCCACAATGGCGGTCATACAAACAAAACAAGCTGGTAAGGTACCAAACAGGAAATACTCATAGTGTAGAGCGGATGTAGATTTGACCAATCAGAGGCCTACTGTCTGCAGCACTGTCTGCGGTCACCTGCAATTTTGGAGAGGTGCAGCAGAGTGTCTGCAGAACGGGCGCATTTGTATTAACTGCAACACACACCCAGACGACCTGGTTTCTGAGAATAAACCAGCCTTAAGTCTGTGAACATCAAAGATGTAAGTATATTTCTCGTTTTACCTTGTTAACTCTCAGCACAATTGTGGACATTTTGTGGACTGTTTTCCACATCACCGATGATCTACAAAAGAGGTCATGGATTACCGGACCATGGTCTGGATCCAGACTGACCTGCTGGCTAATCCGGACCCAACCTGATTTAAAACATTTATAAATTACTGCATTTTTTCCGACGACATTGTCTAATTTTACTTATGCTGCTTCTCCTGTTAGCATGGTAAAGCCTTCCAGAGCGTCCAACACCAGGCTACACGTGATAGAAATTAGCCAATGAGCTGTCAGTCAGTCTGGGTTGCTGCTGCTGCTACTTTCAGACACAACAGGCAAACCTGTGGCAAGCGGGGCGATGGGAAAGAAGGAGAAGATGATAAGAAAACATGAAAGAAAGTGTGGACCGCTGGAAGAACTGCGGTGAACTGGTGAAAGAAAAGTGAAATGGTGCTTGAAGATGACCCTGCACATTTAGAGGATGTTTGGCTCAACCTGCAGCTGTGAAGCAGGATTCTCCACCATGAACATAATCAGAAAAAAAAAATCGATCTGATATGTTGTTGAGAATGGCTTTGTCTCCATTCAAACCCAGGTTCAAAGCCTTGCAGGGCAGCATAAAGCCCACTGATCTCATTAAAACAGAAAACAGAAAAAAACAAACGGTCAGATCATGTGTTTTATAAAATATTTGAATGAGGAAATTGTCAGTATACTAAATTGAACGATTGTCGTTCCCTACTTAAAAAAAAAACACTTTAGATTTTAAAATGAAAAAAAAAAAAAAGTTATATATATTTTTTTGTTTTTTTTATTTAAAAAGTCAATGTATAACATGGATGCATAAACACCTTATTTTATTTCAGTGTTAGATTATTTTCAAACTAACAGATTACAATTAAAAATGTCTCCGGTCCTTTACTGGTTGTGGATTTTCTTTATTTGGAACCTGTTGATTTTTAATTGGCTACCCGATCTAAAATAAGCTTTTCTTTTTTAAACTACTTTTTTTTAAACTTTTTTTTTCCTAGAGTGAGCAATGAAGACAAACACGCGTGCATCTAGGGTTCATTACTTTTAATCAATTCAGCTAGCTACAAAATGTCCACCACTGCACACACTGACAGGATACAGAGAGGGAGTCTTTACTATGACATGCATTGAGGACATCAATCTCACAGTTGATCCTATTGGGTTATTCAGGTTTAGGGTTTTTATTCACCTTACTGGAACTACGGAACATTTTGGCGATTTGGTGTGCATAGCTCTAAAGTACAGAAGCAAAAGTAATTAAAAAAAAGGGAAAGAAAACTTGTTATTTTTTTGTTTAGTTTTAAGGTGTAGTTATTGTCATTTATTAATACCAGTATTTTACCAATAACAAACCACACAGGGAGAATAAACTTACAGATACAGTCTTCTTATAAAAGTAAGGTCTCTCAGAAATATGTGTCTTTGCTTTACATTGCAAACTTTTAATTTTTTTTTCAGAGCATCCAAAACCTATGATACATTACACAGCCAGTCCTCCTCTTTCAACACATAATCAACATCTTCATCAATGAACTGCATAATTGTTTAGAAAACAGGTCATTTTTTTTGCAACACAACCCCAAAGTCCTCATATTTTCTTCACCTTTATCTCACCTTTTTTGATCCCCTTTGCATTTATTGTACAACGAGATGGTCACAGTCGGTAAATATATCGAGACAGAAAAAGTGGCACTATTGCAAACTTGCAGGAGTATGGAACGAACAACTGTGTCCTAATACTGAGCATGCGTCTTGTCAATTTGCTACTGCCGTGTTATTGTTTTTTATATATATTTTTCAGACAGGTTTTATTAATGAGACTAAAAACTACCATTTGTCATGCAGAGAACGCACAATTCACATCACTTGGAATGCAATGTCTAATACAGCTACAGAGAGTCTAGTTGCACATTGTCTAAACAGTAACTCAGTATGATTGCAATTAAGGAAAAATGTATCAGCAACTGTCTTCTTTTTGATTGTAAGTGCTCTTTGCAATCTCTTTTAGCTGTACTGCTGCATGATTACCATCATCATCATCATCATCACATTATAGATGTCTTTTAATCACTCTTGTCCCCTCTGTTGTCGTGACAACACCAAATAAGGAGCATGACAGTAGCCTAAATGGAATGACATAGCTTTACAAAGACAATACTGAGATACTGGAAAGGAAAAGAAGAAAACAAACAGCTTGTTTAGCATTCCTATTATATACTTATCATCCAGAGCAGTGTATTATATCTCATATATATATATATATATATATATATATATATATATATATATATATATATATATATATATATATATATATATATATACATATATATATATATATATATATATATATATATATATATATATATATATATATATATATATATATATATATATATATATATATATATATATATATATATGTTTGTGTGTGTAGAGCAAGATAGAGAGATAAAGAGAATAAAAACTTCACAAGTCAGCTAGAGAGCCATCAAGTCAGCACTATATACAACCTTTGGAAAGAATGATATACGGAGTATAAGAAATCATCTTTTTACGAGGACAATCATCTTGAAAAAGCTCGACAGAAGACACAGAACGACATTTAAATCGAGGAAGGGGAGGTGATATGTGCATGTGTGCAAACCTAGAAGGTCAATACCATGATGAAAGCATGTCAGCGCCGGTTGATGTGTGGCGCAGGACGCCAGGAAGATCATGCTCTGGGTTCGGGGCGTCTAGCCACTGCCCAGCATCTTTGTGGCGCGCTGGTTAGCCTCGTCGATTCTAGTCTTGTTGGAATCAGCCTGGAGGAGAGGAGGGGGGAAAAAAACGGGTCAGCTTGAGGTGTTTGAGAGGGTTTTCTCAAATTTTTTAATTTCTGGAAGCTGTATTCCTATTGTTTCTGACTACCCAAGTAACTTTTTAAACAAAATGTTGTTTAAGGAGTGGTTTTGCACTTATACTTATTTTCACTTCATTAATAGTAATAGTAGTACTTTTACTTAATAAACATTTGCAACCTAAGAATAAAATACTAGGAATAAAACTTAACCGAATAAAAACTAATATTAAGACTATGTGTTTGATGAAACACATCATCAAATTAGACCCCAAAGATGAGCATGTCAACCAATTTCATATACTTGTATAAGCAGAAGTCCAAACGTCTGACAGTATTAAACTGCCAAACTGCTCACCAACTACAATTGGCTTTATATGTTTGGTGAAAAAAAAATAAATAAAGTTTCTTATCTCAAACATATCCTGTCTTTAGAACCCCTGAATTTGTAAATAACTATGTATTTTCCTCGTGCTACTACATTTGTATTAATCAGATGTTATGATGAGTTACCTGGTACTCAAATAGCCTTCTTACTTGATACTATTTTACTTTTACTTGAGGGATTCTAGATTGGCTACTTTTTAACTTTCCACTGAGTAGAAATATGTTGAATTAATATAGAAGCTTATTTCCCCCTCTTGAATCTCATAATAGTGACTTTATATCTCATAATTACAATTCGAGAGTTGAAATTATTACCCCGTTTCTTATAATTATGACTTTAACTCTCATAGTTATAACTTTAAATCCCACAATTATGAATGAAAGTCAAAAGTTTGACTTTGTTTCTCATAAATACGACTTTAAATGTCATAATCATGACTTTATATCACATAATAATGACTTTATATATGAATTATGACTTTATGCCTCATAGTTATGCCTTAATTCTTAAAACTATGACTTTACTCCACGTATTTTAGTTAAAATTAGAATATTATTCTATAATTATGATATTTCACACCAAAATATCTTATCCATGTCTTCATGGACCTGGTTTTATGAAAGTTAACTTGCAACAAAATTGACCATCCTTGAGCTGTTCTGACAAGGACGGTAGCAGAATTAATCCAAGATGTCATGCTATGCTTCGTACTTATGACATGCTATGTGCCATATTTTTCTTTAAAATGGTGGAAATGGATTTCCATAAGTTAGTATTACACATCAATTAATGGCTACTCTACCCACCTCTGGCTGATGCTGGCGCTGCCAGTGGGCAGAGTTACATCACAATACGTCACATAGATTCAACTTTCTACTCATTCATACTGTGTGACATTATGTGACGCCTCATTTTATCAGCCATCATTTCTGGGTGGACTTTTAACAAGGCTTAAGAGTGTGCTCACTGTTATTTTTAACCATTTATTTTGAAGTGCATTAGTGAGGTCAGACACTAATGATGGACAAGTAAGCCCCGCTAAATATCTCTGCTCTAATTGGACCAAAGGGGACCTGTCCTGTTGAGGTCAGGACTCTGTTTAAAGGAAAGTCAAGTCAAGTCCTTTTACCCTGAAGTTCTCAAAAATGTCTTGGTGTGCTGAAGCATAAGACTTCTCTTTTACTAGAACAAATGAGCTGAGCCCAACGCCAAGTACCACCTGATGACTGCCAAGCCCAGAGTCATCTAACTTTAATTGATTGATGATTCATCCCTCTAAAGCCCCTGTCTTACCTTGACGAATTAGAGCAGCATACGCATGACATATGGAAAATATGGTGGATAAGTTATGGGTAAGTTTTGTATAAGTTATGAGCACGCTGAAGAACGCTGAAACACGTCGACATACAGTGAGTACGTTAAGAAATTTTGAGCATCCTCAAGATTTTCTGCCGTTGCCCCGCGTTATGCATAAGTTAGGCTGTTGTTGAACATAAGTTTTGGGCTCGTTATGAATACTCTATGTATACGCCCAAAATTGAAAAAACATACATAGAAAGTTCAGCGTATGCCAACGTTTACGGAGATTCCAGGACGTCGGGCATACTCTGTCTAAATCGGCAAGGTTCGACAGGGCCCTAAAGTGAGGTTCATCAATTCCAGTCATTTAAATCTGGTGTCCTATAGTTTTACGATGTTTGTTTGTTTCACATAGGAGTTAATTCAGCCCCTTGAGTCAGTTGGGGGAAGCCAAGAAACATCTAAAAGCTGCCGTACACTAGACTTTGAGCACTGCAATTGAAGACCCCTGCTCTAGAGAGCACCTCTGATCTGTTCTTAAGTCCAGTGAGGTGTACTTTATACCACTACATCCAATACTCTGCAGGCTTGGATGCTGCGGACACAGAAAGCTTTCCCATGAAACCATCTTTGTTATGATGAAATGCTTAGCAAACAGATACGATAAACTGTGTCAGTTCGTGGTACCACACTGGAATTCACTGACCTACCACACAAATATTTGTAGAAGCAGTTTGCATGTATGCTGGATTTCTTACAACTGTCACCATATGCAAGTGGCTAAACACATAAAGTCAATGATTTGGGATGGACACTCTTGGCTACTGTAATTTTCAGGGTCACATGATTAATATCACTGTGATTTTTTAAGCATTGCATTACAAGTGCTGTGGTCTTCATTAATACAAAGGGGCAAATAAGCTTTACTAAGATCACATAACCAATGCTACACCATGAATAAAAATCTAAATAGCCATTTTTCTGGCTATTTATCTTAATATCTATATATTTTGTTTCCAAAAATAAGTAACTCATTTCAGAAAAAAAAAGAAAGAATTGAATTCAAAGTAGATAAAATCAACAAGACAATTCAGTTTTCATTCTATTTTCATGCATTAGCTTAGTTAAATTATTAGGCCCAAGAGTGAAAAAAATGATATACCTTCTCCATGATCCTGTCAATCTGGCGATTCTGTGTGTCGATCTCGTTGCCCATGTCCAAGGCCATGTGCCTCAGATTGCCGATAATGCCTCCCACCTGCTCCAGGTTCTCGTCCATCTCATTTTCCCGGGCATCGTCTGTTACCCTGAGCACAGGAAGGTTAGGTGTAAATACTGGGCAGTATGTGCTTAAGACCAGGTCACAGCCAGTACCATCTGGAACAACATCGGCCATCTTCTAAAAGTTATGATAGGAGGAGCTGAGACTGACCTCAGACCAGAGATCTGAAGGGGTCAGCGTTGACTTGGTTTCACTATAAAAGCTGTTTATCAATGGATCAGTGGGAGGATGGATGGACCCACTGAAGAGTCACGCCTTATTAGATGTGTGGATAATCTCACTCAGAAATGTTTATAATAGACACTGTTTACTAGTTTAAGGTAATTCTCTACTGTTAAAAGATTCTTAATTCTTTTTACTTTTACACATGTTTATTAATCCAGCACAGCCTTTATGAGGAAATCAGTTAAAATCTTTATATATTCTTTAGTCCACCTTTTATTAGCACAACCTACAATAAAATCTACTATAAATGGTTTCCATTAAAAGTCACCTAAACAGGCCCTGGGGGTCCACCCGAGCTTTCATTTCAGGTTGTCCTGAAAAGCCAAGGTTGCTGACCACCTTTTCCTGAACCTTTGTGCAAATCTTACTGGAGAACCAATACAAACATCAGACTTACACACTCACTCCCTGACTACTAACTCATGCACTGACTCCCTCACTGAATCAATAGTTGACTCATACACTGACTCTCTCGCTGTCTAATTCATTGACTCACTCTCTCACTGACTCCCTGGCTCACTGACTACTGACTCATTCACTGACTCCCTCACTGACTCGCTAGTTTACTTATTCACTGACACCCTCGCTGTCTAATTCACTGACTTACTCTCTTAATGACTCCCTGGCTCACTGACTACTGACTCATTCACTGACTCTCTCGCTGTCTAATTCACTGACTCAATCTCTCACTGACTCCCTGGTTCACTGACTACTGACTCATTCAATGACTCAATCTCTCACTGACTCCCTGGCTCACTGACTACTGACTCATTCACTGACTCCCTTGCAGACTTATACACTGAGTCGCTGACTCTCTCTCACTCACTCACTCACTCACTCACTCACTCACTCACTCACTCACTCACTCACTCACTCACTCACTCACTCACTCACTCACTCACTCACTCTTTCAGCAGCTCCTTCTGCCCATTTAAACTGCACTGTATTCGCTGGCAATCCTGATAATGTTTAATAGAATGAGAGTTTCTACTTGTTTTTTTTTATTTTTATTTTACCAGCTTTGCACATCTTAAGACTTAATTCTTCCCATTGTTCCTGGCTGAAATTCTCCAAATGGAGCATAGTGGTTGACAAGGACCTGTGAATGTCACAGTTTTTAGTCCTGCTATAGTTTTGTCCTTGGATTATGTCTAGACTTGGACCCAAGTTCCTCTTCTGGTTCATGCTTCCTTAGTTCCGTAGCATTTCTTAAACTACAGATGAATCTGGAGGGCTTTCCTTCTGCAGCAGATTTCTTCTTGCCACTCTTCCCTTAAGGCCAGGTTTGTGGTGCCGTGATTAATGGCTGTCCTGCCAACAGTCTCCCACCTAAGCTGAGGATCTCTGTAGCTCCTCCAGAGTACCAAAGGCATCTTTGCTGCTTCCCTATATATTGTTCTCCTTTTCAAGAACCTAACAGCTAGATGTGAAGTTGAGCAGCGCACTCTACCTTTGCAAACTGTGAGTTAAGCCAAGCTCTGTGGTATCGTGTTAAACAATGGTTGGACACAACTGCATCCTTCAGTGAGTATAATTATATTTGCAAGATTATTTACTTACTCAAGCCCTTTGCTCTGGATAAATCGATTATATTTCTAAAGCATGCTAATAAATCTTTAGCCGTCGTTTAGCTCAGTTTTGTGGTTTCCCCGCCATCCTTAGCATTAGGTGATTTAAAAATGAACTTTAATCTCACCTGCGGATAAAGCCTCCACTGATGGCCATCTGTTCACGCTCGTCGACCACACGGGCAGGCTGGCTGGCCACAACCCCATCCTGGTTGTTCCCCCAAGCCTTGCTGGCTCCACTCTTCATTCTAAATGCCGGCAGCGATGGGGAGGTGCGAGGAAATGTAGTTACTCAGCGGTTTGAGAAAAACAGTCATGGACCTCAACCATCTGGCTTCCTATTACTTAAAATTTATGGAAAAAGCCTTAGGTTTGAGGTTCTGCAGCATCACATTGATATTAATCTCTATGTAGCATGGTTGGTTGGCACAAAGGTGTTAACTGGTTACATGCACATAAATATATGGAGGGGACTAGACTAAGTCAAGCAAAGCAAGGCAGGCATGGACTGGGTTTAGTGGGTACAAACTTGTTCTGTTATAACAAACTATCACAGTTATATTTTCATGTTATAAAACATACAATACAGACTAAAGCAATCACAGTTATAAAAAGTGTGTGTTTTACTATTATCCACATTGTTCTAATCATTTTTTCCACAATCACAATCCCCCCCCTCTACCAAACAGAGAAGACAATAAGCTTCTGCAGACACACAACAGGGACAAACAGGACGGTGACATTTTTAAGACGGACGACGATCAGTGCTGAGAACAAACTGTTAAAAAACGACATGAGGATACACAGCAAAATAAATAAAACTGGCAGGAGGTCCGTAGAGAATAACGGTCTTATTTACTTTTACTTTGTAAAAAAAAAAAAAAAAAAAAAAAGAACATTCCCTCTTCCTCCCTAAACATCATCCTTGGTTTTAATTTTTTATATGCAATCACTTCCATTCTAGGTTCAGAATTGTGGGAAATCTGAGATTCTTGGCAGGCGTCAGGCGATATAATACGGATTTAGATCAGTTGAGAGTCCTCAGATGTGGCATATATCAGCTTGTGCAGAAAATATCCTGACAAATACAGCTGTGCTAACATGGCTCAGGTTTGCAAATGTCACCTCACCGAATATGCTCAGACCCTCTGATTCATCAGGATCAGGTTTAGCTCTACATCTGACAGATAGAAAAGTGATAAGATATAATAATTATTATTATTGCATTCAATGCACTGTTTATCTGAGAGCCTATTGTTATAATAGTCACATATCTTCATCTTTCTCTCTGATCATTTTAGCATCATTCTGTCACTTGTTTTTACATCTAATGGCTTTCGATGTTGAGTTTAGTTGATTCTGTGTGGATCGCTTCTCTATGCTGATGGCTCAGCCTCCTACATGGTTATTATTAATAGACATAGACTGAGGCAAGGCTTGGCTTAGCTCCCTGTCCCTGCTAACACACCACAATGTGCTAAGCAGATCAGACAACTCCAATTCCTTTCTTCTTGTTCATTTTTCAACTTTTTTTTGTTGTACCATTTATATTCTCTTTGCTCTACCTTGAAAGCTGTCATGTGCCTTCTCCTCTCATACCATCTTTCTTCTCAGTTAACTGCTCTGTTGCTGGATTTGAAGCACTTAGGTGGGTAACAAGATCTCTACTCATTAAAAACACAAATATGTTTTTCAGATCAATTCAAGATGTTAAATCTGTATGTTTGAGACTTTATATTGAAATATAAAAAAGTAGTCAATCAGCTGCTTTGGATAAGCTGATTGCAGTATTTTTTATTCCCTTAGGTGATAAAAACATTTTAAAAACATCAATCTTTCTCTTTCTTGTCACAATTAGAAACATTACCAAGGCTTATTGTTGAGGTCGGTTTGATAGAACATGCTTGAGTTACTCTTCTTCCATCTAAGATTATAGATTGATTGTAACTCAAGTGCTGAATTGAAGTTTCATGTTTACACTGGGAAAAAAGAAGAAAAAAAAAGAAAGCTGAATATATTTTTGTTGTAGAGAGGCAGAATCTTCCTGTATATATAATGTAATCAAGAAGTTTTCTTATTTTTTTCTGAGAATGTGTCTGCTACATTATATCGTTAAAAGAAAGGAAATAATTAATCAAAAATGGTTTGTTAAAGATTTCTATTAAAAGCAATTCCTGTAAATATATAGCTTGGCTAGATCTGCCTGAAAAAAAAGGGCCACCCCATGTGTGTGCTCAGCTGAACCAACAGCCTTTACTCCTCCTGGTGTGGTGATTTTTAACTATTTGACTCAAATCTGCATTGAATTAGATGCATATTTGCATTGTGCTTTATATTAATTATCACAGACTTTTTTCAGCCAGGTAGTTTCCCCCCCATTCTTCCCTATATTTCTGCAACCTTTTTTTTTTTTTTTTTTTTTTTTGAGGAGGAGCATTGCTTTGCGAAGGTGCACCACCCCCAAAAGCAGCATCAGCATTTCAATTACCCCGTTTGTCCCCCATACTGCTCCGTTGTCTCCCACTATCTCCTCCATAAGTAACACTTGGCTCGACCAATGGGATGAGGGTATTCTGGATTGTAACGTATATGTTGTCGGCTCACTGGTCACAACGCAGGACAGGGCCCAGGAACAAGTTTACCATAAGTTTTGTATCTAACGTGCCCTTGTTCTTCATTTTCTATTAGCTTCTTAATGACTATTTTTTTACTCTCACAGTAGTAGAGACAAAGTGTGTTCCTTTTCCACTAAATACAGGACAGGTACTTCTATATCTAAATACGGAACGATTCCGTGTTTCAAGGGCTGGTTGGCAACCCTATGCCCAGATCAATCACAGCACAGAAGGCATCACTTTAAGATGCGTGAATCTAAGTGCCAGATTTACCCATAATGAATAGAATAGGAAATGCCTTTATTGTCATACAATGGGGAAACTGCTGTTACAGCAGGAAAAAGATTATAGAAAAAATGGTCACACAAATATGGACCTCAGAAAAATGTATAAGAATAACATAATAGTGAAGAGTTAAAAAATAGACATATAAAATACTGTGCTGTAAAGTGTTTTAATAATATAAATACTGTGCAATAGTATTAAGAACGTAACAGAGAGCACAACTTTTATCCTCAGATCTTTTTATGCAAGAAAAGTTCTTTGGAGAATTTCTTCAACATGTTTCACTGACTGCAAAATTACAAATTGCTTGGAGATTTGGCATCACACATGTTTCTGATTGGTTTTACCCTGATGAGGCTGGCCCTGTTGTCACTATCCGGATCCGTCCCAGAAACACTATCATTCTGCACATGCGCTATCAGCTCATTTGCACATTCGCATCCAGATATAAATCCTGGTCGTTTTCGATTTTATTTTGTTAAAATTACCTAAATGACATTTTCCTTAGATAGTGAAGATACTAAAATATAACATGTTAAAGGTTAACAATGTATTTCCTGAGAAATTAAATGCCTTAAACTCATGTTTTATCACAGATCTGCCCGATCTGCATGAGAAATGGGATCCTACGCTACTTCAAGCGGCTTAACTTTAAA
Organism: Cyprinodon diabolis; assembly: GCA_030533445.1. Taxonomy (NCBI): domain Eukaryota; kingdom Metazoa; phylum Chordata; class Actinopteri; order Cyprinodontiformes; family Cyprinodontidae; genus Cyprinodon; species Cyprinodon diabolis. The sequence goes on from CM060076.1 coordinate 31,990,844, forward strand.
TCTAGTCTTTTAGAGTTTTATGTTTTTGTTCCGTTTTAATCTTATGCTATAGGTTATCTAAAAAGGGAAGGAACTAAAATGCAGATAAACATGTTTAATCATATTTTGTCGCACTGCCCTGAGCATGTCCCATGATGACGTCAAAGAAGCAGTTTAATGGAGAAAATGTAAAAAGCATAAAAAGCGTCTCACTGAAGTCATAAAACATTTTTTAAAAGATGTGTATTAGCATTCTTTGGTTAGTTAAGGATAGAAATAAATAGTTTTAGTACCATAATTACATTATATATAGACACCGGGATGTATATCTGTTTGCGCATGTGCAGAACGGATAGTGCTTCCGGGAAGCATAGAAGGTTATACCCATAAATTAATATCCTCCCCCGCTCTTTCTTTACTGTCACTAACCAGACATTCTGTCTCACCTTTTTAGCTGAATGGACTGTTACACCCATAATGCCCACCTTTACTTAGGTTTTTTTTGTTATTGAAGTAGAAAATAAACATGCTAGATGCTTTGAGTCCTGGGAAACGAAACTCGTTCTCTATTAATCATTCTTTGATTAAGCCATCCACTGCACACACAGACAGCTAGAATGTGAAGGCATTTCGGAGCTGAAGAAATCCAACCAAATGCTTTGTTTTCCTCATTCTAAAAACGTTCCTTTTGTGCAGTCAGTTTGAGTCAACGTCCCAGCAGACTGCCATGCCACTATCTGATAAGACTGACCTACATGTGAGCCAGCCGCCTGAGGGAGAAGAAGCTTTGCAAACAGAAATGTTTTGAAGCACCCAGTGCAGGATAGGGGCTAATTCAGCACAGGGCTCAGCAGGAGAGGTGGCACTGCAGAGAAACTGCAGCAGATCCGGCGGAGAAACAAGACACGCAGCTGAGGACTTGATCACTACATGAAGCCATGTAAAGACGAGGGAACCAGAGACATGATGCAGCTATTTACATGTTAACCCCGACTCTGCTGGATTAGAGTCACGCTTGCAGACATAAATTCAAATATTTTGAGGGGGAGGTTTTGAATATTTCCTATTGCTGTCTTTGTCTTGTGCAGCTTTGACAGCTTTTTTCAATCCCTTTTTAATTAAGATAAATTATTTTATTTCTGATCCCATAAAATATAGAGCGTAGTGAAGAAATCTTTCCTAAAAACCCAAAATGTTACATAGGAGGATGGTTTCTCATTTACCAATTCATCGTACCAAAATACAACACAGACATGACTGTTTTAGTTTTTGAGGAACATGGCTAATTATGACTCTCTGCCATCTTGTCCCATTTTCACTGGAACGTCTTAGATCAAGCTTCTAACCCTAAAAATTGGATAAAACCTGAAGAAGATGTCTTTCCTTTTTGTTTATGAGCCATCATCAGAACCTTTGGGATTATTATGAAGAATTGCTGTTATGTGTTGCATTTCAAACATGCAAGAGCATTCCCAGGGTCATGCTCGCCAGTCATTCCATGTCACCAGTGGTCGGGGAGGAGCAGGGTGTTCAGGGGGAGGGAGGGCGTTCTCGTTCCCTGTAAAAAGGTGAGGGTCTACTGGATGTTAGAGCGGTGTGGTGGAAGAGATCATGCAGATGAGGAGAAGTGTCAAACAGTCCTTGACCAGGCTGCCCAAATGCATTTTGGGACTAAGATTGAAAACTATTCATGCCCTAATCAATATAGAGTGAACATCTGAGTTCCAATATGCTTTGGGAGCCTCAGCCCTGCTCTTTTTTGTTAAAATCTCATTAGTTTTAGTTGGAAAGGCCAACAGAGACAGTGATATCTTTTAAAAGTCCACTCTTAACGCCACTTTTTTTAAATACCAGAAAAATATATTCTTGCTCGGAAGCAATCAGCACACGATTGATTGATGTAGTTATCAAAGTGTTGTGCATCAGCACACTATGTCCAGCCTTTATACATTTTCACCAGTACAAATGATTAAAAACGGTCTTCCATCGTGGGGACACTGAAATGTAAAAGTCTCTTGAACTGTAAGAAGATGTGTGAGCTCAGAGAATAGGGCACTGGGAGAAGGGCACTTAGTAGAAAGGAGTTAATTGAGGCACTTGATGAACTGTGGTCTTGGTTGAGTGGGAGGAAGCTTGAGAACAAGTTCTAGTGTGGCTTTAATGGTTATTCATGCAGCCTTTTTATATAGGTATGATAATTATAAATGGGAACTTGTGAAAATTCCCAAAACTAATTACATAGAATCGCTTGATCAGGATAGAAATGGGGAATATTGTGAGATGCAAAAATATTGGTATGGTTGCATGTCTACAGATTATTCCAGAGGTGAAGCCTTGGGTTCCAAGACTGCTGCATTTACCGGTAGTTATACTCTTTGCAGCAATGCATCAAGAACCTATGCAAATCTACATTAAAGTAAAAAAAAAAAAGTCTATTAAAGCAAATCAAAAATGATCTGTAGTTGAACTCATTAAAATATATTGTTACGGTGCCGAGGCATGGGCAATAATAATTTTACTTTTTTTTTTAAACAATATTTTGTAGTACTTCCTACAATAAAAGCAACCATAGAAAGAACTCCTCAACCTGTAACTGCCTACATATTTAATTTCGCAACAACTTTGTAAAAAATCTGCCACTAGCCATTGCACAGTAAGTCTGTTTAATACCATTTTTAAATATAACTAAGCTGTTATTGCTGTTTTGATTGAACCATATAACTGAGAGGGCTTTGAAAAAAATGGGAGTGATTTTGTGATAACTAAAGAAGTACTATTTGTCTCTTATGAGATAATGTTTTTGAATTACAGTGGGCAGCTATATCTGTTAAGCTCCGTACCTAAGCAGATGACTAAACAACCTGTCACTATAAACTTGTTAATTCGGTGTAAATTTAAAAAATATTAATTGACAAAGTTTGTTATAGCTAACATAATTAGCACTATAAAAATGAAACAAGGAGGTTTGTAATGTGCTTATCTTAGATTTTTGATTAGGGATGCACTTGTATCTATATAGCTACTAGTTTTTGATCTTTAGAATAGTGCTCTCCCCTAAAGACTCCCTTTTAAGTTCACATTTCAATATTTTAACTCAAGTTTTCTTGTAATAATTCCAGTTTTATACTTTTTGTACTTCCGCTATGGTATTGATAATAATAATAATAATATTCCAAGTTTATCTTAGCATGAACAAGACAGAAAACAATGCTATATTTCAATTAAATTAGGCCTTTGGAAGTTTACCTATAAAACTAATAGAGTAAAAAAAACAACAATAATCTAATCTAATCCTAAATGTTATTTGAATATGGTGCCATTTGGAAATATTGTTTGCTTTTTTGTTTTAATTGAAAGCATTTATTTTAAACATCGAGTAATAGAGTGAAGATTGGATATGGTTGTATTCTTTGAACCAACAATGCAAAAAATATGTACCAATCTCTTTAATACTAGAAATGTTTATGCTGATTGTTTATAATCATAATTCCTAAAGACTGTATAGCTAGATTATTGCCCATTCCTCGTGGCTTCTTCATTTCCCTCATTTCTTTCAAATATCGACACTGAGAGAAATTTGAGCAATTAATAGTATCCAGGTTAGGATAGTATATCAAGTGAAGATTTTTTATTTGTTTTATTTGTAAGTGAATTTTAAAGATGAACTACTGTCTCAGACATGAGGTGTTGTTCTCTTGAAAAATAATCTTCAGTTTCACTTCAAGTGCGATGCACCTCTTTGTGAGGCTATTTTAAAGAATATCATCCACCTGTGTCCCATTGTATAGATAATTATTATTGGAACTGGAGCAGAGCAGACTATTGGCTAATGGCCATTGTGATGTCACTTCTTCCTCTGTTGTTTTTTTATTTGTTATTTAGTGTCTTTTTTAATGGCAGGCAGGCAGGCAGGCAAGCAGCACCTACTTGTTACATGGACAGGAGCAAAGACCACAGAATTTCCCTAGATCGTTCAAATTCTTTTCTGCATCCTTCATGTCCTTATTGATTTGGTCCATTCCTTCCTCGATGCGCTCCAGTTGCTCTGATTAAACACAAGTCATTTATCCCCCACAGAACGAAGCACGAGGAGAAAGAGAGAAAGAGAGAGAGAAGAAGAAGAAGGCGAGAGAGAGAGAGGAGACAAAGGAGAGAAGACAACAACTTCAGACACTCACTATGACAAAAGAAAGAAAAACAAAACGAGAAAAAAAAAGAGGAAAAACTGGACGCCACCACATATGCAAAGAACCTTTTGGGCACATTGTCAGTACCTACTTGTTACATGGACATATGAAAAGCCCACAGCATTTCCCTAAATCTTTTAAATTTTTCTCGGCTTCCTTCATGTCTTGGTTGATATGGTTCATGCCCTCCTCAACACGATCGAGTTGCTCTGGTCAGGACAAAGGGATGACAGTAGTGGAATGAATTTCATTGACTGATTGACAGAAATATGAGATATGACGAACAGCAACTGAGGTGTAAATGTGAGCGTGTGTAAATTGGTGTGCAGACTAAAACAAATATTAATGAGTTTACGGGAGAAATTAAGATTTTCCAAAGTCAAACAGAGCAAAGCCATGGCCACCTGAGGTGAAATATGGCCACCAGAAATACTATATAATCTAATTCTACTTGTAAACGTGTACCTATCAATGTAAACGAGAAAATACTTTTATTTTTTTAACTCATCAAGGTTTTAGTAAGCTTTATTACATCTAGCTTTACAAGCTTAGCTAAAAGTTTGGTTGCAAGCATGAAGGTGTTCTTATTCGTCTAGTTTAAAACTAGTTTCCCTTATAAGAAACATTCCTTTCTTTTATTAACCTTATTTTGTATTCCAGTTGTTCATATAAAGTCAGGAAGGCTAAATCATCAACTGAAACTAGCTCTGAAATCAGATCTATGACTTTGAAAATCTGTTTTTTTCCCCCTTTAGTCTGCAAATAGTATTCAGTGTTAATTAGGTTATGATTTATAATAATTATCATGTTTGCAAAGAAAAGCAAGTAGCCAATCCTATTGGTTTTCCCTACAGATCAGTTTACGTCAAACAGATCTGATTTAGAGTGTCGTTGCCGAGTTGCATTTCCTCAACTTGACTGATTTCTGACTGCGATTGCATTCTGAGTTACTGATGTTGCAGGCGTTATCATGCTGATGTGGTGGATGGAGAGTTAGCAGCTATTTCTCCAAGTGAATTTGTTTTGGGACAGAGATAAAATGTCAGTAGAGCGTGACAGCAGGTGGCACAGTTAAATATGGAGTGGATTCAGGAATCAGTTCATTGACTGTTAAGATTTGTCCAACCCTTGGTTGGCATGCACTTATGAAAGTGGTAAAGACATTAAGCAAGATATAAAAACTAATGACATATTCTTAGTTAGGTTGATTTAAGCTAACACCAAACCCCTTTGCCAAAATATGCTCATCAATCATATGAAAATCTAATTACAATATACCCCTCAGATTCCATATAGTCAGCCTCTATAGCTGCTTTACAGGTGCAGAGATGCTGTGGGAGTCGTATGCTTTAGAGTAAATGCATGGTTTGTCACAGCAAGTCTAGAGCTTATTCCCATTAGAGGCATTTGTGTTGACAGAATTAAGGATGCCCTCATACAGAATTAAGGATTGGTACAAATGACTTGAATTTATTTTAACTACTACTGTATGTAGTTTTTACACTTTCAAGTTGCATCCAGGGATTGTACAAATCAGGAAGTGGGCTGAAAGGCGAGAGGTTGAATAGTTTGTCATTACCAGCTAAATCGATCGTTTCTGTTATCCAGTTCTTTTCTCTCTACCCTTATGGTACACCAACATACTGTAGCAGAACTGTTGTCAGATCTGTTCAAAACTTTGCATCTTTATCTACCAATCAGAGCAAAGATAAAGACAGCTTGGGCTCATTACTCATTGTTAAGGATGATTTGAATGTGTGATTTCTAACCAGACCTGTAGTTGCATATGATTTCCGGCAGGTTTTTATTGTGTAAAATGATTTAAGGCAAACATGGTCGGAGAGCTGTTACTAAACCACTAACTGTAAAAAGAACAATATGATCCTGCTGGTTGTTTTGCCCCTTCACCATTTTGTACTGATGCATTTTCGTTTGGTCTCTACCTGCCTAGTTTTAAATTACCCGGGAGATTTTGCAATTTATACATTGATTTATACTGATACAAGTATCAGTTAATGTTTCAGGGACATTTTATAACTGCTTTAAAGAAATGTGCAATTTTCAGTCCAAGGACTCTGGTTTAATTGTCCCTCTTCTCTTCACTAAGCTCAACTTTGACACTTTCTCCCACCTTCCCTAGGATATTTTTCCTAATGAGCACATAACAGCAAATGGGTCAAGCTCTTTCTCCTGCTGTTATAGTGCTGAAACGCTGAGGAAGAGTCGTAGATCCCTATCAGCTGACTTTTCTAAAGGTCAACCGGAGCTGCGACTTCAGAGTGTGGTGTGGTGTTAACAGATGGTCAGTGTGGGCAACTTATCTCAGGAAATAAGGCAAAAAGCCATAGTGACCCATTGCTATATGTCTGACGCCCATCATTTACTTTTTCTTTACAATAAATACACATCTAAATAAGTGGTCCTCCTAATTGTCAATTATTCTGGTGATATGTTTACGTAAGGCCGTCCTAGGTGCTCGTCCCGTTACCTATGTTTTACTGAGAATGCGCACTTTCACCTATATAAATCTGTATATCTGTGGTGAGCTACGGTTTCAGAAAGTAATAGAAGCTCACCTTTCTCACTGTGGTTCTTTGAAAATGGCAGAGGATCGTAAGAGAAAGTGTCTATGAAGTGTATGGAAAGAAAAGAAAGGCCTCAGAAGAGGCAGATCTATCCAATAATGCTTTGCATTGAAAGCTCTCCTCCCAAAGCATTATGGGATTTGCTGTCACAGCAGCCTGCTGTCGCCATAGGCTATCACTACCTCACAGTGGAGACTAATAACAAAGATGGCGCAGGTATGGAGGAGTTACGTGACCATCGGAACAAAAAGCTGTAATCACCTGTCCGAAAGATCAGTCAACTGAGTTCACTGTAAGGTCCACTATATAGTCTCCGCTCTATAGAGTGATTGAGGGATTTAGGGGTTAGAGCCGATGTTCAGGCACAGTAAGCTTGTACGATCTATGAGAACAGCAACTTTTGGAAAAATGGGCTTGTGGAAAAATGGGCTCGTGCATGCGTTTAATAGACGTTCCCTCTCGGAAGCGGGTACAGGGTTGTGCATGTGCATTTTTTTGTGGAGAGGGCGGGTCTTTTAAAAAAAAATCATGAAAATACTCCATAATAGCTTTAGTGAACCCCCCTACATTGACGGCACTAAATACCAATATGCTATGATTTTTTCCTAATCAACCGATGGAGGCTCATATTTACACTTTACAAGTAATAATAATATTCAGACAACACTAAACAACTAAATTGAAGTATTAATGAAATGTTATAATTTTAGGATAATTTATCCCCAGATTTTATGAAAACACTGGTAGGTGGATGAGTATGAAGGGATTTTTTTACAGCAACAAACTGAAAGTGAAAAAGAACAACAGGCCAAGCATCTTTGTAAAACTCAGGTACAACTTGGTGAAGAGGAAAACGGACCCAGAGACACTATTTAATCCAACAACAATGTTAAGCTGTGGGAGGTTTAGGTACTGCAGTGTTGTGCTGTAAATATTCCTCATGAGACCAGTTAATGGTTTTGGCACTTTTCAGAATTCTCTTTTTCTGTCTTAGCTGAAATAAAAGAAGATTAAGAAACAAGGATGAAGTAAAGAAAAACAGTCAGGCAAACCATGGAGAAAAATGTGAACCAAAGTAGAAAAAAAGTTAAAAGAAGCTGAAAGAAAATCTCCAGAAAGCAATATTCCAATCTTCATCGATCAAGTAAGCATGCAGTGAGAAGAACTAAAGAAATCTGAAAGTCAAAATAAAAGCAAATGAAACTGAAAGAAAAATGAATTAGTTTTGAATGCATTTGAATAAAAACAAGCACTTGAATTTGAAACATTTAAAGCATCCAAAGTTTTTGTTTATGATAAAACATTTAAAGTACAGAATTAAGATGTGATTAGAATTATAGATGTACACAAGCAGGGCAACTTTGTTCATTGAAAAAAAGATTAGGGTTTTTACAGTAAAAACGTTAAATTGAGCATCACTCATTCTCTCTACTTACCCCCCTGCTCGTCCAGCATAACCAAAGTCCTGATTCCAGCGTCTTTGCTCTATTTCCCAGTGAAGGCAAGAGGCAGATGGAAGGTAAGAAAGGCAGACAAAGCAGAGGTCAACAAGGAGAATGAGAACTTGAAAACTAAAAACCTGAAAATCACAAGTTTTTATAAATACTTTTCTCTCTTCTATAGAAAAGGCTACAGATTAAACTGCAGGTTACAGTTTCAAAGGATGATGGTGATGGCTTTAAAGCTTCAGACCCTTTTAGCCTCCTCAGTAAACTCACATTTAGACCTACACAAGATAAGTAGTTATATAACTTGAATATGTTCTTCAGTAAGTTCAGGAACAACCTCAGCACTCTTCTCTCAGTCTATGGTTTTATTCCATATTTTCTGAAAACATTTTCATGTAAAAGTTTTTTTCTCTTACAGTGTTAAATACTGTAGAACTGTAGGTATCCTCTTGTAAAAACATCTAATACACTACGAAGAGCAGATTATCTCCAGTCTACCATAAATAGACTAAGAGAAAAGAAACTCTGAATTATTCCCAGTAGCTCAGATTATTTGTTGCATACCTCACCAAGACCTTCCTTCATGGATTAATCCTTTTAGGAAAGGCAGTTGTTGGAACTAAAAATCTTAATTTTGAAATAATAAAGAAACCAGTGTAAGTTTTTATTTTCCAGACTTATTCCTTAAAACACACATTGGATAGTATATGTGAAAGCATAGGAAAAAAAACCTTACACTTATGTACAAAGTTGGACATGTTAATTGGATAGCTTTGTTGGATTTCATTGTTTCGTTATAGTGTCTTCATTTTCTCGCATCTCCTGGCTAAAGCTATCCTCTATGTAGAAAGATGTGAGCTTCACTGAAGGCATCCATACCTTAAACCTAACAAGTAATTAAAGATCACTTAAGTCTTTTGCCTTGAGGATAGAAATCAGATCATTAGATTAACAACCTAATTCATAAGCATGCCAGGTAATGATTGAAAGGTGCACAAATTAGATGGACTTAATGGGTTTAGATTAAAAACAAAATAATACTCTTAAGAGTTGAACCGTGAAATCATTGAGAACAAGGGTAAGGCTACATTTCTTTTAAAGAACAAACATTATACCACAGCAGTAACATTTCCCCTGCAGACTGAAAAACATCCAGTTATTAGCTAAATTCAAATCATAACCTACAAGATGATCCATACCCCTTGGCAAAGGTTTCAGTCTTTTGATTCATCTACCGGTTTTCTTTTTTTATTCAGACTTTATTCTGAAGCATCTATGATTGTCTGAAATGTCAAAGAGCTGAGCTCAATCAACAGAAAAAAATACTTCTAACAGATAGGCTTATCTGCTACAAAAAACTTATGGTATAGAAAACATTAAGGTCCATTCACATCCGTCCATCCATCCATCTTCCTCCGCTTATCCGGGGTCGGGTCGCGGGGGCAGCAGCCTAAGAAGGGAGGCGCAGACTTCCCTCTCCCCAGCCAATTCTTCTAGCCCCTCAGGAGAAACCCCAAGGCGTTCCCAGGCCAGCCGAGAAACATAGTCTCTCCAGCGTGTCCTGGGTCTTCCCCGGGGCCTCCTCCCGGTGGGACGTGCCCGGAACACCTCACCAGGGAGGCGTCCAGGAGGCATCCTAACCAGATGCCCGAGCCACCTCAACTGGCTCCTCTCGACGTGGAGGAGCAGCGGCTCTACTCCGAGACCCTCCCGGATGACCGAGCTTCTCACCCTATCTCTAAGGGAGAGCCCAGCCACCCTACGGAGGAAACCCATTTCGGCGGCTTGTATCCGCAATCTCGTTCTTTCGGTCATGACCTTGAGAACCCCCCACAGGGCTCCCCGAGGGACACGGTCGAACGCCTTCTCCAAGTTCACAAAGCACATGTAGACTGGTTGGGCGAACTCCCATGCACCCTCCAGGACCCTGCTGAGGGTGTAGAGCTGGTCCAGCGTTCCACGACCAGGACGGAAACCACACTGCTCTTCCTGAATCCGAGGTTCGACTATCCGACGGACCCTCCTCTCCAGTACCCCCGAATAGACCTTTCCGGGGAGGCTTAAGAGTGTGACTCCCCTGTAATTGGAGCACACCCTCCGGTCCCCCTTTTTAAATGGGGGGACCACCACCCCAGTCTGCCAATCCAGGGGAACTGCCCCCGATGTCCATGCAACATTGCAGAGTCGCGTCACCCAACACAACCCCACAAGATCCAGGACCTTGAGGAACTCCGGGCGGATCTCATCCACCCCGGGGCCCTGCCACCGAGGAGCTTTTTAACCACCTCGGCGACCTCGCCCACAGAGATTGGAGAGCCCAGCCCAGAGTCCCCAGGCCCAGCTTCCACAATGGAAGGCATGTTGGTGGGATTGAGGAGGTCTTGGAAGTATTCCGCCCACCGACCCACAACGTCCCGAGTCGAGGTCAGCAGCACACCATCCCCACTATAAACAGTGTTGGTGCTGCACCGCTTCCTCCTCCTGAGACGCCGGATGGTGGACCAGAATCTCTTCGGAGCCGTACGGAAGTCTTTCTCCATGGCCTCTCCAAACTCCTCCCACACCCGGGTTTTTACCTCAGCAACCACCCGAGCCGCATGCCGCTTCGCCCGCTGGTACCCATCAGCTGATTCCGGAGTCCCACAGGCCAAAAAGGCCCGATAGGACTCCTTCTTCAACCTGACAGCATCCCTCACCCGAGGTGTCCACCAGCGGGTTCGAGGGTTGCCGCCACGACAGGCATCGACAACTTTGCGGCCACAGCCCAGATAAGCCGCCTCGACAATGGAGGAACGGAACATGGTCCACTCGGACTCAATGTCCCCAACCTCCCCCGGGATGTGTTCGAAGTTCTGCCGGAGATGGGAGTTAAAGCCCCGCCTAACAGGGGACTCCGCCAGATGTTCCCAGCAGACCCTCACAACACGTTTGGGCCTGCCAGGTCTGACCGGCATCCTCCCCCACCACCGGAGCCAACTCACTACCAGGTAGTGGTCAGTGGAAAGCTCCGCACCTCTCTTCACCCGAGTGTCCAAGACATACGGCCGCAAGTCCGATGAAACGATGACAAAGTCGATCATCGAACTGCGGCCTAGGGTGTCCTGGTGCCAAGTGCACATATGGACACGCTTATGCTTGAACATGGTGTTCGTTATGGACAATCCATGACGAGCACAGAAGTCCAACAACAGAACACAACTTGAGTTCAGATCGGGGAGGCCATTCCTCCCAACCACGCCCCTCCAGGTCTCACTGTCATTTCCCACGTGAGCGTTGAAGTCTCCCAGCAGAACAAGGGAGTCCCCAGGAGGGGCACCCTCCTGTACCCCCCCTAAGGACTCAAAGAAGGGTGGGTAATCTGAACTGCTGTTCCGCCCGTAAGCACAGACAACAGTCAGAACCCGTCCCCCCACCCGTAGGCGGAGGGAGGCTACCCTCTCGTTCACCGGGGTGAACCCCAACGTGCAGGCGCCGAGATGGGGGCAACAAGTATGCCCACTCCTGCCCAGCGCCTCTCACCGTGGGCAACTCCAGAGAGGAAGTATGTCCAGCCCCTCTCAAGGAGACTGGTTCCAGAACCAGAACCATGTGTCGAGGTGAGACCGACTATTTCTAGCCGGAACCTCTCAGCCTCACACACTAGCTCTGGTTCCTTCCCCACCAGCGAGGTGACATTCCACGTCCCTAGAGCCAGCTTCTGCAGCCGAGGATCGGACCGCCAGGGTCCCCTCCCTCGGCCGCCACCCAACACACACTGCACCCGACCCCTATGGCCCCTCTCACGGGTGGTGGGCCCATGTAAGGGGGGACCCATGTTTCCTCTTCGGGCTGAGCCCGGCCGGGCCCCATGGGTAAAAGCCCGGCCACCAGGCGCTCGCCATCATGCCCCCCCTCCAGGCCTGGCTCCAGAGTGGGGCCCCGGTGACCCGGGTCCGGGCGAGGGAACGCCGATTCCAATGGTTGTAATCATCATCCATTCACATAGGTGTTTCCACATATCTAATCATTAGAGAAGCAATTCAAGTTGATCACTTTTTGCTATTGGTTAGAGGTAACTTCTACATTTTTGCACAATTCTTGCTCAGCTGTGATCAAGGAGTATGAAATATACACAATTTTTCTTTCTTTCTTTCTTTCTTTCTTTCTTTCTTTCTTTCTTTCTTTCTTTCTTTCTTTCTTTCTTTCTTTCTTTCTTTCTTTCTTTCTTTCTTTCTTTCTTTCTTTCTTTCTTTCTTTCTTTCTTTCTTTCTTTCTTTCTTCTGCTAGCTTTGGTTATGACCAAATGTGTAACTTTGGGTCTATCACTGGGAGGGTTAACGTCTGCACGGTTGTCACAGTCAGGTTAAGTGAGGCAGGCAGTGATTATATGGGTAAGCAATAGAAAATGAAAAGCATCTTTTCAACAGACATGCACCCCCAAATGTCTTCTTTTATTAGATTTTGGGTTATTTACAGAACAACCAACAGAAGAAAAAAAAAATGTCTGCCTTCTTTTTGGCTTTTCATGGTTTCAATGTACAGCCATCTCATGTGCGCCTGTGTCAAAAGTACGGCAAAACCTTGATGGTTGGTAAACAGGTAGGGTTGCACCATGTTTTGCCATAGGCATGTAATAATTTAAAACCACTGGGAGATTATAGTGACTGAACTTGGTGCAAATTAAGCTTCTTGTTATAACTGTTAAATAAGATGCATTCCTATCAATCACCATCTGCAATAGCTGTAAATGTGTAAATGCTCAATGAAGTCACTGGGCATAAACTCGGGTTTTCAGAATACTTGTGCCAGAATAGCATCTTTTTACGTAATACAATAAAGTGAATGATGAGTATGCAAATCTCTACCCTTATTTTCAACAATATCTTTGAGGCCTGAATTTCTTATTTCTTATTTATTTTTTGAATAGATTTGTAAACCAAAAAGGAGAAGTTAACTTGTAAGCTGCTGAGAGAAACTTCTTAAGCTGACTGTAGAACATCTGACAGCTGAAACCAAGAAGTTGGCCATAGGGGTTTATTTCATGGATTAAAAAGAGGTTTATGGGTTTGGAAACGATCTATTATTTTAGAAAATAAGAAACGCATGTGCAGCACATGTTCATTAGCTAACATTAGAAAATGGACTATTCTCTTAATGGCAGACACTGTGCTGTTCCAAATACTGCGAGGGACTCATACATATTATGTAAGAGTAATATTACAAAATTCGGACACAAAGTTGTGTCAACCAGTATAAAGAAGGACTTAATAGATGTCTAACTAATTTATTTCTTGCTCCACAGGCATCAATAGAAATAACTGACCTGAAATAAACAGAAAAAAATATGCCCCACATCTTTTATAAGATATCACATGTTAAATAATAAAACAACAACAACAAAAAATATGACCCCAGCCTCAAGAAGAAATCTCAGGTCATGGAAGTCCTAAACTTGAAAAGTGATCTAGAAATAAGTTAAAATATCCTAAATTAAGTGTATTTACCCTTAATTTTAGTAGGCAAATTAGATAGTTTGCCAACTGAATGAGTATTTTTACTCTTAAAATAAGATAATTAGATAGTATGCTGTCATGATCTGGCCTGTTTGCTCCTCCCTAATTAGTAATTCCTCTCACCTGCCCTCTTCCTTCCCTGCCTCAATCATAATTTATTCCTCTCACCTGTTTCCTGTGGTTTATATTCAGTTCAGCCTGAGCATTCAGTGCCAGATCATTGCTTGTCTTTTTGTTAGTCTGTCCAGTTTTATTTGGTTCATGTCCTTGATCCTAGCTGCCAGTGGAAAGAGGGTTTTAGTGTTTGTCTTGTCTCCTGACTGTCCACTGTTCCTCCCCCGTGGAGTCCTCTGGGTTTTTGGCTCATTATGGGGGGAGGTTCAGTTTTTATCTAAGTAAGCCTGGCTCCAGGAGGAGACCAGTTTAAAGTCCTGCTTCAAGTTCCGGTTCCTACGTCCTGTCTCGGCTACCCTCTTCCACTGTGCCTGCCTGTCTGCACCTGATCCTGTCTGCTCTTGTGCGTGACCACCTGGTCATGCTTCTGGTCCCAGTCTGACTCTGAACCCTCCTGGGAGCCTGTGGATGCCTGGAAGTCTGGATCCTGCCACCTGTTTCTGTTCCTGTCTGATCTGGATCCTGCCTTTTTCTGTCTGTTCCTGTCTGTTCTGGATCCTGCCTGTTCCTGTCTGTTCCTGTCTGATCTGGATCCTGCCTGTTTCTGTCTGTTCCTGTCTGTTCTGGATCCTGCCTGTTCCTGTCTGTTCCTGTCTGTTCCTGTCTGATCTGGATCCTGCCTGTTCCTGTCTGTTCCTGTCTGTTCTGGATCCCTCACCAGGATCAGCTTCCAGCATGACCTCTGGGACTGCAGCACTGGGGACACTCGTGGTCTGGACTGTTAAACCAGGTAAGTGACCAACCCAGATAATCATATATCAGTTTATCATGGTCACTTACCTCTGTTTCCTCCCCTAGAGTGTCTGAGATTGGGTGGTGCCCCGCCCCCCCGCCTGCAGTGTCCGCGAGCCACAGCTCCGCTTTTGTTTTGTTTTTATTTTAATAAACCTTTTGAACTTTCCTACTGACTGTCTCTCCTGAATACTGGGTCCATCTGTCCTTGGTTCATGACAGTCTGCACTTAAAATAAGACAAAGCAATTGGGTTTTCTTATTTTAAGTGGAAGTTGTCTTGTTGACTGCCACTGATAAAATGTCTTATTTACCTCCTTAATCCAAGAACAAATGCAATTATGTTAAAAATAAATGAATTATCTAGATTTTGATTTTTTCCAGTGTAAACTGGGTGTCAGTGATCCACCACAATCATTTCTTTCCCATTTCTTAACTCTTTAAACTCTTTAAAGTCTTAAAGCTTTAAGCAGATATATATTTTTAGTCATGGAAGGAAACATGAAGAACATTTTTTTTTCTCTTTTAACAACGCAAATAAGGTAATCAGGATATAATGGCAATAAAAACAGCTTTAGGCTGTGCTAGATTTAATTATTCTTCATCTAATTTCATTATTTAGTGAAGGCTGTCTTTGAGAGTGGTGTTTTTTTTGGATGTCAAGTGTAATTAACTCCAATTCTTTGTCTCTTGCTCCTCCAAGCCTGCAGCACAGTTTGTTATTGTGTTTTGATGATATATCTCCATTTATGATCTTTCTAACCTTGAGAGCTGCACTGAGTAACTCTTCCACCTCTACCCCAGCTGCCTACAGCCTTTACGCCCTTCTGTTTCTCAGTTTGCTTGTTGCAGTATTCCCTTCAGTGGACCATGGTATCATCTTCCTACCAGTACTCGTGCTTTCAATAGCTCTCTTGAATCTGTGTGTGTGTGTTCATCTTATCTCCCTCTGACGTCTGCTCATTTCCTGTAATGTGTTATTCACGCCGTCATTCAGTTGAGTCACGGTTGACTCAGAGACGGCAGTTAAAGATACACACACCTCAGCATAATAAAAAGAAAAAAAATACTGAATTTGTTTCATTAATTAGTGAGATGATCATTATCTTCTTGACATTTAAACATTGATCTACCTTTTTGTTTTTACGTTGATAGGATACAAACTTCAATCCAGGCTTTTATTTAGAAATTTGCACCACTCTCCTGTGCTGTTATTCTCAGACATGTTGGGAATTGAAGCAAATTATCCATAAAGGTGCATTTATTTCTTAATTTCACAGCTAAAATATTCACATACTTTGTATTTTCCCACTAAAACCACAAACCTCAGTATCTGTGGTTCTGATTTGCGACAGCCCTGATCAAGGTGACTCTTCCAGCCACCCATGTCGGCATCACCGCTATCTATCAAGGTATGTCTCTTATAATCCTTTCACTTTGCGGAACAGCTCAGTCTGAGTCAGTTTGAAAACCTTTGACAACAATAATTCGGTCTTTCTTTTCAAATTTACACCTGGACTTTGACTAGGCCATTTTCAGACATGAATACACTTTGTTAACCTTGCACTGCAAGCTGGATGGCCGCAAGATCTGAGTTTCTAGTCTCACAACGAGTCCATCTTGAAAGAATCCCACTAATACGTCCATCTCTCAACCACCAGTGAGTCGGACCAACGACATGGCAGCAGGGTTTTTTGGGGTGGGACATACAGTCTAGGAATGAGGACAGTTAGAAGGGCCTTGTCAGGGCATTATAAATACGATTACGCTGGAGGACTCACCTGTTGATAACGCAATTGACTCAGTTTTAGCTAAAATAGCGAAGCAAAGAGAACCACTTTATGAATTTCTACATAGGAAAGATGTATGTGCTTTTCTTCGGACAGGATTTGGAAAAAGTTTGATACATCAGCTTGCGAAACGTCAACATTTGCTGCTACGATTGGCTGAAAGCGTATTATGGAAGGTGGGTATTAGCTGGCACATTACCCAGTCAGCCTGAAGTATTGTACTAAATGTCCCTCTTTGTCACTGAGCCGTCACAGATTGGCATCAAACTCAACTCAGTTCTACACATTTCAATCTAGCTTACTGCCAAGTTAACACTTTGTAGCTCTGATTGAAGGTTTCCTCTTGTTTCATTGGTTGAAGGTAAACCTCCATATTCCTCTCCAGGAATTTTAAGTATGATTTGCTCCAGTATTCCTTCCATCAACACCAAGAAGAACCTCTTTGCTTTAAAAAAAAGTTTCCCTACAGAGTACGCATTTGCCACTATATTCCTCCTTGGGTGTGTAGGAAAGAAGTTGTGGAGTACAGTAAAAATGGTTGTGGGACAGTATTGGTTAATAAAAGAGCCCTCTTTAAA
This sequence comes from Cyprinodon diabolis, assembly GCA_030533445.1. NCBI lineage: Eukaryota > Metazoa > Chordata > Actinopteri > Cyprinodontiformes > Cyprinodontidae > Cyprinodon > Cyprinodon diabolis. The sequence goes on from CM060076.1 coordinate 32,007,808, forward strand.
GTTTCCCTTCCTTTCTCTCTTAACTTTTTTTCTCTAGTGATCTCTAACAAACCTCAAAGAATCGCGATTAGTTCAGACACGTTTATGTTCAGGAATCTCAGAATAATGGGGTTAAACTACAACCTTACTTTAATTTCTATTTTTGATCTGTTATATACAATCCTGTTGTGTTTATATATATATATATATATATATATATATATATATATATATATATATATATATATATATATATATATATATATATATATATACATATATATATATATAGTAAAGCTTGTGACAACAAGACAAGACAAAAAAGAGTTTTCTGATTATGAATATTCAAATAAGGAGATCCTCAGGAACAAGAGGCATGAATCAAAGTTAGTAATTTTTAGCATGTTTCCTCTGAAAAAATAGATTTGGCTGCATAGGACTATCAACGTTTTACACTAAACCAGAATGCATTTTATTGTATTTTACCCCATTTTATTATTATTCACATTCTCTCATCATTCTTCATGGATGGGGGATAGTTATTCAAAGTGGGGGTTTTCTTACCTCCTCCACCAGCTGCAGCATACGGCGAGTGCTCTCCAGTGACTGTAAGGAAATCAAAGATCAGATTATTATCCATCTCAAGTCACTTTGCTGCTTAAAACTACATACAATCAATGCATCGGCAACACGTAATGTACAGTAGAATCGGGTTAAGCAATGCAATATGAGCCATTATTAAAAACTCAGCTTTTATTTTTTCCCTCACTTTTGATGTGAAGTGGGGGGTCAGGATCTAAAAGCCTTTTAATGTTAAACACAGGAAAAGTGTTATTGTGTTGCCGCCATTTTGTGCATGCTCTGTGCTGATGCACGTGTGTGTGTTTAATATTCTGCTCAGCTGTGCCACAGTGAGTCATATGTGGAGCTGTAGGGCTCTGGGCCGATCTGCTCTGGGTCCTGACAGAGACTCTCTTTCTCTGTCTGACACAGAGAACAGAGAGGAGCTCCCGTACATCAATATTCTCTAACTATCTAGCTCTTAGATGTCTGCAGAATTTTTTTGAGACTGCACCACAGATAAAAAATACTTTTTTCCCTTATGTAACGCAATAAAAAAAGAAACTAATATATTATATGGACTTGTGTTATATTTAGCCTTTATTTGAACCCAGAATTTAAATTCTTTGAAAATTATAATATCATATAAGATCAATAAGGAAAGGATCATTCCGACAGAAATGTCAGAGTGATTAAAAGTATTTTCATTTATCTTCAATCTATACTTGGTTGACCACCTTTTGCATGAATTACTGCATCAGTGCAGCCAAGCATGAAAGCAATAAGCCGGTGGTTCTGCTCAGATTGTAACCTTCAGCTCCTCTGCATTGTTGGCTCTGGTGTTTCTTATGGCCAGTGCTCTAAAATATCCTGGTAGGTGGCTGCATTGATTTTGGACTTTCTAAATCCCACTGGTCCAGTGCCAGCAGATGAGGCAGCTCCCCAAACCCTCACTGGGTTTAAAAAACTTTAAGTGGCATGGATTATGTGGTTCTCCATCCTTCCTGCAGACTACATGACTTTTTACTTATACATAAAATGCAAATTTTAATCTCATCCCAAAAGTGGACAATAATACATTAGCAAAAGTCCAATTCTCCTTCTCCATTGCTCAGATAAAATGTGTTTGACATTTTTGGGGGTTTTATAATAGTTTGATATGAGGAATATGTCATTTGTAACAGGACTGATCTCTACAAAGTAGCTCCTGAAGCATTGATTCCCATCTTACTCGTCTTTCTGTAAATCTGTTTCAAAGCAGGCGTTCTCCAATTAAGTTGCTTTTTTGAAAACACATTTTTTCTTACCACTCAACTTTCCATCATATACTTGAAAACAACACTGACAAGCAGGAATCTTTTGTAACATCCTTCCTGTCTGTTGGATGGCTGGCTAGTCAGCAGCCTTTTATATGTCATAAAATAGAATACATGGAATGCAAAGGTATTTTTTTTACTACTTTTATCTAAACTATTAACATTACAATAAATTAAAAACTATAATATTTCCTTGTACTTTGATAATTCTATATAATATATTAAATTATCTGTTTGAATTAAGTGCCAAAAGTAATATTCAAATTTTTTATGATACACTATTTTTATGCATAAATATAAGCCGTCACTGCTCTGCTTATTCAGGCTCTCAAATCCCATCTTTATGGCTTTGTACTCATGGTAGCACAGTTTGAACAGCTGTAACTGGGCGAGTGTGTTCTTCTCACCTCATCAGCCAGCTGGTCGGCGCGTTGCTGCATATCTGACAACTCATTGCGCATGTCCGCGTCATCTGCCATGGCTGCTGGATGTGGGGGTGGAGAGGGTCTCCAAAAGGGAAGAGAAGATCCTAGTGGGAATCAGGGGTGGGCTGGAAGAGAGAAGCATTTCAAGTTTTTAGCTGAATGCTGTGGCGGACCTTTCTCTAAGACAAAAAAGTTGACAAACAGCAAACTGAAAGATAAAAGGAATCCAACTGGAATAATTCCAAGTACCTGTGTAACATTGCAGCTTAACCTGAGGAAGGATTAATAAGTAAATAATACAGAATCAGGCGGCTGATTATAAGGTAGGATTAAGTAGGATTTTTATAGGATTAGGTTAAAAAGAGACAGAGGTGTTTACAAGTCATCACTCTTTAAGCACAGGTCAGAATCACATGACATCTATTGTCCCTTTGACCCTGCAACACTGTTGTCTATCATCCCTATCGCAAAATATATTTCACCGCATTGCAAACAGCAATGCATTGCATACAGCAACGCGTTGCATACATGTCATGTTTATTCTATTATGAACAGAAATATGCACAAACAAGCACAGCAGCACGGGCTGCAAACTAATGCATATACCTGAATGAATCTAACAGGAAGTGCTTTTAATTTGAAGAATCTTGCTTCATTAATCACTATATTAAACCAACACTGAGTAATCTTTCAACCTTCATAAAATATTTTCATAACTTTTGTGATTATATATCAACTAGTTGACACCTCTGTCATTACCTGAAGGGTCTGCATCGCTTTCAGCAGCACTGACACTTAAAGAGAGTGGCAGTAACAAAACAACTGCCACACAAAACACCTACAAATCACTTCCCCTTTTCAACCGTCCTTATAAAGACAGGAGTCTATGTGACTACAGCTGAATCCTAAAGCGCCCCCTAAGCACTAACCCTGTCACTCCCAATGAAGTCACATTTGCAGCTGTGGAAGGGGGTGGGGTATAATCGAGAATGGGATAGCCTCTTCCTTTGAATGCAAAAGGAAGCATGCGTTGCTATGCCCCCTTTTTGAAAACAAATGTATACAGTCAAATAAAACTGTTTCAAGGAGGACCTTCCCTTTTGGAATCAATGACGTCCCTTTTCTTTTTCCTACCTTGTGATCAGTGTGACGAAGATGCGGCAAACCAGCAGAACTTACGTTTAAATGCAAGTTTCCTCCGCCACTTGGTTGCCTTTACACTCACTGCCAAATTCCAGCGAGTCTGCACTGATGCTGTCTCGCTATTTAAGGACTGTTTAGTCCATTCGCCCTACCCGCTGCTACTGCTACTACTTTCATATGGACGACACTTCGCGAGACTCTGCAAATGAAGGGTTAGTGCATAGGAGAAGTGGTTAGGGGCCGGTTTGGGATTCAGCCTAAATTTCCCGGAGAGACTGTGGCTGTGTCCGAACATCCACCCTAACCCCTCTATCACTATATAGAATGGGGACTATATATTGAACTCAGTTAACTGACAGTTCAGACAGGTGATCACTACTTAAACCATGTGATTCCAGCTCTTTGCGCCATCTTTGTTCTTTCTTGTCCCCAAAACAACCCCATGATGCTTTGCGAGGAAAGTTATTGCGAAGCATTCTGGGGTGTATCTGCTTGTCTAGTCACCATGGATGCACACTACTTTTCAAAGTGCATTATGGGAAATTTTGAGTCAGCTACTCTTTCATCCACTAGACATTCAGACACAGCCACATTTGTGCAAATCAACAATACAGCTTTTATCCACAAGTGGGGAGCCAAAATTGACCAAAACTGAAGGTTCATTAGAATCGCTTTAATATAGCAAAATGCATAATATCCTTCTGTGCGATTTATCTCAACAGATATTTTTCCTTTCTCAGTTGTGTTGCTGAAAGAAATAACTTTTTCTATTGTAATCTAACAAACTGAGATAGCGGTTATAAATGTTAATGTAGTGAAGCAAGCTGTAATGACTTCAGCACAGGTTAGATCTTGTGTTTCTCAGCACCTCTTTTTAGGGCCGTAAATGAAATCATGCTGCTCTAATCAGCAAACCTCACTCTGCCAATGACAGCGGATGGATCAGGCTTGTGTATTCAGAGCACCAATCGCCAGGTATGTGTTTATGATTTTAATTACCGGCAGCGTGATTCTTCCTTTTTTCCATTTCCTGTTCCTCCTTGTCATCCTGTTCACATCAGGTGAAGAGGTCAAGCCGCTCACCGTTACCGGCCATAAATGTCAGAGTGAGGGTAACGGCTGATGACAGGGTTACAAAAAAGTCAGGAGCAAAAGGACCCATGGGTCTGTGGCCACTCAGGCGTAGCTGTAAATCAGAAATGGAGAGCGATGCTGGTGGATACTGTGTCCTGCTGGGCAGTGAATGGAAACAATGAGTTTTTGGTAATGAATATGGCAGATTTTTATTTTAAAAAAACATTTGCGTACATGTAAGGTGTTAACAGTGTAATCTGTTAATATACTGACGGGATTGTTGTATATTTTCTGTTAATGCTATACAAAAACTGAACTGAAATTATGTAAAATTTTCTTAAAATAAGAATATTTTCCCTTAATTTGAGCAGGTTACTCTGCCAGTATCTGCCAATGGAATGAGTATTTATAGCCTTAAAATGTAATAAATAGACTAATATTCATTTAATCAGTTGAGAATAACATATATTTCAAGACAACTTGAGTTATTATTATGTGGTGGTCCATAACTATTAAAAAGCCCTGGGCCTTTAATAATAATAAAAAAAAGGTTATACCATAGCAGTTGATGGCTCCAATCATTTAATTGTCCACAGGTTTGGTTTCTATCCTACTGGAGTTCAATGAAATCCATCAGGCATCATAAAATGGGACTAGATGCTACCTGAGCAAAAGGTCCAGTCAGCGTTCAGTTGGCCTTACAGCTCATTAACATTAAAATAATCACTGTGGATTAAAAATAGGACTGAACCTTGTATCTGTTTGGATGTAGATCAGTAAATCCTTTGAGCAGTATGATATATGTTAATATTGATTCCTTGTGTTTTGTCATGCTAAAAGAAAAAAAATATATAGATATGGTGCATGCATGCATTCAGAGTCATTGCAAAGACGGAAGGAGCTAAATGCAAAGTGATACGTTAGGAAAACCAGTTATAGGCTCCAACAGACTTGGGACTGAGATTCTGGGTTTATATCAACCCAAATTGTACAACTGGAGCTACAATGGAATGATTTACATTTATTTGTGAGAATGGTCTAGTCAAAGCTCAGGCTCAAGATAAAGAGTGGTAGCAAATGTTTACAATTCTCTCCATCCAAAACGTTGCAAAGAGTAAAAAGGAAATATTTGGTTATTTTTCCAGACATAAACCAACAAGCTTGCAGGATAATGTGAATCACCAAAGTTTATAAAAAACAATTGAATACCTTTTTGCCCATTTTTGAATATTTCTGAAGTGTTGATCACATAAGATCGCATAAAAGTTTACTGAGGTCTGTTTTTGCTAGCATTAAGACAAAATGTGAACAGGTTTAAATTAATGTATATAACAAAATGAGTATTCCTTCTCAGTGAGCCATTGATGGCTGGGCTTTCTGTGAGGGCATTAACTCTGTAAAGGAATTAAAACATTTGGTTGGGCTCTCCAGAATGTAAATCAGAGGGCGGCTCTCAGGAGGAATTTCTCTCCTCTGAGTGGAGACGTTTCATGGATGACGGAGCAGCCTTCCCGGTTAAAGACTTACAGGTCAACAGTTTGATCCGTAGATTGATGTCTCTGTGAAGCCATTTCACTCTGCCAGCGTTACTCTACCAGATTAGCAGCTTGGAGTACAATAGTTTATCCTTTTTATGATACATTGGTTCGGATTTAGCAACTATTGATCTCACCAAGACAATATTTATCAGGTGGAAACATGGTGGACGTTTAGTTTGTTCTTTACTTCTCTCTCTCTCTCAGCCTCTTCAGTGTGGAGGGCAGCCAAGATGCAAAATGAGCAGCTTTTGATTGGGATCTAAAGCAAAAGGTCACTGCAGCCTGTTAAAACTTAATTGCCTGTATTTGAGTTATGTAACGACAGGGGCGGGCGATGACGCTGCTTCTTTCTTCAGTGCCTCTGAAATCTGGCTACATTCAAGCATCCAGGCCCACTACGGTTTATGTAACCAGCGTCGCTGATATGAAGCAGGGGGCCTGAGAGAGCAGGGAGAACCGGAACATGCATGTTGCATGGAAACAGTGGTCTCCAGCTCAGCTTCATTTACATAAACTGTCTTGTGAATGAAAACCCCGGGCGCTGTGCGACGCTTTCAGCATTATGATGCAGCTGTGGGTCTGACTCTGTCTACACAGATGTATGCACCAGCGAAAGTCACCTGAAACATTTTAAAAGCTTTAATGTGACGTAAAAACTGTAAACCAAGTTGCATTTAACTTCAGCATTCAACCTGAGATAATGTTCTGCTTTCTTAGATGGATTCTACCCAGAGCCATAGTTTGCAGGGACATTAATGAGGCGAATATGGTACAAGGGACACATTAAGGAAACTGGCCATTTGAAAATAATTGATTAAAACACAACATGAACTGATCAGAGAGGCTGCCAGAGGTTTGTTGTAACACTAAAGGATCTGGGGGAATTCCTGCTTTGTACAGGTTTTGTTCTATGTGCCATCATCCTCCAGATGTCTGGACTAAAACGGCAGGAAGACAAAATCATTGCTTCCTTATACAACTTGCAGAGGGTAGGAGAAAATGTTATGGTTTGATGGAAAATACACTTCAGCTTCAGAGCCTTTTTTTATTAGATAAAACTTGACATTTTGTTAACGTGAACCGAATAATGAGCAATTCTTGAAGCTTCAGATGTCAAAGTCAGCAGAGGATGGTTTTTGTAGTTAAGGAAGCGAATGACTTCACCAGAAGAACAGTAAATGATCACCTGAAGAGAGAGAAAAGATGCGACCAGATAATTCAAAAGCTGAATTCAAGTATTAATTTAGGGGGAACAGATTCTTTTGTATTTTAGCTGAAATATAAAAGAATCAAATTTACGCTAAAGGTGTTGGAAAGAATTCCTCGTTGACTCCTTTTGTTTGCACGTCAGAAACCCTGCCTTTTAATGCCGCCGTGTCTGCACGGAGGAAGGCTGTGTGATCACGGCACAACAGGCGTCGCAACACAAATAAACAGATTCAGATCCTTCACGCATGCTTCAAGTGTGCAACCATCAGATGTTGTTTGAGCATCTTTGGAGGTGAGTGGGTGAAGCAGCCACTCAGGGTCCACCTGGAGCTCTGAGGCAGAATATCAAGCAGACTGCTCACTCCATCATAACAAGGTGGGCGAAGCCTTCTGTCCCAGATGACACAGACTCCGCACCTAAAAGCTCTATGCAGGGCAATGCATTTTAGAAATGATGCATGGTTTAATTGCTGACTTTTCTTGCCTCCTATATAGTAATAGGCTACTAGTGCTCAAGAGATGACAAGTTTGTGATCTAAATCAGCTTCCTGTTGATAAAAAGGAGTCAAAACGGAGGGTCATAAAATTAAAAAGAAACATTCAGATGAAAGATGCCTAATTAGGTTTAAGCATATTTATAGAAGCTGTTAGTGATGAGGTATCGAGCTACATGAAGCCTCTGTGTGCTGTTGATTCTCAGCAGGACCGGCGCCGCTGCTGCATTTATTACTTGATCAAGTACCCATGGCACATACGGAGGAAAAGCAAAAATAAAGGCAACTTTGTCTAATTCTTAAAAGCCCATTAAATTCAGATTTGACCCAGATTTCAAGCATGCAAAATCTCATTTTTCTAGCTTGTTTTGCACATAGATGTTTGTCTATTCTTGCCTCTCATTGTCATAAAAGTGGAAAACAATGTACAGGAGGAACCTGTAGTTTCCCCCTTTTAACAGGGAAAGGAACTCATGTGAAAAGCAAATACATTATAGAGGACTTCGAATTGAACTGTAAAGACTCTAAACTTTAACCTCTAATGCTAAAACACTTTTGTATAAGCTGGCTGGTTTCAAACCAAGGACAACAGTAATCCATCTCAGACTGATGCACGTACTCTAGTGTGAAAAACTGCATCAGATTTATCATCCAACTTTATCTGTTTATGCGATTGAGCCCTAAATGGTTTATACAACTCTATAAACGTTATTGGAAGCTTTGTAATGTTGATCGCAGAGATGTCTCTAAAAATAAAACAGGTATTAAATGTTTACGTAATTTTAGAACTAAATAAACTTTATATTCTCTACCTTAAAAGTCCCCTTTAGTCCCTCAGAGATTTTTTCTTAAACACAAACGTTACAAACAACATAATTTTTTAATGGTTTCCTAATTTCAAATCTAAGCCTTTTGTATGGTGGATTTACAGGAAGAGTAGCTGTCTGGGTGTCGAAAAGTTGTGGGTTTGAACGTATGACTGAGTCTGTGAGTGAATGCGGCTTTGAATGTCAGTAGGACTAGAAAAGCGTGAAATTAAAATCAGCCCATTTAGCATTTGGTGCAATGTAAAGTGACAGTTTTACAGAATTAATTAATAAAATTCAAAACCATTGGCCTGTGTCCAGGGAATCGGACTGCTGCAGTGAAGAGGAAGCAAATCATCAAAACCGGCCCTCCACCTGCAGGCCTGTATGACTGTTTAGGTAATGCTGCGGCCGATGTGTCGCAGTCTTTAAAGCACATATCAGGAGCTTTGGAAGTGAGGGTTCCAGTTCCTCTGCAGCATCTTTTCCTAAAATCTCTGAAACGACTGCTGACTGGTTTACTGCAGTGGTTTAACACCAGCAGCTGACCTGGCTTCCCAGATCATCACTGATTTCTCCAAACTTCACACGGGACTTAAAGCATCTTTGTGGCTCGTTCTCCTTCTGCACAAATGGACAGCTGATAAAATAGGTGGACTTCATCAGTGCGGATTATAATAGGGTATAACACATTTACTTAGAGACGAAAAATAAAATAAAACATATGGGGAAATTCTCTAAAGGGGAGTTTGGTGCAGCTTCAATGCTTTTTCAAGGTTTACTCCAATCATGACAGGAACTATTCAGACAGATATGTAGATGTCTCTGTTCCCCTCATATTTCCTCAGGGGGAATCAGATATTCTATTCTCATTCAATCATTTCAGCATCTCTGCCTATCATGTGTTTAATCTCTTCTTCTACCAATATTTCCTTTTCTTCCTTTTAGTTTACATTTTGTTAGACACAGAATTGAGCACAAAGCATTTCATTTAACTGAAACGCTGACATGCTGCATTAATTGGTATTTTACTATTTTATGTTGCATTTAATAACAGAAAGATGATTCTGTCCATGAATCATTCTAACTGGGCCTTTCTGAGGAGATTTATTTTCTCAAGGACAAACATCAGGTCTTTGTCAGATGAGTTAGTCGTATTTATGTGCGTGTTTCACTTGCTTCTTACCTACTGTAAGCTTCACATTAAAATATCTTAGCTAAGCTTTACAAATATTTGCTTGATTTTGTTTTGAATAAATAATACAGAGCTTTGCTGTGATTAGAGTGAGAAATCGCTCCTATTCTGCTTCTAAACTCAAGCCTGGATGATGCGAGATATTTGTGGGAATGACCACATCGGTTTATAAAGTCAATAACTTTATAAATATCAAAGAGTTCCACGTGACGTCTTGAGCAAAGTTTTATTGTTAGGGGAGACAAAGACTGAGATATGTGAGCACAAGGACAGAAAGTAAATTTGAAGAGATCCAACTGAGAGTGTAAAGCATGGAGAAGGTAGTATAATGCTGAGGCTCTGGTTTGGAAGTCCCCTTTAAGTCCATCGTTTTCACCTTCAATCAACAGGTGGATGATTCAACGGGGTGTTCTGAGGAGACCATGATTCAAAGCACAGATTACTGCAGGTTTTTGGACAGAACAAAGCTTCTGATGCGGCCCAGATGTAGATCTTAATGAAAACATATGCAATAAAGCTGGGTCTGTGGCCTAATACTAGTGTTGCGCCGATGCCATTTTTTGGCCCCGATACCGATACCCGATACCTGGCTGTGCAGTATCGGCCGATACCGATACCTTAATAATGCAAAATAATTGCCATCATGGCTTTGTTGAGCTACTGACTACCTTTGTGAAGCAGGAAAAAATCGAATGCAAAGTGAATCCAGTAGAACTTTTTATTGCCTACCTGGAATGGGTGACAATAGTTGAATAAACTTATGGCTCTCAAAATGGTATCGGTGCCCTATTTGTTGGTACTCGCCGATACCGATACCACCATTTTAGGGCTAACCAATACTAACCAAAATGAATACGTGTAACAACTTCTGATATAAAAGGTGGTTGAAAGTGAGCTCTTTCAGGCTCCTCTGCTAAAGTGGTCTTTGCTCCATGAAAGCAAGCTCTGCTCTGTCATGAAGAACGAGTCAAAAACAGTAGATCTTTTTATTCATAGACCCATTACCTAAGACTACAGGATCCTCAGGTCTGGTCATCCTCCCTACTGGAAGGCGACCCCAAACTCAGTGGGGTAAATTTTAACCCCTCTGGTGAAGGGAGGTCTTGGTGTCCCACAGAATGAGCTGGAGAGCATCACTAAGTAAAGCAATGCAACATTAATAAAAGAGCTAGAAGTTTCTACAGAGGGGCCCACATTAAACCTAACAGTGACATCTCAGTGGCCTGCTCTAGAGAAAACGGCTTGCATTATTAACCAGAGAAGTCCAGAACCATTACTTATTCATTGGTTCCCACCATTAGTCCCCACATGCCACAGGCACATGGCTGAATGAGAGAAAAATGAGGGGAATATACAAGGACAGGCCATTTTGCAGATTTAGACAGCTTTCCCCTTTTAGATATCTGGTTAAGGAACACCAGCTATGCTTATTTTGACAGACAGTTTGATCCGTATCAGGAATTGTTTCCAGGGTCAGTTTAAGGTTGAAGAGGTGCTGAAGAATCCTATAGAGCTGCTCTGCACAGGCCCTCAGGATGCTGAGGCTGACACCATACAGACGGCTTAAGGGCTGGTTATCGTCGGTGTCGGGAAAAAACCTCCCATTTTGGACTTTTTTTTTTTTTTCATAAATTGATACGATTGGTCAGTCCCCACGTGTGAACGTATGTTTTGGAAAATATTAACCAATTAAAAGTGTTGAAAAAAGGTTGGGACTTAATCTCGTTACTCCATTGGACTCTTCCGCTGTTGCTGTTTTTACAATTTCCTGTAAACTTTATGGTTTTGGACATACGAGGTTTCCGTCCGACAGCGACGTTATACTCCTGCAGCAGTGTGTCGCAGTTAGCTTGTCACATGTATGACGGAGATACTTTTGATTTATGCCCAATTTTGAAGCGTGTATGCTATGTTATTCCATGCCACAACCCAAGAGGAACAATCACCAACTAGCTAGGATTGTAGGTGTGATGGGTGGTGTGTTTCTCTTCTGGTTACGGACGTCATTCAACAACATTGGCGACTGGACCACTGCGCACTTTGACTGAGATGCCACTGATCAATCTTCGCAGACTCGCTCTCCTAGCTGGTCCAACTTCACGAGTTGTTTTCCACAATGGTGGCCATACAAACAAAACAAGACGGTAAGGTACAAAATAGGAAATACACATAGTGTAGAGCGGTTGTAGATTTGTCTGTCTGCGGTTACCCACAATTTTGGGGAGGTGCACCACAGTGTCTGTGGAAGGGGGGGGGGTCTGAGCATAAACCAGGCATTATTACGATTCACACTCTTCAGTTAAAATAAAATCTGGAGTTAAATCTGTCTGAGATGTTGGATGACCTTAAACCGGTCTTATAACTTGTCAAGCTACCGGTAAATCATTTATTTCGTGATCTGAAATATTTCAGTGTGACAGAGAAGCTGAAATGGAATAAATCTGTATGGTGATGCATATAGAGGCGAATAAATAAGTCATTCAAAGGGAAAATTAAGCTTTACTAGAGATTTATCCTTGTATTCAATGAGCTCAGCTGTTCGGTTCTACGATTTTAGATCTATTACTTGTAGAACAATATAGGAGTTGCTCACTTCATGCATCAGAAAGTCATAATACAAAAGCATGACTTTGAGATTGATGTACATCACATAAAAGGCTATTAGTGTGTTTTTCTCAGATGATTAAGAACACTATAACCCTTTAGTTGAAGAAGATCTGACATGTCTGAGTGGAAAAACAAGCATTAAACTGTAATCTGCATCACAGCGTGCTTCAAGGCTTGTTATACAACAGTGATGCAAACCCTACAGGCCGTGCTGTATCCTTGCCAACAGTGTTTTATTATGGGGGATCAGTGGAGAGTTGGACTACAGCAGACATTAAACATTAGATATCAATATTATTGGGTTTTCTTTGCCTTTTAAGATGATGTTGCTGCTATTTTTGCTAATTACAGTCAGAAAGTGTGAATGCTCTTAATTTTGGACTGAATATTAGATATTTTTCTCCATGTTACCGCTGCTATCAGCCAGCTCTCTGGGAACAAACAGCAAGCAGAGAAGAAAGGGCGACAGAAGAAGAAAACGGTGGCACAGATTGAGGTCTTTATTTTTAGAATCAAAAAAAAAGGAGACAGATAGCACAAAGGACTATGCTGTGATTAAAAAAGGGACAAAAATAATACCACTGCTTTGTTACCACACCATACCAAAGATATTCAATTGTGCTCAGCCCAATCTTCATCTCACATTTAATATCACATGGTCGCTGCAGATGACACTTTAGCTGCTAAAGGTCTGGGGAGGGACGGATATGATGGGCGGAAACTGACATGGAAGGCAGTTTAACGGCTAAAACATATAAGAAAGAAAAAGGGGGGCGCAGGAAGGATGGGATTCCAAGGAGCAGATTACTAATGATGCATATAGACATAGGACTTACTCTCACCTAAGTGTGTTCTGCACAAGCCGTTTTGCAGCCTGCTTTAAACAGAATGCAGAACCACGTTTATTTTACAACCTTTTAAAAGCAGCAGGTGTCGTTTTTATTTCTCCAGAATTGATGGAATCCCAGGCAGGGAGCAATTTGAGCAGCAGCAGCATGCAAAGCAGCTCTTGGTCTATTTTTTTCTTTGTTTTCTTAGATGCTGCAGCATTCCATCAAGCTGGTATCCTGTAATCCATGTGAACACATTTCATCCCTCCTTTAGTCACAGCATCAGCCTCGGGTTGCTGATGATGCAGGGTAAAACTGCAGTGCCATTCTCATCGGTCAGAGATCCCCGAGTTTCTTTATACAGTTAAAGAGGACAGATTCAAATGCTTATAGATGCCTCAGTCTGCCAGGAAAATCTGGTCTCCAGTAAAATAATTGTTGCAAAGTCGTACAAAAACATCTAATGTCCACTAAGATGTAAAAAAGAAGTACAAAATAAATCTGCAAATTACAAACTATGAATCTTAGAATGTTTCTATTCATAAAGTAAAAGAGGATTTTTAATTATAAATCCCTTTATATTAGTTCTCCTATGTATCCATTTCAACTGAAAATGTTAAATCTGAGAAACTGATTAAAATATAATGCTAAAAAAATACTTGAAGTTATTCAGTCTTAAAATAACCTCCAAAGTAAAAAGAAAAAAAAAGTCTGAGAAGTTTCATTATCTGATGGAACATAAATAATAAAACTTTATGTTCTTGAGGCCTTTGCAAAGAAAGTACACACAACATCCAATGAAATAAAGAAAAGGTTTTTGCAGCTTGCATGACAGAATGAGGTATTCCAGAGGCTCTATAACTTTAAAGCTAAGAACAGTACAGCTTCCCAAAGTTGTAGGTTCCCTTTCAGCTTCCTGCTTTCACATAAAAATGTGCCCCTGAGCAAGATACTAAACTCCAAAGCTGCCTACAGGTCAGTGAAGGTAGCTCTAGCATAAAGACCTTTGAGTGGTTAGTAGGACTAGAGAAGTTCAGTTCATTTGATGATGTGGCTCACTCCTCAGGGTACCACTCCATCTGGGGGCATCACTCAAACTAATGTCTGTGTACGGCCCTAACCAGTTCCTAGTTTCTAATGTTCATGCCCAGGTAACAAGGAATGCAGCACCTTCAGCAAACAACACAGAAGCCTCTCTTTGATGTAGTGACTCCTTTATGCAGATAGGAGTTAGTTTTCAAGTAATCTTGATTTTAATGAATCATCCCCAATCAACATTTAAAATAATTAGAAGAGGATTATTCCGCACAGACAAGGAGTTTAAAATAAATATATATATGAAACGAATTTGTTCCATTTCTAAAGTGTTTCAGTTATTGATTTTCTAACAATTATACCAATTTGTCTTGTGTTGTCTCAAATACAAAGGTCACAGGAGGATGCCTCTAAGGGCGGCATTCATTGAAGAAACACTGCGCTGTGACTTTTAGCCGGTAGGGGCACCAGGCCTATAACTTTCAGGTTTAGCTCCCTTAAAAGTTGCACCATATCTAAATTAACCAGCCTCCCTCTGTGCTTTAGGATGTGATAACAGACCACTTTGGAGCAACAGATTGAAAAGTCATGGAGTTAGAGGTAAAACATGGAACCATTAATCCCTCTAGATTAGCAGCTATATCAGAAAACCAAAAACATGTCTGAGCAGGTAAGGCTCAGACCTGCTTTGTTGCTGAACAAGCTTTAACTTAGTTAGCTCTTATGTTTAAGGGAAACTCAGTCTCCTGTAAAGTGGATAACTCATTCATTCAATATAGTGCAAAAAAATTTAATATAGCTCAAAATAAGCTAGTGTTCAGGTTAAAAGTTATGCTGTGTTGCTTTAATGACACGATATAACATCAAAGCACCAACAAGGCCTCAGCACTCCTATGCTCCACTTATCTGGAACAAACTTCCAGAAAACTGTAAAAGTGCAGAAAGCCTGAGTTCCTTTAAATCAAGACTAAAAACACATTTGTTTAGGATTGCCTTCAACTGTTCTAGTTAAACAGTTCAACTAAAACATATTTTCTTTAGTCCAACTGTTTTTAATATTCTTTTTTGTTTCTGCATTTTTTATTTTATTTATTTATTTATTTTTTCCTACTTGCTTTGATTCTGTTTTATCTTCCTGTATTTTAATCATGTAAAGCAATTTGCATTGTCTTTGTACTGAATTGTGCTATACAAATAAATTTGCCTTGCCTTGCCTTGCCTAACTGGTCATTCTTTATTATAATCCTTGAGAGCGGTCTGGCAATATAAAGTCTGAATACCTGGTGATTTTTTTGGAGAGGTACAACAAACAGTCAGCAAATTATTGTTGTTTGACTGACCCAAACAGGTAATGATAGGATATTATTTCAGTAACATGACCTCAGATGGAATTATATGTTTGGGGCTGCAGATAGAAGAGGAACCGAATCTTTGCTTATTAGAAGCCTGCAAGATGACATTTCACGATCAGCTGAATGGATCATGCCCATAAAAGGGGATTAGAAAGAATTTTAAAAAAGGAACTTTAAGGTAATTTTGCTTTGCTTTAGTTTTAATACCTCTTTAAAAAGGAAATGGCTGCAAGGCAAAGATGACATGACTAATCATAATCATAATTAATGGACTTGTCTCCTAACTGGAACTGCTTCACTGCTGTCAAGACATTAAACATCAGGTGTGAATAATGTCTTAATAGAGAATATTAGTGCAAAAATGCATTTTATCTTAATGTGCCAAATTTGCCCAAAAGGCCAGGATCTGGGCAGTGGCCATTTTGTTTTACAGTTTTTGTTTTGTCTGCATGCAGAGTGTTTCTCGGAACATGCAGTCACACAGGAGCTGAGTGGCCAAAAAAAAAAAAGCTCCACATTGCCTTGCAGCTGACAACTATTTACTCTTTGGTAGCTCCCACCTGCAGACTGGATGCTGTTCTTCCAGCTCCCTAAAACAACCTTAGTCTGCAAAACCGGTGCTCTGCGATTCTCTAGTGCCTAAAGCGTTCAACATTTTGGGGGGAATTGTGCCTTTTTTTAGTCAGACCTGAAGAATAGGAACAAAAAAACTTTTTTGTTTCCTTTGATAATAGTCTTTAGCTAAGTGAGGTATTATATGTGTGGACCGTAAATGTTAAACCTCAATATATTTTGCTGGTATTTTACTTTTTGAATTACATTACATTAAAAATAATCAACACTTAAAACATCCCTCTGCTGAGATTGAGGAAATTGTCCCAGTTTGGGCTCAGTGGAGAACAATGCTTTAAACATGTGCAAGAAGTGACTGCCATTTATTAGCATGACACAAGCTGATGCTAACAACCTTAAAGAAACTGGTGACTACTGGACTTTGGTCTAATTATATTTGTGTCAGAGGAAAATGGAGATACTGTACAAGCTGTAAACACTCCTGACCAACAAAGACTGAACTCTAGCAGCTGTGACTCACTTGTAATGCAAGAATATTTTTCTTTTACCTTTTACCTCCATCTAGAAAGCAAAATCGTTCAATAAGGCCTAAAAAGTCAGGTACAGGATTCCTGTAGCAACAAATGAAACTGTGATCAAAATTGAAGTAAAAAAAAAAACCCCGTAAGATTACAAAACGAGGCTCTTACTCAGATCCCTTGTAGTAACAACACTTTGGCAACCACTGTACTCTCTGTTGCATTCACTCTAGTAACACGTTCAGAAATGTCAGTTAGACTTGAGATTTATACATTATACAGATTACTTTTATAAGCAAATTAGCCATGTTGAATGTTACGGTTAGAAAAAATGAGAATCACCTCTCCTTTCCAGCAAGGATTGAACATTACTGACCTTTAACAGTCTGTTTTCTGATGCAGAGATTCTGATGTCTGTATTCAAAAGGAACAAATTAAAGCTGGTAGTTTCATTTGATAGTTTATGTTTAGTAGAGATGACTATATAGTTTACTGTTAAAACCTATTATAATAAGACAGAGTCATCCTGCAACAACAACAGCAAAAAACAAAAGAGAAAGGAAGATATGAAGGAGAAACCTATGGGAGGAGGTTTTAGGTTTTAGTTAATATTTGTGTTTGTCAGGCTCTAGAGCAGGGGCTCCTTAAATGGTCCCCAAAACAGTCAGATAAACAACATTTAGCAGGTCAGGAAACTGGTTTTAGAATCATTGAGATGCCATTTCTGAGGCATGGAGGGCCATGATATTTAATGAAATACATTCATGTGAATATTCCATGTGATAAATAAATGACATGATTTTTATATTTATTTATTGATCTAATATGCAATTCAAATATATATTTAAATTGTAAAATACCCAATTAAATATTTAATGCCCCATTAGATACCTGGAAATAAATTTAAAAGAAGACTTATAAAAACTAAATGTAAAAAAAAAAATTTATTCCAAAATTATATATTTATTTGATTTCATTGACATTTATGAATCAATATAGAGCAAAGAATTTAAATGTAATTTCGGGGGGGTTGGCAGTCTGTTGCATTATTTCTGGGGTCCCAGGCTGAAATGTGCGAGACACACTGATCCCGAGCATTTGTATGCAAGATCCAGCTCATCACCATTTATCTGACCACTAACATCCAAAAAATGCATATCATGTAAAAAGGAGGCATATGTTTTTTAAAGACTGCAAAAAGCTAAAGCTGCTAAAGAAAATTGGGAGTAAAGTTATGATAATACATCAATCTGCTCTTCATAACTTAAGTAATGAAAACAAAATTTCAACTCCTACAGCTGCAATTGACCCTTTTAAAGACTTGATCATGCTGAAGGGACGTTACATAAAATAAGTTTGACACCCTTGATCTAGAGGGTGAACACTTAGAGATTTAAAATCACGAACACAAATAAGAATTAGGAAAAAAGAAACAATTATTACCAGTTTAAACGACATGACATATCCGGCCTCTGCCTTGCCCTTATACAGCTCTCAAGTCTTCCCACTCAATACGTACAGTTACCTTAAAGCCGCTTTAACATTTAGCCATAATTCTTCATGTTTTCCTACTAATGATTAATGTCTGCTCATCAAAATTGAAATAATAAATGCCATAAAGAGTATTCTAAGCTAAATGATCAATCTGTTATTGATTGAGGACTATGTACAGTCATACAGTAGCTTTTCTGTTTCCAATTAAAGATGTTTTACTAATAGCTTTTTTTTTGTTTTCATACCTTAGAACCACAACACTTGTATTTTCTATACTGCAGGTCTATATGTTATGTCTATTGTCCATCTCTCTTCATATATTTTATTTTATATATTTAGTGTTTGCACATGTCATGATAATCCAACCTGTTTTCAGATCAGATCATTAACTGGTTTTAGGAGAATAAAACCTTTATAGAGCAAAAAGCTACATCATAAAATCCCTGAACACGGCCTTTATAGCTCCCCAGATTCTTAAAGATGAGAAAATTAAAGAAAAAAAATTAACCTTCAGCACACTTGGACAACGCAATACATCAGAGGAACAATAAGCTCAACAGGGTCTAACAGGGTAGTTTTTATTACTAGACAACTCTTAAACTGTGGTCTGACGCTATTGGAAACTGCTGACGAAAGCTTGTGGTCCAGATCTGTACTTGAGTGGACCTAAAAAAGCCCTTTAGCAGAAAATAGCAGACGCTTAATGTAGGGAGCTCAGACAGGTACAGTCATTTATCACCTCCGGCTGGAGCTTGACCTGAGAACCTCAACTCGGTTAGAATTTTTTATGAAAAGGAAACCATAATCAACACCCTGAATATAAAATAGCCTGTATCTTCATAATGCTAATTACATATTCTAATAAACACATTAATGACCATGATGAAATCGGAGCTTAAGATAAGCAACTGGATTGTTAAATTGGTGCCAGATTTTATATCAGCTGATGGGCATTTTACATTTACAAACTTTATAGTGATTTAATATGATAGGCCTAGACATAGTAGAGCAACTCGTAAAGATAATAAATGGCGTTGAAAATGTTTTACAATAAAAAGAGGGGGAAATTTGTGTCATGTTTTTGTATTCAGGCCGTTTAAATTGATACTTTGCTGAACAACCTTTGGCTGTAATTATAGCTGGAAGTATTTCGGGTTGTCTCTAAAAACTTTGTATATCTAATCGGCAAAATCTTCATATTTCTTTGTGAAATAGCTCAAGCTAAGTCAAGTGTTATTTTCAGCATTTAACTTAAATTTACTTTTGCTTCATTCTCATTTTCATAAACCCTTAACATGGTTGGTCTACCTGCTAAAGAAATAGCCTCCTCACAAGCATGATGCTGCCCCCACCATGTTTCCCTGCAGGGATGTTATATTTAGTTTCCCAACAACTTTAGTGCTGTACATGTAAACCAGAATGTTTCATTAATTCTGGTCTCCTTTAACCATCTAATTTAACATGGTTGCTGTCTCTCCTACTTGCTTTCCTCTCCTCCACGAAGTCCAAACGTCTAAAGCTTTTAACTATCTCTGCAGCTCCTCCACAGTTCCCATTAGCCTCCTGTGTATTTTATGTGGAAAGCAAAGTAATGATAAATTAACTCTACTTAATACTCCTCCTCATCTTTCTCTCTATCCCGCCATGTTTTTGGTCCCCACAAAGCCGTTTCTTTCGTACACTAACAAACCTCTGAGGCTATAACAGAGCGGTTAGATTTATACTGAGATTAAATCCCTCATAGGTTGACCTCTGAAGACAGATGTTTCAACTGGTTTTTGTGTAGAGGTATCAGGGTAAACCAGGTATTATTTTCCTTCCACTTTTCGTATTTGGTGTAATTCTGTCTTACCGATCTAAGGTTTTGAAGACGATACAAGGCACAGCAAGTTTTATCAATCAAGGTTGATTAATTCAAATAAAGGCTGAACCCAAACACTCAATAACCTTTTCTCAGCAGCCTCACTCCCTGAAACGTCCTCACTGCTTTATCCATCCACTGTAAAAGTGATGGCGTGAAATTTAAGGATGACCTGGATGTTTCTGAGAAACCACCCTCGGGTGAGTCACCGTTCACCCACACAGAGCAGCCCCTCATAATGCTTTCAGCATCTGTGTGACCCTCCCCTCCAGCTTACACCTCCATCACCTCCACCCCCTCCCTGTTACTGTGGCTCCCCTCTCTGCAGCCCAAACTGTGAAAACTGCAGAATGTGATATAGTAGTGATTATTGGGTGGGGGGCGGTATTTTATTCATCATGGTATGGATTAACCTATTTCCTTATAAAGTGAAATCTTATTTGATTTTGTTGTTAGGCTGTAAGACTCCCACTAATGAGCCAAACATCCGTCCTAACTAGAAGTGACAGCTTCCACTGGAGAACATGAGCCATCTGCCTCTACTCCATGTGAGCGCGTGAAGCAATTCCAGCTGCGCCAAAGATGCAATCTGCTGCATCATCGCATTTAAAGGCAACCGGCCAACAAGTCTGCGTCCCTACATCTATCAGCAGTCATACCAACACAGAGAAACAAGATGTCAACCAGAACTGGAGCTAGATATTAATTTATAGATTAAAACTGTGGAATGTCGCTCTTCCAGAATATTTCTCTTAAAAACATGTTTTACCGGATGTCTGGAGGGAGATGTGGGTAAAAGTGGTGCGGCTATTTAGCGCCACTTGTTTTCCACGCATGGATTGGAGGATTAATGGATCGGACCCTCAGGTGAAGTAAAGAGGAGGAACCAGGCGGGGGTGTCATAGTGCGGGTTTCACCGCGGTTCTCCCTGGAGGGAACCCCCACCCCCCGCCCACCACTCTTGCACTCAGCACCAGGATCTATTTTGCGCTCCCTTAATGCCAGAGACATGCTAAAAGATGCCGCGCACTTTGCGTGAAAGCAGTAAAAACAAGCGACGCATTCTTACAGCGCGATCGTGTCCCCCGCCCCTCCCCGATAGCTCCACCGCAGTCCCCCTGCCTCGGTGTTTGAGGCTCAGTCAGGCTGTCACAGACTGATTCATGCCTCCTCATTTTGCTGCGACATCACAGGATGGGATGAGGGACTGAAATGTGAAAAAAAACAAACAAACAAAAAAACAGAAGAGCAACCGAACCCCTCCCCCGCATCATATAATGCGGGGTTTGGACATGTACCCCCCCCCCACACCCTGTCTATCTTTTTAACCTATTTTTTTTTTTACCATTTTTCCACCTGCTGGAAGTGCGCCCTGCGCCTGGCGCTGTCCGCGGTGCTGAAATCGCCCACATCCAACATGCGCATTATAGCGCAGCCATCCTCCCAGCGATCCGCTGCGTGTTTCAGATTGATCACCCAGGACGTCACGCATTGCCTCCCATCCCTCTCACCGCGCTTTGATCTCCGCTTCTTCCTTCCCGTTAATAACAGCAAACATCAACACCTTCGTGTGCCAGATTAGCTAATGCCATTTACCTCCTCATTAGCTTCATTTATTACAGAGAGGACAAGAGGGACATCACCTGCTTGATTTTGTCAAACCTCTGCCGCCGCAGCACCTTGTTTAGTGAGTGCACCATCAAGCATGGATAAAAGAGCTGGGATCTTACCTGCGCCTGCTGTCAGTGCCCTGCAGTCAGTACTGGAGGAAGCGTCTGTCTCTACCAGCAGCTGAGCGGTTACAGCCTCTCTCTCTCTCTCTCTCTCTGAATGTGACTGGGATGCTGCAAAGGCACTGCGCGTCCTTCTGCTTCCTCCTCACTTCTTCTTCAATGGTGGAGGGGGGTGGGTGGGAGGATGGGGTAGCAGTGCAGCTCTTGTCAAAGATGGCGGACACTTTTGACGTCAGCACCAGCTTTTAATAGATATCTGTCAGAGAGAGAGAGAGAGAGAGAGAGAGGAAGAAAATGAGGCAGCTGCATAACAACATATTTAATGTTTTTTTTCTAAATACTGACACAAGCTTTTATTTATCCTCAGATGCACTGGAACTTTAAATGGAATGCTCCTTTTTGTCTCCTTCTAAACACACAAATAGATAATTGCACACAAAAAAACTAATTTCCAGTGACAAATGTTTATAAAATATCAGACTTTTGTTCAAATATTGTTCAAGGACATAAAATTGTAAAAATATGGCATAATTTCTATCCATTCAGTACTAAATGAGTTCCAGCCTTGACAAATCATCATCATACAGATTCCTCCAGCCTGTAATCTAACTAAACAGCACCATGAAGACCGAGGAACGCAGTACGTAGGTCAGGGAGGGAGTTATGGAGAAGGATTCATTTTTTATTAACATTTACAGTTCAAAGAGGTTTATATATATATATATATATATATATATATATATATTCAATCCACTTATTAAGAATCTCACTTGGCAGAAATGTTGCATGAACTTGGAAAAACAGACAACTTATTACTTTTGATAAATATTGACTAGAGTAAAGTTATTCCCTTTTGTAAAGAATTTAAATGTATTTTTATTTTAAGTTTTTTTTTTTTTAAGGATAGAGACATTTCCTTCTATGAGATATTAAAGGCACACTATGCAACATTTTTCAGTTAATTAATGTGTTCCATAACGTTTAGGATGATTAAATGAGTCATTTCAGGTTGAACAAAGGTATTCTCGGCCGCCCTGGTGGTCTGTGGGGGAAATACCGCACTTGCAATTGCAGGAGCCTCAGAAGTCTCGCAAGAGTCGGTCTTGCTTTACGGCGAGAACTGCTACACCCCCCAGTTAAAAGCATGCTCGTTGCTAGCACAGTGGCTATCTTTGTGCAGTGCTGCTTTCACACCGGACGCAGCAAAAGCAGCAAAATCGCGTCTACTGCTTCCTTTTTGCTGCTTGTACCAGTTAGTTCTGACGCGCAGCTGAAGCAGCTTTGCTGCTCTGGCTGCGCGGTGCAAAAGTGTGTCTGACGCGCGTTGGGCGGAGCTTCACTATCCTTTCTCTGCCTTGCAGCTATATTTGCTGTGATCAGTGGGAATAAAATAGTTTTAATACGTTTTTAAGTGAGAAAATACACCTGAACACCTAATCAGTGCAGTCAGTTCATTCAGATTATCATCCTGCCTTACAATATTTTTTCTGTCGGAGCCGCTCAGACCCCCACATAGCAGCAGTGCGCCGACATTAGGAATCCCTTCATCAGCAGCCTCTGGCCGGGTCGCCTCCTCGCGGTTCACCGAGGCAGCTGGTAGGTGTTTTTCATCTAAATAATCCAAACTGCAGGCAGCAGGATAATAAAAGCGAACATATTCTGCCGGCAGATTTCAGCATTGTAAGTTAATTTAGGCGTCAATAAACTGTTTAAGAGGAGTGATCATAGCGCTGTGATCATCAGCGCTGTGTCTCTCTCCCTGCCAGCTCCCAGATCAGCTTCTCTGATTGGTTGACGTGGCGCGTCAAGCAGCAAAAATTTAATTTTTCCATCTCGAGCAGCAGCGCGTTTGCGGCGCGTGACGCGCGTCAGATGCTTAGTCATTCGTTGCGTTCGCCTGTCTGCTAAGCTCAAAACAACCGCGCCTGGCTTGACGGAGAAACCAGGAGAACAGCTGTGCATATTTACGACAGTGCACTTTTACTTTCGCCCTCTGGGGGGAGCCTCGCTGGAAAATCAACACCGGTTGCATAGTATACCTTTAACGCGCGTTCTGACCGACACAAGGCGCGTATTTAACGCGCGTCTTGCGGTACTATCATGACGCGCGTAAAAGGCGGCGCTTGTTGGTAAAAGACGGCGTAAAAAGCGGCGTAATCTCGGGAGAACGCGCGTATTTTGCGGGTTAACTTCAATCTTAACGCGACAATTCAATGCGAAATGTGACCTTCTTGGCTTGCCATATAGTCATTCGTTGCGTTCGCCTGTCTGCTAAGCTCAAAACAACCGCGCCTGGCTTGACGGAGAAACCAGGAGAACAGCTGTGCATATTTACGACAGTGCACTTTTACTTTCGCCCTCTGAGGGGAGCCTCGCTGGAAAATCAACACCGGTTGCATAGTATACCTTTAATATGTGAGGACAGTGATGTAAAAAAGCATACAATATCTAAACTAATTCAACCTGGAGAGACTCACACAGAAAAGCTTCAAAATATTGCTATATAAAGAAATTCTTCTGATTGCAAGCAACTTATTGACTCTTCAATCTTTTGCAATGAGCATGCATATAGTGACAGTGGAGAGGAAAAGAAACCTCCAGCAGAACCAGGCTGTGTGAGCAGCCATCTGCTGAGGCCGACTCTGGGTTCAAGGAGTTAGTAGCAGGTAAAGGCATAGATGAAATAAGTTATTCGGTGCTCAGGCCCTGGAATCAACGTACACTTGGATGAGTAACCTAAAAAAGAATTAGATTAGTCTTCCCTTGTGATGGTGGTTAAATAAGCCAGAGGGTGTGTAGGACTGCAAATGTGGGAGGAGATGGGGTGAAGGTGGGTGAAAGTTTGCTTGCGTACGGGAGAAAGAACTGGGCCAGGAGCTAAATGAAGGGGATCATGAAAGATGATTGGCTTTGGAGAAGGTGTGACCCCGAGTTGATGGGCTGTAGCTGAACAAGGGAAATTGCAGGTGGTTCAGGTGAAGCTGATAAGAGTCTTCCAGATTTAATCTGCACTTAAGCTTCACTGACTTAAAAAGTATCTAAATAAATGTATTACTAGCTCTTTTAGCATCATTCTGTTGTAAATCTTTATTTTCTTGATTTCATAAAAAACTTTAAACCACCAAATACCTCAGTTTTGTTTAACATTTGTTGGTTCTTAACCATCCATTGCAGCTTTTGTGATAGCTCTACAACAACACATGTGGTATTGAAAACAGGGTGAGCCAAGAGATCCAAAGTACCTCTGGAGATTTGCTGAGGAATGAAAAGAAAGAAAGAAAGCAGTAAGACAAACCTTGAGCAGAAAACGCCATGAAGAGGACACAGCAAGCATGTAAAACAATGTGCTCTGGTCAAATGAGACCAAAATTGACATTTTCACCCAATCTATAAAGCATTCTGTTCAGTGGAACCACTGAACACTGTACTAAACAGAACCAGCCTGCAAGACATGGTGGATACAGCATCAAGCTGTAGGAAGAATTTCTTCAGCAGGGACATGGGACATGATAGGAAGGTAAATAGAGCTACTGTAAATACAGGAACATTGAAGGAATGCTGTTGGAGTTTACAAATGGTCCACTTTCCACCAAAAAATTATATTTTTAAGAAACGGAGAATGCTTCAGTATGTAAGACATACAAATCTAGAGTAGAAACGCTCAAAAATACCTTCAGCGGAAGCTAAGGTAGTTCTGTTATCAAATAGATAGAATACCCGGAATTCTCCATTTGGGATGCAACACAATGTGGCAAAGTTTAAAGGCTATGGATATTTTTTTGCAATAAACAATACCTTTGCTGTCCAACCAGAAGCCTGAAGGTCTACATGAAAACTACTCTAGGCTAAAGAGATTTCATCTCGCTCTAAAACATAATGTTTTTTTTTTTTTTTTTTAAAGGGAAAACTTCATGTTTGCCACATTAACTTTCATTAGTTCAATATTTTCTGTAAAATAAGAGCATTTTCCGATGACGCAATTTGAAATTCTAAATAAATGGATGATGTGAGTTCATGAGATAAATAGACGCATGTGTGAACTGAATCGTCAATGGACCCGGTAGCGTGGGAACGCTGCCTGACCCTTCTCCTCCAGCCGCTGACAGGAACTGTTACAAATGTGTCCTTGATTGCTCTTAAGCAAACCTGTCTTCTAAATTAATGATAATGATAACCCTGCACGAAAAATCCATTTGGAAAGAAGAGCCAGGGGAGAAGAAATGAGAGGAGGGAGATCCTGTCCTGAGAGTGTTGTGTCTGTTAGATGCAGTGTCTATTCTCTGTTCAATGTAGCTGCAGACAGAGCGAGAGTGAGGAAGGTGTGAGTGGAATGAATCTCCAGGCCCCCTGTTTATACATCCTTCCCTAAAACATTATAGGAACACAAGGAACTTGATTAGGAATTAGGCCATGGAGTGAATTTCTTTTCATTTTAATTGCAAACAAATAACACACACACTATGGAAATTAGAAAAGAAAATAATAAAGAAAATGTAATCATGAAATGATAATCATGTCGCATTTTTTTCAAAATGGAGTCTAGGCGGATGTTCAATTGAATTACACGCCTCCAACACAGGCCAATCAGCTTTGAACCACACCCCCACTAAAGCCAGTCAGAATACAGAGTTCATCTTAAAAGGGTCTCCAAATTCACATCTCAGTCTACCACCCAAGCGCGGCCAGTGGTTGCGCTATGTCAGACTTTGACTCAGACGACCCTGATTCAATCCACCTCCATCCCCTTCTCCATCGTAACTAAAGCTTCATTGGTGTGTCATTCCTCTCCGACTCTTACTTCGTTACCTGTCCAATATAAACTGGTCCGGCAGAAGACCGCCATGTTGAGCCTTGTTCTGCCAGAGGTTTCTTCTTAATGGGATATTTTTCCTCTCCACTGTCGCTTCATGCTTGCTCATCATGGACAGGTTCCCTCAACCTGTTTTATCCAAGCTGGGTCTCCATCTTCAGGGCCCCTGGTGAAGCACTAGTATCAGCTCACGCAGTCTTCTGCATCTCTCCATACAGCAGTCATGCAATGACCCACTTCATCTATCTCCACTCCACCACAAGTTTCAGGCCTGGGGGGAAACATCCTTGTTCTGTACTCCTGTTCATGTGGACCAAAGCAAAATTAAGTGCTAATGTTGTCTGATTGCCAAAGACTAAATTAATTAGTATGTCAATAAAATTCTTCTAATTGTCTTTTCTTTCTGTATTAGTTTTTTTTTTCAAATTGAATAGGTTATTTTCTAAAACATTTATTTTACAGAATTTATGTTTTTTTTGTGAATGTCATAATTTTTTAAAATAGTGTTTTCCTGATCATATTCCCTTTCAATTTGGGGCAGGCTTTTCTTTTGGGTTGAGAAGAAAAGATGCATTTCTATTGGTCTAAACTTTAGTAACAACATTGTGCTGGTTAATATGCCCGTCAAGAGCGAGTACTGCGCTGTAGAGAGAAAGTTACCTGTGAAATGTAATTTGAAAGGTATGAAATTCATATAACTCAATATGAACAACAGAAGAAAAAAAATCAAAGTTATACAATTTACAAAAAAGATTAATTTTAAAAAGTAAAATATAAGAATTGATTGTATTAATTATTTGAAATACCAAAATCTGAGAACAGCAAAGTTTTTCACAAAATCTTTTTTTGATTAAAACATTTTCCAAAATTTCATTCCTTGCAACACTAATGGGGAGACATTTGGATACAGATTAATGTGATTAACCTCCTAAGTTTTATGAGGAGATTTATGTAGATTATAATAAATGAGTCTCTTCACTCCACAATTCACCTTAAACTCTTTATCATGTGATGCAAAGCTTTACGGCTACATTATTTAGAAGACAAAGATGTGTTTTACTTATGAGAAAGCTCAACAATTATGGAAGGTGAAACAAAGTGCATCTTTTAAAGATACATCCATCCACTTTCTAACACGCTTACTCCCAAGCTGGGTCACAAAGGGGGGCTGGTGCCTATCTCCAGCTGTTGATGGGGAAGAGGCGGGGTACAACCTGGACAGGTCGCCAGTCCAACACAGAGACAAACAGGACAAACAACCATTCACACACACCTAAGGAGAATTTAGAGAAGCCAATTAAAGTAACAATCATGTTTTTGGACTGTGGGAGGAAGCCAGAGTACCTGGAGAAAACCCATGAAAGAACATGCAAACTCCATGCAAAAAGACCCTAGGCTGGGAATCAAACCCAGAACCTTCCTGCTACCCACTGCTCCACTGAGCAGTCCCGAATCAGCTTGGAGAATTTCTATCAACACTGGTGAGCTAATGAATCCCCACCAGAGCCCACATTTCTGCCCCAATACATTTCTGGTTGTCTCTCCCAATGACGCTGTCAGTGAACACCTGGCCTTCATCTCAAGCTTTGTTAATTTTTTATTAAAACTTCTTATGACTTTAAATCTTAGTCCAACGTAGAACTAAACCTAGTAGACAGGTTAGCAGGTTGGTTTGCATCATCAATTTCAAAGCAAAAAAAAATAAAAGTTATGTTATGACATCCTACCTAAGAGAGTATAAGCAGAGCTACACGGGAGTTTAGGTCTTATTGTGAGCTTTTAATACCTAGTTTAGAGTGAATAATAATGAGATACTCATTATTATTTTTAAGATAAATTAAACAAATGTGTTTTTCAATCCATCAAGTTATTTCCCCCCTTTTTGTATCAGCATGCCCTGATGCTGATCTCCAGCTGTCAAAGTGGAGAGGTGGAGTACACCTTAAACAGGTTGCCAAGGTAACATGGGGGCACAGAAAGTGCATCCACATGCGGCACAGGCTAACATGAAAGGACAGTTGAAGGTCAGGGATAAAATGCATGTTGTTATACTCTGGGGGGCATCTATGGTACCCAGAGAACAAACACACATAAATGGTGAACAATATGCAAGCTGCTCATGCCCCGGATGTTAACGCCTAACCCTTAGGTCACAACATTCACGAGTAACCCTAAAGTCACAAAACTAAAACCTAAACTTTAAAAAGTCTATGGTAACATAGATGTAGCTCCCCATTCAGTTATAATATCTGATAGGTGCAACATTCTTCACCGTGCTGCCATGTTGGTATGAAAACAAACCTTTCTACGTATCCATTTCAAGTTTAGGTTTATTTTAAATCAACTCTTGCTTGATTATTTAGAATATATTATCTTGGACATTTCTGAGTGTTTATCTGCTTAAATTATATTTTATTTCTTCTTGTAGAAGACCTATTTGCTGTGTTTTTAAGGAAAGCTCTTTTTTTTTCATCTAGTTGGTCACTTTGTGTTAATAAAGAACACAGTGAGTTTTTAAAATCTTTTCATAATATATCTTTTTATAAGATTATATGATGCAGGTTTTTTATATGTAGGCCAAAATGTTTCTCACAGTGGTAATGCACAGAAGAGGCTTTAATGAGTAGATTTTTATTTGACCAGTATTTTATCAATCCTTTTGACACCAGTAAACAAAGATGACCTCAATTACTGAGCTTCAAGGATGTTTTAGTCGATATTAATTAAAACCTCTGGTAAAAAAAAAAAGATGTAAAGTAGGAAATATTGTATACATTGAAACAACTGAGGAGTTATTTATTATTTTTACTGAGATGAAATACAAATAGACAAGTTCTATATACAGTATCATCTGCAATTAATGTTTTCTTGTTCAATACATTTTTTTTTCTGAGAAACAATTTCCTGAGAAACAAATTGCCAAAATCCAGAAGTTAAAAGTAGTCCTTAATGTGCCTGAAGGTCTGTTACCATAGTTACATCTGCTTCATTAGATGAAGCTGGGGTTAATAATGGAGTCAGATGGCTTTTTTTTTCAATGGTTGTCCTTTGGAGATATTAGGAGTTATTTTATTCAACAGGACAGAATGTTGGCATGTTACTGAAGATGGAGAGATGGCAGGAAACCAGTTCGTCTCTCAGGGTCAGTTGATCAGGGCTGACACGTCCTGAAGGAACCCGACAGGCTATCAAAGCTGCCTCCTGTGAGTATCACAGTGTTTGGTATTTCTTACCTTATAAAAATTTCCTGTTTTTTTTTTAACCTTCTTTTTGTCTTATTTTCTAAAAAAAAAAAAAAATTCTAACCCTTCTGGCTGCCTTTGTGTGAAAATTTAATTGCACCCCTTGTTCAATCACGAATGAATTATTATTTAACAGATGGATCCGGTTACTATAAAATATGTTGTACAGCAGCTTCTACCTGTCCTGGAAAACAAGTAAACATCCCCATTTCATGTAGAGCGTTAGTCACACGCCACCTCCAGGAAGGACCTACCTTAACCTTACTGCACCTGCCCAGTAAACGCGACCTCTTACCCCGACCAGTAAGGGTTTTGTGAGGCAGAGTGTGATTGTTTCTGCACAAAGTAGCTCATTTAGCGACTACTGGTAATCTTCAAAGTGGCAGCAACCGTTCTTTAATGAGCCGAGGTCCAAAATGTATTTTTGTACGTTGATACATCTAAGGCTTTCTTCTGCCTTCCTTGGGAAGACGTAAACACCTGTTTGCTTGACATCATGCAGCAGTGGGGAGAGTGGTGAGGACTGCACATGCATGTGGAGAGGCAGCATTGCAGTGAAACAGCAAAACCAAATGACTTTTTCTCTAGGTTAGAACGTATAACCAATGGATTCTCTGTGGTGCCAATGGCAACATTTTTAAATATTTACCTGTAGTTTACTTTGTAACTAAGAAAAAAAGTGAACCTTTAAAGTATAAATGTTCCAGAGATTATGATCATTTGGAGTTGAACAGTTAAACTTATGTCATGGTTCTGAGTTGGATAATTGTTTCTTGATGGTATCCTCCCCTCTCAGCTCTGTGTGGGCTTCATACTGGTAATTGCTTACTCCAGGTGTGACAAAATTATTTTTATATCGGTTCACTTCAGGATCACCTTTTTTTATTTTAAATGTGACCTGTATGGCAGTATGTCACTCAGAACTTTCAAGGTAAGGCCCAGAAAAAAATATTTTATTAAGCACAGCATTACTGCTTTCACCAAAAATATTCCACCTGATGTATATATTAAATATAAAATTGATTAATTTTTGATTGATTGTTTCAAATTTAATGGCCACAAAGGAGAAAAAAAAGTAGACATGAAAGAGAAAGGGCATTACTCAAAAGGTTGGAAGGGAAAGAAGGAGAAAGAAATAGAGGAAAGAAGGAAACACAGATAAAACAAGTCAACAACCTTGAAGCCTGCCTCTAGACCTGTGGAAAGAAAAAAAAAAGAGAGAAATCACAATTACAAACATAGCTATATATAATAATAATAATAATAATAATAACAGATATAATGTCAGTGAAAGGTACATGGAACAAGGCATTTAGTGGCAACTGCAGAACACCTGAGAGTGTTTCTGGCAAAGACCCAAATTGAAACACCCATCTGTGGATGTGTGAGAGTGTTTGAATCCATAAGCTTTGTCCTTAATAATGTTCAATGGTCGGTGTGGGGGCCCACAGACCCACCCTCCCCAGCACACTTCAGCATTATCAAGTTTTTGAAAGGGCCAGCTGCAGCTGTATGAACAAACCTCTGACTTCATAACATCCTTTACAAAGAGCACACGGCTCTGTTATCATAACATTACTCCCATTTATTTGGAAGCTTAAGCTGTTTTGTAGACTTTCACACAATATTTGTCTCCACCTTATGATGTGCATTGCATGGTTGGATACATTTCTAAGCAAGGACGGATTGAGCCCACAAGCCCCGAGTTCGACACATATGGCTTTACATCCATTAATCGTATGACATTATCCACTATACTGTTTAAAAAGCCTGTAAACTCAGTTTTTGCTGGATAATCAACAACAAGGTTATATCAGGGAGGAATTTCTCAGCCTTTACCGGCTCATTTTGATGCAGAGGAAAGTCTGCTCTGCTCTGAACTCAACTCACACACAGACTCATTCAATGCAATAGAGAATTCATAAAAAGTTAATTTACTTCAGTAACTCAACTCATAATGTGAAGCACATTTCCTTGCACATTTTATTGATGACTACCAGAAAGACTGATGCTTTTTTAAGACTTAATTTCTGTTAACTATGATGATTATCTGCTAACTAATGAAACGCAATACAACAAATGAAAAATTATTTTCTTACACAGAGACAGGCTACACACCGACTTACCGTAACAGTTATTGTTTCAAAAGACCCATTTCCTGTTATTGCCTCTTTCCAAGATGACACTCTGCATTTAATCACAGTGTATCTCAGTGTTTGTGATGACAAAGCATAAGAGGGTGATCATTTGATCAAAAGTCTAAAATCCTCTCAATCAGCTTCTTTAAGATGACCCTTACTCTCCTTAACACAATAAAATGTGTCATACTGAACATTTTCTATGGCTAGTAACACGTTCAGGGGGAATTCATGGGTCCTATTGTCAAACAAAAGCCAAAAGAGTATATCCTTTCTTCTGTTTAATTCTATGTAACAGCAGAGGGATGAAGACAGTCAGACAGAAGGCAGTTAATTTGGAGCTCAAGGTCTTCTTGTCCTTCTTTGTCCACTGACTTTGGCGCTGCCTTAGAACTTGCTTAACTCAAACGAATGAACTTAGTAACAAACAGCATTAATATTAAGAAGACATTTTGGTTGTTTTGAAAAAAAATAGTCTGCATGAAACTGCATCATTTTTAAGTTCAGTTCTTTCAGTCTTCATTTTTTTTCATTCAGTATAAGAACAATCTCCTCTCACCAGACTTGACCATCTTGACCATTGAAGGCCAGCAGTAGGGCAGGGACGTCTATATCTGAGGGATAATAATGTTGGATTTTATCTGTGTAACACTGACACTAATATCAGACCTCTTTAATATCGATTTTTAAAACAGCATTTGAGGTCAAAATAGAAAATAGAGGTCAAAATATCAGGACTATAAATAGATCTAAAACCTTCCCCTGAGGTACACTGCAAAAAAAAAAAAAAGACTTATTGTTTTCCTACGTTTTTAGAAAAAAAAACCTGCTTTGACACTGCTTTGAACCCAAGGTAGAATCATGCAATTTAGGACCAAACACATCTTTAAATCTAAAAAGATTGTGTTAAACCATGCCAAGACCTGCAAGTGCATTCAGAAGAAACAAAATATTAAAAGATTATTGATGGCTACATAATTATAGTGAAATTATTCTATTTTGTATAATACGCAATATATTCCATAGAATAAAGGTCCACCAAAAAGAACTTGATAGGCTGCTAACCAATGAATGGTACCATTTGCATGTTTCCAAGCGATACAAGGCTTTGTCTATATAAGACTCACTGCAGACATTTGAATTGAGAAAGCTTCCTGGAGAGGTGGCGAAACGTCTTCAAAATCTTGGAAACCAAGTCCAGTGGATATTTTTTGAATTTTTACGGAATGACTGTGACCTGGATGACTGAGAACCTTCATCAGCAGTTATAATAATAATAATAATAATACATTTTATTTAACAGCGCCTTTCTTGACACTCAAGGTCACTTTACAAATAATACAAAAAATAAATAAAAAGAGATGAAAACACAAAATACAGATACAGGAACATAAAAACAAAAAACAATCATGGATAGGGAAAAGACTTCCTAATTCATCTGCTACAGGAAGAAGAGGGTGCATCAGATGCATCGACTGACTGCTAGCTAGCATCTGATAAAATCCATCAATAATGGTCATTATGAAAAGGCGCAAGTTTAAATGGTCGTATAATGTTTTCTAAATGTATATCACAGCATTGTGTAAGATAAGCATTGAAAGGTCAAAATTGATGGCGACTCGGGTATCATAAAAAATTACAGAATAACTGGGTGTTCATGTGCAATTTTGATGCACATGAACACAACATTCATGTACCACATGAAGGCAGCATTAAAGCATAATTATGAGTTACAGTGGCTTAGTCCAAGTCCAGAAAACAGACATGAAAATTGATTATAAAATTGTGGCCACATAGAATACTTAGATGTTTGTAGTTGTTATGCAACCGTATGAATAAAGGTTCAGGGATGTGAATACTTTTGCGAGGCACATTTACAAAATCCCTTTTCTAGCTTGCACAAATTTTAAGACAACCTAATTTAATCAAATGAGATTTCAGATGCTATTCTATCAGCAGCAGGGTTTTGCACGTGTCATCCATTTCAATCAGGGAAAGTTTTTTCTGGAAGCATCCCTTTGGTGTTGCCTCTGTTCACACCAAACCCACGGCTAGAGGCAGGGTTATTTAACGAAGGGACAATCTGCAGAGCTTTAATCCCTTTGGATAGTTGATTTCTGAGATGTGGTCACATTGATTACAACGGAAAAGAAAATCACATACTGGAGGAACTGGAAGAACAGAACTGCGTCATTGATAAGTTGAAGTCTCCAACAAGCTTTGCTGACTCTTCCTTGTTTTTCCATCCATCCCATTGTGCTGATTCCCTGATTTATGCAGACTGAACTGAATCTCTAACTTTCAGAGGAGGCCTTTGAAGTAACTGTGCTACTTTACAGGAAGGTGCATGAGACGTGTGTCTGTGCTGGCTGAGGAGCTCAGACAAGCAGAATGTAGAGGACAAGATTACAGCTGAGGCACTACTGAGACAAGCTCATGCACTCTGATCTCTCTCTCTCTCCTCCAGATGACTTCGTTCTTAATTGAACTCCGGAATGAAATAGTGACGAAGCAAATAAAAAAGGAAAGAAAAAAATTAACAACCTGCAGGGGTTGAAAACAAGGGGAAGAGAAAGGAGGGCAGGATGAGAGATGGACCAAGTTGTCCAGGCTGAGTGTGTGTGTGGGGGGGGGTGGGGCGATGCTGCAGCAGCAGCAGCCTTGCTGTGACTCAGCACTAAATTCTGCCTTTGTCTCTCCTCTCCCTTAAATATCATATTAGTCATTGTACCAAACACATTAATAGACCTCTTCACCATCAGCTTGTCACGACGGCACACTCCATGTGATTTAGCTGTCATGTCAGAAAGCTCCATCTAAAGTGGACTGCATGTGTTTTTTAGATGGCATACAGCTGTTTGCACGCAGGTGATATTGTTGTCGTAGTTGTTCTGAAGTTTTTCAGCTGATTTAATTGTATTTTTTCAAAATTACTGTAAAACCTTTACAGTTATTTCTTTTTTATTACATCATTAAATGATGATGGTACTTCTCACTGGCATGCTAGCATGTAAACAAACAGTTTGTTGCATCTTTCTTTGAAATAGTGTTTTGATACTATTACAGTTCAGAGATTGGGGGGGATTGACCGGAGAAAATTGATCTGATTACAGATTATGTTAGCATGTTAGCCAAGTTCATTCTGGTTCTACTTTGACCAACTAAAACCTCTGGAAGCTACTTTTCTCTGATCTTGCGCTGCACCTGGTAGTGAAGGAGGGAAACTGTATGATATAGATGAAAGCAGAGAAACCACATAGACAGCAACAAATAATTTATAACATCACAGCACATATTTCTATTATTATTCACTTGGTAAAATAAAACCACCCCTCATAACTTTAACCTCAAATATTCATAGTCAGTCATAATCATGACACTGTAATATACCCAGTAGAGGGGGAGTAACATAAGGGAAGAGACAAAATATGTAAAATAAATAACTATGTAAAGTTTGGCATGAAATGTTAAAAAACTAGTTATTGTTTTCGTCTGCCTGCTGAGAGCATCCTTATAAAGCCACTGGCTTTTGTAAATTCTGCTGAATATTCATGTAACTTCTGTGTCTATATCTTGCAGGGCAGACCTAATATCAGAAGATTCCTAATATAAAGATCTTTTTCTCTTCCATTTTATTCCCCCAACATCCCTGAGTGGAAGCTTCATCAGTTTTGGAAATGCATTTACAACCAAAGCCTTCGAAATGCTTAAGATTAAAAAGAAACATGCCCTCAAATCGGTCTTTAAGTCAATAGATTTGTCACTAGTGGCTCTTTTGAAAAATACTTGCTAGAGGGCTCTTTATATTTCTTAAATCTAGCAACAAATGTAGTAAACTGGCAATGCTGCACATTTCCTCAGAGATAATTGTCAACAAACCAATCTGACTCATCTGCAGGAAATAATTCAGTGAGAAACTCATCTCCTGTGTGTTTAGTTATTCCAATTCTTTTTTATTTTTTATTTTTTATTGTAACTGATGAAAATAAAATGTTATATCAATGAATCGGCCTGTATTTAACAAAAAAATCAAAAAACAAAAACGTTCATAAACTACCTAACAGAGTCTGTCAATACAAAGTCCATCTTTAATGATAACTGCATGACTCCATTAACTGTGCATCTAGACATAGGAACACATTATTAAGAAAAATAGGTTTTTGGTGGTTTGCTGATCTGAAAAATGTGTTTCCAAGTGTTGATGATTTCTCTCAGTTCAGTGCGGGTCTGTTGAAATCCGGGTGAAAAACAACTGCAAAAAATAAAAACGACAAATATTTCAAAATTAAGAAATTCCATTTTGAAGAACTTTGGCCCGTCTATATCTAGATAGTCTTATGTGTCATTGGGAGCATAGAGGGACACTTTTTTTCTCACAACAAATAAACAAATGGATCCATAGATTTAATAAATAAAACAACTCCAGTATGACACAAAGCAGCTAATACCATAGCTGCTGTGAGTAGGGAGTAAACAGCCAGACCAATTGGGAAACCATAGGGTTTTTATGGACATTGAGTTAATCAGTTAAAATAGTTTCTAATACAGCAGCATTTATTGTGTATATGTCCTTTGATGGTACACAGTGACTATTGATGACCAGAGATTGCATTGTATCAATTATCACTTCCTTGAAATGATCTTCCTACATTTTTCATTGTCTGCAGCCTTGACTAATTTTTTCTCTTCTGCCTGTGACACTTCTTGCTTAAAAGGACTTCTCGGGACCAACCAGCAGCTCCTTACTGAATGACTATAGAGAGACTTAAAGAGAATGACAGATTTGATATCCAGTGTCCTGAGAATTACATTTTTACTGTAGTTACTGAAATAAAGCTGAACTATGATGATTATGTGGTAAAAATTAGTCTTGTTAAGCTTCTGGATGGCTTTCTTCTTGAAAGGGGGGTACAGTTATGATCCTTAGCAACTATGGCAATAATGCTTGTCTATTTGAGGGATGCTTAAAATCAAGTATTTTCAAATTACACTTTTAGTCACAAGATTGAATTTATCACTGCAGTTGATTGCAGGCAGACACTAAGAGAGCATATAAATCTCTCCATAGGGTGCCTGTTTGTTGAGTCGCCCTTTTTTTATCCTCTGTCTTTTAGTGCACACCTTTAATTGTGGAAAATGATCTCAAACAGCAAATGACAGATATCTATTGTATCAGGTATCCATCGTCGATACCAGCTGATCTGTGCAGGGTCAGGCAGAGCTTTAGCCTATCACCATCAGCCAATCACAAGGTGAAGGTGCATTCACACTGAAAGTGGTCAGTGTCACGGTCTTGGTTCTGTTTAAGTTTTCTTTTGAGTGTTCAGTTATATTTTTTATTCTTGTTTTATTCTTTCTGTGTTTTCTAGTTTATTGGGTTCATTTCCATTTTGTGTTATTCTAGTTGATTTTTGGTTATATATTTGAGTTCTTATGTATTTCTTGATTACCCTCTTCTGTTGGTCTCCTTTTCCCCTGCTCCTTTCTAGAATCCTCTGTTTACACCTGCTCCCAAGCAGCTCATTAGTCCTGTCTTTGTTCAGTCTCCTATATATACACTCCCTGTGCAATTCCTCAGTTCCTTGTCTTTTCCTGGCTCCTCGTGCATGTTTCCCTGATGACTCCAAAGTTGTGTTTTTTTTTTTTTCTGTATTTGTTATGTTGGATTTTTGGATTCCTGCCTCACTTGTCTGTGAGTAATCTATTAAACCCTCAAGAACTCCCCTCTGCCTCCTCACCTCTGCACTGGATCCTCAAAAACCACCACCAACCCTGACGGTCAGTTGAGATTACAGCTCCTTCTCACAAATGCAGCAAGGTGAATCCATCCAGCTTGCCCATCAGTTTACTTGATTCAGGTGTGTTGAACCAAGGACACATCTACAAGTTGAAGGTACTGGCCCTTAATGACTGGTATTGCCTATTCCCCAATCTACTGCTTGCTGGTATACTCCCTCTGCATTGTGTGCCCCATGGGTCACAATATATGGAAAACCAAATACCAAAAAAAGTCTGTGCTACTTAATCCCCTATGAAAACCTCGTCCAGTATCTGAGTAGTTAATGTGACACTGTAAATTTCTCAGACAATAGAAGTTCAACTTCTTTGATAAACACAACATTTTTTCACTTCTGCAAAATTGTGCCTACTCTCAGTGTGGATTTGCTTTTTCTGTGTGTTCCCCACATCTACTTTTATTCCCCAACTCTGAATACCAATTTGGACAACTTTCTTGGAAGACAGTCTTTGAATCACAGACCGTTCAGTCGCCTTTGAAGGCAGTTTAAATATAAAATGAAGTCACTGCAGTGACATCGCCTGGTGTGAATTTACCCCAACCCTGAGCCACACAGGACCATAAACCTTGCCTGTGTTCAAACCCAGAGCAATTAAGAAAAAACAATTAACTATAAGAGTAACTAATTCACATTTGAGACAGCAGAAGGAGTACCCAGAGAGAACCCACCAATGCACAGGTAGAACATCAAACTACTTGTGCATCGGGTTTTGAAACAAGGACATTCCGTCTGCATGCTATCAACTGTGTCCCCAAACATGTACATGAAATAGTTAAACCAAAAGAAGCAATGTTTAAACTGACATTTATGCATTAACATGACCAAAATACTGTAATTGAGATCTGTGGCGTAAGCATTGCTCTGCTACCCCCCCTCTTTTAAACGCTTATCTTTATATTCCCAGAGCATCTCCCTGCAGGCCTATTACATTGTTTTTGTGTTCACTGGGCAATGAGCTGTGAGCAAATAGACATCAGCAAAGGCCTGCCTGAAGAATAGGTGTTCTAAGTCCCATCCAGCCAACTGGGGGAGAGCGATATTCAATCTGATAATTGAGGCATTGATAGAATGGCGATGGGTGGCGACATTGATGAGTGTGGGACTGAAGGTCTTGTATCCGATTGTGAGGATGGCTGTCAGAGGGAGACTCACTCTGCATCGACCCACAGCTCTGCATCAGGCCAGCATGGTTTCCATGTCGGCTCTCTCCTAACACAGGTTATATTTTTATTTTGTTTGTTTTTAGCATTCTACCTTCCACTCAGATATGTTTCACCTCTTTTCTCTTCAGTCTACACAGCTCTTTTTTGTGTGTGTGTGTATTTTTATTTTTACAATTCTGCATAAATAGATTTTAATGCTGGAGTGGTGGGAAACATGCAGATCATATTTATAACAATTTGGTTGTTTAGTTCCACAAAGTGAGAAACAGTGCAGAAATAGCTAAGCGCGTCAAAGCAAAGCCGAGCAGACTGAACCCTGCGGAGAGGCTCGAAAGAGAGAGCAGGAAAACAGCACAAGTTGCAGCATAAGGTTATGTAAGTGACCGAGTATCTTATTAAGGTCCAAAAAGAGCAAACATAGAACCTGGCTAGTGTAACGTAAGGTAGTACGGAGAGAGGTGATGTAACTAAACATAAGTTAAGGAGGTGTTGGAAGTGACAGGGGTGAAGAACTGTCATGATCGAGGGGATTTTTCTGACCCACATGCAGGAAACCACAAGCAGGATTCGAAGGATCAATCTCTTTATTGAACTGAAAACAGATCCCAAGATGGGTTCAGACTGATCAGCTGCTTCAGCTGCTTTGTTCCAGAAGAAGAGCCGATCCCTGAGGGGGCTTGTGGATTGCAAAGGTGGGCTGTAAACCAAACGATGGAGAGCGGGCAGGCAGACGGAGTAACAGCGGAGCCTGGAGGAAAAAGACAGCTGGATGAGTTGGAGCACAGGTGAGTCAGCAACAACCTGACGGTTCTGATACAGATCTCTGGGAGAGTTTACTCAGGGAGAGAGGCTTGAAATTACCAACTTAGTCGGACAATCAGGCGGTGAAGGGTAGTCCAGCTGCTCCTTATAAGAGCTGCACCAGATGAGAAACAGGTGGATCACCTGTCGGGTTGGCACGCCCTCCAATTGGAGATCTGATTGGAAACCTGTAGTCTCAGCCACACACAGACACCATGACAAGAACAGACAGAAAAACAGAACAGACATGATGGGGCCCAGTGGAGCACA
Source organism: Cyprinodon diabolis (assembly GCA_030533445.1). Classification (NCBI taxonomy): domain Eukaryota; kingdom Metazoa; phylum Chordata; class Actinopteri; order Cyprinodontiformes; family Cyprinodontidae; genus Cyprinodon; species Cyprinodon diabolis. Next base: position 32,047,773 of record CM060076.1, read on the forward strand.
CACTAACATCCCTCCTGGCCAGATCACAGGAAGTGGCACGCCAAAGCCCACTGAACCCACTGTCTTAATCTGTCTTATGTGCATAGGTGGTTGTATGGAAGTGTGCATATGTGTGTCTTAATGTTTGAACAGCTGATATTTCTCTGCTGTTGCATGACTGCAGATGAACTCCGATGAGCTGAGAGTGTGTGGTAAAATGGTTGTGCATTTAGTGCTACGATGTTAAACTAATAGAAAACAGCACTGTTGCCTTATATATGTTAGCATGCTAGCATCATCACCATGCGAAGGGTAGCAAGAGGAACAAGAATGTAACTGGAAGAGACTGCATGTTTGAGCTTCATCCAATATCTCACTCAGACTGTGTGGTTTAACCTCATAAACGTCAATATTTACATTTGGAAAGCTGCATCAGTTTTCATCAATCCCTGACAATCTGATTGAACATGTCAATTTGCAAAAGGTATTTACACCTTAAGTTTTTACAACTGTTATCCTAGTATCTTACAGTTAGGTTGCTGAATAATTTTTTTAATCAGTTTCAGTCTCCAGCTGTGAAAAAAGTCTCTTTAATCACACTACCCTGGTCCTCTGGCATGATGCTGCCACCACCATGCTTAACAGTTAGTGCAGCCTTCTCTTTGACTAGTCAAACATTTTTATTATTTGATATGGTTAATGTTTTCAGCAATCATCTAAGCTTAGTCTAAACTGTGCTGTATTACTCTGAGTGTTTAAGTTTTGCAAATGTTGAGAGTATATGTTAATATATATCATGTATAATGATGAAGCATGTCTGTGGCCCTGGAAGCAGGGTGTGGAGGAGTTGGGGAATATAGGGTAAGAAGGAATGGGGAATTGGTGGTTTTGTCTGCCTAGGGTACCAAATAGGATGTGTACGCTTCTGCTCCTACAAAAGACTAATTTATTTCCATCTCAGAGGAACACCATAAGTGTTTTCTTTATTCCAATACTTTTCCAATGTGGGTAAATCCTCTTTTCTTCTTCATAGGCTCTAGTTTAGTTCTTCCATATTTCCCTTGGTTAAGAGAATCAGGAAAAGCCATTACTACAGTGAAACAACTATGCCTTACATAAGCTGGGGAAATCACTCCTGATTACCAGGAAGAAAGTGATTAGGCCTCAGCCTCAATAAGTTTAAAGCTTTTCTTACTCTCGGTTTTTCTTAACTGGACAAAATCTGAACTTATTTCAGTTTTACTGTCCATCTCCAAAACCTTAAGGCCTCCAATCTCATCTACTTCGGGGTTTTTTCTTCAGTTCCCAGAATTACAACCTTACTCTCCCCACCGACCCATGCATTCACACCTCCACCCCGATACTGCTCTGTATCTTCCCTCATCTTCATCATGTACTGCCCCATAGTATATGGATCAGCCCCTCTCCACTTCAATAACTCCTGTCTCATCACCTCCCTCCCTACCTCTCCACCAGCAGAGGCCGATTCCTGGATGACCAATAATATCCATTTCTTCTCATCTGACATGCTGACAGTTACACTTGTTTTCACAGATAGTCGACACGGCTTTGTCTGAGTGTGTGGATAATCAAACTGTGATGCAAATGCTTCACCTCAGGTCTCAGTGTCTTCCACCTTCATGTTGCTATGGAAACTGGGTATCCTCTGTATGTCACTGGTTCCCATGTTTGGTCTGGTTTCCTGCTCCTCTCTGTCGGTTCCCCCCATACGTCAGCCCTCCGCAGTCTGTGGTCGGAGGCAAACCTACCAACACAGAAACCAGCACAAGCATCTCATCTGTTGATTAAATCAATAAAGAGTGTTTCCTCTGCAACAATTTAGGCTTAATAGACATCAAATATACAAGAACAATGCAGGTAAAATCAATTAAGAAGCTTTATGATCTGATCAACGGCAGTTTAAGGTTCAAACAGAAGTGCTATTAAACCCTTTTTCATCGTAACATGGATATAAACAGCTCTTTACAGCAAAAAAGGGCAAAACTGTGAGGTCAGCATTGCAGGGCCTGTAAGCTCCGCCTCTGTGAGTGTAGCTAATTCATAGAAAACCATCAGTGATCCAATGTTGATATACTGCATACCGTAAATCCATTTGAAAAAATTAATAAATAAGTATTAAGTTAAAAACGTTATTAGGCAAGTAAAAAAGTTAAAAAGTGAATTTGCTAAGTCATAAAGTAAACATTTTCAGTTCCTGTATTGGCATTAGCATGATGTAACAAAAAGATATGTTTCTATCTTTCTTTTAGTGTCTTTCATTAATTACTTGCAGAAGCACACTCCCGACTTTTTTGTTTCTAACCAAGTAAGTAACCTGTTTTGGTAGTTACATTGACCTTGAATTTTTTTCCCTGAAAATGATTTTTTATGTTATAAAACAGTCTTCTTCTGTCCCAAAGTAACACTATAGACTTGGAAATTTTGAATCTCAAAATATTTCACTGAGGGTCCTATAAAGGGTTAAGCTTAGCGTTGGCATGCTAGCATGGTGTGTCTCTGCTCATTCTTGGCAAAAATAGCTGAAGTTCAGTCAGATTGTATAGAGATTATCTAGGAATAAAGTTTAACCCTGGATTAATGTCTGGACTGAATAAGCCTAAATACATGAAGAGGCTTCGATCTTTGGTTGTTTGCTTTAGGAAGGTGAACCTCCTGTCAGTCTGGAGTCTTCCTCTGACAGGTGTCTGTTTAGGGTAGCTGTGTCTTTAGCTTCTGTCTGTGTGGAAGAAAATCAGATCATGATGGTGCCACCACCATGTTTCACTCTAAAGAACCGTACAGGCTGCTCTCACTGTTAGACATCATGTTGTCTGCATAGGAAGCTGCTTCACATACTCCCTCTGTATTCCACAGTGGAAACCACTGATTTGGCAAAGTTTAGATTTCAATGAGTTTTGAGAGAAACTGGTCTTTGGAACGCTGAATGGATGCTTTAAAGTGCTTCCTTGTCTGTCCTTGTCTGCTTAAAGCATTGGAATCCTCAGCAACTGCACTGTTGATAAGGTATGCCAAAGTGATTAAACAATATGGTTCCAGAGCTCTCCGTGTGTGATTTATATCCATGATTTGTTTGCTAAACACCAAATAGTTCACATCTAAAGGGCAGATTATACTTCTGCAACCTCAAATGTTGCTTGGGTCTGGTCGTGAACCAGTTTTGCTGTTATACTTCTGGACCGTCAGTCTGGAATTTCTAGGGACGCACAGTAGTTTGCCACCAAAGCGCAAGGGGGAGCCTATTTAAGAACTTGCTAGACCTTAGTCACGAGAACTTCAGAGGCGCAGGCGGGAGTGTTTATCTTCCAAAACAATAATGGTCACGGAGATGGATCTAGAGTTGCTAGACATCGAAGAGGAAAAGATTCTTTTAATGGAGTTGGCAAAAAGACCGATCAACCTTTCATCATAGTTGTCCATTGTAGTTGTTCCTCGGTTTTTAAAAAATGCGCACCCCGGTACAGAATCGAGAAGGACGACCATACAGACAGCAAGAAAGACATACCAAGGACCAATTGCAGCTGCTTTTTGTCTGGACACTTCCGCTTGAGGTCTGCGTGGGTTTGTGACCGTCTGAAGCGTAGTTAGGATTTTTTTCAGGTGTGCGACGATGGAACCTCTGCAAGGGGGGCATGGTCGCACACAGAGACAGATTTGAGGGTTGTCAGAAGCATAAATAGGCCTTTAGATGAGGTATGCTGCTCATTCGATACAATGACAGAACTATTTTAGCGCGTGCAAAGTTCCTACTTGTGACCCAAGTCTTGCTGTCTAACAACTTAGAGCTGGTTACATCAGAATGGGTTCAACTTGGTTTCCAGTGGGCTCAGGGACCAGAGGGGTCACATAAAAACAAAACGGAGAAGGTGAAAGAGAAAGGAAATGGAACTGCACAAAGGATTTGAAAATGCAAGATGAAAAACAAAGAAAAATAGCTTTTTAAATGTTCAAAAGCAAATATATTTATGATAAAATTTATAATTTGAAATGTTTTAAAATGTGATATTTGAAATGCTTGTCCTCCATAAGATGGTGGTTTGGGGAATCATGATGGATCCAGAAATTAGCAGCTTGAAAATCAAGCAGTAATAGCTTAGTGATATTTGCGAGGAATTCCCAGAAACTCCCTGCAGAATGGAAAGGAAGGACGAGGCAGGGAAAGCTGTGGAGCAGCCAGTGGTTCTCCAAGGAGTTCACCCAGACTGGGAAGTGTGAGAGAGCAGGAGAGGATCTGGAACCAGCCTGGCATGTAGGAAGAAGCTATCCACATCTCAGAAGGTAAACAGAAGATACTAAAGGATTCATAGAGAACACTGGAGGAAGGACGATTAAAGAGATTTTCTATGAAAAATAAATCTTGACAAAACCTTTGTGGAGTTTCATCAGGAAAAGCTGGCAGCTGTATTTGCTCATGAAAAAATCATGCAAAGGTCACTTTATACACATTCTAGAAAACAACCAATAGCGTTCCGGCAATTTTATTTAAAGGGATCAGAGTAAAAGAGGTAGAATAAGAACATGTCTTATTTTATTGAAGAGCATAAAAGCAGCTGCACTGAAACAAAGATTGCAGTCAGGCTTTTTAAATGCTCTACTATAAGTAGAGTTTCTGGGACACGTGCACTTTGGAAAACTTAGACAACTTCTGCAAAGGCTGCCAAGTTAGCTTTGGACAGCAGGGCGCCAGGTGTCAGGATGCAGAGTCCAACCTGGAGGTCGTATCAGAAGAAGGACTGATAGAGACAATGGAAAAGACACACCGCTCACACTTAGAGTGGGACAGATATGGGATCTATCAGGGGAAAGGAGGGAAGACTGCAGTGAAACATCCAGCATGACCCTCCTCCCATTCCTCACCTTCTCTCCTTTGATCGATCAGTGGTGCAGCAGCAGCATAACAAAACTCTTGCAATAAAAATCTCTGCAGCTTTAGCCCCCCACATAGATCATCACAGCCACCTTTTAATCACCCCAACATTTCCAGCTCTTCTTTTAACCCTTTTTTAACCAAAATGTTAACAGTAAATGCAGGCTCTCCCCTTATTATCTATTTGTAGATTCCGGTTCCTTCCAGATGTTTCCCACATCATGCTGCTTCACTGTACTGCACTCTATTTTATCATCCATGAGCTCTCAGAGAACAAACCCATCACCTGCAAGGTCTCATTTTAACTCTGCAGCCTCCCTTTCCTGCACATGGTAACACCAGGAGTTCATGAATATTCGGCAATGCTTCACTCTGGCTGTTCATGTTCTCCAGTAGCATCGTGTGCCCCTCCAGCTACAGTAAACTCTAGCTCTGAATGATTCATCCTTAGCATGGAGTGGGAAAAGCTAATCAGTCAGGGGGATATGCAGAGCTTTAAGGAGAAATAGAAAAGTCCTCAGCTTTTCTAAAATCTTTTTCTTTATCAAGTCAACATGTTGTCTTTTCTAGATACATTTTGTTTGTTTCCTAAATGGAAAACATATCCAACAAACAATCTTTTGATATCATCTTCAATGTAATGATGTTCAGCAGCGGAACCGACTAAGTCTTTTAGAGTAGAATGAATTCCCCAGAGCTTTCAAAATAACCGTTGGTGTGGTGATACAAATTTTGAGAACTGTTAGATTATTGTGCAGACAGATAAAATGGATATACTTTTATTAGAAATGGTTCATTTGCAACCCTTAAGGATGTAATCAAATATGTTTGTAGAAATAGAAAAAAATGTTTCATAAATCTGTTTGTAAAAGAAAAAGTTGGCCAGTTTGGAACTTCATGCCAAACAGTTAAATAGATAGGACACATTCTCTGAAGACAAGCCTGTTAACCTTTGCCCCATTTCCCCTGAGTCCTCCTGGCCTGACTCTACGGACGCTGGATGTTTTCAGCTCTGCTCATCTCTGGTCGTGCCGGTGCTGAAAAAACTGTAATGGAGTCATTTGAAAATGTGAAAAATTGTGGTATGGAGTAAAGCCGGCTGGTGCTGGTGGAATGACTAGTAGTCATGGGTTTAATTTTGATGAAAATTGCTAATGTCTTATAATCAGCATTGAAAACATCCCAGGCAGCTCTGGATTTGACATATCAAAGAACTGATGGATAAACCCAGTAGTAAAATAATGAGTATCTGATTAAGCCAAAAGTACAAAATTTTATTAGGACAGAAATTTCAGCACCTAAACAGAAAAACCGCATCAGTATTTGGTAGATATTCCTTTTGGCAAAGATAATAACGTCATGATGCTAATGGTTGTTTGCTGCAGTTCTTTGGGAGCAGAGTGAGAGGCTTTAAATGAAACAATAAAGGCATCTTCAAACCTCATCATAACCAGTTGATTCAACAAAACATGTTGCACATTAACTCCTCCTAAAACCAACAAAGTCCCCCTTTAGTCAGTCTAGATATCCCTTAACTTAAATTCCCTGCACAGGGATGCACAGTAACCGTGAAAACCCAGAGGAATTGAAGGTGTCAGGGGTGGCATGCGAATGTCTAGGGGCCAATTAGCATCCATAGTTCCTCTTAAAAAGTGACTCCAATCCAAATCTCATAGAAGGCACCTAGAGTGCAGGCAGCAGTCGCGCTATGTCGGACTTCTATTCAGATGACCTCATTTCAACCCACCTCCATGCCCTTCTCCACCATCATAGCTAAAGCTTCATCAGAGTGTCATTCCTCCTGGACTCTTACTGCGTTCCCTGTCTCATCTCAACCGGTCCGGCAGATGACCGCCATGTTGAGCCTGGTTCTGCTACAGGTTTGTTCCCAAAGGGGAATTTTTCCTCTCCACTGTCGCTAATGCTTGACCATCATGGACAGGTTTGCTCAACCTGTGTAATCCAAACTGGACTCCCATCTTCCAGGTCCCAGAGTGATGCACTAGTATCAACTGACACAACCAACTGGATTTCTTAATACAGTTCAAGCAGACCGTCTCTCCAGCCATCAGTCATGGACTGACCAACTTCATCCTCTCCACTCCACCACCAGTTTCAGGCCTGGGGAGGAAACATTGCTATTATTTACTCCTGTTTATGCATATCAAAGCAATTTCTGCGCTGTTTTCTGCAGAAGTCTGAGCGCCAAACACTTAAGTAACTGTAAAAATAAAACTCTTCTAATTGTCTTTTCTTTCTGTGTGTTTTTCAGATTTTAAGACAGAGTTTAGCTGTTTTCAGTTATCTTTAATATCTAAAACAAAATTCAAATTGTATGCAGGGCAGAGGAATTCAGAAGGATGCTGCAGCTGTAATCCATCCAGTGAGATGGTCCTCATATCTGTTTATAGTTTCTATCCCAGGCTGCCAATGTGAGCCAAGGCCCTGTTTACCACGCAGCATTATCGGTCTCAGTATGAAAAACAAATCAATATCTTTATATTAAAGGTTCCAGGCCTGCAGCAAATTGGAATCAACGGCTCAGAAGGATAAGAAGGTTTATTGCGTTGCTCAAAATGCTCTCATTAATAATGAATTGCTCCAAAATACAAATGAAACATGTCATACATTCCTGCTATTTGTACAAGAATTGTGGGCAAACTGAGGAGAAATGCTTGCACATATATCCTCCTCCTGGACTGCTTCATCAATAATTCATGGTACAACAGCATCTGTACAAGCTGCCATTGTCTTTGCTTAGCACAGCTTTACCACACAATGCTACTGTGTTTCCAGTTAGCAGCTCTCTGCAGTTTTACACTCGGTATCTAGAGGAAAACACTGAGAAATAAGCTACTGAATAATAATATTTAAACATTTTGATTTAAGTCAGGATATAGCTATTATACAGTGCCTATCAAAAGTACTAACCAGGGATGTCAGGTAAATAATCCTTACTGTACTTCAGTTGGTATATGTATTTAGTTTTTTATGGACTTTTTACTTTTAGTTTCTCCAATCCAGATAGTTACTGTTATACATATTAATGAAAGTTTAATGTAACAACTGAAAGAAAACAGGGAAAATCAAGAGCCTGAAGAAAATCTGAGCAGTTGGAGCCCAGTTAGTTCTGATAGAGACATGGATGGAGACAGAGGGACTGCAGAGGGACTGCAGATGAGGGATTCTGAGGTAGAATAAATTCATCCTCTGTTAGATTTTACATTTTACAATTTGGTTATGTGTTAATTTAACCCAAATGCTGTTTGCAACTTTACAGCAGTAAATACAGAGGTGTTGAAGTATGTAGCTGATCATGAAGCATTTCTGCTGAGTTCAGTCTATATTAATAGTCTGTCATTTTATTTATTAAGAAGAAAACTAGACAGTCAGTATCTTTTTCTCTCTCTCTTTCAACTCAGCGATTTGCTCTCAAACAGTTTGTCAAAATAATAAGTTTTGTACCTTAAGGTAAAAAACAACAGATCTTGCACATTTTTAGTAGTATCTGCAGTACTTTTAAAGCATCTTGTGTTCACACACCTGGACTTTATCACATTACCACACCATGTGTACCATGTACTTTATTGGGCAAGGCAAGTTTTTTATACATCACATCCCATAGACACTTACACACCAGTAGCATGACAATTCAAAGGGCTCTACATGAGATAAAAATAGAAGGAAAAAAGTACGTTGCAGAGATGTAGAGGCAGAGGTGGGTAGAGTACCCAAAAACTGTACTCAAGTAAGAGTAGCACTACTATAACATTACTTTACTCAAGTAAAAGTAAATAACTATTCTGTAAAATGGCTACTTGAGTCCTGAGTAACTGATAATAAAATCAGATTTAATGTTTATAAATAATGCTGGCAAACAGACTTTTTGTGTAAGTTCTGGTATTTTAAAGACTCAGATGCATAAAAACTAGAAATAAACGTTGTGAATATAAAAGAACATATTCATGCAGAAGAAATACTTTTACCATTTTTTTTTCAACATAAAACTCAGAAAACCAATCCTTACAATGAGAACTGTATGTATGTTAGAACAGGGTAACAAACTTCCACTGTTAATATCTACTGTTTACTGTATGTTTACCTGATTTTGGAATAAATTAAATTGCTTACAGAGGACAGAGATTTTATTCATGTAGGAGTAGTGATAAGAATAATAGTCAGGTAAAAGTAAGGAGTACATTACAGTAAATCTACTCCTAAATATATATATATATATATATATATATATATAAAATTCTTACTCAAGTGAATGTACCTAATGACTGCCCACCTCTTTGTAGAGGCAACACACATAGTTTTAAAAAGTGACAAATTAAAACAGGAGGTGTCATGATCCTGGCCCTGGCCTTAATTACTCATTTCATTCCCCTGTCTAACTCTGCCCATTTTTTTTTCCATTACTGCTCATGTGATCCACCTGCTCCTGTCTCTATTTAAGGTGCCTGCTACCAGTCATCTTGGCCAGATTATTCTGTCACAGCTCAGAACAGAGGACCCAGTATTAAAGGCATGGCATAGATGGCCTGGATTTCCCTTTGGAACCTCTTCGGACTTCTAATCTCCTGTTTCTGAATCCGAAGCACTTCTTTGACACCAGCTTTGGCTTTGCCCTCTGGATTATCCTGCCTTCCTTCATCTACCTAGATCTGACCTCCTGCCAGTGCTGTAGTAAGCTTCAGTGTCTGCACCTCTCTGTGCGGCAACCGCTGCGTCTTGTCAGCCAACTGGCTGGAATCTACCACATTCTCTGGGCACGGCCCGAATTGTTAAACCAGGTTAGTGACTCACAGGTTTATAATCATCCTCCATAAGATTATCCTAGTTGCTAACTTGTGTTTCTCTCCTGCAGAAGTTCCTGCCTTAGACACCCAAGCTGCTGTTTCTGCAGTTCCGTTATATAATATAAAATGCTTTTTGAGTAATCACTCTGTCTGTCTTGTCTTGAATACTGGGTCCTCTTTTCTGAGCCATGACAGAAGGATTATATATATATATATATATATATATATATATATATATATATATATATATATATATATATATATATATATATATGTATATACACTCACCGGCCACTTTATTAGGTACTCCATGCTAGTAACGGGTTGGACCCCCTTTTGCCTTCAGAACTGCCTCAATTCTTGGTGGCATAGATTCAACAAGGTGCTGGAAGCATTCCTCAGGGAGTTTGGTCCATATTGACATGATGGCATCACACAGTTGCCGCAGATTTGTCGGCTGCACATCCATGATGCAAATCTCCCGTTCCACCACATCCCAAAGATGCTCTATTGGATTGAGATCTGGTGACTGTGGAGGCCATTTGAATACAGTGAACTCATTGTCATGTTCAAGAAACCAGTCTGAGATGATTCCAGCTTTATGACATGCAGAGATGGCAAAAGTACTGACTTTCCGTACTTGAGTAAAAGTACAGATACTTGTGTTAAAAAATACTCTGGTAAAAGTGGAAGTACTGATTAAACTTCTTTACTCAAGTAAAAGTAACAAAGTACAGGCTTGTAAATTTACTTAAAGTATAAAAGTAAAAGTAGAAACCACTTTTTTCATGCCGTTGCCTACATTTTAAATGGATGTCTGCCAATAGGACTAGATCTCCGTTGTGTTCATTTTCAATCATCTCGTCGTCCATACTACTATGCTAACGCCACCGCCACCAAGCTGCAATGATTTGCAGCGAATGAATACCGCCGAATCTGTCGATTCATCTTGTTGTGGTGCTTCAAATGCAACGTGGATTCCCATCCAATTAGATTGAATTTGGTATTGATGACGTGAAAAATAATAACGGTAACTCCATTGAAATGATTCAAAACTAAAGTAACGAGCCAATTTTTTAAAATGTAAGGAGTAGAAAGTACAGATATTTGTGTAAAAATGTAAGGAGTAGAAGTAAAAAGTCGCCATAAAAATAAGTAGTAAAGTAAAAATATCAGAAAAATCTACTTGAGTACAGTAACGAAGTATTTGTACTTCGTTACTTCCCATCTCTGATGACATGGCGCATTATCCTGCTGAAAGTAGCCATCAGAAGTTGGGTACATTGTGGTCATAAAGGGAAGGACATGGTCAGGAACAATACTCAGGTAGGCTGTGGCGTTGCAACAATGCTCAATTGGTACCAAGGGGCCCAAAGAGTGCCAAGAAAATATTCCCCACACCATGACACCACCACCACCAGCCTGAACCGTTGATACAAGGCAGGATGGATCCATGCTCTCATGTTGTAGACGCCAAATTCTGACCCTACCATCCGAATGTCGCAGCAGAAATCGAGACTCATCAGACCAGGCAACGTTTTTCCAATCTTCTATTGTCCAATTCCGATGAGCTTGTGCAAATTGTAGCCTCAGTTTCCTGTTATTAGCTGAAAGGAGTGGCACCCGGTGTGGTCTTCTGCTGCTGTAGCCCATCTGCCTCAAAGTTCGACGTACTGTGCGTTCAGAGATGCTCTTCTGCCCACCTTGGTTGTAACGGGTGGTTATTTGAGTCACTGTTGCCTTCTATCAGCTCGAACCAGTCTGGCCATTCTCCTCTGACCTCTGGCATCAACAAGGCATTTCCGCCCACAGAACTGCCGCTCACTGGATGTTTTTTCTTTTTCGGACCATTCTCTGTAAACCCTAGAGATGGTTGTGCGTGAAAATCCCAGTAGATCAGCAGTTTCTGAAATACTCAGACCAGCCCTTCTGGCACCAACAATCATGCCACGTTCAAAGTCACTCAAATCACATTTCTTCCCCATAATGATGCTCAGTTTGAACTGCAGGAGATTGTCTTGACCATGTCTACATGCCTAAATGCAGAGTTGCCGCCATGTGATTGGCTGCTTAGAAATTAAGTGTTAACGAGCAGTTGGACAGGTGTACCTAATAAAGTGGCCGGTGAGTGTATATATATATATAAAAAAAAAAATATGGTTGATACATTTAAAAAAATATATATAAAAAAAAATAGGTAAATGAAATAAAGTCAGACCGGAACCTCAACTAATAATGTTTAGATTTCTGGAGCATAAGAACTAAATATTATTTGGGACGCTATGTAATGTAAAATATTACATAGCCTTCAACTGGTTTTGAATATAAAAATCTAAAAGGTCTGCCATGTGTTTGTTATCACCCGTATTGACCTTAATAAGGACACCTCCACATAAATTCCATGGCTCAAACTGTGTGCAGAGGTCATAACTGGTACATGGAGATAAATTAAGATTCTTTCATTTTCCACTAAAGGTCCATGAAACAAAACATTTCATAGTTCCTCTGTTTCTAATTTCATCTGAGTTGTGCAAAGCTACTATTATATCACATATATGACTAGAAAACAGATAGGATTAATCAGGGAACAAGCAGAGAGGCCCAAGGTGACTTTGGAGGAGCTGCAGACATCCATGACTCAGATAGGATAATCTGTCTGTTCAACAATTTGAATTTGGTACTCTGCTCAGATTAGGGAAGAACCAGCATTTTTTGGCCTACATGCAAAATCATTTTGGGGGTGGGGTGGTGGGGTCAGACAGTTCCACTGCAGCAGGGATGTTTTCTGCAGCAGGACAAGCTGCTCAGAGCTGATGCAACAATGGATGGAGCTAAATGCAGGAAGATCCTAGAAGGAAACCTGTTAGAGACTTTAATGTACTTGACACTGTAGCAAAGGTTCACTTTTCAGCAAAAAAACAACCCAAAATGAATGAATTGAGCGGCAGTAAGGTGGGTTAGATCGAAGCATGATCATACTTTTTAATAGCTCAGTCAAATTCTAGACATAAGTCCGACTGAGGACTGCAGGAAGATGCTGAGTTTGACCTATTCTACACAGAAAAATGCCAAACCTATCACTCTCCATATCTACCAAAATGAAACAGTAATTCTCCAAATTGGTCAGACAATCAGTTTAGTTTTCACAAAGCATACCCCACCTGGTCTGAATACAAAGATGTTTATGTCTGTATCTGCAAAAAGAAAAAAAAAAAGTTTTCCTTCATTTCATATTTATTCACCACTTTATGTTGGCCTATAAAAAAACAAATAATAACTTGTTTAGTATTATGAATCTTAAGACATTGCTCTGTTCGGCACACGCAACATGCAGAATTTGTGTGCCAATGCATTTTAGCTTCAGGATGTTTTCTTTTGATCACATGCATGCATGAGCACATCTGCGACTTTGTTCATGTGAGCTTTATGTAAGCAACGTTACGGCAGTAAATAGGGAATATTACCCCACTATACAGTGAGGTACAGGGGAGTATTAAAACCTTTTATTGTGAGTTTGTGTGTGCGCATCTCGGGGGGCTGTTTTGGGAGGCGAAGGCTTCGTATTGCTGAGTAAGCGGTGCAGGTCCATAGCTTGGAGACTGCAGTGCTGCTGGCTGCAGCCCACATTGATTGTAGCTCAAACTGATGCTAAGCAGAGAGGAGGGGGGAAAGCAGAGAGGAGGGTGAAGAAAAGCTCTTAAACAAGGAACATTTACCCCAGATATTCTCCATAAGTCAAGGTAAATTCCTCCTCTCCAGTAGACCCATTCACATTTTCATAAATCTAAATAGCTCCACCAGCCTAAGCCTGATAAATCTGAACATTTAATATACAAACATCTTAAGATGTGACACATAGACAGGACGGTTTCTAATGACAGTAATGAATTCTTTGGTTCAAACTGACCCATATAAATCTTTGGAGTCTGAAAGCGTATCAACAGACCCAAACGGCATGCACACAGGCATACTGCATGACCATATAAGCCTGAGCCCACGCCCTGGCAGACCCACTGCGTCACAGAGTCAGCAGCCAGCCTTGTTTATTCCCTCTAACCTGTGTGGCCACTGATTGTACTAGAAAAGCCCTCATCTTCTCCTCCCGCCCACTCCTCTGCTCTTCCCCCTCTCATTCCTCCATCGTGCTCCCTTGCCATCGTCTGAGTCACCCTCTGCTGTTCTCTCTCTCTCTCCAGTTTTCTTCTCCCTCCATCTCCTCCCTTTCATGTCCCTTTGCCTTCCCAGTCCCCACTGTAGATGCTCTTCCTCACTCATCAGCTGTCATCATGAATTGCCCTGCTGGGCTTTTACACTGGTTTTGTACTTCCTTTTCACCATCTCTGGTACTCTTTCAGCATATCCTTACAGATGTGTGTGCCTTTATATGTCCTTTCTCTCTCCCTCTCTATTCACAGCCTCCTCATGACTCTATGTATATTTGATAAAATCCTCGGCATAAATTTCAAACCTCAAAGCTGTCTCCCTCCACCTCCTCTGCCTGTATTTTTTCATTATATAACTGTGTCCCAAAGGACCTTCGAGACACTGCTAACTAATTTCATTTTGCGATGGTGCTGATGATGATGAGTGTGCCTCTGTGTGTTGTTTATCACAGAAAGTGGCCTCCATTCCTGAGGTTATTCCTTATATGCACATCAAAAAGAAATAAAATGCAAACAGTGAGAATGAGTCCTGCACCTGAGGTGGATATTAAACAAAAGGAGTGAAGGTGCAGTCTTTTCTGATTTTTTTCCAAGTAAATTTAATGATTGTGCAAAAGATTTGTACCCTGTAGTCACCATAGCGATGCATGTGAGAGCAGCAAAAACTCATGGCTGCCATTTTGATCTCTTTCTGTGCTAGAAGAAAGAGCTCCCTCCAAGTATTTTCGTTTTTTTTATCTAACAGCCTAATAAACAACCAGACCTTTATAGTCCTAGGGTTGTCTAACACTACCACCTACTGGACAAGACATAGGGCTGCAAAAAGAAAAGCCTACCACAGAATTGGTGCTACTGCATTAACAAGAACCTCTAAAGTGTCATCTCACTGTCTTGGAAGATTAGGGTTAAAGAGGAAAAACATGTTTTTATATGGTCAAATCTGAATGAACACACTAACTCTGATATAACTATATGTAAAAAACAATAGAGAGTATCTAAGAACAGCAATGTGAATACTAAGCAACACAAGAGCCTGGCCTTTATGAAGGAGTGGCAAGAAGACAACCATTATTGAGAGAAATCATGTGGAAGAAGGTGTTCTAAAGGAATGAGAGCAAAGTAAAACATAATGATAAGTGCTGCAAAGAGCGGGTGCTGAGTTTGTTGAACACTCCATCCCTACAGTCTAACATGGTGGTGGTAGAATCATGCTGTGGAGGTGCTTATATCCAGCAGATAAAGAGAGGATGCTAAGAGCTGATCAATGGTTCATAATACTGGGTAATGATGGAAGGAAACCTGCATAAAACACTGCAAAAGGCTTAAGCATGGCGGAGGTTCACTCTGTGCATAGTGCATTGGTTTGGTCAAAGATTTTATTGTTGCTCACCGCTCAATATGGCCGAGTCTGTAGAGGTGCACATTAGCAAATATACCTGCAGCTATAAATAATGTATAAAGTGGTTCTAAACTGGAATCAGAAGCTTAATTCCTTTCAATCTGAATTTATTTTTACTTTTGCAAATGGACTCTTTTATTTTCAGTAATTCATAATGATAACAAAACTACACAAAAGCTTAAAAAAAATAAAAATGAAAGGGCATAAGTATTTTGGTAAGGGACTGCTATAAACAAAAGACACAGGGAAAAAGAACACTAAAAGGTAATTTTATTCTAAAGATTAATCACATTCCCATCATCTCAATGCTTTTTGTCATTCAGAAGCTAATAAAGCCCCAAAGCTCTGGAGACAGAAGAATGTTATTTGTCTTATTATATGTCAAGTATGATAAAAAAGTAGAATAAAGTAATCG
The DNA here is from genome assembly GCA_030533445.1 of Cyprinodon diabolis. NCBI lineage: Eukaryota > Metazoa > Chordata > Actinopteri > Cyprinodontiformes > Cyprinodontidae > Cyprinodon > Cyprinodon diabolis. The sequence goes on from CM060076.1 coordinate 32,063,416, forward strand.
ATAATGATGACAACATAAGATGAGTTACATTATTATGACACTTGTCTCTGTCTCTGGCTTTCCTCCTGTTGGGTCTTTGGTTTGATTATCTCCAGGATCCTGGTCTGGAAGCGCTGGCTGACAGGAATCAGCAGGTCATCAAAGTCGACCTCCAGGGTTAGACGCTCCTTTCGCCTCTCTATGTTTGACATCAGCTGGCTGCTGTTGGGCGGTTCACCCCAGACCTGAGACAAAAAGCCATCAGGTTTAAAAAGGACTTATGTATAAATAATCAAAATAAATCTAGTATTTATAGCTCATTGGATCTGCTGGCAGATCAACATAATCAAACCTACAGTTTTTGGCACAAAGCTGATATCCACTCTGTTGGTTTTTCCTGCAGTGATCATGCTGTTATGGAGGACGATGTTCTGCGAGGGAATCTGTGTGGGGGTCCTCCCTGGAGTCCTGCTTGTTGTCCTACTCTGCATACCCCCCTCTGTAATAGCCACCTAAATGGATCAAGACAAAGTGATGTAAAGAACAGAATCTCAGGGTTTAATTTAGTAAAAGATGACGTTCAGATTAATATTACATCTGACGTAGAAAGAAACAGAAGTGGTTGGAGTAGTCAAAATTGCACTTAAGGAAGAGGAGAACTACTTTCTCATATTTCAAAACAAGTAAAAGTAAAAAGTAACCTGTATTAAGAATTACTCAAGTAAAAGTTAAAAAGTATTCAGTAAAAAGGCTACTCAAGTACCAAATAACGGATTTACTTACAAACCATAATCATGACAATTAATTTATTTTTGTTTGAGTTATAACACTTTATAAATCAATAGTTATAGTATGTAAGAATAGGTTAAATTACAGTATGCTGTTTACTTTATTATCACTCTGGTTCCAAATGACATGGAAGCCTTATCATATGGAAAATTACATTTATCCAACAAGCCTTGTGTACAAAAAGGAAAAAAGTGTCTCAGTGGTGCATATGTTTAAAACAAACTGGTTTTCATTAAGTGTAGTTATTCAAAATCAACGGAGCAGCCAGGAATTTGAGTTTATTTTCACTCAAGAAAAAACACAATGCTGCAAAACTCTTCCTAAAAGTTTTTTTCTTTTTGTGTTCTAAAAGTTTCTCAAGTAAATTAATTAGTTACTACCAATCTCTGGAAAGAATAGAAAAGTTATTCTGTTAAATTTGTGTTTACTGTTTAAAACAACAAGAAAACTCATTGGATGGCATAAAAAGGTTGAAAAACGTCCTTATTAGTTTCAGAATCAAAACATTAAAGGTCCAAATAACAAAAAAACAAAAAAAAAGTCAAACACACACCAGCTTCGTACAAATCCTTTAAAAATAAAGATAAATTCCCGATATTTTAACATTAGTATCAACTGAACTAGTCCAGAGTCTTTTATTGTCCTTTTTTAGCATCTTTCCTATTACCAATACAGAAGAACTAATGATAACCTTAGCGGTCCTTGCCTGAAGACGAAGAGCCTTGATCTTCCTCAATCTTCAGCTGCTCTGACTCTACTCCTCTTCCTCGTTGCTGAGCTGCAGTGCAGCTAATTATCTGCAGCAGTATATCAACCAGGTTGTGCTTTGCATCGATTTCACTGAGTTCCTGGGTCTGCTTCAAAGTAAATCATCTGTAAAAGTTGCTCTCTGTTCAGTTAAGCACTGATACCAGCTGCTCTAACATTCAGAGGAGTTTTTACTGCATGAGCGATTAGAGCTATAACTATCTGCACTTTAATTAATTGGAGTATTTTCACTTGTAAAATCTATTATTGTGATTTAATTCAAAAAGAAAAACTTAATAGATTCATATATTTGTAGATGATCTTGTAACGATCTTGGTTCTGTTGTTTTTCTTTAAGTTTTCTGTTTCAAGTTTAGCCAGGTTTTTCATTGTTTTCTAGCTTTTTTGGTGTGTCTGGGTTCATTTAAGTTGCTTAGGTTTTTCTGTCTGTCCTCTGCTGCCTCCTTGTGTTCTTTTCCCTTGGCTTCCTCGTCAGCTCTAATCACACCTGTTCCCTATCAGCTCGTTAACTCTACCTTTGTTCAGTCAGCCATAAATACTCTCCCTCTGCAGTCCCTCTTCGCTGGTTCCTCGTCTTACCTTTCCTCACCCTGGCTCCTTGATGGTTTTCCCCTGATGTCTCCATGGTTCTGGTTAGTGTTTGATTTTTACGTTGGATTTTTGGATTCCTGTTTTTGTTTAACATTTTTAAGTTGGATTTTTGGATACCTGTTTTTGTTTGCCTGAACTCTCATTAAACCCTCCAAGAACTCACCTCTGCCTCTCAGCTTCTGCTTTTGGGTCCAATCTAAAAACTTTAAACCAAATCGTGACAGATCTTACTATAAAGCGTTTAAGCGTTTACTGCTGTCTGAAAAGGGTGTCATGTAACTAAAATGTACTCATAATAGATTTTAAAGGCTAATTTCTGGTAAGTATGAAATGAACATTTCAGTTTACTAGAAAATTAGTAAGTTAATTGAGATCAATAAAAAGTGATTCAAACATAAAAGTTTAGCTACAGGCAGTGAAGCCATGACAGTCCCTGACACCCTCCACCAAGGTGGGCGGTCTTTGCTAAAAAGCCAGCTGCTCAAAGATTATCTGTCTTTATGTAAATCAAAGGAAAGTTTAGTGGAAGGAAAATCCGTAGTAGAAAAAAGTGAACAAATGATGCATGATTTTGAAGAAAATAAGATAAAAAAAGACTGGGGGACATCAAAGAACTAGAGCTTATAGATCTTAAAATTCTCATTACTATCAATATTAATATAGAACAACATTCTAATTTCCTAAGAAAAAGTGGGGATTATATCAGCTGTAAGCAAGAATCATCAAACAGAAGCTAATCATTTAACTCAACAAGGAGAGAATTAATGTGAGTTCAATTCTAAAATTAAAAACTGTATAATTCATTGAAATGTAGCAGCTTCTCCTCATTTGATCACTTATATCGAATCATTTCCATGAATCAATGTATTTATTTGTAAATTATATCTTGAAACGGATTATATGAAAAGTATCAGTTAGAACCCTGAAGGAGTATCTTTAGAGTTAATACAGAACCAAAAATGTATCCTAATGTATCCAGCAGAAACCACTCTAAGGAGTGTGTATAAAAGCAAAACTTGCCTCCAAACTGTTGGAAATCCTTAAAGGGAGAAACATAAGCAGCTGTATGTTTTTAGAAACAAGGTTCTACGTGATCTTAAGCGTTGATAAGCAGACCACAGAACAGGCTTTGCTAGGTAACTGGCTCAGAGGCGTAAGCTAGACTTACAAAGTAATGAAAAACAGATGGACATTCCCCCTCCTTTCTATATTTTCCAAGATTTCCTCTAATTAATTTTTTTTTTTACTTGACTCTTCTGTTGGGAAGTTAGTCACTGAAGGTCCTCCTCCAGTCTTAGACAGCTCTTATGCTACTTTCACACCGCAAGCAGCAGAAGCAGGAAAAACGCTCGAGCTGCTTTATTTTTAATGCTAGTACAAGTTTAGTTCTGATGCGCGGCTGAAGCATCTTTGCTGGGGTCGAAAAGTGGGTCTGATGCGCGTTAGGAGGAGCTACCCTATCATTTCTTTGCCTGTAACAATGGCAGCTATATTTGCTGTGATCAGTGGGTAAAAAGTAGTTTTAATATGTTTTTAAGTGAGAAAGTCCAACTGAAAACTTCCAGATTACAATCCTGTCTTCATAAAATATTTCATTGTTGGAGCCGCTTAGACCCCTGAACACCTGCTCTGTCACTAGGAATCCCGTTCAGCAGCAGCCTATGGCCCGGTCGCCTCTTAGCGGTTTGCCGCTACTGGTCGCTGCTGGAAGTAGATGTTAGTGTTTTTTACATACGTAATCCAAACTGCAAGCAGCAGAACAATAAAATTAAACATATTTTGCTTGCAGATTTTGACATTTTAAGTTAATTTAGGCGTTAATAAGCTGTTTTAGTGATCATAGCTCTCTGCATCAGCAGTGCTGTATCCGTCTCCCCGCCAGCTCCCAGATCAGCTTCTCTGATTGGTTGATATGGCACATCGAGCAGCTAAAGTAAAATTTTTCCAACTCCAGCAGCTGCTGCTTCTGAAGCACGTCGAAGTGCGTCAGATGCTCAGAAGCTCGTGAGGCGCTGATTCTGCTGCTCTAGATTCACTGCAGGACCTTTTGCTGCGCCAAGAGCCGCACCAACCATTAACTTTGCTTGTAAACTAGCTGCTTCTGCTGCTTGCTGTCTGAACGTAGCATTAGACAGCCTTAGAGTGTAACTCCCTATCTTTACATTTGCAGTCTATCAGATATGACTGATCTTGATATAATTAATAAAAAAACAATCAGCATGTAAAGTGGTTGTTATGGAGACTTGGTGATTAAACATTTATATCCCAGAGCAGCAAAAAGCAATCATTACTAATCAGAAGCTCCTAGATAGCACGATAAACGAGTTGAGAAGAAATAAAAATAAAAGAAATGCTTTAGTTCTATTAACTTTAAAGAGGTTGTTTCAGGTTGCAAAAACTATACTACTAGTAATTTTGTTAACAAATAAAATTTTTTTTATTATGAGTGATTTTCTTCCCTGATCAATAAACACAATGAATGTGACTTTTATGTGCTGTAACTGAAGATGAATTTATTAGCAGGCTGAGCAGATTTTATTGGTCTAAAAGCTTATTTAAAAACATTATTAATATTCTGCAGATCTTTACCTCTACAGATAACATTTACTTGGTCTTGCTTTTTTAGTATTATTTTGTATTTCTTATGTCTACTTGTTTTACAGTTTTTACATGTACATGTAAACGCTAGTCCAAAGGTTACTGATTTCTGATTTATCATCATAAAGTAATTTAATAAAATGTAGTTTAACCAAATAATGTTTTATTTAGCTCTTAGAATTAGCATTGGGAATTGGTTATAAAACCACATTTGCTCTGAATGAGTTAAAAGCTCATTTGATCTCAGTCCAAATTCTTCAAGATAAACTTTGGTTCTTGAACAATAATCAGTGCCAAACTGTGATACCATTGCATCAGACTTTCTTTGTGTCCATGGTAGCTTAGTTTATTTGAGTTCAGTTTTAACTGATTGACTCAGTCTAATCATTTTTGCTAATAAATTCAAATATTTTGAAAAAGGACTTTTCTGAACATATCCCATCTATGTGCACAGTTATCTGTTTGACCATGATTTGACCTCGATTCACCCGTTCATTTGCTTGTCTAACCAACAGCCACTTTGGTTTGTTCACAGAACAACATCGGACAGTTTGAAAGTTATTTGATTAAATAACATATTTGCGTTTTGACTTCCAGTTAGAGTTGGTGAAATTTAGCTTGAATGAATTCACTGCATCCTTGCATGCAGGAAAAGAAAAATCCTTATTCAGTTCTGTGGCTTTCAAAGCCTTTCGGTCAGGAAACATTTCATAAATGATTAATAAGTATCAGTGTTTAAAATCATACATTAAAAACAAAGCTTTCATGCAGAGGATTTTAATGTTTTTTTTTATGTTGCGCTCTGTTAAAGAACGGAGCTACTTGTGTACCTTCTGTTTAGCCTGTTTAACTTTGGCTGCCTCTGCTTTAGCACTTTTAGCTGCGGTGAGAGAGTCCATCTTGTTTTGTATCAGCTGCACTATCTGTGGGTCACCAAACTTTATGGCCATTTCAAGGCAGTTTTGTCCTGAAAGGGAGAAAATAAAGAGTTGAATAATTATTGATATTTTCATGAGCAGTGCTTTTCCTGTGCTTGTCAAGAACTGTAAGTCAAGGTTAGGTTTATCTGTTATTCTAGTCATGTACCCTACTTTTGTCTATTAAAGAGGAATTATGCAGTAACATACAATCTATCAACGTATTGCACCAATAATACATAATTGAAACAGTTGAAAGTTTTAAAAAAACATATCTTTTTTTTCATCTAAAAGTAGCTTGGAGGAACTCTGACCTTTCTTGGTTTCTGCATCGACTCTGGCCCCTGCCTTGATGAGGAATTCCACACATGCGAAACGGGAGCTCTGAATGGCTCTCATGAGTGGCGTGCCATCGCTGAGAGCCTTCGCATTGACTGCAGCCCCTGCCTTTACCAAAAGCTCCATAATTTCCAAATGTCCCGCGTGAGCCGCATGGTGCAGGGGGGTCCAAAGGAACTGGTCACACAAGTTTACATCGGCCCTGTCAGACAGGAGCTTACTTTTAGTTAGGCCTCATCACTAACAAGAAATTATTCTAATCTGCTCGTCAGGTAGGATAAAACATCTTTCAGCTTTTATGACACAGAGCCGTTCAGATTTCATATAACTGAAAACTGAGCAGAAGCGTCCATGTTGAGGCGCTGGACACCTTATTGATGCTCACAATGCATTTGGAGTGAGCTCATCTGCTTGCAGGGAGCATTGATGCTTCTTGCATTTTCATCATAATTGTGTAAAGCCCTATTTGCATTTGACAAGATGTATTACTCAGGACACTGGGAGTCCATCTGGGGGAAGCATTGATATTTCATCTATCAAGCCATCAGCAGGTCCCAGCATTTATGCTCTATAAGGAGTCCAGTATTCAGTTATATTGAATAGACCTCATTAATCATAACAGCATCAATAGCAATGGTGTTTTCTAGCCACAACGAAATCTAACAGTTCACAGGACATATTTATAATAAGTATAAAGAACAAGTTGATAGAAACTGATTTTTGCTCCCTTAGAGTTTTTAACTAAACTCAGCGTTGTTGTTGTTTTTATGGTTCATTCACTTAAATACTTTTTTGTCCAGAGTCCATTATTTCCGAACTTTACTCCTGCTTGGAAAAGTTCTTCCTTCCAGCTCTCATGCAGGGATCTTTGGTCTAGCTGCAACCGTAGATTCCCTTCTGTGTGGCGACAAACCACCACTTAAATGTATGACCACCAACTTTTGGGTTAGAGTCAGAAAGCTAATATCTTACTTTTATTAATTGTAACAAGTGTTTCTTTGATTTGGAACTGCATCTTTTGAGAATTGTGGTTGGATTGCTAATACAATTAATTGTCCATCCTTTTGATAAATTTTGAACTATTTGATATGTAAAATCCTTTGTATCTCTTTTTCTTTTGCAGATTACGGAAAAATGAATAGTCACTTCAACTTTTATCAAAGCCTAATCTCTAGAAGAGAAGTCTGTTACTCACCCCTTGCTCAGAAGGTACTGAGCCACCTCATAGTTACCACTGGAGCAGGCCTCCATCAGCGGGGTCTTGTAAAATTCATCCGGAGTATCCACAGGCACGCCCTGACTGAAGGCGAGGTCCAGAGACTCTAAATCTAAATTCCTCACACAGTAGTTGATGTTGATGTAAATCTTGTTTTGCTTCGTTATGTACCACCATGAGTCATTGACTATGGGATGCAGCGGCGGGTGGTCAGCATCAAAGCGAAGGGTATCTGAAATGTTGCCGTACTTCTCAATCATGAAGTGAGGAGGGCCTCCATCGGGTCGCCTGGGCTGGAGCTCTGGTACGAGGGTGCAAATAGGCAAGGGGGGAACAAACTCACCCTTTGTCTTCTTCTTACCTCCCTTAACTCCTTTTTCTCTCTTTAACTTATGAGGCATGAAGGCAGACAGCCGGAAAGCTTTCTTGATGTATTTGACGCCTTTGATAAAGTCGTTCACATTGATTTTGCCCTCTCCTGTCTTGTTGTGGGCCGAGATGATCATCTGGAGCTGGTCTGGTTCAACCGGAGCGTTTAGCTTTACCAACACAGACATGAAGGTCTCTGCGTCGACTGTGCCCAACTGTTCTCCAAAAGCTTCCTGTAATTCCGCCTCAGACTCATTTGACCAATCATGCAGGGTCAGGGCCCACAGACTTGACATCAATGTGCTACTGTCCGCTCCCTTGCCCGTCCCATGTTGTTCCTTGCCCTTCCCATGTGGTTTCTTGCCCTTCCCATATTGCCTCTCTGCTTTCCGCAGCTCCTTGGCTGCTGCTTTGTGACCGGAGGCTTTGGCAATCTGATGCGGCAGCAAATCGTCCTCGTTCTTCACTTTAGGGTTACAACCTAAACACACAGCAGACTTCAATGAATATGAAAAGAAGCAGTTGTATTACCTAATTTGATTTGAGGCTGCGCTTGCAGCTCCATATTCCCCTGTTTGATGTGAGTTCCCTGCATCAAAGCAGAGATATAAGCTTGCAATACCAACAATAGAAAAAGAGTAATTTCTTCATTTTGTAACCAAAATCCTTAAAGCCCTGGAGGGCTTGTTAAGAGACCTAACTTTTCACCCAAAGATGAAGAAATTCTTCATTTTATTGCATTGAAATTGAAGAGGGGTTGCAATGCCACACAGTACCTCTCTGAGCTAGGAATTTGCAGGAGCTGGCGCTGCCTGTGGCAGCAGCATAGTGTAAAGCCGTACAGTGATCCATGTTAATCACACTCAAATCTGCTGCAAACGCTGACAGCACTGGGATGACCTGAAGGACACAAGACATTACAGTTACAAATGACTGACTGCCAAATCTGAAAACACTCAGCATGCTTTACTAAAGTACTATCAAATTATACAAAGATGCCCAGAACATTACTATTCGCATTAATATAGTTGATGTTCTCATTATCAACTGAAACCTCATTTTGCAGGATAACTTGTACAAATGCAAACCTAAGAGTTACTGTTCCACGATTTAAAGCAGTAATAAAAGGGTTAAAAAGGTAGGGCACCCCAAAATTTTATTGAAGTGAGTGTAGCACTACCTTAACGTGTTTGTACTCAAGTAAAGGCAAACAGTAGCTAACCTATAAATTACTTTAAGTAGGTGCGACATGGTATTTGGTAAAAAAGTCTACTTAATTAGCTGATACCATCTGATTTCACTATATATAGTGGGAAAACAATGTAGTCGACCACTAACTGTTTAAATATTGATACTTAAAAGCTGATCTATTATTTTTATTATAGGTTCACTTTAAATGCGAGAGAAAAAAAATCCAGAAAAATAAACTCAGGAAATCACATCGTAGGATTTTTAAAGAATTTATTTGAAAATTATGGAGAAAACTAAGTATCTAGTCAATAACAAACTATTTGGAGTGTCTGTTCCTCACAGAACAGAACTTCTTCTTTAAGAAGCCCCTCTCTTCCACTCATTGCCTGTATTAATGGCAACTGTTTGAACTCATTATCTGTATAACAGAAACCTGTCCACAGCCTCAACAGTCAGACCTTAAACTCAGCCATAGCAAAGACCAAAGGAGGACACCAGGGAGAAAAACGTAGACCTGCATCAGGCCGGGAGGAGGGTCTACAATAGGAAACAGGCTGGTGTGAAGAAATCAACGGTGGAAGAGAATGGAAAATAAGACAAATGATAATCTCCCTCCATCTGGGACCACATAGAAGATCTCCTGTGGGGTCAAAATGATCTTGATGAATAACAAAGGCTACCATCAGTAACACCCTACGACCTGAGGACTGTAGTCCTGCAGAGCCAGGTGTCTCCCTGCTTAACCAGTACAGGTCCAGGCCCGGCTGAAGTTCACCAAGAGAGCAGATGGGGGATCCAGAAGAGGACTGGGAGAGCATTACGCGGTCAGATGGGTCCAAGATAGAACTTTATTGTATAGACTCAACTTGTCACCTTTGGAGAAAGAAGAACACCAAGCTTCATTATAACTACTATGAAGGATGGGGGTGGAAGCAACATGCTTTGGGGCTTTTTTCTGCAAAGTGGACAGATCTGTGTTGAGGGAAGAATGAACAGGGCCATGTATGGTGACATTTTAAGCCCAAACCTCCTTCATCAGTGAGAGCATTGAACATGGAACATGGCTGAGGACACGGATACCAAACACAGCGGTCAGGCAATGAAAGAGAGGCTCAGTTAAAAGCATTTCAAGGTCCTGGAGCGGCCTAGCTATTCTCCAGACAACAATGCCATAGAAAGTTTGTGGAAGGTGTTAAAAGTCTGTGTTGCCCAGCAACAGTCCCAAAACAAGGAGAAACATTTCACCTTTTTCATTGCCAGCAAAGGTTATGCTACAAGCTGTGGATATGAACTTTAATTATTGACCAAATGCTTATTTACCTCCCTAATTAAAAAAAATTATTTAAAAATCTTAGTGATTTTTCTCCTTTATTTTTTCCTTTTAATTTTTTTTTTCTCTTACAGTTGAAGTAAAACTATGATAGAAATAATTCAATTAGAAATAAATTTAGAAATTTATATGCCTAAAACTAAGAAATTGATAAATATTGTCTCAATCTCTTAACAGCTTATAGATCTTGATGTTTGGTAAAGATATACTGAGCTTTAAAAAGTTCTGAAATTGATGGCGAGATGGAGCAGGGACCCCCTAATTATATATATAGGGTATGAACATGTGTTATATCAAACTGGTCCTATAGTCACTCTATTATAGATGGAGTCATGTAACCAAAGTAAATCCTCCCTGGGATAATTAAAGTATTTCTGATTCTGATTCGTGGTTGATGGGACAGGTGTTGTGAATGAAACGGTGCCCAGCTTGAAAGAGCTCCAGTGTGTCGCTGAATGTGTGCATTGATGACTGAAAGACATCTTCTGCCTCCATTTATCTGTTTACTATAGTGTGTTGAATTCATGATAATGTGGATTCAAACAGGTAGTGTAGTGGAAAAACTTGCAGGGGGGAATATCAAAAAAAGTCTAATCAACCAAAACTTTTGCGACCCCCATGCAGTACCTCCATGGACCCTCTAGGGGTCGCGGACCCCCTGTGGAAGACCTTGGTTTTAAACAGTTCCTGTATAACATGGTCATTTTTGTGGCTACCACACCTCAAAACATCCACTCTTGGCAGCATAATGTACTGCGTTGTTGCGTCTTCTATCGAGAGCGTTGGGGTTGCCACCCCTCCTAAGAATCTCTCGTACAACTTGCAGGGATCCCACCCTGGCTGCCTCCATCAGCGCTGTCATACCAGTTCCCTGTGGAGAAGAAATCACACACGCTCTGTCATCCTTAGCTTTTTCTTCCTAACTTACAGTCAAACATTTTTTTTCTTTGTACCTCATCTGTTGCATCGGGGTTTGCCCCAGCATCTAGCAGGATGAGACACAAGGGGGTGCGGTCGTCAGCTTTTTCACACATCATTTTAAGAACATGAAGGCCTTTCGCAGAGACATTGTTAGGATCAGCGTGGTTCTTCAGGGCCAATTTTAGGCAGCGGGCATGGCAGTTAGTAGGGTAGTTACAGTAGAACAGCACACCTGAATCACAAATGAGAGACAAAAATAAAAAAAGGCAAAAGCTCAGTTAAAACTTGGACTATTGAAAAAGTGAATGTAATATTGGAGTAAAGGGCGTTAACCTTATGTAAGGTTTTGTGTTTTGGGATTCTCCCTTGTTTATGCTGTGTATTGGTAAATTGGCTGAATTTGTTCAATGCTTTTCTAGTCTACCAACCACTTAAAGCTCTTAAAAACTAGAGCTCCATTTTAAAAGATTACATTTTTATAGTATGTGGTGGGAAAAGATCGATCTCCTATTAATTCCCTTTTTTCATATATTTATTTATGAGTTCTGAGTTTCATTCCTTCAAGCCTCAGGGCTGGAAGACTAAAAGGTGTCTAGAGAGGGGCTGTTTATCCTATCAGGGAGTGTTTGGCATTGAAAATAATTGATTTCATAACAAGCTAGAATGTCTCTCAGGGTTTTATTCCTACCATTTTACTGTAATTGCTTTTACACTGTATGTGGAGACCTTCACAGCTTTTCTGCAGGGTTTAAGTTAGTGAGACAAACTTTGTCTAGACAGAGCAGGGCTGGACATCATGCCATCTTGTTCTCTTTTTTTGCAAAGAAATAGAGTGCCGTCAGTGAAATCCATCAACCTCGTTTATTTAACTGGACTGTATAGTAAGATAATTTTACCCACTGCAAGCATTGTATATACAAAATGTGCAGAATACCCGGTACAATGCCTTACTAATCAGGTTCTTGGTTAACTTTTTTCTAGATTGTAACTGTAAACACCAATTACGTTCCCTCAATTGTAGAACAACTTGGATAAATTTTACTTTCACTGCATAACTATGCACTATTTATTTCCTGTGTGTCACATAATGGGTTTTTAAGGCAGAGTACATGGGTTGGCCTATAAGGCCTTATATTTAAACACCAGCTGGATGTACAGTTGCTTATGTTTTTTTTTTCACATGCTTCTGCATTGTAATGCACACAAACCTTTTAAATATCAGAGTATATGGTTAGAACATTATTATAACTTTTCCTCCCTGTATTTTGGGAGGGGTGTAACACCGAAAGCTGAAACAGCTGTCCCAACATTCCCATCTGAAGCACCTTTAGCTGCCTCTCAGAAAGCAGGCCCGTTGTGGTTTGGGATTTTGTTTGGTTTGGTTGATTTCTATCTTGGATGCACAAATCAACATTTGCAAACAAACATTTTGTTTGATTACTTCAATCAAACTCTGACTGTTTGGATCCTGCTTGCCTGCAAACTGTATGTAACGTGGAGGCTGGGTGATTCTCAGTTTCTTAAATTTTGCCTTTTTTTCAGCTACTACAGTAAAAAAGCGCTAATCATTATTAAATTAGATGTATTAATTAGAAATGTGTGAATAATAAAACCCTTGCAGACGGGGTTTGGATGCAAATGGTTTGACTGAGTTGAACACGCCTCTGGAGAGGGAGCAGCAGCATCAGGTTACTGAGCCCGTCTCACATGAGAGGATCACCATGAGGGCTTGATCTGTAATTACGTACACAGCCGGACACAGATGAACCCATACAGACATGCTATATAACAGACCAGAGCACAATGTATTCAATGTGTAAATATAAATATCAAGAATGAATTGAGCTACCTTATTTTTCACTTTTATGTGGTCTTAAGCGAGAACAACTTAGACTATCTGATGTGATCTTTGGGGATATTTCTTGCTCATAAATATATAACCAGAAGGAACATGCATTTTCATGAGACGTAAGCCAATGCAGGTCCTTCAAACTGACCTAATCCGAGATGGAAAACGAAACACAGGTAGAGTTTAAACTCATTTAAGGTGAATCGTCATATAGATCCAGATACGACTCAGTTCTGGAGATAACACACCAAATTTGGCTGCATAAATATGGATTTATTATTGATTTTCTTTGACCCACAAAGAAGCATAGGTTTTGAATCTTTATATTTATACGCATTCATGACGACTAAATTAGATGTTATTGAAATATCAATTAATAAAAAAAAATGGACTGGACTGTGTTTTCCAAGTTTGAGGACATTTCGCTTCCCATCCATGAAGCTTTTTCCAGTTCAAAATGTCAGAATTAAGGTTTAAGGTTAAACAGCTCTCAAAAACCTACAAGGCAGAGAAAGAGGTGATTCCTTCCCACCATCATCTCAACCACCATTTCCATGCATGGGACCAAAACATCTCACCTGGTCAGCCAGACCAACAATGCCCCTGATGACCCCCCTTTCAAAGGCCTATACCAGTATCAAGTATTGCAGGCTAACAAAAGACCTTAATGACTCCCCACTTCTAAGGGGCAGACCTGATCTACTGGTTCAATTTGCATGTTTTCTAAGCCAAAACAAGGCTTTGTTTGGGCTACTCTATAAAGCTTGGAATTCAATGCTATTTCTGACATTTTGAATTTAAAAAGCTTCCTGGATGGGAAGAGAAACGTCTTCAAACTTGGAAACCAAGTCCAGTGGATAGTTTTTTTTTTTTCTTTTTACTTTTTTGGAATTACTATGACCTGGATGAAAGAGAATCTTCACCAGGATATCAATTAATTTTAATAAAACAATTCACTCAACAATAATCAAATATATACAGAGTGTCTCCTGTATACAGAAACATATATCTCCTTTCGGGAAAATGCCAACTAAAATGGTTAAATCCAGATGACAACATTACTTCATTTCGTGAAGGTGCGATCTGGTTTGGGTGGTAACTTTTGCTTTGTGTTCACTTAAAACTAGTCTGTGTTTATAAATCAGATCCCTGCGTTTCCAGAACATACTCTATAAACACGTACGAGTCCGGTAGTCTGTCCACTGTCTCGTTTGAGCCTGTATGTTTTGAAGAAACGCCATTGTAGCTTGCTTGCATCAACTTTATTGATGGAAAAGTGTGCAATTCTGCATAAACTTCAAACCTCTGCCCCCAGCTTTTGTTAAACAGATATTTTAATGTCCAAAACCAATATGGCTGTCATGCCAACGCTGAGTGGATTACCTGGAACACCTTAAAGGGCCTATTTTACTGTTCTACAACCTGCTATTTATGTTCCTGATCTGCACACCTTTGCCTTCTTTGTCCACAAGCTTCATGTCTGGTTGACTCTGAAGCAGCAGGGATAAAATCTCATTTTCCCCCAGCTCAGCAGCTAACATGATAGGTGTGCGGCCCCACATGTCTTGGACGTCAGGGTGTGCTCCAAAGGAGAGGAGGTAATCAACAAGGTCTGTGAGGAGAGAGAGCACAGAAACACTCACATCCATGTGAATCTGATCTGAGGCTATGTCTGTGGGATTGTATGAAATAGAAACTCGGGTTGCAAACGCTCATGATTGGGACGTCCAAAAAAATCCATCATTTTCCTTTTCTGCTGCCATTTTCTATTTGTCTGAGAGCTAACATTCTCGTCCTGCTTATTCCCTTTAACTGCTACACAAACAAATTACTAAGAGTACAGTTCCTGAGTTTCTACATGCTGAATCAAAGGACCTTCATATTATAAATACAGCTTTCCAGTTATATATCAACAGAAGTGATTGCTTTTGGACGGCTGCTGCTGTGATTTGACTAAAGCATGACATGCTTCTTTGCCATAGGAAGCATTCTGAGTACTTGTTTGCTTAAAAAGACTAGTTTACTATCAAGCAGAGCAAGAGGAAGAGTCCATCACCATCATTTTTCTTTATAACTGCCAGATGAAGCGCCCCCAAGCCTTCCTGTGGTTCTGTGAGGTTGATGAGATTTTTCACCCCGCGCTTCAGCAGCTTCTCGATCTGTGCCTTGTCTCCTTTGTGAATCCACTGCAGCAGGTGGTAGATCTGAAGGACCTCCAGACGGCTCTTTGCCAAAGCAAAGTTCCTTCTGGGGTTCCTGAGGACCTGATGGAAAAAGGAAAATATCTAACTTCATGAGAGAACTTCAACAGATTGATAAAACCTGAGCTTAAACAAAAACATACATTTCAATGGGAAAAAAACCTTCTAACTTCAACATGAACAAATTTTGAAGTCTTCCTCGTGCAGCTTTCTTAGAGTTTTGGAGTCGATGGCTGCTGCCATCAACACCTTTGTTTATAGATGTTGGAGATCTGCCTGTTTGTCCAGTGTAGTCCTGTTTCTCTGACTGTGACTGGCTGGATGTGCTCTCTTCCTCCTCGACATGGGAGCTGGCTCAGAGCTCATCTGCCTGGCTGTATATGTCCTGGACAGGGCTGCCTTTTACAGCTGCCTTTTGTATCTCTGCTTCTGTCTCCTTGAACCCCAGGCGGCCTCAGCAGATGGCCGCTCACACTGAGCCTGGTTCTGCTGGAGGTTTCTTCCAGTTAAAAGGAAGTTGTTCCTCTCCACTGTCGCTACAAGCATGCTTAGTGTGAGGGATTGCTGTCGAGTCAATGAGTCGATAAAATCAGCTGGTTTTCCTTAGATAGAAAACTTTGAATGAATTTGACTGAATAATCTGGTGAACTGTAAAGTGCCTTGAGATGACATGTGTTGTGAATTGGCGCTATAGAAATAAACTGAATTAAATTGAACACTGTTATTGACATTTTTCTCTTAAATCGATTTTAAACAGAAATGCACTGATATGAAAATCTGGGCCGATATCGATATCCAGTGTTATAATGCTGTTATGGACAATTTCACTGATATTATATATCATACATATTTTGATACAACAGGGCTGGCATTGTTTCTCTGCTTAACATAAAAACACAATCCAAAAACATCAAAATAAACATCTGTTCTTAATATCAGCCCATTTTACATCATCCAACCAATACTGGTATTAATGCTGATATATCGTGCATCCCTAATTTAAACAGAAATAAGACATACATGTGACAGGTTTGATCATTCATTAAACAAAACACAAGACAGGAAGATTTTTAACTCTTTTTACCACAAAAATAGAAGGATGTTAAAATATCGATTCAATTGTAAAATGTTGTGCTAACAAAAAATGTAACATTCTGTTATACATTATTGCCTTTTAAACTGTTTTTCAGAGGCTTAAGAAGCTGTTTTTAGATCTTTAACTTATATAGAATGTCAATAAGATCTGCAGAAAACGAATTGTTGAGTTATTAGCCGAACAAAACTTAATGGTATAATGGAGGACTTGCAAATTTTTTAAAAGAGCCGAACTCTCCGCTTTAAAATAAAATGCACATGTGCAACCCTGTCCCTGTTCCTGAGAGACGCCTACTAAACGTGTGCGAGAGCGTGCACAAGCCGATTTCTCCTTGTGCACACTCCATTTAAAAGTTGCTGTTCTCATCGCTCATACAAGCTTACTTTAAAAAAGAAGATTTGCAATTTTTCCACCATGTCAGACTCACCACCGGTAAGTTAAAATGTGGACGAACGCGTAGGACGGCCTTACATAAACATATCACCAGGAAGATTGACAATTAGGAGGACCACTTATTTTGAATATCCATCCGGAAAACAAACATCCTCCACTATAGCTTTGATTATATAAATTGTGAGACATCCTGCTATACAGTAAGCAGACATATTGGATTTTGATGTTAGGACTGGCAAAGAATTCCTGACTTCCCAATTATAACATAAGAACAACTTTAATTTGTTATACTAATTGTTATACGAAGTTCTTATTAGTTAGAAGATACAAGCTAAAAGTTTGTTGTTGCATCCAAATCAGGGTCCACCTGAAACAGGAATAGACAGTTCAGCTAAAGGCAGGCTGTTGAACTCTTTGATTAAAAGCTTTAAAAGTTTGACATCTGATTTTCCATGAAAGAACAAAGCACCAGGTTTTACTTTAGTCTGAAGATTATTCCAAAACTAATAAGAAGAACAGGCAAAAAATACAACCAATAATTAATGAAAGTAAGAAATAGCTCAAGTAATAACATGAAAAGTTAACCTTTTAAGGCTTAACAAAGTCCAATGAACTAAATTATTCAATATACTTATTTCTGTGTAATTCCTAAATGGACACTGCATCCGGACCTCAATTAAAAATAAAAGTGTGGTCTAACCTTTATATTGTTTTACTTACTGCTTGATCTCTATTAATAAATTCTCCCCCCTAAGGATAGAAATATAAATCCTTTATATCATAATCAAATTGTAAAGTTATTAACGTTTTTGCATCTGTATGTGATCCCATCGAACAACTGAATGTTTGTTCTGCACAGTGTCTTGTAATGACACTGTAAATCGGTGCCGTTTAAACAAACCAAACACTCTGGGCAACCAATACTGTCAATGTGTTGCTGGGCAGCTATTGTTAGCGCTGCTGCTGCTGCGCTACTAGAATGTGGCTTTAAATGCCAGTCTGGTGTCTTTCTGCACCTTTTTCTGAGTTCAGATGTTCTTCTGTGCATGCAGGGGTTCTCTGAAGGTAAAAGCTTCATCCCTAATCAAGTCTGAGCTTCATGTCCAGGAAGAAGACTGCTGAGTTAACTGGTAACTAATGTGTGAATATGAATTATTTAAAATGTGAGGTTATTTATTCCAAGTTATACCTCTAAATTACTGTAGGTGGAGATGTGTGCATGTCTGTTTTAATTAGTGCTATGGTCCATATTGTTGCCCTTGTCATACCCTAATCCAGACCCCCTCTCTAAAAAATAAAACACATAAACAAATGCTGATGAAGATTATCAGTCATTCAGGTCATTCCAAAAAAGTAAAAAAAAAAATCTACTGGACTTTGTGTCCAAGTTTGAGGACATTTGGCTTCCCATCCAGGAAACTTTTTCAATTCAAAATCAATGAAATTCAAAATCTAAATTTTGAATTTAAAAAGCCTCCTGGATGGGAAGCGAAATGTCTTCAAACTTTGAAACAAAAAACACAAATACAAGAAAGTAATTATGTATGTCCCCAACTACTATGTCTATATTTGTTTATCTATCGAAGCTTGTTAAAAGTAAAAAAAAAGAGACATACAGATTGTTTGTTTTCTTTACACCTTGCAACATCATAAATAGTAACTAAGAGCTGGAGCAGTGACCCACCTGCCTGCAGGGTAAACCAGTCATTCCAGCCATTACAGCTCAGGCTGATGACCCAGGAGCCGCACTAGATCCCAGTTCTGATCCCAGTTTCCCTCAAAGACGTTTCTATCCAAAGTTCAAGCACGAT
The DNA here is from genome assembly GCA_030533445.1 of Cyprinodon diabolis. Taxonomy (NCBI): domain Eukaryota; kingdom Metazoa; phylum Chordata; class Actinopteri; order Cyprinodontiformes; family Cyprinodontidae; genus Cyprinodon; species Cyprinodon diabolis. Next base: position 32,081,773 of record CM060076.1, read on the forward strand.
CTACCACTCGTTGTGAGCGGGAGAAGTTGCGCTGTGAGAAGAAGCAAAACACAGTGGTCTCCATAGCAACGTCCCAACCCATAAATCCCGCGCGCGACATCGGTCTGATATTCCGAGCAGCGGGGAATCTCGGTCACATGACTATATTGAATTCAATATTGCTGTTCTGTTCTGAAAAATAATACATCAAATAAATCTACTTTCTGTGCCTGCACTGTTCCACTCTGCTTTTGACACGTTTGCATGTTTAAAGGATTTTAAGAGAAAATAAAACAAAGTTTGTTTTTGTTTTTTTCCCCCAGATGTGACATTTAGCCATCAAAATCAACAAATAACAAACTGGAACATCAATTTTAGTTGATGCATTAGAGTGTTCCCATTTGGATGATTCTGATTTCATAGCAGCTCTCAGTATTTTGAGGTGTGGGAAAACCAGAATGGTACATCTTTAATAGGCAATGTCTGCCCTCTAATTTTCAAAAACTGCTTTTTTTTTCATAAAAAAGCTTCTTTTCATAAGGATAAAAAAATAAGGGGGTGTGTTTTGTATTTTTGGTTGTTGTTTTTTCTTTGTTTTGCTTTATGCTTTTGTTTAGGGCCAACATGAAAAAATACAGGCCCATCTTGCCCTCCTAGTAATTTTGATCTAGAACCACCACTGCTTTGGCCCAATTACAGCAGAAGCAAACCAGCTCCGAAGCATGATGCTGCCACTGCTATGCTTAACTGTCAGTGTGGTGTATTGTTTGTTTAAAGCCGGTGTCAGTTTCCAACAAACCTGCTTTCTGAACTCATGGACAGAATGTTGAACATTGATGTCATCTGATAACAACACATTTTCCACACACTAGTTAGAGACTTTAAATATGTGTATTTATTATAAAAGTCTTCAGTCTTGTATTCCTGCTCTGCAGAGAAGAATAGGGGAAATGACTGTGAAACGGGAAACAGGTTTAAGTTTTTTATCATAAAAATCTGATGGACTCCAAGATGTGGCATATATGGAAGAAAGGGGGGGGGATGAAAGGCTATAAAAAAGTTATGTTGAAAGTTTTTCACCAGGTAGGGGACACAGCAAACACAAGGAACGAAAGGCTCTGCAGTGAATACTCAATGCAAACACTTCCAATCATTCTAAAAGAAACAACTTCTCTTAAACAAAGGGCCATGTTTTGGGAAGCATTTTCTTTGGGAAACTGGAATTATATAGAGCTAATTACAGGGCTATGCTGAAGGCAAACCTGTCAGACACTACAAGCGTTCACCTTTCAAACGGTCAGTGGCCTGCCAAACATATGGTCAGACCCAGGGATGTAGAGTAAAACAGTATAAGTGCAAATGCCAGTCGATTTGCTAATGTTCTGCTATCTGCTATCGTTTTCCTGCGAAAGGACAATGTAGACTGCAACTAAAAAAAGAAAGGTGGTGGTGGTGGTGGGGGTCTATAAATAGAAATAATTAATATGTCCCAAGAAAAGCTACTTAAACTAAGTAAAGCATCTGTCCATGCAGAAAAATTATTTTTCTTGACACAATTTCTTGATTTAAGATTTTTAAACACGGACATAAACTTGCTAAACACTTAAAATTAGATCTTATCTATCACTTCTAAATATATTTATTTTTATCTTGGTAAGAACCGAATAATTTGCAGTGTAGTTCCTCATGTTTCTCCTTAAAACCTGATAGGTAGCATCACTATCACCGTAAGCCCACTGCTTTAATTACATTTCAGTGCTGATTTATCAACAGTAGAGATGAATGTTATTCTATCTCTCCGGCTCCTTGCCACAATTCACAAAATCTGCTCACAGTGCCAATGAAAAAAAAAACTCCAAGTGACTTTGGGTTTATTTATTTTCCTTTCTGAAATATTCATTTAATTATGACTGGTATTTAAGAGCACTGTTTTTCTTTAATTCCCGCCCCACAGATAGATTGCTAATTGTCGTAGGGTTCAGTGAAATCATCCCACTGTACAAACAGTCTATATCCATTTCCCATCCTGTTATGCATTCTTACATACCTAAGTGGTCAAGGTTAAATTACCAGTTTGCTCTTGAACGGCACTGCATAAAGATCAACTTGCAGGATGACCTTGTTATTGTGAGTGACAGAGGATTGCTACTGAAAACAGAGATGTTAATCAAGATAAGCGTTGCTCTCCTTAATCACTTATGCATGTGTGGAGAATGACAGAAGCAATCCTCTTTCCTTCTGGGGATTCTTAATTCCTAAAAGTTGGTCACAGGGTGCATAGAAGCCGATGCAGTGCTGAATCCAACCACCAGGTGTCACTGGTGAGCAGCTTTACAGAAATATTTTCAACACTGGCTCCTCTGAGCTAAAAGTAGCTGATGAAGGTCAAAACAAAGAGAAAGAAAAGTGTTTAGGCAGGAGTTAGAGAGTAAAATCATCCCAGCTGTGTGTATTTATAAGAACCAATAGAGTGCCAGATTAAACACGTCCAAAGCAGGCTAAACATTGTGTAAAAGGTGGAACAGATTGGTTCATTTAACAAAAAGGAGCAAACACTGCTGACATTGGCTGTGTCAAACTGGGTATCTGTATTTTAAGGAACACACGTGGGAAAACATATACAGTAACCGGCAATGTGAGGCGGTAGCTTATTAGACAAATCTCAATGTTTGTTTTTTAACAATTGTAGCCAAATATTCACATAAGGACAACGCTGCCGTTTGGTGTATCAGTTAGACGGAGATTGAAAAACAGAAGACTGAGAAAAAAAACACCATAAAAACATATTTTAGATAGAAATCTGTAAAATATGGAAATAATGTAAAAATATGAGGGTATAAGAAAACACATTTTCAATCTGAAAAATAAAGTTATTTTTAACACCACATTGTGTAACTTCTGGAAAGTATTAGCTTAATCTGAGCTGTATTCAACAACACTGAAAAAAAAATGCAACCGCTTTTGGCATTTACTTAATCATATTTAGTTACTTTAACACAATTGTTTTATGTCCTACCCTGCTAACATGAAACAGTTGTTTAAACTAACTAAATATGATTAAGTAAATGCCAAAAGCGGTTGCATTTTTAAAAAGTGAACTTTAAAGGTCAACTCTGCTGGTTGTGAAACGACAGAAGAATGTGATAAGGCACAGCTGTGATTGGATAAAAACCTGACATGGGAGATTGGTACCCAAGCAACTCTTGTATAGTCATAATTGATGCTCTCTTTTGCAAACACTTTAACCAACACAGGAGGCTTTCCAGATTGATACATGTAGTTCAATTTGTTCATGCTTTTTCAAAACCAATCCTATAAAATAGAGTATTGATGATGTTTTATAGACATTTCTAGTTCCCATAATTTCTGAATGCAATGTGGTACATCAACTAAACTTTTGAAGCAGCAAAAAAAATCTGAAACGAAAAAAGAACATTGGAGCTTTTTTCCAGTTAATTTTTTTTTTTCCACTTAAAGTTTTATTTTATTTTTTACCAAAAAAAAAAAAGTTTTTATGGCCATAAATCAGCTCCAGTCTGCTACCTGCCGGAGTGCAGTGCTGCCGGGGGCGCTAAACCTAGAAGTTGCAGATCTAGAGCCCCTAGTGACTAAAAGTTACAGTGTTGCTTTTATCTACATTTAAAGCTGAATAATTATCATGTACAAGAATCTTATTAAGGTCAGCAGAAGTAATAAAAAACAAGGCTTTTGCCCCAGAGAAACCAAGATAAGTTTAACTTGATTAATTAATAGTTTCTGGTTTAGTTTACATCCTCTCCTTAGGAACATGACAGCCTCATCATTTTGGAGGCATTTAAGCCAAGTACCTTACATTACATCTATAAAATGAGTTTATTACCAAGAAGTCGGTCCATTAATTAATTATGAGTGTTGCTAAATTATCTTGTGGGTCACAATTCCACAAAGGAGCTAAAATTATTCATCCCCTCCCTTAGCAGGTTGTAGAGAAATGACAACACATTTGGCTTTTAAAGCTATGAACTTGATACACTGCTGGTCTTCAGGCATTGACTCAACTTTTAAGTGAATTCCAGAGATTTTCTTGCTAAATCTTGAGGTCAGGGTCATTCCAGAAGCTCCATGCTAGCCTGCTTTATCTTTCGGAAAGCAGAGCAGTATTCATCCATCCATCCATTATGTGACACACTTGTCCCAATTGGGGTTGCGTGGGGTGCTGGTGCCATTCTCCAGCAGTCTACGGGAGAGGCGGGGTCCACCCTGGACAGGTCGCCAGTCCATCGCAGGGCAACACAGAGACAAACAACCATTCAGGGACACACTCACACCTAAGGAGAATCTAGAAAAGCCAATGAACCTAACATTGATGTTTTTGGACTGTGGGAGGAAGCCGGAGTACCCGGAGAGAACCCACATGCAAACTTCATGCAGAAAGACCCTGGGCCGGGAATCGAACCCAGAACCTTCTGGCTGCAAGGCAGCAGTGCTACCAACTGCTTTTTATATTTATATATATATACATTTATATATATTTTTTTTCTGTTGGAAAATTGACTTTTGTCTGAGGTAGAGTCTAAAAAATACCATGCTCCTTTTTTATTTTTACATTATGTTTTTCACACAACGTAGCACTGCAGCAAAAGCAGGCCCTAAGCATGCTGCACAGGTCGGTCCTCTGGAATGGGTTCTCCGAAGCCCTGATCCCGAACTCTGCAGAGTTCCTGGAGCTGTGCTAAAAGTTTGGTTCTGTGCCAGAAAATAATTAAGACCAGAGCTGTGATCAAATATCCAGCCTGCTAATGGCCGCTCTGCAACACACTAAGGAAAAACTTTTCAATAATAACTCCCGGTTGATGCATAAATATAAGCCTGTATGACAACATCTATAATGAATCTCAGGTCTGTTTTTCAAATTTTTAAAAAAAAATCTAATATTTAGCATTCATGCTGATGATTATGTAAACCTCTGACTGGAACTTCTAACTTTAAGATGACTCCTATAGGGCTCAGAGAGGAAACAAATCCCCTCTCTTCCATCTGACAAATTCCCCTGTGTTTCAGGGCGCAGCCAAAGTCCAAAAATGGTCTTATTGTTTTGTGGCTGCATGATTTATAAAATCCTGTGGTTTCTCTGATGAACTGTCAGTGACTTCATTTGTGCATTTCCTCCTAAAGAATAGCGGTTTGGACTTTGTCCTTCCCCTGCATTTTTCCCCAAGACAATTGGCACTCAGTGTTGCATTTCTGGGAACTGCTTTGTGGTCAAAATGAAACTGAGCAACAAAAAAATAAATGACCAGAGTAAAGAAAATGATAAAACAAATAGAAGAGAATGTAATGAAAGCTAAAAGACTTGTTGTGGCGTGAGTGGACAGCGCAGATAAATAAAAAGGACCCACAACTTTAATCTTTCCATTTTTGTCCTTTCTCTAACACAAGTGAAAGTTAAGAGTGTGTGCAGCTGCAAACAGGAAGGTATCAAAGTTTATAGCAAGGCACAGAGATATAGAATCACCCAGCAGTGGCTTTTTCTCCCCCCCGGCAAAAGAAAATACATGTCAGTCAGAAAATAAAAACATTTTTTTCCTTAAAGCTGTGAGACATTTTTGTCCTCTTTGCTGGACGGATCCAGTCCATTTGTATCAGTTTTACACTCTGTCCACGGCTCGCTGTGGTCGAGTCCAACATAAACTCTGAAATCCTACGGTCAGAGCCGTTCTAGTACAGCAGCATCCCGCTGAAGATGGTTAAAGGTTCAGAGGAGTAGGCCAGCTTTCCGGTGACGAGGTCAATGCAGACGGTGTCCCCGGCCTCTAAAGGCAGGATGATGTTGAACACAGCCAGAGCTCCGGGGATTTGTTTGGCCTCTGCCATGGGCTTCTCCAGGCCTTCGGGCTGATATCCTGCTGAATCCACTCGGGCAACGCCAACATTTGACTTGGAAAGCACCGCCTCAATCTTCATGTCCTTATGACCCGTCAGGATGCCGCTGAAAAAGTATTTGCCACGCAGAGGGGCCGTAAATATACCTGTAGAGCAGAACAGTGATTAGTAAAACTTTTAAGTTACATATTAGAGGAGCGTTTTTGTCTTTATTTCAGAGGTTTACAGTGATGTAAAAAGTATTTGACCCTTAAAACATTTCTGTTTTTTATCCCGATAAAATGCTTAAAATGATTAAACAAACTCCCCTATAGTTTGGTTTAGAAATAGTTAAACCTGACCGACTATAAAACAACAACCTCCCCCCCAATAACCCACTTGCTTTTATTAATCAAGTTATAAATTAATGAATTAGAGTTTAAAAATAATTATATAAATAAAATTATATAAACACGTTTATTTTTATCCAATCTGAATAGTTAGAGTTGCATGTTTGTATGACATTTTTGTTAGTCTGATCGGACGTTCACGACAATTACTCATGTCCATGCAAACTAAGCTATTAAAAGTGACAATTATAAGTCTGGAAAGGGTTAGAAATCCTTTTCTATGGTTTTGGGTTTGTGAGCCACAGTGAGAGCTGTTCTTCATCAATAAAGAAGACATGGATGAGTGATGGGTGAGTAAATCTATTAACAGAAAGAACACTGAGCTACTTCTAAAGCTCTACAGGTCTAATTATTTCTTAGATAGGGTCGATGTTAGTTGGGGAGGGTTGGCCTAGTGGTTAGAGCAGTGCGCTTGTGCTCTGAGAAGGTTGCAAGAACCCCGTTTGGTCCCCACAGCCTCAACTCTCGGTCCCTGAGAAACAGCCTTAACCCCACACTGCTCACCGGACCCCGCACATTGGCAGCCCACTGCTCCCAAAAGAGATAGATTAAATGCAGAGGAACATTTCTCCAGTGTGAGATTACTTAAGTCCAATTATTATTCTTAATTATTATTTTTATTATTCAAAAGCTAAGATATAAGGCAATGGGTGGCTTCTGGACCCATCTGACATTTTCCTGAAAACATCCTACTTGTCCTCCCAACTTTTTTTTTTTTTTTTTAGAACTTTTTATTTTTAAAAAAAATTTTCACAACAAAAGAACATTCCCTGAGCCAAGAGTAATTAAATCAATAGCAGAAATACTGATGCCACATATACAATATTTCAACATAAATGCAGCACGATAAACCAGGTCACCTGAGACTTTGAATACCTTACAAGAGAGAACTGCACATATATAATACCATATGTACATATACATACACACAAACCCACACCCCTCCCCCTCCCCTCCAGGGTGCTTACCCACAGGCCAAAAATACAACATACAGTAAACAAACAGCAAAAAATTATATATATAATATATACCCACCTACATGTATACATACACACACATATTCAACTAGATACCTTAGTAATACCGATGACGGAGCAGATTGCGATCCATTATAATCACTAGAGCCCAAAATTACACACCCAAATATAATTTCACCAAATGCCATCTTTGATTGAACTTGTCCACTTTGAGTTGTAAACATGCGGTCATTTTTTCCATCATATACACTTGTTTTACCCGATTCTTCCACTCTGCTATAGATGGTGACAAAACTTGTCTCCAGTTAGCCGTTAGTTTTTTTAGCTACTAATAGTAAAATTTGCAGTATATACTTTTGGTCTACATTAAAATAGTCTGGTATTATATTCAGTAAATAAAACAAAGCATTTGAAGGTATTTCTCTGTTTATAATTGTCTCTATTTCATCCCTAATCCCCTTCCAGTACTGACTGATAACAGGACAGTCCCAAAGGATGTGCGTATGGTCACCAATCTTCCCACACTGTCTCCAACATAGGGCCGCTGAAGGATTTTTGACAAATCTAGAAATTAAAAATGGGGTGCGAAAAAATCTTATTAAAATTTTCCAACTGAATTCTTTCCACATTTGGCTGTTAGTTTCTTTGTGACTGCTCTCGCACAGTTTGTCCCATTGTTCGTCCTCTATTATAGAATTGGATTCTAATTCCCAGTTTTCTTTTACATTATAGGTATTATGATAATTATTAGATGAGAGAATTTTATACAAATGTGAGACATGTTTCCGGGTTGGAAAGGTCTTTTCTCCAATAGTAATAAAATATTGTTCTATATCATTTGGGTTTCTATTAAGTCTATTCCGTTCCTTGTGACTGATAATGTAGTGCCTAATTTGCAGATATCTATATAAATCATTTGCAGGAAGATCAAACTGTTCCTGAAGTTGTGCGAAGGACTTTAAGTCAGCCCCATAAAATAATTGTTTTAATATTTTAAGACCTTTAGCTGCCCATCTCTTAAAGCCTTGGTCCCATGTGGAAGGTGGAAAGTCTATATTACCCACAATAGGCATAGCTCTGCAGACTGACCCTGTATCTCTAAGCATCTTTTTAACCTCTGTCCATATTTTTAAAGTGTGTTTGGTCCATTCATTTACAATTTTCATTTTATTAACAGTTCTGATATCTAGGAAGGGGAGAGTAGATAATTGTATACCTTTTGTTTCACCCTGTTCTATTTGAAGCCATTTTGCTTCCTCATCCCCTCCAATCCAAGTCACAATGGCTGATAACTGCGCTGCCCAATAATACTATTTTAAATTGGGTAGAGCTAAACCACCCCTGTTTTTGGGTAAGTGAAGTGTTTTAAGTCTAATTCTTGGTCTTTTTTGTTGCCAAATAAATTGAGATATTAATTTGCTGAGTATGTTAAATGTTGAGACTCGGACTCTTACTGGCAAAGATTGGAACAAGAACAGAAGACGAGGAAGCAGGTTCATTCTAACAGTTTCCACTCTGCCATATAGGGACAAAGGTAGGACCTCCCATCTGGACAGGTCAATTTTGATTTTCTTTATCAATTTGTTATAATTGGCATCGAACAGTTGTGAAGGTTTGGGTGTAAGAATTATCCCTAAATACCTGAAACCCTTTTCTGACCAATGAAAAATCTCACTAAGTTGGCTTGGCCGTTGTCCCGACGTCATTAATGCTTCTGATTTACTTTGGTTAATTTTGTATCCAGATATGTCACCATATTCCTTTAAGCAATGCATGAGTCTAGGGACTGAAGTATGAGGGTGTTTTATAAATAATAAAATATCATCAGCGAAGAGGGCAATTTTATGAATTGCCCCCTCTCCATCCCTGATTCCTTGTATGTGATCGTCTCGACATATGGCCTCTGCCAAGGGTTCGATACTCAGGGCGAACAAAATAGGGGACAAGGAATCGCCCTGCCGCACCCCTCGCTCCACATTGAAAAATTCTGAACAACACCCATTAACTCTAACCCTGGATTTAGAATTTTTATAAAATAACATAACCCAACTAACGAATGTTTCACCAAAGCCCATCTCAATTAGTGTATGTTTAAGAAATTGCCAATCAACACGGTCGAACGCTTTTTCAGCGTCTAAACTAAGAAGCATGGATGGTTGGGGATCTTTTGTCATCAATGATTGTAAATTTAGGGCTCTTCTTACGTTATTAGATCCCTGTCGACCCAGGATAAACCCAGTTTGATCTGGATTAATTCGTTTTTTTATATACTTTTGGATTCGAGTAGATATAATTGATGTCATTATTTTATAGTCCACGCAAAGAAGGGTAATCAGACGGTAACTTGCACATTGCAGTGGATCTTTTCCCTCCTTGTGTAGAACCGTGATGATCGCTTCAGACCAGGACTCCGGAGGGTTCCCTGAATCTATGACATAATTGTAAAGCTTGCATAGTATGGGTGAGAGATCATTACTGAATACCTTGTAAAATTCTCCTGCGAACCCATCAGTTCCTAGTGTCTTGTTGTGTTTCAATTTACCAATAGTCTCTCTAATTTCGTCTTCTCTAATGGGTTCAACTAGCCTTGAAGCTTCATCTGTTGTCAGTTTAGTCATTTTCACTGATTTAAAAAACGTATAAATTTTGTCTTCTTTTGATTCCTGGTTTTGACTCTTGTATAACTGTTCATAAAATTTAGCAAAATTGTCTGATATTGTTTTTGGACTAGTTACAATTGAATTACTATTAAGTTGCTAAATTTTTGGGACGATACGACTCGCCTGAGCCTTTTTCAATTGAAATGCTAGTAAACGGCTAGCCTTATTTCCAGATTCGTAGTATTTCCCTTCTACAAATCTGAGGGCTCCCTCCGCCCTATAAGTCAACAAATCATCTAACTTATTTCTATTTTCTTTAAGTTTGTCCAAAACTTCTTTTTTCCTTTGTTGTTTGTGTTCATCCTCCAATCTTTTGATTTCGTTCTCAATCTGAAATTGTTTTTGCATCCTTTGTTTCTTTAATCTGGATCCTATGGAAATTATTTTGCCCCTTATTGTGGCTTTTGCCGCGTCCCACAAGACAGAGGGTGAGACCATTCCATTATCGTTAAAAACAAAGTATTCATTAATGGCCATCTGTATTTCTTCTCGAATAAGCGCATCTGTTAATATTGATACATTTAACCGCCGATACCGAAAAAAAGGTTCCAAACCCAGGTCGAGTTTCATTGTTACAGGGCTGTGATCCGAAATTGTAATTGACTCTATTAAGCATTCTTTAACCTGATGGATGTTCTTTTTTGTTATTAAGAAGTGATCTAGTCTGGAGTAGCTGCCATGTACTTGGGACATAAATGTGAAATTTTTCTCCTTTGGATGGAGATGACGCCAGATGTCAATTAGACCGAGTTCAGTCATCATGGTCGCTAGACTTTTTGACATTCTACTTTGGGATTTGAATGTTGGGGGTAATTTATCTAATTTATTACTAAGAACACAATTCATATCCCCACCTATAAGCAGTAAGCCCTCTCCTTTCTCTGCCAAAAGATTTGCGAGTTTTTTGAAGAAAAATGAGCAATCCTCGTTCGGGGCATACACATTTAAGATACTCAATTTTATCCCAGCAATGGTTCCCACTACCATTATACAGGTGCTGGTCATAAAATTAGAATATCATGAAAAAGTAGATTGATTTCAGTAATTCCATTTAAAAAGTGAAACTTGTATATTATATTCATACATTACATACAAACTCATATATTTCAGATGTTTATTTTGTTTAATTTTGATGATTACAAATGACAACAAATGAAAATCTCAAATTCATCATATCAGAAAATTAGAATATTACTGAAGACCAATAAAAACAAAGGATTTATAGAAATGTTGGCCAACTGAAAAGTATGAACATGAAAAGTATGAGCATGTACAGCACTCAGTATTTAGTTGGGCCTCCTTTGGCCTGTATTACTGCAGCAATGCGGCGTGGCATGGAGTCGATCAGTCTGTGGCACTGCTCAGGTGTTATGATAGCCCAGGTTGCTCTAATAGTGGCTTTTAGCTCTTCTGAATTGTTGGGTCTGGTGTATTGCATCTTCTTCTTCACAATACCCCATAGATTTTCTATGGGGTTAAGGTCAGGAGAGTTTGCTGGCCAATTAAGAACAAGTTGGTCAGCTGCAGGAAGCATGAAGTGCTCTAAAACTTCCTGGTATGTGGCTGCGTTGACCCTGGACCTCAGAAAACACAATGGACCAACACCAGCAGATGACATGGCACCCCAAACCATCACTGACTGTGGAAACTTTACACTGGACTTCAAGCAACGTGGATGAAGTGCCTCTCTTCTTTTCCTCCAGACTCTGGGACCTTGATTTCCAAAGGAAATGCAAAATTTACTTTCATCAGAGAACATGACTTTGGACCACTCACCAGCAGTCCAGTCCTGTTTCTCTTTAGCCCAGGCAAGACGCTTCTGACGCTGTCTGTGGTTCAAGAGTGGCTTGACACAAGGAATGCGACAGCAGAAACCCATGTCTTTCATACGTCTGTGTGTGGTGGTTCTTGAAGCACTCACTCCAGCTGCAGTCCACTCTTTGTGAATCTCCCCCACATTTTTGAATGGGTTTTGTTTCACAATCCTCTCCAGGGTGCGGTTATCTCTCTTGCTTGTACACTTTTTTCGACCACATCTTTTCCTTCCCTTCGCCTCTCTATTAATGTGCTTGGACACTGAGCTCTGTGAACAGCCAGCCTCTTTAGCGATGACCTTTTGTGTCTTGCCCTCCTTGTGCAAGGTGTCGATGGTCGTCTTTTGGACAACTGTCAAGTCAGCAGTCTTCCCCATGATTGTGTAGCTTATAGAACTAGACTGAAAGACCATTTAAAGGCTTTTGCAGGTGGTTTGAGTTAATTAGCTGATTAGAGTGTGGCACCAGGGGCCATCAATTTTGAACCTTTTCACAATATTCTAATTTTCTGATATGATGAATTTGAGATTTTCATTTGTTGTCATTTGTAATCATCAAAATTAAACAAAATAAAAATCTGAAATATATGAGTTTGTATGTAATGTATGAATATAATATACAAGTTTCACTTTTTAAATGGAATTACTGAAATCAATCTACTTTTTCATGATATTCTAATTTTATGACCAGCACCTGTATATCGTCCCTCCGGATCCTGATAAGTTTTTTCATAGTTAAAATAAACGGACTTTTTAATCAAAATGGCTACCCCACGTTTTTTACTGGTTCCATAAGAACTGAAATATACTTGGTCTACTCATTCTCTTTTTAACTTTAGATGTTCTTTTTCCGTGAGATGTGTCTCTTGAAGCAAGGCTATTGCACACTGCATCTTCTTTAGTTGTGTCAGAATTTTCTTCCTCTTAATTGGGCTGTTTATACCTTTTATGTTATATGTTATTAAAGTCAATGATGTCGTCATTAAGGTTAAATTTAATAAACTGATTAATGAATTGCTGCTCCGCCTCCGGATATGTAACTCTCATACAGAATCATTAAAAGCAAACTAACCTTTCTGCAAACTAACTTTGGATAAACCTCTTGAATCAGGGGAAACAAATAAAGAACACTTTGAACACATAACAGAACTTCCAAAAATGCAGCCAGCCATAGTCCCTGAACTGTAACCATGCCTGACTCCCGATAACATTGGGACAGAGAGTGGTGAGCTCTCTGCGACATAGAACACAACATGTGCAATCAAGACCAGTGTTACACTAGGATGCAAAAAAGGTCCCTGTGAGTGTAGCTCACTCATGTAAGTAAAACAAAAGGTCTCCTTTTTTTCTTTTTCTTCTTTTAGACAACAAATAATCTCAATCAGCAATTTTACCTTCAGTCTTTTCTCATCATACTCCTACTTGACTTTACTATACCTTTAAACAGTTTTAACCTTCACCTGTCTTATCTTCCTGCTCACTCCTGTTCCATCATGGCCTTCAGATCTGCTACAGACAGCGTCCCGTCTCTCTTTTTCTCTGAGCTGATGCTCCATCCATCTGCTAGTCTTTCTACAAGGCGCTCCCTTTCTCTGTGAGACACCTGGACCCCCAACTGCTCCAGGGGGTCCGATGCCTCCATCAGCGATGCAAAAGTGCTGTCTCTAGAGTCCATTTTAATCTTCAGGCATGCTGGATACAAACACTTCGCCTGTACCCCCTTCTGTTTCAGCTGTTTGATAACTGCATGCACCTTTGCCCGTCTCTTTTGTAACTCCGGGGAGTAATCCTCATCAAAGAAAATCCTCTTGTCTTGAAACGAAACCTGTCCTTGTCTCCACGCTTGCTGTAAAATAACATCTTTCACCGCGGCGTCCAGAAATCTCACGATTTTTGAGCGAGGAGGTGCCGCCGGGTTTAATGGCCTGGACAGGAGCGACCTGTGCGCTCTCTCGATCCTTATATCCAGATCTGGTGGCAGCTTCAGCACTTTAGGCAGTAAATCCTTCACAAACTCCACCACATTCCCTTCTTCACTCCCCTCTGGAATCTGGAAAATGCATAAATTGTTTCTCCGTAACCTGTTTTGTAGGTCGTCACATGTGGCTGCAAGTTGTGTTTCTCGCTGAAGCAGGTATCGCAGCACCCGGTGTTGCCTCCCCTCCATCTCCTCAGCCGCACCCACACGGTCCTCCAGCTCGTCAATCCTTCTCCTATGGTCGTTCAGTTGTGTCTTTATTTCGGACACAGCTGTCTCCAAGCAACCAAGTACCTCTTTGGTTTGCTTATGTCCCTCGGCGTTTTCCTGTCGCATCTTTCTCATTTCTTCCAGCATAGACGTCTCGCCCGCTAGCTTATCATGTTTTTGGCTAGCATTAGCATTTGGTGGGTCTGAGCCTGAGCTAGTGCTGCTAGCCGGGTTTGGCGGTCTTTGTTTTTCGTCAAATTCCTTAGAATTCGCTTGTTTGTTTCCCGATCTGGTCTTTGAAGGGCTGCTCATTTTGTAGTTAAGTATGGTATAAATTGAATGGTATTTCTTGATAAAGTTGTCGTTATTTTTCTAACTTTTAACGGAGCCCCGTGTTTAAGCTGTTGCTTCCATCATGACGTCACCGGAAGTCCCCTCCCAACTTTTAATAAAAATTTCTTCAGACTTCTTTAGAAATTCTTCTTTCATGTGGTGTAAAATTAACAGCTTAAAAAAAATCCTTTTACTTAAATTTTATAAAACAAACATGAGTGGGACTAAATAACAACACAGATGACCATGTCTGTATAAAAACCTAAGCCAATCATTTTTAACTTGAACTTTTTATTTCATAATATTTAGCTTTTCCCTTCATCATAAAGGGGAATTTTATCAACCTAAAACAAAACCATAAAAGAATATTCTCTAAAACTGACATTAGAACAAAAACCATGAGCTGCATTACCAATGCTGGCAGGAAGATATTTAAAAATTTTTCTCGTCATTTCTCTCTATATATATATATATCCCTAGTTTTGACATTTCTGGCCCTCCATATACCTATTTTTACTATTGAACATAACTGTCTGACAAAAGACAAGATATAATATAAATTGAAGAACCAATAGAAAATCTTGAAGCATTAAACACACCTGTTTTCGGATCATAGGCATCATTTTCATTGACAAAGACTTGGTTAAACTCTATAGTTCCTGTTTTCCTCATGTGACGAGTCAGTGCAGCGGAGAAAGAAAGGCGTGGCACATGGGCATCAGACCCTTGAAGACCTGATGACAAGGCAGAGACACGGAGTGGAGCTTAGTGAGAATTACAGATCAAAGTGTAATGAAGTTCTTTCATCTGTTGGTCGCTAAGTGTGACACATACCCTGTTCTCCTCTGAGCCCTGGAAGAAAGATAAAAGATATAAAGAGTGAGTCAAACATTTCAACACTTCAATTCATTGGTGATTCTTCACAAAAAAGTCTGGTACAAATGCTCCTATTGCTTAACTTTTACACATTAAGTCACATTTTGCTCCTTCTTACTCCCAACTCGTCACATTTTGGTCAAGTCAGTATCTGAGGTGACGGAGTTAATAACAGGCTGTAGCAGGTGCCTCCATACATTTTTCCATGAGTTGTGAGGTAAAAACACACCACTAATCCATCCTTTACCCCTAAACCTAAAGAAACAGTATAGAAGTTACCGTATACTTCTAAAACTACCAAAGTGACTTTATAGGCTAAACTTCTATGTATTTTTTTGTTGCGGATCAGGTGATACACTCTCCGCAACCTGTAATTTACCCTGCACATCAAATACTGACGCGAGGGGTACCCCACTATTGACCAAGCCTCAATGTGTGGCGAGTTGGGAGAGAGAAAATGTTGGATTTGATGTGTTTGACCAATAGTATAAATACAGTTATTTTAAATTCAGTCCCCTTAAGTCAATGCTTTCTAGACTATAGAGCGTTACATACACCTGTAGTTTTTTCATGGTATGTCTTAACATGACTTAAAGGATCTCCATGGCTTCCTTCTTCCCACTCTTTCATATCAGCAGATTTCTGTCATTGCATTCCTCCACCTGAGCTCTGCAGCTCCTCCACGGGCCTGTCGGTTACTTTTCTGATTTAGTCGTTTTGAGGATGTTTTTTTCCTTGCTCCAAACCTCCACATCTTCCTCCCCGACCTGTCTGCTTTGGAAGTTTGCCTTCAGTGGAAGTGTTAGCCTAGTGGGTAGCGCAGTGTGCTTGGCACTGAGAGAGCTTCAAGTCTGCAGTCTGGCTTAACCCCACGCTGCTCACCGGGTGCCGCACAATGGCAGCCCACTACTCCCCAAAGCGATGGTTTAAATGCAAAGGTAAATGTATCCAATGTGAGATCAATAAAGTTAAATTATTGTGGAGTGGTGGCCTAGTGAATAGGGCACTGCGCTTGGAATCCAGAGGTTCTAAGTTCAACCCCCAGTCCCACAGACTGACAATCTGGGTCCCTGAGCAAGACCCTTAACCACACACTGCTCCCTGGGCGCCGCAAAATGGCAGCAGACTATTTCCCAAGAGGATGGGTTAAATGCAGAGAGTTAATTTTGTTGTTCTGTAGTTGTGATAGTGTAATGACAATAACACTATCACTTGGGGGAAAAAAGGTTTATCATCTACTGTTACAAACCTTACTGTACAAACTTAACAAACCTCTGAGGAGTTCACTGCTGGATAAACACAGACAGGAAATCAATCACAACCATTTGTTGCACTAGGTTTTATCTATTTGCATCCAATTAGGGGGTGAAATGAAATATGTGAAATTATCTGCTGATTTTTTAATCCCACAAATCCAAACAATTAACTTTGAATTTGGATATAAAATGTGACAGTGTTGAAGAGACACATTGTACAAGAATAACATGAGCCTTTAGGGCAGTTTTCTGTACCTGGTGGTCCAACTGGTCCCTGTCTGCCTTCTTTGCCTGGAGGTCCCACCCTTCCTTGGGGTCCAATAGGACCCTGTGGTCCAGGATAGCCTCTCTCTCCTCGGGGGCCTGGTGGACCTAAAGGAATGCAGCATTTAGAGAAACAGGCTCAGAAACACCCACATACATTCCTGTAAAGCAGTGATAATGGCTCTGAGGAGCTTCCAACAACTAGCACATTAAGTCAACAGAGGCAGGACATTTAACCCGGCGAGACTTCAGATGTGTCTTTCACACATGTTTAAAAGAAGCTATCCGTCAGACAGACAACAGACTTTATAGGCTTTTAAGTCAGTTTTTTTTCAACACAGCAGCATGGATTTATTCTTTTGGCCTATTTTAACCTTAACCTAACATGCCTTCCATCACATTAGTGCATCCTCTTGGCCAACATTGCAATCCCATGCTCTCTTTTCCTTGAACCTACCCCTGAAGTCCTGTTCCCTGAAGACAGTGAATTGTTTGCCCAAGTCCAGCACAGAGGAGTTCAGCCTATGTATCCTGGAGTGGACACGTTCCAGCTGGATGTTCTGGATATTGTCAATGAGCTCTCCTTGGTATGTCACGGTGTCATTGAGCCCGTTAACACAGCCCCACAGGCCGGACACATGTCTGTTCAGGCCATCTTTGATTTTCTCCAGGCTGTCAGTGAAGGAGTCCAAGCGGCCGCAGACGCCCTCCAGCTTGGAGAGCCTTTGGTCCAGGCCTTCACTCGACCGCCGGCACTCCCCCACCTCCGTCACATAGTTGCTTCGGATGATCTGGAGCTCCCTGCCCAGATTGTCAAACTGAATCTTTGAGTCTTCGCTGTGCTCGGTCAGCTCTTCCTGTACATCTTTCACCTTCAAGAGAAAAACATTTGTTTTTCATCTAACTTTTTAGATCTTTGCAAAATGTAATTTTCCCGCTATGTCACATGCTCAATCTATAAAACATCTCCGTTTCTATACCAGGTTTACTAATAAAATCATAAGAAGCTTCCCAGATAGCCATAATGGATGTCTGACTGAGCCAGTGTTTTCACCATAGGCAAAGAAAATTAATGGCTTCTGTCAGACAGATAAATTAAAACAATTAGCATATAGATCGGTCATATGGTGGATTTAAGTCTTATTTTGTAGAAAATGTTTTAAATGCAAATAAAGTAGCTATAGAAAACTAAGTTGTGAGAAACTGACTAAGACATTTACATTTAAACTAGCTTCTTTTTTAAATTCAACTTTCTGCTTACCTTGAAAGGGGGTTCATTTATTATTTATTATTAGAGACCAGAGGAAATAGATTAACATAATGGTGCGGTTTAATACAAGCAACATACTGATGCTGTTTTCCATGCTAAAGGAGAGCCAACCACATGATGCAAAGCATGGATTTGGCCAAAACTGTTGCCTCGTTATTGGTAATATGAAAAGTTTTTACCTTCTGTGTAGTTAAGATTAATTAAATGATTTATATGATGCTTTTCCAGAATTTCCCCTGTGCGTTCTCATGTGCTCATGCATTAAATCGGTAAATGGGCCTTACAGTGAAGCTTAAAAGAATTATGTTTTCACCTCAAATGATCTTAAAATATACTTTTATTGAACAACAGCAACAGATCCTCTTAGCTCTGTGAGCGCTAACCTGGAAGCTGCTGCTGCTGCGGTGCATGCTGGGACAGTTGTCAATCTCAAGAACGGACAAGTTTGCTCTGATGCATGCTGGGTAAAGAGGGAGAACAAAAATGGGGGGACTTTATCTATTCTTAGTCTGCTGTTCTTGTAATTTGGAACAGTACTAGGGCTAAAGTCTGATGATGTTTCACGAGTACACGAGCACATGAGAACGCACATGTATACATATTGCGAAACGGCCTGGTCTAGGCCTGGTCTTTGTCCCCTGTCCTCCGCCTCCATAAGGCACATTTTTCAAACATTGGATGTGAGCTGAAGTAAGGCTCTAGAAAGGGAGGGTTGTTCTTGTATAGACACAGCTCCCAACCCAGCCATGAGAATAGATTAAAAGAAATATTTTTTTTTATCGATAAGAGTTGGGCCTTAACGCCGATATCGGCCCACGACTAATTCATAGTTTAGAATGTTGTTATATAAAGAATTTGGTTAAAAAGGGATAGTGCCACATGTGCTTACCAAAGACATGGTGACATCATTGGTGTGGGATAGGTCTATCAGAGTGGTGCCGTGCGTCCTCACAGTCCGATCCAGGTCCTTCAGGGTGTTATTAATGGAGTTAAAGGTGACCATGACATTGGCCAGCTCTCCTCGGATGGAAGTCAGATCACCTCCTAATTGATCACCGCGGGAAGTATGACCATCCAAGTGTTTCTTCAGGTCATTTATCCCATTTTTACACTGTCCTGTGCATTCCTCCACTTCCTCTCTTAGTCGCCCCACCTCTTCCTGAAGGTTGGAGCAAACCTGAGAGCAGGTGGATTCCCCAGAGTCAACTTTCCTCCTCAGGTCCGTCAGCTCCCTCTGGCAGTTGTCAAGGCCGACTTTTGTGGAGCTGTTGAGCAAGCGCAGATCCTCCTCAATGTTGCGGCAAACAAAACAGTCCTTAAAACCTCTGCTCAGAGTGTCGATCTCTGTGACGATGCGGTTGAAGTTTTCGCCATTTTGTCCGGTCACAGCTATTATCTTATTGACATCATCATGTAGGTCAAACACCTTGTTGATCAGGGAGTCTCCTGTCATAGACAACTTGTTCAGGGTGTTGTTAAACCTCTTGATGTGTTCCTGATTGGTCACGACTCTCCACTCTAAGGTTTTTACAGTCTCGTCAGTCGTGGGGCCTCTTCCTTTGTGCCCACAGGTCTCGTTGCACATCTTTGCAGTTGAGGTTAGCTTTCTGTCAAGAAAGACTGTGGAGTTCTCCAGCTGGTCTAAACGCTGGCTGTGTTTTTCATCTGTATGTTCAAGATTCAACACTCTCCGTTCTAACTGCTGGATTTTAACAGTTTGGTCTTCTAGCTGGGTAAGGACCGTGTTACGCAGCTGGGTGAAATCTCTTTGGATGCTTTCTTTGAGGTTGCTCCCAGTGTTAGTACACCTCTGCTCTGTCTTCCTCAATGTGTTATTTAACCTCTTTTCCAGCTCTCTCAGCCTGCTGTTAAACCGATCCTCAGAGACTCCTCCCCCCCTTCCACCGATCCCAGCTAGCTCCTTATCCAGCCGCGCTTTAATGCTGTCACACTTGTCTGAGGTAGAGGTAAGTCGAGTGTCAAAGTTGAACAGCTGCCTCTCCAGCTCTGTGATGGTGTTGCAGCAGGTCTGGGAGCGCTCGCTTTCTCTGCGGGAGATCTCCAAGTTCTGCCTGACGTTCTGCTCCATGGAGCTGATCAGCTTCTCCAACGCTCGGATCCTTTCTCTGTCCTCTGCCTGCTGCCGTCTCAGGTCCTCCACTCCGACCTAAGAGAAAACAACATCATTTTTAGGACACACACTGCTTGTTTGTGGAATCAGGTTTCCCATGGAGGGAAAAGTACTATTTACCACAGCAATAATTTTGATGTGACAAAGCAGAACATTGTAATCTATGGAGAATATAAAACACTTATTATGTGCAGGATTATGTTGCACTTTCTTTAGAGGTTTTGGACCCTGGTCCCCTGAAGAAGAAAAGGAAGGAACTGGGCTACTGAACATGTTTTTTTAATGATGTAGTCTTTACTCTTATGAGATATATTTATCTTTCTATATATTGCCTTTTTTATGCTATTTTATCCCAGACCACTAGTTGTCAACAGTATTCTCACCTTTATAATGTTATCCCTTTTTTTTCTTGTGTGTCAATAATTATATTGAGACACAGAGTATTGAGCACCTCAGCATGACCTACCTGATTTAAAAAAAAACTTCAGCCTCTTGTAAAATCCAACTGAATCACCAAAAATGTTTACACAAAAGCAAGCAGTCATACTACCATTGGTGTTTCTGTTTCAAATGTAAAAAAATAAAATAAAGTAATCTTCATCTTGGTTATAATGTTTCGTTTCTAATGCTATTACATAAAATACTACTATTAGACCAATTATATTTGTACTGCTTTTAAAGCTTTCTATTTTAACATTTCTTTTTTTTTTCTATAATATTTTTTTTTTCACACCATTTATATTTACTGCTTTATCACCAACTAAAGGCTGGTTTATACTCAGAAACCAGGTCGTCTGCATGTGTGACGCAGTGAATGCAGATATGCACCTTCTGCAGACACTCTGGTGAAACCTTGCCAGAACCTATAGGTGACCACAGACAGTGCCGCAGACAGGAGGTCTCTGATTGGTCAATTCTACTTCCTCTCTACACTATGCATATTTCCTCTTTGGTACCTTACCGGCTTATTTTTGTTTGTATAAATCAGCCAAAAGGGTTATTACCTGACAGGATGAGCAGGACAGAGAGACCCTTCGCTCCAGCTCTGTCAGGATTTCCTCCTTCAGTGTGTTCAGCTGGTTCCCTCCACCTCTCCCAGCATTCCCATCCAATTCATTCCCTCCTCCGTTCACCAGATGGTTATTGATGTTCACCAGGGTCTCATCATGGACCTAAATCACAGAATCAGAGATTGTGGCTTATGTTCTTATGACATACTTCATTAAAGAGAAAAATTGAATAAACTCAGCCTTCAGTTTAAAAGGTGTCATGGTGAACAAAAAATGGCTAACTGCTAATGTTGCTAATGCTACATCCGTATGAACAAACGAGTCATATTCTCATTCATGCACTCAAGAGAAAAGAATGGGGTATGAAAAGTAGTCCTAATCAGTTCTATTTATTTATTTTTCTCCTAGAAATGATTAAGTATGGAATTAAAGAGAATTTCACCAGATTTTAAAGGGATTCATAGGAAAAATCAATCAGTTTAATTGAAAATACATAGCATAGGGGCTTATAAACCACCCTGTGCAGATGCCCTTTGTAGTTTTGATCATCTGTTGGAGATCACGCTTCAAATTCAACCTTAAAAAACTGCCTTTTTTCCTGTAGGAGGAGTCCATTAGTGCAGTTTTATTGAAAACACATACGCATAAGCTATTCTTCACATAAATTTTTAACATACAGTCCCCAGTATATCTCTCGCATCAGTGCATGCTCCTTCTCTGCACTCATGGTTTGTTTTTTATGCACCTTTAGATTCTCTCCAGCTAACGTGTGGACCTGTTTCTGTTCACTCATCAGTGCTTCCAAGTCCTCAGCAAGAAAAGTCGCTAACGGCTGTCCTAAAAGGCGCCATATGATGTCATCCCCTTAATTTGCATATTTCATGTCATCCAGATGCATCAGGAGATGTGGAATCATTCCCATTGCTTTTTTTCATTGGCTTTCTATCAAAACAGTGTAGAGGAATATTGGGACAGCTGGAAGAAAAACGTGGGGAACTTTAAAAGTAATAGCTTTTATAGAAACAAGTAAGGAAAATACATAGAATTCAGCTATTTAGTTTCACACTCCATACCAGCTGGTTGCGTTAATGAACCATTAGTTGTTTAACACAACCCAAAAAAAAACTAGTAGAAGAATATATAGAAGAAGAAAGCAGTGCAGAGGCACACGGAGGCTGTGTCTGAACGTCTGACCTAATCCCTATATAGGCGACTATATAGTGGTTACGCCTTTTTAGTCCAAACGTCTAGTGGATGAAAAAGTAGTGGAATCAAAATTTCCCACAATGCACCTTGTAAAGTACTGATCATGGTCACTCGACGAGCATATATATCACAGATTGCTTTGCAAGAGCTCTTCTCGCAAAGCATCATGGGATTTTTTTGTATAGGTGACTAATAACAAAGGTGGAGTTACGTGACCAACAGGGAATAAAAAGTAGTGATCATCTGTCCGAATGATCAGTTAACTACGTTCACTATAAAGTCCTCTATATATTCCCTGCTCTATATGGAGATTGAGGGGTTAGGGCGGACATTCTGACACAGCCAGACATAGGAGGAGCAGAAAGGGAAATGAAAAAGCTCTGGTTTGTTTTTACAAAAATACTAAAAGTGGGGCTGTGCATTATCAAAAGGAAATCCACACATTATTTGAATCAAAATAGAACTTTCCTTAAATTCACAGGACCAAATTTGACTGTCAATAGAAGCTCTGTTGCCAGAGGGAGACAGTTCTCCTTCTGATCTAACCTCAGCCTTTTCCTAATTTCACTCTCTTAAAAGCTTACCATGACGAAGGGAAACAACAACATTCCACAACCTGGAAGCTTCTCCAAGAGTGATGAAAACACAAGACACTAAGTGGTCCATCATGCTGCCAAGAAATGGACTGCTGTACTGAAGGAGCTGTACAGATTTTCTGACCAATACTGACTTGGATCCACATGGAAAACAATCTCAATTATTGACCTTATGATCGGTCCAAGGAGAAGGTTTGAAAGACAGAGAGGCTTTCTCTTTAAAAGAACACATTCAGAGCTTAAAGTCTCTAAATCCTTGTGGGAAAATGTGTTACTGTGAGAAAAGTCATTTCCCAGATGGTACAGTAAGTTTAGCATCAGCAACAGACCCTCAGCGAAACACAGAGGTTGAAGTAATATATTAAAATAGTTGATTTTTTTGTAAATATTGGGGAAACTATAGGCTATAATGCTTTCTTATCATCATATATCAAATCAGTATTTTAAAGCCTTCAATTTTTCCATGGAAATGTAAAGATGGAGAGATATTTTATTTATCAGAGACAGCCAGAAAACAGGAAATAATCCAGTGTCAAGGATTACCTGTGTTCTGTTGTAGAGCTGGTCCAGCTTCGTTTGGATGCTGTTGATGGTTTCTTTCATGAACGGCTGAGCTGAATCTGCAGGGACCGTGGCCCCATTCAGGCTGGGACTATAAACCAGAACATGCAGAGGGTTACAGGCTTAAACAAAGATCTGGAGTAAACCATTAAAGCAGGGCATTTCTTTCTAAACATGTTAATGGCTCGGGGAAGTACCCTGTGGACAAATAGGAAGAAACTTGTTCTGTAGTTTATTTACATCCTATCACATCATCTTGTTCAGTATGAAAAGTTTATCTCATCCTGTCGGTGTGATAGAAGAAAGAAGGATATCAACTCTCCAAAACTGACCAACAGTCGTAAATATTGACACACAGTAAATTATACACAGTGTGTCCCAGATCTTTGGTTTAAGAGGAGCAGAAAAGCAGAAAAACATTAATGCTAGCCAGTTTGGGATAAACAGCGTGCAGGTGATGGTGGATGAATGGACGACATCACGTACAGCTTTTTGTTTATGCCATCAATGGTGGTCTTCATGTCATGGAGTTCTTTTTTAAGGCCAGTGATTGTATCTTGCAGATCCCTTATTGTCTCACTCTCACCTTAAAAAAGTGAAAAGCAATAAATCAGAGTTTTTGTTAATGGAGAACACACTCATGTTTTTTTACTAATATAATACAAACAAAAATGTTGTTTTTCTACCTTCTTCACTCTTCTTTCCACCTCCGGCCTGTGTAGTTTGAGTCTGCCCTCCGTTTACCCGGGTGTCAAGGGTCCCCTGAGGACCCTGGTGGCAGTCTTCCCCAGTGTAACCGTGGCAACACTTCCACTCCATTTCTGTCACCATCTTGTAAGCCACCTTATACCTCGGCCTCCTGTATGTTCGATAGCTGGAAGGTCAAACAGAAAGGACACATTATTTACCAAAAGGATTATTGTTGTCAGCTGTACTGAATTGGAGAAAAGATTCAGTTCTTGCGGCTCTGCAGAGAAGACAGGAAACTATGATAAGGGTTTATATTCCCTCAGAGAAGTCTCCAAATTTATTTGATTTTAATGAAATTTAACAGAGAGAAGAGCATACATAAAATACATGAATAAAGTGGAAAAAGGGATATATTGTGCCTCTATAATCAGTGCTTCTATTTTATGGAACCAGCAGGACTTTCGCTTGGATTTATGTCTGGACTTTGACTAGACCCTGATCTACAGTCTGCGAGTCTTCAGAGCTGCAAGTGAATCTTTAGACCTCTTTAGACCACAGTGACTTTTAATCATGCTGGCTAAAAATTATAATAAATGTTTTAATTATAGAATTAATAACTGAATGTAGCATTTCTTTTGCTTTTAAAACTGCAAAGAAATTCCGCTTCATACTGACAGTAATAGCAAGAGTAATATCTATTATTTTCTGTTGAATTTTAGTGTTATTATGTTAAAAATATGTGCTATTTTCTTTATATCCAATTAAGATATACAGTTAATCTGTTTTGCAGATAATTTATTTTAATGTTCTACAATAGAGGTTCTTTAAGAAGAACAATAACAGGATATCCAATCACATTTTTGGAGAAGGACTGGTTTCTTGTTTTTGAAACAGTACAAGAGGTTTAAATTCTAAAGACTGTGGGGAAAAAAGCTGACCAGCTTCGCTATCTCTGCCAAAGCAAAGCACCACAGCATGACGGTGCCATTACCATGTTTCATAACAGGGATGGCATGCAGGCCGATGTGGAACCTTAGTTTCCCACGCTCAAAGTAATCTGCATGAAGGCCAAAATACTTCTAACAGTAAAACTTTTATTACTTGATTTTATTTAGGGATTCAAGTTTATAGAGTGAGCTTTGCTCTTGCCTGATTCCTTTAGAAACGTGTATTTGGAGCGTGTATGGAGGTTTTGTCAGATTATATTTAAGTAATAATTCAACTACATAAACATGAATGCTTTTGGTTTAATTGTGTGGGAACATCCTGTAAATGGTATAATCTCACCAGAGTCCTTGATTTTTCGCACAAAGCAGATCATGACACAGACACCACCCGGTACAGTCATCCTGGTTTCCCAGTCAGTGACCTTTAACTCTTCCTGAACGCCCAGATTTTCTTTCTCACTGATGACATAAACATCCAGAGGAAATGACTGCCTATCAGCGGTATTATCAGAGTTCTCTAAGCCTTAAATGTTATTCCTACCTCCTTTATTTCTCAGCTAGCTTTCATACAATCCATTGCATATCTCTGACTCTAAACCAGAATAACTTCTTCAAAAATAGCCTCCAGAAAAATGTAAAGTTGTTTGATTTGGAACCTGCTGCTGCAGTGTTCTCATGATCCTGTCATCCAACTCTGTCTAAAGAGCCTTCCTGTTTCCTTAAGAGTGCAGCAAATAGGACAGATATGTCAATAAAAGATTTGAGCAGCATCAGACGGATGCTGGCAGTGATACATCAGGTTTTCATTTATAAAGTGGCCAGCAGGCTGTCGAGACTCCTTGGAGAAGGTAGTAAAGAGGTAAACCGATGGAAAAAACTAATCATTGAGAGAAAAAAAGAGGGAAAGCAGAAGAAGCGAACCAGAGTGAGAAGAAGAGATTGTTTTTAGGAGAAAGACTAGACTGTGGTGCCTGGAACCCACTTTGGCTTCATTCTTAGCATAGCCTGGGTTTATGTCGAGGCCCCTGGCAGCCGTGAGGATCAAGCAAAGGCTGAAACAGACGAGGAACTTCAAAAGAGGAAAAACAGGGGCCGACTTTGAGTAATGGTTCTATGAAAGTACAACATCCACATTTGGAAAAATCGTTCACCAAGTACCATTTATGGCATGTTTGGAGCTGGATTTTGAGTCCTGGATATTCCCAGGTGGGCATGAGACAGTGGCAATTTCTCATTAAATATTAGAAAAGCTAAACCCCCCTTCTAAATTCTGTAAATTATTGATCAAATTTGTGTTGCCTAACTTCATAAATGTAGTCATTTAACTGTCTTTAACATGATTTAATGAGTATGTTGTGCATTAATCAGCTGTTTTTTCCTCTCTTGGACGCAATCTCCCATTCGCTCTGGAGCAGCAGGACACCGCCTGTCAGAAATCCTTGTTGTTTCCCAGATTAAATAACAGACAAAATGCGTCACTTCCAGGGGGCAGGTCGTTAAGCTAGCTGATTGGCCAACATACTTAAGGATTTGTAACTGACAGTGGTCAGACAGCAAGGAGGTTTTTCTCACGAGTCCAGTGGGAAAGGTTCTACATCTATGTCATCTCCTCCTTTTATAAGTGCCGTACTGCAGGGGCAGGGCCCAACCATTTTTACTATATATGCTGGAAGTACATCACAGAAGTTGGCAAAGAAATCAAAATCGGTCCCAAAAGTAATTTAATGAAGTCATATTAAATCCACAAACCGTTGATTCATGATTCTCACAAACAATGTTATGATTAAGGTTCGCCCTCAGGGAAGGGGATAAATGTATTAAATTAGGTTAAGCTATTAAGTTCATAAACCTTACCTTTATGTTTCCTCTAAAACTTAAGTGTTAACTTCATTTTTTGCATTTGACAGAATTTTATTGGCAAAAATATACACTAGTGATAGCCCGATTCATCCACTAGACAATATTTTTGGCCAGTGATACAGCAATGAATTAAATAAATTACCCATTTTGACCATTTATTTGTTAATTTATCACCTAATGACAATGCTGAAATCATTTAGACAATAGTAAAACACAGCTAAATTTAACATAATTGTATCTAAAAGGTCATAGTTTTAGCGATTTACAGTAGATAGTAGTTAATTTTCTTACAATATTTGATTTACTGCTCTTGACTTGTCTTTGTTCAAATGTTTAAAAGGTTGAAGAGATGTTAGAGATTGATGGGACACACAAAAACCTTCTTTTTGATGGCCCAGGAAAATAAAAAAATGGGTTTTGGCGCATTAAAATCAGTTGCAGTTCCGAATTGTCCCGAGTGGTGCCTGACTTTACACGGGGGAATAAAGTGAATGTGATTGGTCGATGATCAAGGGGGCGGGATTGTTGTGGCGGAAAGTTTGCAAGCAAGTTTGGTTGTAGCTGGTTTGTAGGAAGCATCTTGATAACCAGTTAGCAACTTAGTGCTAGTAGGTTCTCAATGGGAAATTACATTGTGACCAAGTAGCACTAAATTGGTGACTTAGAAACGACGCTGTCAAGGAAGGCTATGGACAGAGGAAACATGCAAGAGGAGGAGAGATTAGTGTCGGAGGTCGTGGAAGAGTCTGCTCCGTCATACATCTTTTATTTAGAGGAAGAAAGTGGGCATGAAGATGTTGTGGAAGAGGACGCCAGGGCAGCAGAAGCTTGGTTTGGTGTAGAAGGCTTACAGCCGTACAGACTGTTGATATATGATTGGCCCAATTTAGGTGTTCAGGCTGACATATAACTAAATGGCCTGCATAAAATAACGAAAAAAAAAAACACAGATTTTAAGAAAGGATTTTTTTTAAATAGAAATGTTCCTACTTTTGGAACAATATCGTCTGATAAAGAGTACATTCATATAAATGTTTGAGCCAGAATGATTAGAATTTTAAATATCACTTCCCTATGGCTTTAAGGACCCATGCCTTTAGATCATTTGAAGGGAAATGCATTGCCTCTCCCTACATTTACTATCCATTGTTAATGTTTTGTTTGATTTGTTAATAAAAGTTTCTTATTTGTTTAAATTGAGAGGAAGAAAAATAAATATCCCATCTAAGAATCTGACATAGAAATAGCCGCGCCTATTGTGGGTCAGCTAGACTAATGGCAGAATGATCCCCTTTGGCCTTGAATAAAGAATATCGATCGATGTCTAATATAGACCAGCATTCAAGTTTGAATTAAAAGAATTTGAGGGAAAAGATTTAAAAAAATAAATAAAAAAATTGACCAAATTGCCCAATTAAAGTTGTGCACTTGTGGTATGGACAGTAAAAATAGCAGCGCCGTGCCCCTGCAGTAGGGTTCCTCTTAGCTGATCTCAGTTATTCTGCAGATGGGATGTTTAGCCTGAACTACACAACAGGTTTGACATCTATAAATTCAGTTTAGCTTGTCTGGAACCAAGATGAGTCTCACTTACCGTAGTTTTGGTCATTGTCCTGCTGAACCACTAATCTTACTGCTTTTACTTTTTAAGGTATCATTCGATTTCAAGCAAATCCCTTTTCTTTACAATGTGATGAATACTGCAGACCATATCCAACACCACGAGGCTGAGGCCGCTCCATATGCTATGATGCCTAAGCCTGCATGCTTTACATTACACCTTGCCTTAAATCCAATGTTTAAAGCAGGATATTTGATAGATGAAGAGAAGATATACAGTCAAAACACAGGAAGATAGAAAGGCAGGGATGAATACTGATACTAAGCTTTGGTAGCAGAAGGGGGATTTAGAGGAGATGAAAAAAGGAAGATACTTACGCCACTCTGGGGCACTGGCCCCAGGTGCAGCGCTGATAGTCTGGTTTGATGTACGTCTCCACTCCGTCCTCCATCACACAGCTTACTGTCCTCGTCACCACATAAGCACACCAGTTCCTGTGACATTGCACACAGAAACAGCGAAAAGCTTAGATCAGCTAAAAAAGGAACTAATAATAATAAAAAACGGAAAAAGCAGCCTTTCTCTCAAATACTAAGCTCCACGCTTAGAATCCAACCTTAATCTTTTCTTTGGAACTTGGGAAAAAAGATAACAATCAAAAGTCCATTTACATTTTGATTGTGAGGCTCCACTATAAGTTTGAGATCACAATCTCTAATGCTGGAGTCAGCCGTTATTCTGCACGCTAGAAAATGGTGCAGATGTAAGATCAGTTCAGGATAACTGCTGTTTCAAACAAACGCTGCTATTATGTTTTTCTCCCAATGCTAACCAGCCACCACTAAATCCAAGATACAAGGTTATACATATCATTGTTGTGTTTAGACCATGTATCCCTTAGAGAAGAAACAAAACACAGCTAACCTCAACACATGGTCTCCTTTAGGCAAGTATCTCTAAGAGTGCGTGACATAAAAATGGTTAGTTTGATGAAGTTGTCCCTTTAAGCACATATGGAACTGAGGGAACAGAAGGACAAAGTACATAAAAAGAAAAAAAATGTGGGATTTTAGTCTGAAGCATTTTTTATTTCTCCTCCAAGTGTTGGAGTCAGGATGATCTAGATCCCTGAAGATGAGCTGTGGTTCTCAGATGTTCGCAGCCAATTCTTTACGGTTTTGTAGGCTATGAGGTTTGCTCTCCATTGATTCAACCACTTTATTCATCTTATTCCACATTCAGTTATACTGAGATCTTGAAAAGTTGAAGGGAAAAGCAAAATCCTGTTTTGTTCCTGAGCATCTTCAATTATTCCTAAACCATTCTACAAAACAAACATTGGACAAACGCATTCCCAGAAAGCAGCAAAACAAGGAGCAAACTGCAAAAACAAAGGAAGGATAACTTCAACCTAGTCCATACAGTTCCCACTGTTCCAGCTTTCCAACACATAGAATGAGGTTTATGAATGTTTAATTATTAGAAAATTTGGATTTATTTTCCAACAATGCACTCTTTGGCCTTCCATGGCTCAGAATGTTCATAATTTTTTTGTTATTTGGTGTATTCATAACAGATAAACTAGCTCACTGTTCAACACCACAAGTCACACACACTTAAGAGTCATATTTTCATTGCTTGCTGTTCAACAATTGTTTCGTAACCTATGTCCTATTATTTGTGGTCATATTTGATTAGTTTTGCACTGAAAATAGTAGAAGCTCTCTAGTCTAGTTGTACATTACATGACAGCAAATGTAATTTTCCTGATGCTGTGGCATCTATCTAAGATAGAACTGAACATACTGATGATTTTTTAATACCAATGTAATAATGTCAAGCGCATCAGTATAAGATAGTTTTTATCAAAAACCTCTGCCAATCAGAATACTCTAGCACCGCTCAGGCATTGAGGGAGAAAACTGGATTGACGTAGATGGTAGAACGACTGAGGGTTGGAACCGTGGTTTTATTATGAACAGCGGCTGAAGTTTTTATGGATTAAGATACAGTTACGCCTTTGCGTTGTTTTTTCAGCTTTTTGCTTCAGTCCCCATAAGGACGGCATCAGCTTATTTAAGTTTCCTAAGGATCCTGAGCTGCTTTCAAATTGGGTGAAGCAGGTATCACGAGATCGGGAAAGGTTGGAGAGCTCCACGGTGGCTCTACTATTCTTGGAATATTTGGGAAAGACATGTTTCTTATTTTGTTCCTTCACATAAAGAGTTCCTTGGTTGTTCAGTGATAATCTACCGTGAGCAGCTGCCAGTAGCCGTACCTAAAGCGTTCTCCCTGGGGCAGAGAGAGAACCTTCACAGGTGTTTGAGCCAGACTTGGACGGATTGCTAATAAGAACCTGCCGATGGCGCCCCCACCACTTCCACTTCCAGCTCCACATACAAGCCGCGATCATGTTGAGGTAAGTTAAATTTTAAAAATATCCAGGAAAACAACAGATGCTGATGTGGAGCTTAAATCACAGATTGCTGTTGTCCCCGATGATGTTCCATTAGCTCCTGCAGAACCACGATCAGAGGCTGACTCAGTGGTAATAATATGGCTCTGCATTCTGTTTTAGGTAGATAATTTCTTGTAACAGCAGTGGAGGATTTATATGAAAATTATGTTGATTTAAAGTATTATATACTTATCTATATTTACAAACTAATAACCAGTTATCCTATCTATGCCAGAGGGGTTTCAATGTGTGATTCCCCACCATGTGTTTTCTACCAGGGCTGCTGCAGTCATATTAGCCATCACCCTCCAGCTCAGAGTCTGACTTTATAGGCTAGAGGTCCACTCTGGATGGTTTGATTGTTCCTTGTTTCTCAGCATCTCTACCTGAACTTGAACTGAATAATGGTTCAACAACACAAACCAATTCCAGATTAGATGGAAAACCATGAACGTTCCTATCAGTCTCCATTACAGAACGATGAGCCAGCTCTGACATCTCCACACAGGGATGGGTTTTTACTAGCTATTAATCAAAGTGCTGCTGTGACGCTACTAAATGTAGAATATCTGAGTTAAAAATAAGACTGTAATAATAAATCAGAACCACTCTGTATGTCCTGATGCATGATTTTAATGCAAATATGTAAACATGCAAAAATAACATGAGCTCAATATCACACCATAAACACTTTAAAACAGTTTAATGGTTTCATATTTTCACTGTTAAACACAAGTATAATATGGTAACCATCTACAAGTTTGATGTTTGGTCCATTTTGACTCTATCATTAAACAATAACTCGCATGAAGTAAATACTCTGAAACCGAGTGTTAATATAAAAATATCCCCTTAAATACGCTGCAGCCCAAAGTAAAGGTGACACTCTTAAAACACTGCCACATTCTCCAGCTCTCTGCAGCGTACTCCCTGTGCCCTCATCCCCCTTTGCTCTGACCCTTAGAGATGTCGTTCTCATCTCTCTGCAGAAACATCTAAAACACAAATTCTGTTCAGTTATTATCTATCATCATTTTAATAATACCTGGAATCCCTACATAGCTGTTTATCTGTTGGTATTTTTGATCAATTAGTGTCAGTCTGAGGAGCACTGAGGACCTTTTGGATAAAAGCCAAAGCATAAAAGAACTTCATTCATCAGTAGCTTTTATCAAGCGTCATCCAGACTGTCTCCATTTTTCATTCTTTTGCTTTATACACTCATGCATTTATACTCCTTTACTCTTTTTCCCTAAAACAACAAAAATTTCTTCAAAAGTCCACTACTGAATATTTTTCTAAGGTCTCAGTGGTTTGTCAGAGAATATTAGAGAACAGCCAGTATCATGAAGACCAACTAACACAGCCGACAGTAGGGGTGTGCAAAATAATCATCATGATGATGCATCGTGATTCTAATTTTCATGATCTACTGCATCGATTCTTGACGCCAAGTATCGATTATTAATTTTAAAAAATGAGTAAATAAAATTGCATGAATGGTTGGCGAACATCAGCCAAAAACAGGTGTAATACAACTTCCAGTCCAGTAGATGTCGCTGCGGATGTGTTGATGCACACTGCCTTGTGTCACAAGCATTTCTACTGCGCCGAGTCATTCAAAAACAAAACATGGAGGAGAAAATATCGCAATGCATTGCAATTATTCAAGTATCGTGATGCATCGTGATAGAATCGCATCGTGGCCTGTGAATCGTGATTCGAATCGAATCGTGACTCCTTTGGCAATACCCACCCCTAGCCGACAGGTCAGAGAAGAAAATGAATGAAGATATAAAACACTATATTCCGAGCCTTTAACCCCTTTTACAGCATTTTTCTATCTAAAAACTGAAAATAAAAAATTATGGCCTACCTAGAAATAATTATCTTTATCGAAAAGCAAGAAGAAGACATACAATAATAAAAACAAGTAGCAATGAAGCCAATGGTAATGCATGGTAAGCTGCAAAGATGCACTCCACCATCCAATCTGGCTGATCTTGAGCCATTTGACCGTTAGTTTTTTTTTTTACTTTTTAGGAATGACAATAACCTGGATGACTGACAACCAGTAAAAATATAGCAAAGGCCTAAGAAAATATATGTCTAAGAAAATAAAATAATAATTTTAAAATAATAATGTCTAATAAATAAATTAAATTTGTTATTAAATATATAAATATTTATTTTTATTTGGAGGGTTTTACCCAAGCATGTATTTTTGAAGGTTCAGGGTGTCCAATAGGAACAGATCGATCATCCAATCACATGTGAATCAAAATAAGTGTAATTTGTCTCATCTATGGGGGTCTACAGCCATTCATATGGTAGGTATGTGATTTACACAAACATACCAGAAAACTTGTAACTATAATTACAGTAAAAGGAGGTGCAAAGGATTATGTGGTTCTAACATGACGAAATGTGAAAAATCCCAAGATGTGTAAACTTTTTCCTGAGCATTATGTGTGTTTTCATTTTTGGAGCACTCATTTTTTCCTGACACCCATTTCCTTTCATGCCTGTTGCAGTTTATGATGTGCCCCCCATCCACCTCAATCCCACAGCCCTCCTCCTCATACCAGAGCTTGTCTCACTGACACAGAAGGTTATCTAGTTTTGATCCTCCCAGAGCCTCATGGCCCACTCCACACGACCTCTATGTAATGAACCTGGGAAAGTGAACATGACTAATTAACTGTCAGCCAATATTTAACCAAGCAGGTAGGTGAATGAAACATTAACATATTAGAGAATACTATTAAATAAATATTATTAAATGAATAGCAATATGGGAGCATGTTAAAAAAGGACTGCATGATGGTGTAAAAAAGGTTAGCAAAGATAAGGAGGAACATCTTATGAGTAGCAGGAATGAAGCAACACAATGATTATGAGTTATTAGTAAGATATATAAGATATATTATGCTGCACTTTTACGTCTCCAGATTATTTCAATTTAGTCCTAATCATATATACTTTTAGGCAACCGGACAGATCTACAAAAATGCATATTTTACAAAAAATTTACTAAAAATGCTGACATAATTTTTTTTTACCGGATATTGGAAATCATTAATCTGAAACATAAAATCTTTTCATCATGACCCAGAAGACAACCCAGGAGGTAATAATGAGGCTGAGGAAAAGATGCATTTCTTTAAGATGGACAGAATAAAAAAAAAATAATACCACTTAAAAGCTCAGTTTCAAATAAAATGGCAGGATAGATTTGTAAAGAATTTGTAGATTTATATTAAAGGTTAAAATACTGTAAAATATTTCTACATTAAATTAGGATCATGGTTATCATCCATCACACTATGGAAACATCAGTTTTACTTCAGACCAAATGCAAAACAAAGAATGCTGACTGTTCAGTTCAGGTCCAGAACCAGGCTGTGTGATGGTATGTCACTGAAAAAGTGTTCTTGGTAAAACGCATTTCCACTTTTCTGACAGCAGAGAAATACTTCAGAGCCACATGTGCTTTTCTTTAGGACCACATGTTCTCCAAAGATGCATTTCTCCCTGCTTGGTACCACAATCCTACTGTCATGGTATCCTGTCTTTAAGTGAATGCATGAATAATAAATAAATAAACTATATATATATATATATATATATATATATATATATATATATATATATATACTGTATATATATATATATATATATATATATATATATATATATATATATATATATATATACCAGGTGGGTAAAAATGTAATGGAAAATGTTGATTCTATTGAATATTACGACCTAACATCACAAGAATGTGTGTGGTTTTTAATGCCCTCCTATTCTGAATGATGTATATTTATTGGGATTAAGGGTGTGGAATACTGCTATATCAAGACCAGATATGTGACGAAACTGAGACCATTTCCACATGTCCAACAAAATCTGTGGTTTATCTCGTCATCAAGCATCAAGCCTTGTACTGTACAGATAATGATGTGTTGTTTACTGCCTTGAGAGGAATTTGATCTGACTGAACAGATTTGGACTCATTTCAATCTAAAAGCAATAACGGATAATATGACATCTTCTATGTTGTTCCCTCAACCACTGAGCCTGCCATTCAGCATCTGTGCATTTCTGTGTGAACTTGTTGCTTGACGCATGGAACTCTGAACCTGCCTGAACGCTCTGTGGATTCATGGAACCCTGGATCTGTCTCTTAATGTGCGGACTGGAACCCCTGACCAGGCTGCGGACTCATGGATTCCAAAACTGTTCCTGTCTGGTCTGTTTCCCTGACCTGGATTGTATCTCTGCCTGCTTAGTGAGGTTGCTGCGTCGGGGACATTCTCTGGGCGGCTCACTGCCACCACTCATTTGGCAGTCCGTTGGCTGGATCCTGCCTTCCTTGGAGAGGATGGACTGAACTGTTAAACCAGGTAAGTGACTCATATGAATAATCATCTTCCGTCAGATGATCATGGTCACTTACCTGTGTTTTTCCCACATCCAGAGTGCCAGTGATGGGTTGTGCCCCACCCCTCCTGAAGCCACTGCGGTCCACAGATCCACAGCTCCACGCTTCTGTCTATGTTTTGGTTCTAATAAACGCTTTGAACTTTCCCACTGTCTGTCTCACCTTGAATACTGGGTCCATCTGTACCCTTTCAAGAAAAATTTCCTACAAAAGAAAACATCAAATCCAGCTGGATGAACCTTCAGATACTTTACTCACTTGCAGGCAATGATGCATGTGTTGTAGAGCAACATCTATGTCCCAGCTGGTTTAGAGACATCTAAACCAACAAGGGACATCTAAGAATGCTTCCAACCTCTTTACCACCACAATAAAAAAATGTTGCTGCATTTATTTAGGAAAACACAGCTTCATTAATGTCCCCTAGATAGGAGAAAGGGGATGTGATTTCAAAGATTCTCAATTTTAAAAATGTTCCCATTTATTCTTTAGTAATAACCATAAATGAAAACATATTTTTATCGTAGACAGCTCTGAAGGTAGTTCCAGCTAGCTTTAGAGCTCTCAAACCCGTAACCCTGCCTGCAAGCTAATTATCGTGATATTTGTTCAACAACAAACATGAGAATCTATACTGTTCTGCTTCCGTAGAAACCATTTCAGAACCCTCCCTAAACGGGTCAACCAATCACATGGCAGTAGGGACAAACAGTTGTGAACAAAACAAGAGGTTGCACACCTAAACCAAAATAAACATGGCAGCACAGGATGACCCCATGGTTGCTGATGTCGCATCTGTTTTAGCAGAATTCAGGATTCATTTTTTGGTGGCAAAGATGTCTTTGTGCCTTTTTACGCCCTGATTGGCTAAAACCAAAACTCTAGTCGTCAGGCACCAAGTGTTGACAAACCAAATTAGCTGAATATCCTAAGCCATGGGGAGTGGTGGGCAAGTGGTTAGGGCATTGCACTTGGAATCCAGAGGTTCTAAATTGAAGCCCCACTCCCACAGACTGACACTCTGGCTCCCTGAGCAAAGACCCATAACCCCACACTGCTCCCCTCAATGGCAGCCCACTGCTCCCCAAGGGGATGGGTTAAATGCAGAGAGTTTATTATGTTGCTCTGTACTTGTGACAGTGTAATGACAAAGCTGGAAAAAAAAAAAACAAGCAAAGCTTGACTGAATATATGTAGGACTAAGCAGAGAGAGCAACACGTTATTAATCTGGCTTGCCAGGTTATCAAATCCCGTCATTAAGTTCTTATTTATAATAAATAATTCTCACTGAGAAAACATCAGATTTCTCAATCATACTGTTTCTTCTGTTCATGTTTGGTGCTTCCCACTGACTGGTGATGTTATTGTCCCTGCAAAATTGCACAGTCAGTGCATTCACTATGTCTAAAGAGGCAGGTCTGTACCAAAGACCAGGTTTATGGAACACAGGATATGTATTTGAGCGGACAGCAGAGCACAG
This sequence comes from Cyprinodon diabolis, assembly GCA_030533445.1. NCBI lineage: Eukaryota > Metazoa > Chordata > Actinopteri > Cyprinodontiformes > Cyprinodontidae > Cyprinodon > Cyprinodon diabolis. Next base: position 32,118,588 of record CM060076.1, read on the forward strand.
TAAGAGGTTTGAATTGGGCCTTGGGTCAGTGCTGTGGAAAAAAAAATCCCTAAATAACTCATTATGTTCTTTCAGCCCCACTTTTTGTTTTTTCTACACACCACTGCATTTAAAGTCCAAGTAGAGAAGGTCTTTCCAATCAAAACCCTGCTCATCTGGTACATTCGCAGTAGATCATATTGCTTTGGGCTGGAACTTTTACACGGCTCCAGTATAAGTGAATGCCATTATGCTGAATTCACCTAATACTTATCTAAACAGTTCTGGTCTCTTTTTTTGTTTTTGTGGTTCTTTGCTCTGATCCAGTGTTACATTGTTGCTTTGCTTTTCAGTGGTTTCATGCATTTTATGGAAGTATTTCTCTTCCTTTCTTTAATCTGACCTGTTCTGGGCAAAACTGCGACATCAGAAAGCCTTTTTGACGCATTGGTGCTGTCTGGATTTGTTAATTTAAACTGGTGTATGTTTATGATACAGTGCATGTTGGAGAAAAGGGTACAGAGACGAAAATCTAACAACAGCATTAGGAGCTGAACAAACACAGAAAGACAGCAGCTGTCTATCAGAGCAGCTCAGATGTTTCCCCATGTAGTCCAAATGTGTTGTTTTTGTCTCAGTGATTCAGTGGGACCTCTATCTGGCTCACTATCTCAACATGCTCAGAGTCACAGACAGCAGATAAAGCATAAAGCAGGCCACTCACACGCCCTATCTAATCTGATAGAGAGCAGCCGCTGCTCTTACGCAAACCATCTGTCATTTTTTCACTTCTGACCAGACGCAGATGTGCACACAGACACACTTAATGCGTCCATGACTGGCTCCATCTAGGCAGCTTCCACACAAACTGTCTGTGTCACGCTGCCAGTAAGTTCATTTTCCATCTTTTCATCCCAGAGCTCTGTGAGAGAAGTCTTTGTATTTGTTAGCGGAGGACCAAGTGCGAGCGTAAAAACCAAATAAGTGTGTGTGGGCGTTGGGTAGCTCAACTGGTTGGGCGGGCACTCTGCATGAAAAGAGCTAAAAGTACTAGTTTCTTCCTGTCACTCTCCACATTTAAACAAAGGTCAAAGGAGCATTTAAAAATGCCAACAGACCTCTGCCCTTCCCCCAAAACAACACAATAGGTTTGTTTGTGCGTGTTCCTGCATGCACGCTCTCTCCTGCTTGGGAGCTACCTTTGAAAAAAGGACGCACTGCAACCAACTGGACTTTTTCTTGTTTTTCTCAATATGATCTTTCATGTGTTTTATTCCCAAAAATCTGACTTTTAAAATGAAAAAGCTCACCAATTTGTCTAAAGAACATTTAAGTCGTTTGAATGCTCACAATCAGTGTGATGTTCTAAAAACAAAATAAAACTGGCTTAACCCTTAACCTGGCCTGTTGTTGCTAATCTGCAATCAAACCGCTTGTAATACACTGCAAAAAGTGTAAATCTAAGTAAGTCAATTTTTCTTAAAATAAGAGAATTTTTTTCTTGAATTAAGCAGGTACTGTACAGTAAGTGAGACACTTTGCCATGGGAACAAAACAATGTACATTTAAAACAAGGGAAAAACAACTGCCATCTCTTATTTCAAGTCATATCGATTTCTCTTATTTTAAAGGTAATAATGCTCATTACATTGGCAGATCATCTTATTTTCATACTCACATTAAGGGTAAATAAACATATTTTTTATGAAATTTTTACTCACATTTTTGCAGTGTAGGCAAACCGCTGCCATAGAGTTTTTGCATCACCCCAGTGCAAGTCACAGTGTATGCTATTATGTAGTTGTAACTGCTGTTACAAAATATAATTTACCTTCATTTCTATTTATTTAGTAAAATAACTATTTTAATTTGGTCTCCCATTGAAGGGAAAAACACACACCAAATGTCTTTTTATATGTACATGTATATTAATTCAGGCTTCAAGGGGTTAAATATGCTCATATGACTGCAGTATCTAAGATCATAAAGATCTTTATTAATCAAAAAGGAAAGATTGCATAGGCATAGAGCAAGAGCCCTATCTTTAACCATATTTATTGAGAATGTAATTAGGGTTTTTGTTCCAAACATGTGTTATTGTTGGGTTTAAATGAAAACCAGAAGATTGGAGTATGAAAATGGGTTGTTTTTTTTGTGTGTGGGCTTTTTGTTTAAACTCCTGGAAGTGTGCTAAAATTAGCCCGCCTTGCTATCACCACTGGCCTCTAATCCACCAAAAGGGGCGATTCAACAATCAGGGAATCACCTGCAGGCAGGTGGTAAAGGTGGCTACTTGTGCAATTTAAGCCATTGTGTAATAAACCAGGGAACAAGTGTAAACAAACCATGGCAAGCTGCTAATGTTGCTAAAGCTACATCCACATACATTTGCATGCACACAAGTCAAAATCTTGTGTATACTCTTTTCCAAAAAACTAAAGTGGATGAAAAAGGTCTGAATATGTTCTTTTTAATTTCAGTAATTCTAAACAGTAATTCTAAAGTAAATTTCAGAAGGAATATAGAAGTTAAACACCAAGTTATGACTCTGTAAATATTCACTGATTTCAGCAGTTCATGGCATGGATTCACTGCACATATATTTCAGTTGTTTCTGTTCATTTTTTATTGCTTTTAGCATATTGTTAATGCAAACGGACACATTCTGTTTCAGATTAAGACTAAATAAAACTCCTGGATAAAAATCAGGTATTAAGTTCAGTGGAAGGAAAAAAAGTGTAGTGGAAAAACAGGGGAGGGAAAAGCAATGTGGATATCTCTAAAGCTGAAAGGATTATAAAAGAAAAGCTCATTCAAGAGTTTGGGGGAGGTGTAGAATGTAGTTAGAGTAGGAGTTTCAAGAGGCACTACACACAGGATATGGAGCACAGAGATCAGATTCCTTTTTATTTGTCCACTCCTAAACCTGAGACATCAAAGCGTCTTATCTGGGCTAAGGGAAAAGGGCTAGACTGTTGCTCAGTGTTCCTAAGACAAGTTTAAAAATAAAACAGGACAGTTTAATAGAGTCTGGAGGAAGAGTGGAGAAGAACAGCAGGACCTGGAACCTGCCCACCAATCCTTGATTTACTAAGCATGGAGTCATTGTGCTGGATTAGCGACAAACTGGTCTGACATATAAATCCCATGGAGAGTTTTGTTAGGAAGATGACAGACACCAGAGCCAACAATGGAAACGTCTGAAGGCCGATATTAAAGCAACCTATGTTTCTGTTTAACTACAGGCTGATCTGTTCCATGCCATCAAGCATTAATGAAGGATGTCAGGAGACTGAAGTTCAGCCAAGTACACAGTATTTACCAAGCCTTTAACTGAAATGCTTCAAACACATCTTTTTCTGTGTGTGAAATTAATCTAAATATGAGATTTCACTTTTTGTTGTCAGTCTAATTTCATTGTCAGGTACATGTAGCAGGAGGAAGAAGTAAAAAAAATGCCAATAGTGATTTAAAAAAAAAGTAAAATGTAAACAAAGTGTCTCCATCAAAGTTCACAACTATTTATTCTAAACGGGAAAAAATGGTATACCAACTTAGGGCCGATGGTTTATTTATGTCCTACTTAAAGGTTCAGAAAGGAAAAACCTCCATGCCCCTATGTATTTCTCTTTTGGGGAAATACATGGAAGAGACATTAACATAAACATCTACAGACATCTTTAAATTTGGCGCATAATTACCACTATAAACCAAAGAATGTGAACAATTCCTGGCAAATAATTATTCGCTCTCTTGGATGACATCAAGAGGGATTAAAAATGCTGGAAACAGCTTGTCAACTTCCACCTGTTGTGTAGTTTTGTAAGCTTGCAGTCTGTGCTTTACACTGCCCCCTAGAGTCTACCGGAATATATTGCACGGGTAGAAATGCTTCAAATATTAAGTTAGCAAAGTTCCACATGTCTCAATTCATTTCCAACCATAACTTAATAATGTCCTCGAACTTGTTTAAAAAACTGAATTGCTGTCATAGATCACTGCTGTTATGACGCAAAACACAAACCACTGATCCTGTATTTAACACAGGAGAATGATGTGGCAACATCCATGCAGGTAAAGATACACAAAGAAATCTATAGGTGACCTAAATCAAAAAATTCTTAGGGCAGCTCATAACTGACTATTCAGGAACTAATTTTACAACTAACTTACTAACTTTACTAATCTTTTTCCCACCAGAGAACGCAAAATGTGAGCAATTTTGTCAAAAATCAAATCATGAGTTTTCTTCTATCAAAAATTGCAATTAGATCATCTTTTATTTAGACAGTTTTATTCAACATTGGGATGTAAACATACATTTAATTTTCAACTAATAGTTTATTAGATTATAATTTGCTCCATCCAATTTTATAAATTACTCTGAAAATACCTTTTTTGTGGTGTTGTAATATTTTCTCCTTCCACAGTATCTCTGCTTCAGCTACAGGGCTCTTAAGCAGAGCCTCCATGGTATTTGCAAGAGAAATATTTCCAGAGAGGAGGCAGGCATGCAGTGTGGGATTAATTACAGTTTAACGATGACAAGGATGCAGAAAAAACTTAATGTGGTTCATTTTGTAAATATAACCACTTGATTCACTCTTTAGGTTATCACCTTAATAGTGCTGATTTAGCAGTACTGCATGGTGGAGCACCATCATTTCTCTGCTCGGCTTGGAAGGTGAGGATACGATGACAGAAATTTGGAGGGCGTAACAAACAATATCTGTAACAGGATGGAAAAATGCTAACGATGCTAAGAATAATCTTGGTAAACAGGGTAGGCTTTTTGTGAGTTATTGCACTTCATAGAGAAAAGTTTTAACATTACTCTTATAGCAATCACCTCTTTAAAAACACTGCTAACAGCCCAAAATCACTCCCAGCACTGAACGTTGGATTACACTTAAAACAGAGTGTGCTGCATATCACAGTTAGTGTCCCTGTGATTGAGACAAAGTGGCTAACAGTCTGAAAGTATGTCAGAGTGATATACTATTAATGATGTTTTTTATCATTGTACATACTTTAGGAAATTAGACGTGTTTAACATACTTTTTTATCCAGTAGCCTAATAGTTTCCTGTTTTTTTTTTAAACAGCTCCAGTTAAATAATGTGTTAAAAAATGTTTTTGTTTATTCAGTCAGCATTTGATACAGCTTGGACAATTAATTGTTAAACTGTAATAATATACTTTTTTTCTATTCAGCATATTGTTAAAATAATTGTTCTTCATGTAATGCAATGATCCTCTGGATACAAGAGAAAAATCAGGCTTTCAGGAAAATGCTCTCTTATAAATTAATCATTAGTCAATCGATGATATCAATCAAATGTAGATTAATCCATAGATCGATAATTTGCATACTTTTGATATAGAAGAGAATAGTTTAAGATCCTGAACACACTGAACATGATTTTCTGCATGGGGGTTTGCAAACCTCTGACTGAATACACCAGAGGTCTATTTAAATTGGACTATGCAGCAATTTTGCAGCAATTTCATAGATCTGACAGGAAGAGTTTTAAAGTAAAACACAAAATAAAATCCCTCAATCAAAAAAGAAAGCAGCCAGGTTTGCCCCATTTAAAATCAACCACAGTGCAGGTGCAATAGACTCAACATAAACAATCGATAAACACTTCATTAAACACAATACCTTACTTATAATAGGAGTTTAGAAGGACGGAAAATGGATTAAGCAGAATAGTGATCCTGTTTGAGTCTCAAAAGACAAAACAATGAGGGACAGTACATAGAAGTGCAGCTTCTTACAAACTTCCCACATCGCTATCTGAGAAACACCTTTCGCTGCCGCACCACTTTCTATATAAACCATTCCACATCAATTGTTGCTACTTTTTCCTTTTCTGTAAACATACCTCCAATTATAATATAATATATCAAAATCCTCTGTCTGTTCTGATTTAAGAGCAAGCTGGACAGGCTGGTCATGAAGTGAGGCTTTGCTTTATGGCCGCTTTTGCTGTTTTTTATTTGCTTTTTTATTACTTTTTATGATAATCTAATGTGGGACAGTGTTTCAACCTGTTGGACGCAGAGACAGAAGTGAAAAAAATCTGCACAATCTGCTCACCCTGCATAGTTGAAGCTTCTTGATATCCTGCAGTCAGTGTAACATGAAAAAAACATCAGCTTGGAGATTAAAAAGTCGGATGCAACCAGTCTGACCCAGGCTTCATTTTCTTCCCTACTGTGTGTTGGCAAAACGACATTAAATATATTACTGCCACCTAAAGGGCTACAGTGAGAAATAGTGTCTTACTATCAGTGAATGTGACAAAAAATAATAGTGTTAAAAATTTAGATTTTTAAAAATGCAGATAACTATCCAGCCTCACTAGGAGGTAATTTCCCTAATAATGGATAAAAATATATTTTGAATGAGCTCCATAATTTACTGTCTCTGCTGATTAGATGTTTGTTTTACAACACAACTATTATAAATAAAATATAAACCATGACAAGTAGGTAACAGGCGCAAAACAGAAATTAAGTGCGGAACAAACATCCATGGTAACTGGAGCATGTTGGTCTTCTGTACATCAAGTCCAAACGCCTGGCAGGGTTTAATTTTATTTACATGGCCATAACTCAGCATGAGTGGAAACGCTGCACCTGTCCGGGCAATGCTTTATTTTCCAATAAATTTCACTTCCAATTAAAAACCAGACGCTTCAGAGGCAAGCAGGAAGTTAGTCTGACATCGCAGCCCACTTGTGCTGCGTTCATTTCACTTAACAGCAGCCTACACTGAAGAACTGTGTGTAATATTCACTATTCAGAAGCAAAAGTGTGTGGGAGGAAGAGGGAATTATTGAAAGAAAAAAAGAGTGCTGGGGTTCAGTGCTTTAAAAAAAACACTTGGCACTGCCTATTGTGGAGAGCACTTTTATTTTACTATAAAGGAAAACCCCAGACTGAGACCTGAAAGAGTGTCTGGGGAGGGGCGTGACTCATCGTTTGAACTCTGACCTCCTCAAGTCAAGCCCCCTTACAAAGCTTCCAGAAAGCCATACCCCTGCATGCAACAAAACCAAAGGTAAGCATATTGTCAGAGATGACAACGGACACACTTGAGCAAACTCACCCTTGCCTGACTGATCACACTCTTCGAGACAAACACCCAGAGAAAAGAGCACTCACTCCTGTCTTTGGATCTGCTCCAAAATCAAAATCAAGGGACAGCAGGTCTGTGTAAACCTCTCGCTGACTGTTTAGCCTGACGGTCAAGAAGATATACACAGAAGGTCTCAGATACAGCTGTTTGGTTCAGAACTACTGCTCAGATATGAAGTGTTGACATCTCAAGGCCTTTTTTTGGTGCTTCACATTTAGCCATTTATGGAGGAATTTGTTTGAGTCAGGACAAAGCCTTAAAATAACAGCTGCCCTAAAAAGACACTCAGCTCGCTAAAACTTTACTATCCTCTCTGAAGGCTGTCTCCCATGCTGTTCCATTTAGGCTTTAAGAGGAGTTTTATAGTTTCAATTGTTCTGTTACGGGGTGGGATTTGATAACTGTTGGGAGGCAATCCAAGCCTGTTCAGTGCGGCCAATATTTATTTAAACATAATAAAGCTTTTGAATGCTATGAATGCTGGACGATATGCTAATTATGTGACAATGGTGTAATTTTGAATGCAGTCCCTTTCCCACAGCATTACCATAGGCAAGGATTTTCTTCACTAAACAAATGAACAGTGTGTTAAAATCACCCTCAGATTGTAAATGCAGAAGAAGAGGAAAATCCTGTTATGCTATTATTTCCTGATTACTTGTGGCATTTGTTGATGAAGTGTAACTGCGTTTCAATACTCATTGAATTGCAGGAAATAAATGGCAAGACAATGCATTATTTATGCTTCTTCAAAATGAAAGCCCTCAGTTTATATGCCTAGAGAAAGGGGTGATGTACCAGAAAGGCTACAGCTAAACAAGTATGTATTGGAGCTTTTACTGTACACCAGAGCTGTTTGGTGAGTTTTAAAGAACTCACCCTAGTCTTCCTAAAACCATGTGTGCTGGATCAATTGCAATTGAAACTTGAATTAGCTTTCTATGGTGACCTATGGTGATTCCAAAAAGTTAAAAAACAAACCCCTGGAAGTTTTAAGACATTTCACTTCTCATCCAGAAAGATTTCTCAATTCAAAATGCCTGCGGAAGCATTGAGCTCCAGGCTTTTATTGGAGCAGCCCAATAAAATTCAATTCAGTTTATTTATATAGCAAGAATTCACAACACATGTAATCTCAAGGCACTTTACAGTTCAACCAGATCATACAGTCAAAGTGATTTAAAGTTTTTTGTCTAAGGAAAACCAGTTGAATGCATCTACTCATTGAATGACTCATTGAAAGTTGGTCATCTGCCGAGGCCAACTTGGGTTCAAAGAGACAGAAGCAGACATACAGAAAGAAGCAGAGATACAAAGGCAACTTTAAACCAGCGCCAAAGGCAGCCCCGTCCAGGAAACACACAGCAAGGCAGATGAGCTCCAAGCCAGCTCCCATGTCAGAGGATGAAGAGAGCACATCCAGCCAGTCAGAGTCAGGGAAACAGGACTACATTGAAAAACAAAAGCCTTGTTATGGCTTAGAAAACATGCAAATTGAACCGAAAACAGGTCTACCTCTTTGTAATGGGGAGTCATTAAGGTCGTTGTTGGCCTGCAAATTAACCAGAAACTGGCCCATGCCTCTGTAATGGGGAGTCATTAGGGTTTTCATTGGACTGGCTTAACAGGCGCAATGTTTTCCCCACCTGCATGGTGATGAGGGTTTGAGTTGATAGAGGGTAGGAATAAATTCTAACGCTGCGTTATAGGTATTTGAGAGCTAAAAGCTGAGTCCTCCCCCTCTGTTTAAGGTTGTTTTATCTCTCTTAAAGCTACAGTGTGTAATTTTCAGCGACATCTAGCGGTCAGACTGCAGACCACAGCAACATGAACATCTCCCCCCCACCGCTTCTCCCTCCCAACAGTACGGCGAGCGTTACGGGACAAAATGTCTTCCACGACGTCCGCATCACCTACCTTCTCAAGTGATGAGGTTTGTTTACATAGATAATTTTACAGATAGTATTTCATTAGTCTGTGTGTTCAGTACCGTCCCAGTTCATCTCTCTCAACTTGCCGTAGTTACTTTCGAGCGTAATGGGCGATCTCGCAATCGCTAGTTTGTTGGCTCTGCGCTGCCGTAGCGCAAAGATGTCTGCCTCCATGGCTGCGAGACCCGCTCCTATGTAATTATAAATAACGAATTCTAAGGCAACGCAAATATTAAGGTTAAGAGGCTGAGCTCGTAGATGATGATAAATAACATAGTTATGTATAATATATTACATTTCTGACTGTAATCCCTGTAATTATTACACACTGTAGCTTTAACATAAATGGCTTCCTTAACACCCCTTTCAAACCACCTGTCTTCTTTGTCCAAAATGTGGACATTCTGGTCCTCAAAGAGTGGACCGCATTTGTCCAATCAATACCATGAACCGCGATGAACAGTTCCCTGCCTCACCCACTGCTCCTATCAGCCAGATATTTATGGTAGCACCACCAAAAGACCATCTGCTGTAACTGCTGTCCAGGTAGTTGGCCCAAAATACGGGAAAAACTCCAAGCTTTGTGCCCTTCCGGTCCTGCTGGCTCTGGCTGGGTGCAGAATCTTGGCCTTATGGATCATCCATCCAGAAGAATAAGGTCCTGGATGTAAATTACATCCATCCCAGGGTAGCTGGGCTTAGCCTTAATGATAATGAGAAGAATTCCATTACCCAAAGGAAGCATAACGCTGCTTCTCCCACAATTTGGAGGGAGTCAGATGAGATGGTCAGGAATTTGATCAGGATACCCCAAGGACACCATTTTTTTTAGATGTTCTGTGCAAAGCATAATGGTGGGGACACCATGAGGCAGGTATAGAACATGCTGAAGGGTCTATAATTCCCTTGTGGACTGGAAAAGCCTTGAAAGGCCCTTCCCCCCCATGGAAAAGGAGATCCGGGATTACCTTATGGGACTAATACGCTGCAGCCTGATCTCATTAAGTAAAATAAGATGGATGGATGGATGGATGGATGGATGGATGGATGGATGGATGGATGGATGGATGGATGGATGGATGGATGGAAACCTCAACAATGTACATAGAGCAGCCCATTGACTGATACGTCCAACAGAGCCTTGTTTTAAATCACCCCCAAAAACATTGAATCTACTGTAAATAAAACCACTAAGAGTGCCCCACACAAAACTCCCACGCTAAATCCACATTTGCCCTGCTTGTTATTGTTTAAGGGGTCAAGATTTAACTATAGTGATTTTCCTTCATTTGGATCCACTCTGCTTTGCCTTTAATCCAGTTCTAAACTGTTCCCAGCTAAAGCTATGTGAAGGACTTCTGTTCACATGGGAATGCCAAAGGCTTAAAATTGAGGCGATGAAAGGCAATGTTGACTTTCTAATAAAAGTGCAAGACATTAAATCTATTAAGGAAAAATCAGACCAAAAATAGTGTTCATATATATCAGCAATGATATTTATAAAACACTGAAAATAGGAAGTAGAACCTATTTATTATACAGCTGCCTATAAAAGTTTCCACATCTGTAGCCGAGGTCAGCACAGGTCTTAGTCACTATTTGAGGAAGTCTTTTGCAGTAAACACATATCAACATCACAACTGAAGACAATTGCTTAAATTGTTAGATTATTGTATTAAGTACATTGTTTTGTATCTGTATAAGTAAAACATCTGCAATCTTTACCTCCACGTGTCTTACAGAATCTATACTCCGATTTATAAATGACTCTTGGAGAGTAAGATGGAGAATTGTAGTATTGAAAAAGTAAGAAGGAAGAAAATATGGCAAACCATTACTGTATTTCCAAAATATGATGGAGTGATGAAATCCATGGTGATTATCTGTTCATCAAGCTAATCAGTTAAGCATAAAACCATTCCTATTCTTTACTATTTATATTTAAATTAATTTTATTCAGCAAATAAGTTTGTATATTTTTAACAATAATACTGTAGATATAAACAGTTTATTGATATATTATTTAAAATCTCTTCGCAATCTCTTTATACCATTCTCAATAATAAGTAGAAAAATCTTCATTGGTCTACCAGCAATTAAATTATTTGAATTCCTGAACAATATTTTTCATACTTGCACTTATTATTTTGACAACTTATGTTAAGGTTAGAAGGCCTCCTTACAATCACCCTAATCTATAGCTCCCTCTACACATTGTCTCTCAGATGCAAGTCAGGACTATGGCAGGACTATGGCTCGGTCACTTCAAAATGTTTATATATCATGTTAGTATAATATAAGCTCAATAGGACAGATGGTAAAATTGAAAGATTAGTTCAATCCTCTGGGTAGCTGGAAGTAAGTTTAATATCTCTAATTTGAAAACATCAAAGCTTTTACTAATACTTGAAGGGGTCCCCCTATTTGCAGCACTAAAATCATACATTATGAACAAGGGAAAGTTGGGGGCTAACGAATGCCAGAGCCACCAACCAAGATGAAACAACACAATCTGTGAGTACATCAGGAGCATTGACCTCTGTGGTCATTGTATACTGGCTCAGGTTTGAGGAGATTGGTCTGATTAGCTGTAGGCCTACGTTTATAGACACAGTGGTTACTTACAACACAATAGTTCAAGCTGGCTAAATTCTACCACAATGTTTGCTCAAACAACATGTAAGCTCAGAATCTCACCATAATTACACAGCTTGGCAACCCTAATATTTGCAAGTCAACATCTTCCCTTTCGGTTTTTACAAGCCCTTGCATAATGGACATCAAGGCATGTGCTGCACATCTAGAGTCAGACTTAAAAGTACCTTCTACCAGGTCTTAATGGTGTTATGAGATACAGTACCACCTTCCCCACTGCAGGTCCATTCTGGCTGGAACTTTTCCAATATTCTACCTAACATTGTCAATCATTTAAAAGGTATACCTTGTTTCATATCACCTACGCAGATGATAGCTGTAGTCTTTACCAAAATAATCTCCTCTGTTATTGTTCTACCTATTAAGACATTTTCCTTTAAGCCTCAAAATTCAACTCCATGGTGGTCCTTAATGAAACCCCCTGAGAGATGTTTAAGTCTGGATAAACTGGCTGACATAACCATCCATGAAGCCAAATACTGGAGCTGTATGCACTCAAAAGCAGACAGAAATCCAGTCAAATTAAAGCCAATTATTCATTATTAAAATGTGTACCTTTACTTTGTCTCAAACCTTTTTAAAGTTAAATGTTAAAAATCAACGTAAAAGTTTTCTGATCATTTTTTGAAAATTGCATTAGGTAGGGTTGCCACCGAAACTAAATTTTTTGTACTTTATTATGCACTGATATAAAATGAAGAAATCAAAAAGGGGCAAAGAGACTGTAGTTTAACAGTAGAACCAATGGCATTTATTATTTTGCCCTGAGACAAATTTTAATGGAGGCTAAATTACAGACAGCTGTTGCCCCCCCCATGCCCACACTGGCAAACCCTACAGTATTTTCAAGTCTGATTAATGTCTGTAAGTTGTTTTTCCAACTTTTACCACAATTCCTTTTGGCAACATCCTCTTGGTGCCCCTGGTCATTGATGAAAGACGAAAGGAAAAAATGAAATAGAAGGGTTTCTTGGAGCTACTTTACACCCTTCAAACCACTTATCTCTAACCTACTTCCCAATGAGCTAAGTTAGAATCCATTCCCATTATCTTGGCGTTTTCGGAAAGGAGCAAAGACAAAGGGGGGTTCAGGTTAACCCACCACTTGCCATTGAACGGCAGATTTTTGTAAGGGTGGCTTCCTTGGACCAGCTGATCAGGTACAGAAACACATAAAGACCCTTGCAGAGCAGCATGTTACCACTGAGTATAAGTATTTATTGCTTTTATCACCCATATGTTCTTGTGTGCCAAGATAATATAGATCACTGGCCTTGTACTGATGTCCGTTTCCTCTGTAGAAGTACAATAGTGTTAAACTCCTTAGAACTTTTTCTTTCTGAAACAAGTTATAGCTACCATTCTGACTTCCCCTCCAGGTTTCCTTCGGTTCCCTTTAATCTAACATGAACAACAGGCAGCTTAGAGGAGGGACCATCTTTGTGAATTTATGATGAAACAGATAAAAACAACTGTTTGGTGTTTCATTTGTTCTGGTGGCCTAAAGGATGTTTCTTTGTTATGATCTGATCTTAGTATGGAGTCATGTGGTTCAAAGTATGGCCTAGTTAAATGTATAATTTGTTTTTATTATAGATGATGTTGACATTGTTTTGTCCATGGTGAGAATGCTCTTGGGTTGGTCCTACTGGTAGCAAAGTGAATCTCCAATAACCATCCATCCATCCATCCATCCATCCATCCATCCATCCATCAATCCATCCATCCATCCATCCATCCATCCATCTATCCATCCATTATCTTACACGCTTGTCCCAATTGGGGTCGCGAGGGGTGCTGGTGCCTATCTCCAGCAGTCCAATAACAAAGTCATATAAAACTTTGACACCTACTAAAATGGAGCATGCCCAAATCATTTGAAAAGCTTGCCATTTAAAATACAAATCCTTGATAAGAGAGAGCCAATCAATAATTTTCTGTCTTCAATTATTGCTGCTATCAAGGGAAAACTGAATATTTATCCATCAAATAAGCTAAAACTAATGAGCAGCCTATCCTTAGCTTATCATCTTTGTTCTGTGGACCTTATGGGATAACATGTAGAGCTGAAACTTTGGCAGGAGATGTGTCAAACTGCTTTGGGTCCTCCCGATTCCCCTTAAGACCTTGTTTTATAGCCTTTGCCACTTTTGGAATACTCCACACATCTGTCAAAACAGATCAATTGAGTTCAAGCAAATGTCAGAGGGGCAAACTGAATTGCCACAGGCCAGTGCATTCTTCCCTCTGATGCGTCACTTTGGGTGTGTGTGTGTGTGTGTGTGTGTATGTGTGTGTGTGTGTGTGTGTGTGTGTGTGTGTGTGTGTGTGTGTAAGGCACAGGCCAGTCAAGCAGACTCCTTCATAAGGAAAGGATTCAACAACAACCCAAGCCCCCGCTACATCCTATCAGCCTGCCTTTTCTCTCATCATGGTGCTCTCTACCCTTTGTTGCTCCTTCATACCCTCTTGTCACGCCTGCTTGCTTACTTTCACTCAAAACACATTTTCTGAAAAAAATAAAATAAAAAAATAAAAGTTCAGTTGTACCACTCGGCTCGGCTTATCCAAAAACATTTTGCCTCTGGCTGCCTGCCTCTTTCTTTAATTCGCAGCAATCAAGAGTTTTTGCCTGCACCAACGGAGTGACCAGATCTCATCACTCAGGCAGTCGGTGCAACCGCAGAAGCAGCAGCAGGGGAGAACTGGGCCAAACTGAGCAGGAAAACCTCGTCCAAGCTCTGCTCCAAGAAGTCTGACGTGCATAAAGTGCAAACACATGCAGGCGAACGCCACATGGAGGGAAGATCTGTCATTCATTCACACTAATGTTTTTTGTTGTGACCCCTTTAATACTCACATATGCACACCAGGTCTCCCCTCATCTGGCTTGCCAAATATGCTTACTTGTTGATTTACAAGCAGACAATCAGCACACACATACATGTACAGAGATTTATGCTCCAAGAGGTGAGGAAGGCAGACCCCTTCCAACAAGGATTATCAGGTCAAAAACGGTGCACAATGGAAACCTTCATGTCTTGGATGGAAGTTAAAGTTAATCACCGTAATCAGAATAATTTCCTTTGGTTCAAACTCTGCTGGGGGACATTTATAAGCCCACAGAACATAATATAACACGGATTAAAATGTTGAAGTTGGCTGAGCTTGGCCTTTAGGAACTTGAATGAAAATTTAAGACAAAATGTGGAAAATTTCTTGATATTTAAAACTAACTATCCTTGCATCGTATAACTCCTCCAAACTCCTTTTGAAATAATCCTCCAGCTCAGTGTGGTGAATTCCTTCTCCATAAGGTTGACATGGGGGCCTCTGTAGAAATCATGGAGCCCTAAAGACTTTGCACAAAGATCTCTGGAACAGTAAATATTTGTAATCCTTAGAAGTCTTGTCTATCTCAGGGCCCCAACAATCTCCTCAACACCACCCACTCATACAGCTCTCTCCTCCAAACACCTACCAGCACATACTAACCAAGTAACAAAGATATGAATGCCAAGTAAGTCCAAAGATCCTTTCTCTTCAGAGTAGACTTTCTATAAAGGTATTGCATGAGATATCTTTACCAAAGTTTTCATTTTTAAAGTTTAAATCGACATTAAAGTAATATCCAGCATATTTAAAGGTTTTTTAACACATTTTTGAACATTCCAACAAAACATGCAGGATTTCGGGAGCCAACTGTCGGTCACCGCTCACAAAAATCAGTATCTGCCGATTGCCAATCACAACATCAACTTCATAAATTCTTCAATAGTGCTCTCTCCTGCTGAATCATATTGTATTTTTAGGTGTCAAAATAATAAGAGATGAGAAAGTATGAACTGGCCATTGTTTTAAAAAAGGAGGCATTGGAGACTAGCTTTCTTTATCAAAATGAAAGAGAGAGAAAATATTGTTGGCAAAGAGGTTTGTAGGTGGCTTTTTAAAAAATGCATTTTAATTCAGCCTTAGAAGGACTGTTTCATCGTTCTACCTCCAGTAGAAAATACGACCGGCAGTTGGCTCCTCTGATCATATATCATGCTTCCACCTCCAGCAGTTACCCCTTGCTCACACTGGCTCCGGTGCGGTTACCGAGCCGACGGAGACCGCAACTCCCGCACACCCCCTCTCACACCGCCCTTTTGACTACGGTGCGGTGCGGCTCTGCGGCTCCGGCAACAGGTCCAGAGATTTAACAGAAGTTCACTTGAGTTCACGTAACTTCACGCGATAACACGGCCCAAATAAGGATATTTGCGAGAGCTTGTTGCGGAGGGCTCCGGCACGCTGCAAGGATAGCTTTCTTGCGGAATTTTCTGCAGCGCCGGAGTGTCTCGGTAACCGCAGCCGGACAGCTCAGCAGCCGGTGAGAGAGGTTTACGTCTTTTTAATGACTTGGAATCACTGCGGCGCCGCACCCACCGCACCGCAACGGTAAGACCGGAGTCGGTGTGGGCCGGGGGTTAGCCCCAAGAGGCTAGCCTTGGCCAGCTGTTGTCTCGCCATGCTCATTTTCCCTGTGGGCTTTCCAAAGTACTGTTGTCCTACTCTCGGGCAGCAGTGGCCTCTCCCCTGCCTTCAGCATGTTTCCCCAGTGGACATATCCAACCTTCAGCCCCTTCAATCCTCCAAAGCCTGGCTAACTAGCCTTGGTCAGCTGTAGCCTCTCCCCACCCTGCCAGTTTTTTTCCCCGTCAGGCCTCTCTCATCTACCACTTTGCTTATTCGCTCTACTCTCCAGCAGCCTTATCTCCCCGCTCTGGTGCACTGTCCGCTCTGCGGGCTCCTACGATCTACCACTGTGGTTCATTAGCTCCACAGGAGGGCACAACTGGCTGCCTCGTCCCAGTTATGGAGCTCTCTCTCTCTGGGTTCTCTCACACTGATTCCCGGCTGCTACTGTCTGAGTTGAGAATACTATCTCCCCTTAGCACTGTTGTCCAGTTGTTCCATCCTCCTGTTATGGGCACTCTGACCAAAACAAACATGGACTAAGCAAATGAGAAAGATGCATATTAGCTCTGAGGTAAAACTCATCAGTGCTTAATATTCATAATGACCGATCATGGCTGATCATGTGAAAACCGGCCAATTACCGAGCACTGCCGACTGATCTAGTCTAATTACAACTAGAAATTTTAATGTCTTTTCTCAGGATATGTGATGCAGAAAGAACAATCGGATGAGCAACAATCATTGCACAGTGGTCAGGGAGACAATTCCAAGCAGTTTTAGGTTTTTAAACAATATCACAATCTTCTAACATCTCACAGAGCTTTTGCATCCATCATCTAAAAAATGGAAAGAGGATGGACAGGACCTACTAAAACATGAAGACATGGCTGTCCGCCTAAACTGACAGGCAGGAACAGAGAGCATAAATCAGAGAAGAAGCCAAAAGAAGAGTGACTCGGGAGGAGCTTTAGGCCCCGTCCACACGAAGCCGAACCCTGGCCTAAACGCACAAATTTTTCACCAAACCAGCCTCTCATCCACACGAAGCCGGCGTTTCGGGGTCTGTAAACGATCTTTTTTTTATTCAGCCTTCAGAGTGGGAAGATTTTGAAACGCCGTTTTTGCGTTTCCATCTTTACGCTCTAACCGCATTTTTTTTCTTACACGCATGCGTCATAGCGTCGCCTCTAAACACGCATGCGCGACACAGTATCACAACAACAATGGCGCCGTACTGTGTTGAATGGTTGCTGCTAATGCTACTCACCCTGCTGTCGGGCTTACAACAGAATCTTCTTCTTCTGGAATATCTCCAGGAAGAACAGAGCAATATCGACCACATAGTTCAGCACCTGAATTTGACTGAACCACGAAAATGGACCCGCAGGGCAACCATGTATAAATATTAGTGCGCATGCCCAACATTTCGTCGCCTATTTTTGCTTTGGCACCACAGCGCCACTTACAGGCCTGGCATACATTTTGCAGCGTTTTCATGCATTTGTGTGGACGATCACATTTATTTTACGTCTCCGTCTTTACGACAAACGTTCTGGAAAATATTAGCGTTTCGTGTTCGTTTTGACTTCGTGTGGACGGGGCCTTAGAAATCTATAGCTGGGAGTTCACAGGACTACCTCTAAAAATCTGGCTTGCATGGAGAAGTCCAGTTTGTAAATAGTCATAAAGCCATGGAGAGGACATAGACACTGGAAAAAGGTGCTCTGGTCAGAAAAGACAAGAACTGAACTTTCTGTAGGTCAGAAAACTGACTGCACACAGCCTTAGACCCCCCACCCCCACCCCCCCACAGACACACATACACACATGATGATGATGAAAACACCATGTTTCCTTTTTACTTTTCACCAATGGGAGAGAAGTTGGTTAGAGGTTCTGTTCTACAAAGATCGAAGTCTGAGTCCATTTTCATTAAATAGATGAATTTTCCCTTCATTTGAGCAGGAAAAGAAGACATTTTACAACTTAAATTAGGTAATTTACATAATTTCAAAATAAATAAAAAAAACTCATGTAATTTCAAGTGCATAATATTTAATTGTCTCATTTCAAGGACTAAACTGCTCCATTAGAAAATCATCTTATACCTGCTGAAATTAAACTAAATAAAGAAATGTTAAGATATTTTTTAAATTATTTTTGATCCAGTGATGAAGATAAATAAAGGGAAATCCTGGAGGAAAACCCATTAGAGACTAAAATAATTGACTCTAAAGCAGAGGTTTGTGCTTCAGCAGAACAAAGTGTATTTTACACTAACCTAGTAATAGTTATTACTTAAATCCATCAGAGAGTCTGTAGCAAGACTTTGAAACTGCATGTCAGAGATGCTGTGCATCCAGAATGGCACCATGGCTTGTCATGCCTAAAAACACCTTAATTTGAGTTTGAAACCTAAAGTGGTTCTAAGAAGTTTTAATTCGCCTCCTGCATGTATATCAGACCTGTCATGTTAGTAAAATCCCTTTTTTATTTAAATCCATATGTTGATCTATCATGTAAAAAAAAAAGCAATAAAACAGCTTTAAATGTGTATTCAACGTGAGTAACCAACAACAATTGTAAGCGTGGTTAATGCTTTTGTGCCACAGAACGTAAAATAGTAATATCCGACTAATTACTCTGTTATTTACTCTAAAATGACGTCATACGGTGTTGAGGGGTCCAGAGATTATTAAACCTAACTCTGTTTAAATGTGTCCTACAGGTCAGGTCCTCTTACCTGTGTCTGCTAGCCGCTCTCTGACCTGCATGAACGCTGGACTCGGCCATATATCCAAGACCCGAACAGCCCCGAGTCAACACGAAGGCGAGCAGGTAAAAGAAAGTCTCCATCGTTACTAACTAATCACTGACACGTGAGTCCAAAGCTTGTCCTGATCAGGTTCAGCCTGATGTCCGCGAGCCTCAGTTGCGCGCTGACGCAGCGTGGAGCAGCCGGAGCGGTGGAGCCATGGCTTCAGTCAGCGGGTGGAGGAGTCCAGATGGATCAGAGGGTGAAGGACTCCTGCTGCTGCTGCTGCTGCTGAGGTGGAGGAGAGGACTGAGAAAGTTTCCTGTCAGACTTCCAGCAGCTGAATGCCAGCTCAGGCTCCCTCTCTCTGTTCATGTGTCAGAGCTCATACGCCCTCCCTATCCACCCCCCACCCATACACCCACCTACATGTTGTTCCCTTTTCTGTTTCGCTTTTACATTCACCAGAGACCGCATTATTGCCAGTGAAATTATTTCTGATTCTTTCCCAAATCTTACATCTACTGTAAATAATGCTGCTGAGGAAACCAGACCCCCAGCTATTATGTTCTCTACAACAGGTGGAAGTTGTTACAGCAATGGATATAGAAAGTATTGTCCCTCTGTGTGGAAAACTGCACAATTATATCTGAAATGGTTGCAGTTTTATTTTATTGAAATACTTTCTTTTATAAATAAGTTTAGCAATGGTGAGAGGTGTTTTTTTCATAACTAGAACTATTTCAATCTAAAAACTCACACAGAGAGAAAATAAATTTATTGATACAATTACTTAGTCTTTGGAGCTCAGACCTCGGCAGGAAACACAGCACTGAATTTTTATAGATATGCATGAACCCGAGCAAAGAATAGGGCTGTTTCCCCCCCAGGCCTTCATCTATCTCCACTCCACTGGTGGTGGAGTGGAGATAGATGAAGTTGGTCAGTCTGTAGACTGCTGGTTAGAGACGGTCTGCTGAGCTTTATGGGGAGATCCAGGGGACTGCATGAGCTGATACCAGCAAGGTGACCAGATTTGGGTTACAGAAAAGGAGGACATTTTTTTTTTTGTTTTTTTTTGCGGGGGGGGGGTTTGTTTGGTAAGGCAGGTGGGGGGAAGCACGGGGAAGCAGGTGTCCAGGCTACCGTCACCGGGTCAGGTTTGGTCGCTCCATTCCCCGCTGGCTCCCTGCCCCCGTCAATTCAATTTTTTATTCAGTTTATTTCTATAGCGGCAATTCACAACACATTTCATCTCAATGCGATTTACAGTTCATCAGATCATACAGTCAAATTGATTAAAAGTTTTCTATCTAAGGAAAACCAGTTGATTGCATCGACTCATTGACTCAAAGGCAATCCCTCACTCTAAGCATCCTTGTAGTGACAGTGGAGAGGAAAAACTCCCTTTTAACAGGAAGAAACCTCCAGCAGAACCAGACTCAATGTGAGCGGCCATCTGCTGAGGCCAACTGGGGTTCAAGGAGACAGAAGCAGACATAGAAAAAGCAGCTGTAAATGGAGGCCCCCGTCCAGGAAACACGCAGCCAGACAGATGAGCTCGAGCCAGCTCCCATGTCAGAGGATGAATAGAGCACATCCAGCCAGTCACAGTCAGAGAAACAGGACTACACTGAAAATCAGGCCACTCTCCAACATCTATAAACAAACATGTTGATGGCAGCAGCACAGCTGAAATTTCTCTCCAGGATGGAGTCACAGCCTAACAGGAACAGACCAGATAAAGCTACTATGAGAAAAAGCAGAGAGAGCAGAACGTTAGGGATTGAACTAACAGATTCTGCAGAGTGGGACAATAGAGATAGAATGAAGCAGAGTGATGAAAAAGTCCGCCAGGGGACCAACCCTATGAGCTGACGGCTCTGTTTGAGTGCCTGGTGTGTTTTGACTACGTGCTGCACTGTAGTTGACCAAAATCCCGGACGATTTTGAAATTCCACCTGGACATTTTTTTAGGTCTGAAAAGTAGGACATGTCCGGGAAAAAGAGGATGTCTGGTCACCCTAATACTAGAGCTTCACTCAGGGACCTGGAAGATGGAAGTCCAGTTGGTTAACACAGGTTGAGAGAACCTGTCCATGATGAGCAAGCATGAAGCAACAGTGGAGGGGAAAACTCCCCGTTGGCAAGATAACCTCTGGCAGAACCAGGCTCAACATGGCGGTCTTCAGCCGAACCGATTGAAATGAGACACGGAATGCAGTAAGAGATGGGAGTAATGAAACTCTGATGAAGTTTTAACTAAGATGGTGGAGGAGGGGCTGGAGGGGGGTTGAAAGGGGGTAATCTGAATCGAAGTCACATAGCGCAACCACCGCCTGTGCACAGGAGCAGATGAGTTGCAGATCGGAGGCCTTTTAAGATGAACTTTGGGTGCTGATTGGCTTTCATGGAAGTGTGGTTCAAAGCTGATTGGCTGTGTCGTAGGCGGTTGAAGGCGAGTAATCAGTTTATTCGGCTGAACTTCCGCCTAGGCTCCATTTCAAGTCTTACTCTTTTTCTTTTACTTGGTGGAATCACTTAGTGGAAGTGACAAAGAGGACAAATTAAAATAGTCTTGCATAAACAGAACATTTATAGCAGAGGCTGAAAAAAAGCCAGAAAAAGGCCGTTTTGAAGATGAACTTGTTAAAAGTGTTTCTCTTTTTAGGTTATAAGCAGAAAATAACTTTGCAGCAGTAGACATCTTCAGTTAGAGTTATAGTTGGCCTGCAAGGTGCCAAATCCAATGCAGACCTCTGTGGTAAATGCTATTTTATGTTCCTGTAACCATCATCATATTTTCATAAGAGTATTATTTACATTGGAGCTGATTATTATTTATACAGGAAATGGAGACAGGAGATGGTGCACCACAAATTATTTTGTGTGAAACATGTAGTGAATATGGAAGGTGTTTTCAATCAAAGCAGCTGTCTAATATAAAAGAAAATAGATACCATAGACCAAAATATTCAGGCAGTTTAAGTGAACATAATGATTATTTTTTCTAATCTAAATGTGTTTCACAAAGCACGCTAAAATGAAAATAATGCTTCCACTTTTTGAGTAAAAATTATGGGTTTCCCTGTAAAGCTGCAAACATCTTGATGATATAGCAAATTGCTCCACTGGTTTCATCACTACTGCGGGAGTCAGAAATAAAATGTCTCACTCTGCAGGTCTCAGTTGATCCCACTGAATACATATTAAGCACCATAAACTGAAAAGGCCCTCTAAAGTGATAAACATCTTCTGGTACTGGCAGCTAAGCAGGCTGGAAAATAACCACAGGCTTCAAATAAAGCTGTGAGTTCAATTAAAATATTGATGTTAGACTATTTAAATCATCAATCTGCTGTGAGACGAAATAATGTAAAGGTCGAATTTGCACCATTTGATTTATTTACATCTAATTTATATTAACAGGTGTTGACTTACAGGAATTTTACAGGAAATTGGGATTTTTATGAGACCCATGACTGTGATCTGATTTAGCTTAAATGCTCATATTTCACATACCCCAAGCTTTGTTCCATGTCAGGGGTCTACAGCCTGTGGCTCCAGAGCCTAACATTATATAAAGAAGAAACTAATGTAATATAATATAAAATACCTGTCTCAGAAGCTTTTGCAAGTTTATTTATTTTATTTTTTATATATATATTTTTAGATCTAGTTCTTTTGTCATTAGTTGGGAAAGTATGTGTTTTTTTTTAAATAAGATATCCTATATAAAACAATAATCATGCTTCATCTTTATAAAACGGTTTACGTTTTTCTTTGTTTTAAAAGCTAAAAGCACAAATTAGCTGTTGGTTGTTTGAAATGGCTACAAATTTCCAATGTTAGAGGACAAAAAACTAAGTAAGCTGTGTTTTCGCAGCTCTAAGCGTCTTTTACTCGGCCAGACTTTAGACAAAATGTCTGTTTGGATTTTAAAAGTTGCAGACCCCTCTTTTCCAGGTCATACATTTATTTATTCTGCTCCTTTCACATGAAAGAGGATAGAGGCTGACTGGAAAACATCAATCCATTTTCCTTCACTCTTATCCCAGCTGGGGTTGCGAGGGGTGCTGGTGCATATCTCCAGCTGTCAGTGGGCAGGAGGTGGGGTACACTCTGGACTGATCGCCAGTCTTTCGCAGGGCAACATGGAGACAAACACAACAAACAACTATTCATGCTCACCTAAGGAAAATTTAGAGAAACCAATTAACCTAACAGTCATGTTTTTGGACTTTGGGAGGAAGCTGGAGTACCTGGAGAGAACCCACAAATGCATGGGGAGAACATGCAAATTTGATCTTTTAATCTTCTGTTCTCTGAGGCTTTTCTTTAGGTTTTCAATGTTAATCCTAAATCAGACCTCTGCAGCAGCCTGTTTTCCTGGATTCAGACTAGTTTTCTCAGACTGTTGTTTGTGTAAAAATAAATTGCCACAATAGTTATCACCCATGAACAGATTTGCAGAAGAAGAAGTTTCTTCGGCTGCTTTGTAATTAATATTTTTGGAAAATGTCCTTATATCCTGAAATCTAACATATTTTATTTTTTAGATGGGTTTTAATTTAGACCAGAGCCCTTTTTTTCTGATGCTGCTAAAAGTGATAAAACACAGAAATCTAATATTAAAGATAGAAACTAATTCAGTCTTCTACAGTCTGTAGCTTCCTGTCACATGTAACGCATTTCAGAGGTCTACAATAGGCCAGTTACATTCAGCCATGCAAAACTGCTGATTCGTTATAATTCATATCATGCTCAACCAATCCTCCTTTACTCTTGTTTTATGTGAACAACAACTTGTTTTATACTTGCTTCATTTTGAAATGAATTTAAAAGTTTCACAGCTGTGCGCATTTTAAATCTTGTATTGCCTCTCACCCCGTTGTGTATCTGAGATTTAAAGTATCTGCAGTCAGTTTTTAGTGGAATATTCGGACTAGGACTGAACAATGGGGTGACTGGGCCTTTTGGGTGGTGGCTGCCATGTTATGTACCAATTTCCTTTGGACCTCCATGGCAACATCAAACTGGGCCTTTTCAAAAGCAGGTTAAAGACGGATTTTTTATATCCCTTAGCACATTGATTTTTTAATTAAATTCTGTTATTTATTTTTTTTAATTATTTTGATTGATTATATAATTTTATTGTTAGACGTTGGTCTCTTTAAAAAGAAACTGCTTAATAAATAAATGAAGGCAATGAAATCAATCAAAAAATCAGTAGCACTGTGGTCTATAAACCTTTGTTACTTTAAACTATTGAAGTGGTGACTTCGAAAATGTAATAAACGGGGAGTTTTGTAATCTGCATTTTTTTTTTCTTTGTCCTCTTTAGCTAATATGGAATAGATTTCCCAGAGCTAGATGATAGCCCAACAGCTTTGCTTTCACAAGGAAACCATTATCACTGTTTCCATAGGTTTCTGTTTGATACTTGTAAATTAAACTTTATTGAAAATTATTTAGTGATTAAATTTGCATACAATGGACATGGAGATGGAAAGGGAAGTGAGAAAGAAAGAGGGAGATAGGAAAGCATGCATGCAAAGAGAGAAAAGAGAGAAAATAAAACAAAACAGCAAAAACAGAAAACACAGAAGATGTACAGTATCTCCTATAAGTCTACTTCCACATCTGTATGAGATGAAAAGGAGAGAAAACAGAGAACATTGCAACAGCAAAAAAGAAGACAACTGATAATCAAACGAAACTAACAATCAAACGAAACATCAAAATACTTTCAGAGCAGCAGGTATCCCTTAGATATCTATGTGTCTGGAAGGTAAATCCCATGTTGAATACACAATATTATTCTGGGTATTATATATATATGTGTGGCTGCAGCTCAGTATTTAGTATTAGTGACGTGTCCTTGAACATCTGGAACCAAATTCCCGCGGTATGTATGCATGGGTATGCTCGTGTATAAAGGATGTACACGGCTTCTTCAGATTTAAAATCAATAGCAGGTGTGGGCGACCCCAGACTTGCCCCGACCCTAGAGGCCATAGTACCGGGTCTGCGGCAGCGAGCCTATGGGCTCTGCCTGCAGTCGGTTACACCCAAGGTGGACCCGGATGAGAGCCCAACGGGCCAGGAGGCCCAGGCCCAGCCCCATCAGAGCGCCAGCAGACACAGGCACCTGTCGCTGGCGTGGAGCATAGGAAGGGGAAAGAGGCAGGCCCTGCTCATATCTGGCGCCTAGGATGTTCTGTAGTTGGAGCGAGGGAGGCGAACACAAAAACTGACAAGTAGAAACATTCATCCATTCACACAGCCCATACGAACATATACATTAAACAAATTCTTCCACTCCTATTACATACATTATGTTCCCCTTTAGGGGGCCAATTCCCCTAGTGGGGAAGAGCCCACTGCGCCCCCTCCTCTCATACCCATTATTGTCAGGCCATTGTAACCCAGGTACTACCTGCCCCAATGGTTTCACAACAAAACCACGAGTTAGCAGAACTTTCACTGGTTAAAAAGACCTAAAACTTTAGGTTCTGAAGATTGACACGCAATAAGGTTAACGTTACAACTATCTTGTTTGTTTTTTACAAACCTTAATTGTTATCCAATTTTTGAACACTTAGTTTTTCAGGTTTTTACAACTGAACATATTTTATTTTGCCCCAAAAAATGTGTTTATTTTTTTCCACAGTCACTGTAGTTGTAATCTGAAATATAAACTATTCAGGGATTAAATACACTCTGACTGAGCCATTAGGTGAACGTTTGATTGATATTTTTTGGACACAATGAGACGAGGATCAACAATCCATTACGGAAAGTGGAGAGAGAAGGGGAGGTGAATTATGGCAATGGAGGAGGACAATTTTTTTTTACTGTATGGATATCCTGCTCTTCTACTGTGGCTTACTGTGTAGACATGCTTCAGGTAGGGGACTTTTTAACCTAATATGACACTAAAGACTTATAGACAACCTTCTTTTTCACTTGAGTTTTTAGACTTATTCAGCAAGGGACAAAATTTATCAGTCATTTCAAAAATATTGATTTAATCATCTTTAAATTTAGTAGAGAGTTGCTTTATGTTATCCCTGCAGGAATGACATTAAAGGTAATCGTTTATGTGGATTGCTCAAAGTATGTGTATCTACAATGATATGCCGAGCCATTGCCTTACTCTTAATAATCAAAGTAGATCTTTACACACTCAGGCTGTTTGCTCTGTGCAGCTTTTGATCTATGAGGCAAATTCCAGTTTTAAATATGCACAGCACACACACAAACACACACAACCCGCTGTACAATCTGCATGTTTGTAGCAACTCCTTATCTGCTGGAAAAGGAGGCTCTTTGCAAGATGGGATTGATGTGGTTGTCCTTCATGGAGCCTAGAGAGATTCCTGATTTCTAGCCTAGATTTAAGCTGCACTTCATTTCCCTTCTACTTTCTTTTTCCTGTCACCAAGTGGATCCAAACTTAGAGTATATTAGTAGCCAAACAGCTAAAAATAGGCTGCTGCAGGCTCAGCAGATCTGTTCCAGAAGTCAGTTTGAAATTCATGTCACTCCAGCGAATTGCCTTTGTGCATATTACCGAAACACATTTAGATACAGTTACTGGACTCCAGATGTTGGTTTATGTCAAAAGGAAACAAAAAGGTTTTACTTTTCACTCTCACAGTCATCTTGCCTTAAAGCAACCTTTAGGAGAGTCTTTATCATGTTTTTCCTTTGAGACTTTCTTTGTTTGACTGATTTTTGTTTACTTTTACTGTCATTTAAAGCTGCGTGTCTTCTTTTTAAAAGAATGCCCAACTCAGCAGTCCTCCCATCAGCACACTAATAAGACCAGCTCTCCCCGCTGCTTAGTGACAGAACTCCCCACAGGGGCCGAACCAGACGTACTGAAATGAAACTACAACAGAAGCATACAGACTCATGCATGATGTTAAACAGATTCTTCTATACTTACTATTGGTCCAATTCTTACATAAGCCCAGAACCTGAATCCAATGAGCTGAAAAAAAAGCTTTCCTGTTGTACAGTCTGAAGAAGTCAAACTTGCCAAAAAGACTGCTCTGTTTTTCTTGTTCTTTCATCCTCATAAATCTGTTTGACATGTATGAATCAAACCGTGTAAGTTTGCTTTGGACCTGTAGAGATGCATTCCCAGTTATCAGACCCCTGAACCTTTGTGCAAAGAGCATTTCATAGACTGCTCACTGAAACTATCTGCAGCACTCAATCTTTCTGATATGCTGTCCCATTATAACCACAGCCCACAATATATGATTTTTTGATTTCATATGATTTTCTAAAAGATAATTGTGAAATACAATGAAAATTGAGTTGCTCTGATATCTCTAAATAAATAAAGTACTAATTGCCTTTAAAGTGACATAATATGTGGAGTCAGTCTATGTGTAATTTAATGTAATTTTAAATCTTGAAAGTCTCACAGTTTAAAGTTTAAAGCAGGTTTAAATAAAAAAAAAAACCAACAACTATCAAATGAGCTGTTATTACCTCACAGATATTATTTCCTCCCCGTTCTAAAAATGAAATGACTGTAGAAATAAACCTATCCAAACAAGACGATCTAAACTGGCAGGCTGGAATTAAGATATATCAATTAAGATGCTTTCAAACCAAACGTTGGAACGCTCTTTAGAACACCACAGCTGAGCACCCCAATGTAAAACCAAGGGTTATCCTGATCCTTAAGCCGTTCTCCTGAACTCACAAGGTATAACCAAGCATATCAAAAAAAGGATGAGAGGGTGTGATGCATTAACAGCCTATGTGAGTAGAAAAAATAGGGAAGACAAACTGAAAACCTCCAATCCATAGGTGTCTTATAGGCTGTGTCCGAACCGCCGCCTTTATCACTACATAGGGCATTATGTAGTGGTTACGTAATTTTAAATGAGTGTCTGAACGTGTAGTTGATGAAAAAGTAGTGGACTCAAAATTTCCTCCACTGCACCTTGAAAAGTAGTGATCATCCATGGTTGCCTGATCAGCAGATAAATCCCAGATTGCTTTGCAAGAGCTCTCCTCGCGAAGCCTCATGGGATCTGTTGTGACAGCGGTGACAAATCATGCATGTACTGTGCGGGGGAGGCGGAGTTACATGACCAACGGGGAGCAAAATTAGTGATTATCTGTCTGAATAGTCTGTTAACTGAGTTCACTGTAAAGACCACCTTATAGTCCCTGTTCTATATAGTGATGATGGATTTAGGGTTTAGGGCAGACATTCAGTCACAGCCATAGGGCAACGTGGAGTTGTGGTAAAAAGGCAAACAACTGCATTAGAAATCCAAGGTGGCAACAGAAACCCAACAAAACCGCTTTTCTTCTTTTTCTTTTGATCAGTGAAATCCTGGAGCAAAACTGTCCCTGAGACAATCTGTTTTCAGCAACTTTATGATGTTTTTACTTGACAAGGTCCAACAATCCATGTGTAGAATGTAACTGTGCCAACTGAAGATTTGAATGTTGTGATTTTACTAATCCTTGCAATTCAGAAAAAATTCTCCAGAAGCAGCTGACATCCACACCTTCATATCTTTTTTATTTATAAAAAACAATCAATCTTTTTATAACTAAAAATAAATGAATAATTTTACATTTTTAGGGGTTAACTTTGTAGTGTTATGATTGATTAGTAAGTACAAATCCTATAAATCAAATAATCCTTTAGCAAAAGTGAAATTTCTTGCAGTGCAAAAATATATATAATTAGTTTCTCAAAACACTTTTACATTATTTCATTTTTAGTTAGTAGTTTAGTTTAGTTTTTGGTTGAGTTTGTGTGTTTGTCTGTATTTCCGTGTAAAGGATAACATCAAAAGTTATTAATGAATTTTAATGAAATTTCTACCAAAGCTGCACATCAGTCCAAGGAACAATCCTTTACATTTTGGTGATGATCTACATCATAATCCAGATGCAGAATTTTTTTAATGACTCTTTACCATTATTTAGCAGATTAAGCAGTTCCCCCCTAAGCCAGAGGGTGGCAGCATTGACCATTGACCGCTTCAGCATCGGACTCAAAAAGTCCAGCATTATTAGACTGAAGACAAAAAGGAAAGGTGAGCCATCCTTCACTGGAAGTCTCAATCTGCTGATCAGAGAAGAAAGCAGAGTAAATAAAGAAGGTGAGAGCAGAACAAACACCAGAGGCTGCAGGCACACACTGTACCTTATTTAGAAACTTATGAAAACATTTTAAGGGAATTGTTACCAAAGGTGGACTTCATGCCAACGAACAAATAATTAAAATTAGGTAATGATCCAGGTCATGTGTGAGTTTTAGCTATAGGTGTAAGTCACAATATGGGGCAAAATCTGCTGCTTGGCAGAGGTCTGCGTTCTCCAAGTGCTTTTCTAGTCTTATAATATAAAATACTGCTTTAATTGTGTGTAAATATGAAAGAAAAAGAGAAAATATGGACTTCCTTAATTTGTTTGTAAAATCCTTTGTGTCAAAAAAAAGACAAGAACTAACACCTCAGGTTTCTCTCCGTTATGAAACATGGTGGTGGCAGCATCATTCTGTTTGGAGGCTTTTTACTTAAAGGAATAGTACACCCAAAACATGATTAGCCTTCATTTTCTACTCACCCCCATGATGAACAACACACTGGAGTACTTTTTTGATATCTCAAATGCATCTGGAGATCTGGGAGGCTTCTTGCTGTCTGCTGACATTCAAATAGTGGAGGTCCATAGCGCCCGAGGCAGAAAGGTCCATAAAAGTCCACAAAAAACCCGTCAATATTCCTCCATACTGCTCCTCCAATGTATTGCAAGTGTCCTGAGTGGGTAGCGTCCATAATTTACTCGAAACGAAGTCATTTAGAATGTTTTTAGAGCATAAACAGTAGTGTATAGGATTTCCTAAAAGCGCACGCCTGCGAGTTCACGAGCCTACGGAAACCGCGGCAGACCAAACCAGATGAAAGTGCGCATTCAGCTCGGCAAAGAACTCATGCTCTTCCTCAACACTGAAGTCCTCAGACATTTTTCTTCGTTGTTTCTTTGTTTGCACAGCTAAACAGCAAATTTCTTCTTCTACGCTTGCATTATCGGCAGAGCAGAAGCTGAATGCGCACTTTCATCTGGTTTGGTCTGCCGCGGTTTCCTTAGACTCGTGAACCCGCTTTTAGGAAATCCTATACACTACTGTTTATGCTCTAAAAACATTCTAAATGACTTTGTTTCGAGTAAATTATGGACGCTACCCACTCAGGACACTTGGAATACATTGGACGAGCAGTATGGAGGAATATTGACATGTTTTTTGTGGACTTTTATGGACCTTTCTGCCTCGGGCGCCATAGACCTCCATTATTTGAATGTCAGCAGACAGCAAGAAGCCTCCCAGATCTCCAGATGCATTTGAGATATCAAAAAAGTACTCCAGGGTGTTGTTCAGCATGGGGGTGAGTAGAAAATGAAGGCTAATCATGTTTTGGGTGTACTATTCCTTTAATAGAAACCATCCTGGGGCATGCAGGTGGTGCAGTAGTTAGTGCACACCACCCATGTACGGAGGCCTTGGTCCTTGATGTGGCTGACCCGGGTTTGAATCCGACCTGTGGTCCTTTGCTGCATGTCTCTCTCCTTCTTTCTCATCCCCCCTTTCCTGTCAGCTTACTGTTGAAAAAAATGAGCTAGTACTGCAAAAAACGTAAAAATAAAATGCTGGTATAAATGCTGTGTATGGATGATGGATAAAATGAAGAGTATTTCTCACAGGAAGCTAGCAGAACTTTTTCTGCAGAACACATGGTTCATTAAGAACAACTGCAGACACATGTGGTTACTGTACCTTTCAAATTATGTGTGGCTGGAGTGAGACACTAACCAGGCCTCCTTACAGTGATAAGGCTGAGAATAAGTGAGGGGCCTCACGAGCCACGTGATGCAAAACACTTAGCAGATTTAAGACAAACCTGAAAAGTGATGGGAGGAAGCTGAAAGCGAGGGCGGAGGTTGAGAAGAGACATGAGGATCATCATGTAGGAACGCGCTAAGTGCCGCCCACACCCCCTCAGTTTATTACTATAAATCCAAAGGGAACTATTATTCTGGACAGATCCAGATAGACGGTTCCACCCTGTTTCAATTTTGCCAAATTCCTTTCTTCAAATGATTTTCAAATTTAAACCTTCCTCTGATTCATTGGTGAAAACTCTCTCATCATTTTAGGATAAGAGCAGCTTGTATCTCTTAGTAGACCATGTTTCAAACGGGTGTTGCCAAAACTCCCAATAGCGAACACCTTTGTTTTATTGCTGTTGTGCGCAGCATGTGGTGTTTGATTTTTCCCTGCAGTCTACAGATCCAGTCTGTTTGAAGTCTATTTGTGGGGAAAAAAGGAGTAAAAGTCTAGCTTAGCTGGAGCAGTTATCAAGTTTAAAAACAGAAGAACTCAATCCATCTTGATAAAAGATTAATTTACATCAGTAGCTATTTGGATATGAATAGAACAGTGTCTGCACTGTGCTGTTCATACTGTAAAAGGGTTAGTTTATTTTGGGGGTGATGACATCAACACGAGAGACTGTTTCCCGATCCCTTTTCCTTCTAACACTTGATGAGTGAACAGAAATTCTGGTAATAGTTGTAAGAGTCACAGTTTCCTCATAAGTGAGCCGTACGGTACTTTCTTACTCACCCCTCCTGTTGATAGACAGACCTAAAGTAGAGGCACACTGGAGTTGTGGATGTGTGTTTAGAGTTGATCTTGTACTAGAAGGTAAAGCTCTGTCCCAGTCTCAAGTCATTTACTGAACCAAACAGTTTTTTTTTCTTTTTTATCAAGTATAAGCCTGTATTTAGCTCCATTAATCACCTCATTAGCTCCAACCTGCTTTTTTATACCAATGAAACAATAGCATTCCCACAGCATGATGCTGCCACTGTTATGTTTTACATTGTGGATGTAGAGTGATATCATGCAGCATTCAGCATATAATAGAGCATTCACCAAAAAGTCGACTAATTAAGCTGAGTTAACTCACATCGGAACAGCTCAAAAAAGAGGGCCTGTATGGCGGTTTGTGTGCTGCGGTCAAAATGGTCTCTTATTAGCTTATTCTATGGGCTTAGAAGAGCACACACTTCAGTTAGCAATAAAAAATGGATCAGACCTACCTGATATAACCAAGACCATTGCTGCAGCACGATGTACTGTAAGTAATTTTTGGGCATACCCCACCCCCCATGCCCAGTCTTAAAAGGATTGCAATACAGAAAGACCCATCAACTCAACACCGACTTTCAGTGAGAAATATTCAATTTCAAAAAATTACAACTCGTTTTGGCCTAGTGTATATGCAATTGGATGTAAGAATGCTACTGAGATACAGTAAATAAAAACAGATGAAAAGAAACACAGTTCCAACACAAATTATTAGTCAACATCGGACTTTAAAGACTAAATCTACTATGATATAAATTTGAATATAAGAGAAGAGAGATTAGAGCTTCTATCAGCTGATGTTTGATGTATAGAAAGAAAACCTTCAGTTTCCCTCATTTAGAAAAACTATGAACACAGAAATTTTCAGTTCTACCCTATAAGCAGGAGTCACATGACTGTCTTGTTAATTAATTAGTCATATTTTACATTAAAGATAATCTGGCCCTCTGGGAAGGAATTCTAATTTCTCTAGAACTGAGGCCATGAATCTTTTTAAGGCTTAGAGCTACTTCTTTGGTACTGAGTCATAAGGGCTACCAAAACTGGTAGCTGGAGCTTCTGTGTCCACCTAAACTTCATGCATAATAGACATATTTTTAAAGGTTTCTTTTTTTATATTATCCTTTTGATTATTTTCATTTTAAGATCACAAAAAGAAGAGAAACAAAATAAAATAACATTTCCAACTTAGCTCACAGTGAGTTGTGCTGTTTCCAGAAGACACTGAGGGCACCCCATGTGGTCCTCGAGGGCCTCTTGGTGCCTGCGGGCACCGTGTTGGTGACCCCTGCTCCTCAGAGAAATAGTTAGATAAAATTGCGGCCATCAGAAAGTAGGTCATGGTGTCAGTTTCACTTTCAGGTTCAAGCTTTCTTCATCCCAACATGCAGAGAGCTTCATCGATGCAGACAATGTGTTGACATATGTTAGTTTTGGGTCATTACTGCTCTATTTGACCAGCAGTTTTGTAGATGTAGCAACAGCAACATCTTTCAGAACCAAAGCAATAAACAGAAGAAAGTTTTCAATGACATTAAGCCAAATTTTCAAAGTTCTTCTCTTTTTTTTTTTTATAAATGTTGATGTTTTTAAACCAAAAAAAATGAAGCAAATAGACACATTTCTAAATGAGAAAACCTACAAGTCACATACTGTTTGTGTTTACAAACAGAGGTGGGTCCTAACTTGTTTTTACTTTTACCAACAAAAAAAAAGTGTAGTTTCAATGCATGGTACTTTTTTCCTTTTACTTAAGTAAAATTATCAACAATTATTTCTGTTCTTACTTAAGTAAAATACAGTGGTGTCAGAAGTACACACATTTGTTAATTAAGTAGAAGTATAGATACTGTAGATTAAAAACACCCTGGTAAAAGTTGAAGTATCAACTTGACCTCGTTACTCAAGTAAAAGTGAAAAGTATGTGCTCCAAAAACTACTTAAAGTATAAACTAACTTTAAAATAAAAACAGCCAGATGCCACTATATGAATTGAAAGCTTAATTTTTTGACTATTTCTAAAAATTCTTTGAGATAGGGCCAAGGATGAGGGAGGTCTTGTTGGTCTCCATCTCCCGATACGCTTTCGCCTGTGTCCGACCTTTCAGACATTTCAACATCTTTTTCTGAATCCTACATTGTAGCACGGCATAGACAATTCACTTTTACAATTTGAAGAACACCTGCTTGCTTCTGATGATTTCCTTTAGCTAACCAATGAGTGTTTGCGTTATATGACTCATCCAATTACACTAGTTTTCACTAGATGTGGATGGAGGCAATGATCTGCATTGGAAAGAGCACATGACGTGAAATAAATATTTATAAACCTTAAGCCGAAGCAAAGAGTAACGAGTAACGTTTGTTTTAAAAATGCAAGGCATAAAAAGTACAGATACTTGTGTGAAAATGTAATAAGTAGAAGTCAGAAGTAGGAAGAAAAATAAGTAATGGAGTAAAGTATAGATACCTAAAAAGTGTACTTAAGTACAGTATCGAAGTATTCGTACTTCGTTACTTGACACCTCTTGTGAAATCTCTCTTAAGTACTTTACCGATTGTGAGATACTTCACTGAATAAAGAACAAGCAGATGTTAGCCTAAAATAGACCAGAGACAGGCAGTTAACCTTTCATTTAAATTAGTTTTTTTTTTTGTTGACAATCTTTGTTTTTTTGTTTTGTTTTGTTTTTTATGTTACTCTTATCTGCTGTGAATTCTATGACATAGAAGTGAAGCTGTTATACAGCAGTAAATAAATATTACCACTGGATGTGGTTCACCCTATTCTATCATGAATCCACTTCAAAATAAGAGATGGGTTCATATGTTTTTATATAAAACAATGAATCTGATAAGTGTTTCTTCTGCCTGCAATTTTTATTTCTATCATTTTCTTCATTGTATTAATTGTTTTCTTTTAGTATTTATGACAAAGGGTTTTTCACATAACTGCATATTGTCTGTCTGATTTTTATATTTTAAATGTAAAATGAATAAAATGTTTACTCAGTACATGAGTAGCTTTTCTGCAAAAATTTATTTTTACCTTTTTTTATTCTTTTGCTTGAATAATTTCTTTAATTTGATACTTTTTACTTTTTCTCCAGTAGAATTATGTTTAAGTAATGCTACTTTTACTGGAGTAAAGCTTTTGTGTACCCCACCGCTGTTTACATCATGGTGGATGAGGTTCATGGAAAAGTGTCACAGGCTGTTTCTTGTCATTAAGGTGTTGAGAGATCTCTGTTCTCTTCACTTATAGTTCGGTCCATTCAACTGGAAGCTTTGCTGTGGGTTTACTGTCCTGCGGTGCACCGCAAGGCTGATCTTGATGCACAAGGAGAGCAATTATGTCTTCTCTTCCAGAGCAGATGCTTGAACTACAGAAGGCATGCCCAAAGTCAGTCCTCGAGGGCCGCTTCTCTGCCGGTTTTACAGTTTTTTCTGCTTAAGTACAGCTGGTTAGCTGATTAACATGCTTATGCTGAACTGCAATCATCAGAGTTAGTTGTGCTGAAGCAGGGGAACCTCTAAACCTGCAGGACAGTGGCCCTTGAGGACCGACTTTGGGCATGCCTGCTCTACAGATTGTCCCTCTCTGCTCTGCAGCGTTCCTTCTCTAGGCCACTGCACTCTTGGCCAAAGCCCTTAGGAAGATTAACATTCCTGCATGGGAACTAGACTATCTCAACCACTAAAAATAGGAAAGATTAGGCCTTATACATAACAAAACAAAACTCATGCTTTACTGTTTTTGCATGATTCCAGTTCAGTTCCCCATTAACATCTAATATAAGTATACTCTACTGCATGAACCGCATAACTTCACCATTGTGTCCAGTTTGCCTCATTTTATCTTCTATCCACCACTTCCGCCAACATTTTATCTAGACTTTGTGTGTGAGCTGTTTCTAAGGCTTGTTGACATTCTTTGAGATTTGCCCTGCGTTTCACACTTCCACAGGTCAGGGTGCTTTGTTTGCCTTAACAATAATGGATTGCCCTCATTTATTTTTACACAGTTTGTAGACACTATTGTAAGACAGCTGCTGGTATGCTCTCTTGCATCAAAAGGCACTAAAGCTCGGAGGAGGTGGTGTTATGGTTGGCTTTTTCTGGCTTCTTATCTGGACTGTCTTATTCAAGGTTTTCTATCATAAAAGTACCTTTGACAATGAGTGTTACTGTAACTGTGGGGTGCAAATAAACAAATCACAGCAAATTCTAAAATCCTGTAAATAATAAAATGAAACTATTAATCACAA
This sequence comes from Cyprinodon diabolis, assembly GCA_030533445.1. Lineage (NCBI taxonomy): Eukaryota > Metazoa > Chordata > Actinopteri > Cyprinodontiformes > Cyprinodontidae > Cyprinodon > Cyprinodon diabolis. The sequence continues at coordinate 32,154,483 of CM060076.1, forward strand.
AATCAGGCTAACAAACACACACAAAGTAAAATGCTGTGAGTTATGAAAGGTTCCAAACTAGCACTGGATTGAAGGTATTGTGGAGGATTTTCTTGAATTTTTTAAAAGACCCACCCTCTTCACTGAAAAAAAAAAGTGTGTGTGAGTGAGCATACAAAAGCCCATTTCTCCTCGTGCACGCTCTGTTTAATAGTTGCCGTTCTCATAGCTTATACAGGCTTACTGTGTCTGAACTTCCGCCCTAAACCCTTAATCCCTCGATCATTATATAGAGCAGGAACTTTATAGTGAACTCAGTCAATTTACCGTTCGGACAGATGATCACTTCCCCGTTAGTCCACTGCACTGTGCCTGCACCATAATTGTTATTATTTGCCGAAGCAATGGGCACCAGTCGGGCAGCAACAGCCTATGGTGAAACCAGGCCGTGTGACAGGAAATCCCATAATGCTTTGCGTGGAGAGCTCTCCTTGTAAACTTCGTAGACGCTTTTTCTCTTACGACCATTTTAGAAGAACCGATGTGAGAAAGTTGAGCTTTAATGACAGTCTGAAACAGTAGCTCACCACAGCCACAGTATACGCCTGAAAGTGCGCATGCGTAGAAAATATAGCTAACGGGGCGATAACGTAGGATGGCCTTACGTAAGCATATCACCAGAATGATTGACAATTAGGAGGACTACTTATTTAGATGACCCACCTGGAAATAAATGATCCTCTATACCTTTAATGCTTTTACTAGGGCTCAAAGCCTGAGTAAAGGCATACGTGCTTGAATGTTTAAAATAGATTCAAAGTATAAACGTTCCTTATTTTCTTTTTTTCTCCAAATTTCCTCTGAACGGCATCCTGTTGATGTAATAAGCTCAGAATGTAGGACCCAGAATACAGACAGTGGAATACTTAAAGGCATTTATTTTAAGCACAAGAACAGGATGTGGATCTGCAGTCTCAGCAGCTAGGGTGTCTAAGGCAGGAACGTCTATAGGAGAGAAACAAAGGTTAGTGACCATGATAATCAGACGGAGGATGATTGCGCGAGTCACTAACCTGGTTTAACAGTTTGCGAGTCACTAAGAGAGTTCCAGATGTGGAAGGCTGCAAAGCTGACAGGAGCCCGGAGAGGGAGGCAAACTATTAAGACAGTGGCATACAGGATCAAAGGTCCAAAGGCAAAAACGGATCAGGAAAATCAAAACAATAAAGTACGCTAGAAAACTCTCTTCACTAAAGGCTCAAGAATAATCTGGCACCGTTGGGTGGGAAACAGGGAGCTTAAATAGGAAACCGGAACAGTTGGATCAGCTAAGGGACAGGGCATGGATGGACAGGTGAAGGAGATGAGCCATCAAGCCAGCCATCAGCACCTAAATCATGACAGTTGATGTTTATTGCGCAATATCTAATCAATAGATCTGTCGCAAAATTTGACATTTCTGTTGTAATATATATTGTCTGGTAGGTTATGAATTGATGATCGTCTCTCCCCCTAGTGGTCTTCCATAATGAACACAGATGTTCTTATTTTTCTTTTTTTTGCTACTTGCAAGATTATTTCTCTGCGCGTGTTTTCTGTGTTAGCATCTTACTTCGTCACATTCTGGCTCTCTATTTTGTGTGATTCTTCCATTTCTGTTTTACAGCATTTTTCCTTTGCATGTTGTTTTGTGTGCCTGTGTGTTAGTCCCATTTTTGTGTTTGCAGGGTTTTTGAGTTTGCTGTGATTTCGTGCATTTGCATGGTGTTTTTTTTACCCCTCAGCCACTGAAGAATTTAAACTTAGACTTAGACAGGACAAACCATTCTTAAACCATTCATTATTAAACCATTCTTTTTGTTGTGTCTATTAAAAATGGTCCCTTACAGACAGCTTTTGTAGTAGGCAGATAAGGCTTCCCGAAACCTTAGGTTTCATACAGTAGAGCCTCAATTGCTAATGTATCTAACGTGAGATGTGCGTTCTCTTCCCTGCATGACAAGCAATATCTAACAAAATATTATTGCAGATGTATGTATATATTAATCTAATGTATAATTCTGATTCGAGATAAGGAAAACTTTGCAAATTTGTCTGTGTCATAATGTGCTATTCCATCTATTTAATAATAAGTGAAGATAAGTACACTAACACTCCAGGTTCTATTTCTGTACTCCAGACTTTACACATTGAGCAGGAGACGCTTATCTTGTCTCCTCTACTTTTCCCACCACTAGCTACATCACTTTGGAAAATGTCTCATGTTTCGTCACACAAATGGAAACAAGGCATAAAGTTAAATGTGACTGTTGTTGTAAGGCAAGTCTAACTGAGACAGTTTTACCATTTGTCTTCTGATTTGTTATCGCGAGTCAAAGATTTTAGTTTCACTGTAAATCATCAGTTCTGGCGTATTAAAACCCCAAAAAAGGTACTGGAGCTTTGCTGAGTCTCGCCGTGACCCTCGCTGGCAGAACTCCAGTTCAGTCACCTTCTTTAGGAGAAATTTACACTCTGGGTCTTTGCCTTAGCAGCATTATTATTTATAATAATGCTATTAACTAGAGTAAACCATGTATTAATTTTTTATTATTTACTGAATACTTGGGATTTATGGAGACCTGGGCCATGAGATCAGAAATTAAAACACTGTATTTTTCAGAAAATCAAAGTTTGTCCACACAGTGCTATCAAGCCACTGATTAAATGTGGCGCCTATCAGATGCCCCATAAAAGCAATGGGTTAAGTAAGACAAGAAAGGGTTTAAACACTCCCGATACTTGCTGTCTAACAGTTAGCTACTAACTGAAGAACAGAGAGTAGAACGAGATTTTGGGGTTTTAGCTGCTTTGCAGATACCTGCTAGAAAACATTTATTTATTTTTACCAATTTAATTATTATATATGCTGCCCCATTGCCTTTCCCAGTTGTCCTGGGATAGGAGATAACTGATTAAAAAAAGGGAATAAGTTAAATAAAAAATATTACACAAGACAGACTATATCGATGTAAAAAAATCTGAAAACAGTGAGTTTATAACAGTATTCACTATTATTTTGTAGCTGTTCAAAATATCTTAAACATATTTGCCACCATCATCAGACATAAACAAAAATGAAATGAGGCAACTTCAAGTTCAGTTTGATTCCTTAGAACCTCATTTTCAAAGCTTCACCTTGCCTGAATGCATCAAGACCAGTCAAGCTCCAGTATTTACGACTTTAAGAGTGCCAAAAGTGCATATACACAATAAATACTCCTACGAGCAGCTTTACTTCATACAGATGCTCATAAACTAGCCGTCTCGCACATGCGCAAATAGAGTACCGCAGGGCCCCAATATATCACACACGGGTGCTTGTTCATTCTCTGTGGGTTGAGTTCCACCATGCACAGCCTCCCACCTCCTCTTATGTGGACCTGTTTCTGCTCGGTCCTGTCAACCATTGTCATTTTGAAGGCCTTACATACCCAGTGTTGCCAGCTCCTCAGTAAGGAAAGTAGCTATTGGCTGTGTTAAAAGTCGCTAGAAGTCGCTAAATGCCACAGGAAGTGATGTGCATGTTATTGATGCTGTGGGAGAATAAATGTTGTTACAGAAAGACAAAAAGTGAGTAAAAACACTATATAATAGTGTTTTTACTCACTTTACTAAACAATATATATTTAGACCAAATAACATTTTACATTTACATCCCGCTCGCTCCTGCCTTGAATGTAAGTCAGGGCGGAGCAGCACCATATGATCAATTTGCGCCATCAATCCCGGCGCATGCGTGCTTCATTTGCAGTCTGGACACTGAGGGTAAACATCCTGCGGCTCTGACTGCAGCGCTGAGAGGGACTCCTGTGGGAGCGGGAGAACGGGGTTGGGATGGGGGAGGCGCCCCACAGCAGCAACCGCTGGAGGACAAGAGTAGGACCGATACGTGCTTTCACGTAAGAGTCTCCAAAAGCCGCCAGTGACACCGTAAAAAGTCGCCAGATTTGTCGCTAGTCGCTTTTTTGAAAAATAGTCGCTGGAGGTCTGAAAAGTCGCTAAATATAGCACATATGTACACACCGAATAAAGCAACCTGCCTGTGATTAGCTATTTTTGGACTTAGGCAACTTTTATTGTCATTTTGTGTAAAGAGAGTGTGTACAAAATTTTATTCAGGAAATACTGCATCTTGGGTTGTGACATGTTGCTAAGGCATAACTGTCAAATTTTGGATTCAAGACATCCATCCATCCATTTTCTTCCACTCAGTCCTGTCAGGGTCGCGGTGGGGCATGCGCCTGTCTCCGGCAGTCTATGGGTTCACCCTGGACAGATCGCAGTCTGTCGCAAGGCAACACAAAGACACACACAAGACTCACACCTAAGGACAATTTAGAGAAGCCAATAACCTAACAGTCATGTTTTTGGGCTGTGAGAGGAAGCTGGAGTACCAGGAGAGAACCCACACATGCAGAAGGAGAACATGAAACCCCATGGAAGACCCTGGGCTGGGAATTGAACCCCGAACCTTCTTAGGTTCTACATGCTATCTGAGGTTTATCCAGACAGCCCCTCTCAACTTGCTTTTTTTTATCTGGGATCTTTACCACTATGTAGTATTATAAAACCAGCGTTATGTAATAGATTTGAATAAATTACACATCTTGCTAATGTTTTCACTCACTGCATCCCACCAGGTACTCCAGCATGCAATCCCTCGAGATGGACTCACATTAAAGGAAGCTGCACTTAATGTAGTCTTTCAACTGTGTAGCGATCAGTATTTAGAATATAATAGATCATGCCCAAAAATATGAAGAAAGTTGTTTTTAAGTTATTTTCATGAACAGGCAGTTATAAAATTAACTAGACGGTGAATCCTTAAACAGCTGATAGATGGACAGATGAGTTACAGGCGAAAATAATCCTATCCTTAAATCTGCAGATTGATTTTCTGATGCAGAAATATGTAAATTTATATAACTATTATAATCCAGATTGTTATTTTATCTTTTATTTTCATTTTTGAACCATTGATAATTGTTAAAGATATTTTTTTAGGTCCAATAAAGCATGTTTAATAACTTCTGAGCAGTCTATAGAGAGATTTAATTTTTTTCTTTAACTTAGTTTTATAATGATACTGAGGAGGCTTTAATTATATTTTTTATAAATTAGAAGGTATCTTTTAGTAAACTGAGTATCATTTATCTATGCCAAGGCCTCTGGCATAGATAGGCCTGTCCTCTATTGAAATCAAAATGTGCTTAGCCTAATTGTGACACGAAAGTGCTGCTTTGGTGTATCAGATAAGGCTAATTAGAACCAGTATCCAATCCATCAAAACTATAATTAGAATATAACTGTCATGTTTTTCTATGTGGTTTCGCTGCTTTAGTTTTGAAACCATACATGTTTCATTTGTTTTCGTATGTAGTATGACTCTGATATATGTAACTTAGACCATGTGAGCCTAGAAATGTTTTTTCCACTTGGGAGCAGACAGCTTTTCATCATGTATTCTTAAGCCTTCTTAGGCTGCTTGATGTCTTCATTCTGATATAGACCGCTATATATAACAAAGTTCATGCCGTTCAGATGTGAGGATGGAGAGAAAAAAGGAAGGGAAGAATAGTGATAAATAAACAGGGAAAGGCACCAGGTTGCTCTAATAGGTGGAAGTGTAAGAACATTCATTTGATACCAAGTGATTCCTCACTATTTGTTATATTAAAAACATTTGCAAGATGTGTTATTTATTCAAACCTATTAAATAATGCCTGTTTGACAATATTACTTAGTGGCAAAACAGAGATGGGAAGTAACGAAGTACAAATACTTCGTTACTGTACTCAAGTAGATTTTTCTGATATTTTTACTTTACTACTTATTTTTATGGCAACTTTTTACTTCTGCTCCTTACATTTTTACACAAATATCTGTACTTTCTACTCCTTACATTTTTAAAAATTGGCTCGTTACTTTAGTTTTGAATCATTTCAATGGAGTTACCGTTATTATTCTTCACGTCATCAATACCAAATTCAATCTAATTGGATGGGAATCTACGTTGCATTTGACGCACCACTACAAGATGAATCGACAGATTCGGCGGTATTCATTCGCTGCAAATCATTGCAGCTTGGTGGCGGTGGCGTTAGCATAGTAGTATGGACGACGAGATGATTGAAAATGAACACAACGGAGATCTAGTCCTGTTGGCAGACATCCATTTAAAATGTAGGCAACGGCATGAAAAAAGTGGTTTCTACTTTTATACTTTAAGTAAATTTACAAGCCTGTACTTTGTTACTTTTACTTGAGTAAAGAAGTTTAATCAGTACTTCCACTTTTACCAGAGTATTTTTTAACACAGTATCTGTACTTTTACTCAAGAACAGGAAAGTGAGTACTTTTGCCATCTCTGGTGGCAAAGAACAGCAATCCTGTCTGGGAGGGGCTGTCTGGATACCCATCAGGAACTATTTAGTTTCTCCCCCTGGTAAAACTATATTAAAAACAATCAATAATCTACCTCTGCAAACAGAACTGTAGCTGGGATATCTATTCAAATTCTGATCTCCTCAATGTAGCTTGCAGTTGGTTAAAAGTGTTATTGTCCTGTTACTGTTCTTGTCCAATTTCTTAAAATATAATGGATAATGGAGCTTGACTAGGGTTGTCTGATGACTCGCAGTAGATGTACAATTTTAAAATCCATAACTTGACAGTTATGCATGGATCACTGATCACCTAAGAGAGATGAATGAGGAAGCAGCCTGGATCAGCGTGTTCATTCACTTCCATGACCACAGGTGTAGAACATCAAACATGAAGCATGCAGTTTTCAGATGAGTTTAGCTTAGTTATAGTCTGGGGTATGTACAGGTATTTGGTAGGGCATAGAAATGAATGAAAATGGATGTAAATAAATGTAAAGTCCACAAAGAGGTGTTAAAACATAGACTATTATGTTTGTATCTAGATTGAAATGCCTTTTTTCTTGACTGACTTGTTATAACAGATCCGCTTTGCTAAAACAAATATTGGGAGAACTTCCCCAGGAGTGGCAGTACATTTACCAACCATTTAAGTTTACAATGAAACTGAGCCAAAGATTTGTTTTTGAACTTTTGTCGCCCTGAGTGGCAACACACACTGATGACTGATAATATTTTGTTACGAGAACCGCCCATCTGAATAACCAAACACTTTAGATTTCTTCCCCAGGGGTCCACAACTAAAGACCCCCTGGACTTAAGTCAACAGGATATTATTCACAAAAGTACCAGATTGATGGATAAACCCTATCAAGGTCAGTTTAACATTAATAATTGAAAAGAGGCTTTGTTTTAAAAATAAGAGAAGAACATATTTTAAATCAGATTTTTTTTTTTTTTTTTTAAAGGAAAATTTAAGCCTCTTCAACCTGAATTTTCTTACAAATTTACTCTTTTATCTATTTTTTTTTCTGTCCAGGGTTACTAAAGATATTTTATAAACTTTCTATGAATTCCTTCCAATAAGTCAATAGTTACCTATTTCTGTTTATTACAGCCAAGCGTACCGTCAATGCATGATGACATTACGTCTTGCATCGCCTAGTTGATCAGCTCCACGTTTAATTTGTTTTTTTCTTCTTCAACATTATAAAGTTTGCTTTACATTTGCATGACTTTCGGATGGAAACACGATTACAGTTAGTCATGTCTAGGTCAGGACCTGGTATTACCTGGTACTGGATGCATGTCAACATTTTCTTACTTTTTATTAACATATATATATTTGCAGCATTTAGAGAGGAAAAAGGCAAAGAGAAAAAGAGGCTAGACAAGCAACAGAGGTCAAAAGGTATTGAACCCAAGGCAGATGAGTCGATAGTCTCCATGTGTCATCCATTATTCTAGCAAAGTGTTAAAAACAACATGCTGTGATGCATGGCAAACTGATCCAAACCCAAAGTATTCTTGTAAAAGCATTCTTGCAATTTCACTTTCTCACAGTATAACCACAAGCTAATAAATTTTATTGACAGACCAACACACAGTAGGATTTAGCTTTGAAAGGAAAGAAAAATGATAACTACTTCTCAGATTAAAAAAATAAACCTGTGCCATGCTGTTTGATTCAATCTCACTTAGTGGATCATTTTTTTAAAGATAATTTAGTGATAAAATACACTTGACTGTATTTAGGATAATTCCTCTCACAGCTTCAATTAATGGATTAAAGGTTGCCATATTCTTGCTGCTGAACTCCTCTATACGATTCAATGGAGATCATCTCATTATAACTGATGCTCAGTTATAGGTTTAGGTTTTGACTTTACCTGGATTAGTCTGACACCCTACTGTGTTTGAATCTGGCTTTTGGCAAACTGCAAACAGACCTTCAGGCAGCCTTCTTTCAACAGTAGCTTAATTCTCGCTAGCTTTCTAAAAGGCCACATTAGAGGAGAGCGCAAGTAATAGTTGTCCTTTAAGCAGATTCTCCCAACTGATCTATGGATCTCTGCAGCCAGAGGCGAGGCCAGAAACCTTTAATAAGGGTGGCCAGGCAGGAACCATTGTGCACTGAGGGATGGCTGAAAGCGGATGTGTGCAGGAACCTCAGGGTCAATCTACACTGTTCCCACAAGAAAATTAAACATCACTACAAAGTAGATGTAAAGCTTCTGCACATAAATAGACCCATTTCCACATCAATGCTCTCTAATTCAAAGGTATAGTGGATGATTTCATTTCAGCTTTGAGTTCTGGGGGGAACATTTCTGATTACATTAAAGACCCACAGATGACGTACAGAGGCATGATTTTCTCTGCACTCCATAACACAATAAATCTAGTTCTGAAAATAGCATGAATCCGACATGCACCATCTTTAATGTAGAATATTGATGTAAGTATTTAACCATAATATGTTTGTTGTCATTTATTGTCAATATATAAAATATTACAATTGGTAAAAACCACGGTTTGTTTTAGAGGAAAACTGCTTGCAAATTATGTCCATTTAAGATCACCTGGTGGGGTGGCCACTGGTGGCTGAGGGTGGCCATGGCCACCCGTGGCCCCATCTAACTGTGCCCCTGTTTGCTGCTTCTCCAGAGTCACCATGGGCCTCATGGTTTGCTTCCTTCACATCACTTTCTCTTGTTTGGTTGGTTTACTGTTTTTCCGTATGTCTTTTTCATCTTTAGATGATGAGTTGAACAGATGCATGTGAGATGCTCTCAAGCTGGAGATATAGTTTCATCACCCAACCATGCTTTTTTTATTGAGAATTTCTTCAAAAATCCCAATAAAATCACTCTCATTATTAGTCCAGCTGTCATGTTAAAGCCTCAGAGGGTTGCTAGGGAACATTAGTGAATTTCCGACATCATACTTTAAAAGTCAAAAACTTGGGGGATGTTGCTCTGTTTGCTTACAGAACTTATTTCTTCTCTGGTTCAAAGCACCCAGACTGAGTTGAAGCTTCGTTTCTCTTAAAAATGGCTGAGATGTCTTAGGTGTCCAGGAACTGGTCCGTCTTATCATTTTGCAAGGGGCTTTTATATGGAGATACATTTGTCTCAATATTTTTCAATAAAAAAAAAGAAAAAATGATCTTAATCAAAAAAAAATATTGTGGTCCAACCTTTTGGAATTTTAATGAAATATATTTTCATAATGGGATATTATATTTAATGCTGCGTTCACACCGGACGCAGCTGGCGCAACAGAAGCAGCGAGTTTACATGCAAAGTCAATGGTTGACGCGCGTCATGGCGCAGCAAAAGGTCCCGCGGCGCGTTTTGAGCAGCAGGCGCAGCGCGTCTGAGCAGCTGAAGCAGCTCGTCGGGCGCGTTTAAGCATCTGACGCGCCGCAAACGCGCTGCTGCTCGAGATGGAAAAATTTAATTTTTGCTGCTTGACGCGCCGCGTCAACCAATCAGAGAAGCTGATCTGGTAGCTGGCAGGGAGAGAGACACATCGTGATGATCAGAGCGCTATGATCACTCCTCTGAAACAGTTTATTGACGCCTAAATTAACTTAAAATGCAGAAATCTGCCGGCAAAATATGTTCGCTTTTATTATCCTGCTGCCTGCAGTTTGGATTATTTAGATGAAAAACACCTACCAGCTGCTGCGGTGAACCGCGAAGAGGCGACCCGGCCCGAGGCTGCTGATGAAGGGATTCCTACTCTCGGCGCACCGCTGGTATGTGGGGGTCTGAGCGGCTCCAACAGAAAAAATATTGCAAGGCAGGAGAATAATCTGAATGAACTGACTGCACTGATTACGTTTTCAGGTGTATTTTCTGACTTAAAAACATATTAAAACTATTTTATTCCCACTGATCACAGCAAATATAGCTGCAAGGCAGAGAAAGGATAGTGAAGCTCCGCCCAACGCGCGTCAGACACACTTTTGCATCGCGCAGCCAGAGCAGCAAAGCTGCTTCAGCTGCGCATCAGAACTAACTGGTACAAGCAGTAAAAATGAAGCAGCAGACGCGATTTTGCTGCTTTTGCTGCGTCCGGTGTGAACGTAGCATAAGAAATAAGTCTATTCTCCCCAGTTAGGCTCCAGATATAAACCCAGCCACCCACTACCCACTTCTGGTGCACTATCTGGGGTTTATTTAGCTCCAATCTCCTGCCTTTAGCTCGCTTTGGTCCAGAGCTGGGTACATTCGAGATACAGTTGAGGGAGCATGAAAGATTTCTGACATGCACAAATAAAAGTTTATATTTTGCAGAAAACTTTTTCTCTTTGTGTGTTATTTAAAAAAAAAAAAAAAAAAAAAGTTGTGTTAGACCTAAAAAAAATTTTCAAAATGTAATATTCCCTTAAAAATAATATTTCATTACCATTTGTTCTGACCATAATTTATGTTTTTGATTGATTTAGCTTGTTTTTGCTTGAACAATATTGAGACGAATGTATCTCTAAAATGGAATGGGAGAGAAATACATCTTGTTTAAATAAAATAAAAAAAACAGATACATTTTCTCAGTGCATAACACCAACGTTTTACCCAAAGAATCAGACCTGAATAAACAAACTAACTTAAAAAAAGGAAAACTGATTTTATATGTTTGGTTTTGGTAAGGACATCTATGGGAAAGAAAAAACCCTCAAACTTGTGGAAAGCACCTTTAAGTTTGTGGCTTGCAACATCTGGGGAGGGTACAGTGTGTGCACACGTTGGTAAAACACAGTAAAGTGTTCAGCAGCCTCTGCTAGAGGTTTAAAATTGGAGGGTTGAGATACACTCTCCTAAATGCTTTAAAACTCACCCCCCCTTCCATCAACAGCGTAGGGAGTCTTCCGTTTGTTTTCCCGACATAACGTGTCATCAGTATTACATGGGCAAAATTAATAATCAGGGACAGGTCTCAACCTTTGATACTGATCCTTCTCTGCTGAAACTTGTGAGGCAGTGATGTCTGCGCGGGGCGCTGGGGAAACAATTTCTCATCATTATAGTCATTACCCGCCGGCCTTATCATCACGGATGTTTGTCTTCAGATGTCCTCTGCACAGCGGATCAGGGTTGGTATTATCCCTCGTGAGTGAGATGATGCTTTGACCCACTTCAGTTAGATGAGCTTGCATTTATTCAGCCAGCTGCACATCTGCAGAGTGCCCCTTGTTCCCCCTGCAAAACAGAAGGCAGATGATTATTAGTGGGGCCTTGTAGTGAAAGATGGAAAATTAAAGCAAGGTGCAACTGTTCCTACTCAGATAATTGCTGATGGCTCAACATTCCTTTTATTTTTACAGCACCGATATCTTCCTTTGATGGCACACCTTACGCTGTGATGCCTATATCATCATACACGGCAAAGCCAGGCTCCTGTGTGGGCTTTAATGTGTGTGTGTGAAGAGAGTGAGCTCATAAACACACCATGAGGGAGTTGGAGCAGGATGTTTATGGGGATGTGAGGTAGAATAGATTAAGAACCGCAGGGGTTTAGGCACCAGGAGCCATCTTGCCACACAAGCACGCACACTTTATGCGCACATTTCCCCAAATAGCTAAACACAAAGTAAAACTTCTGTGTGTCTCATACAAAAGTCAGAAACCGCCACCAAGCTAAGCTGCAAAAACACTTTAATAGTGAGAAAAATAAACTTAACAAGTTTGGTTTAGTTGCGGTGTTCTTTTCACTCAGCGATAAATGCCTTTTCTCACACTATCAGCAGAGGTGGGAATGTTTGGGGGGTCACAGATGGAGAAGGTCTGCATTAGAGAAACAGGCTATTAGACAGGATGTCCATCAGTCTGGAGCCCATCCTGAAAGCTTTAACCCTCAATCTGAATTTAAAAACATCGTTTAAACATGAAAAAAAAAAAAACATTGATTTCATCTGCCCAGTTTCTCACATTAGGAGCTCTTTACTTGAGTCTTAATGTTAACCAAATGTCTGCAGGAATCGCACGCATCCTGCGGTGGTGACTTCATCGCCTTGTTTCTCTGCAGAGCCTTAAAGTAGGCAGTTTGCAATAACTGGACTCTTATTTATTTGGTCTTTTTTTGTGTCTCCAACTTCTAACCGGATATTGGAGCTCTGGGGGAAACAAACATGTTCTGGTACTGCGTTGCCCTGTGCCCTTAGTGGATGCTTCTGCTTTGTGCCAATAATTGGGGATAGGATGAAAATCTTTAGAAAGAAAATAAAAAGATGAAAAAATAATCAGATCAGCCAACATAACTGACATTAGATGAAGACATCGCTTTCTCCTGAACTGATAGATCAACACCTTAAAGGTGCAGATGGTGACTCCTCCATGGCCTAAGGCAGCCCAGGTCAGAGGTCAAAAATTTGAGTTGTTTCTAAGCAGGTTTGAGCAGGATTCATTTCTTTATTACTAAGATCCCACCTATATCCTTCTCACAACCCAACTATGCTGTTATAGCAAAAAAGAAACTTGAAAAAATGACAGGATGTCATTTTTTTATGTTTCCTCATGTTTTGTCTGTGCAGGATGACTAAAATAATGAGTCCAACTGTTGATAACTTTTATGACTGTTTTGGTTGAAAAGTGGAATGGATTTAAAAAAAAGAATCCAACATCTCTTGAAAAGGGAATTCATTAAGCAAAACACTAACCTGGTGAGCAATGTGCAACTTTATTTGAATCACTAACTGAGGTCATTTTTAGGGAAATTTTGTTTCAGAGCTGGGAGGCTGCCACTTAGTTCTGTTGTTTGTCTTGAAACTGTGTTATTTTTACTGGAGGTGATCAGATGTGACTTATAGCAGCTCATGCTTCATTTAGGATATGTTAAGCATGCCTGCCATATCCTAAACAGATATGTGTTAATGCTTACATCACAAGAATGGGTATTTAGACAGACAGACAGTATGACAGACATTTGAAAGGGGGTTTATTTAAAGATGATGAATCTGCATTGAGCAGCAGGAACCTCTGCAGGAGGAAAACAAAGTTTAGTGACCATGTTAATCTAGCAAAGGATGATTAAGAAAGTGATTCACTAACCTGGTCTTAAAGTTCTGTCCATGCCCAAAAAATGAGGTGGATTCTAGCCGGACGGCTGCCAACATGACATGGCGAACGCTGCCCAAAGAGTTCCAAATGCTGAATCCTTGAAGATTGCAGAACTGGCAGGAGATCAGATCCAAGCAGACGAAAGAAGGCAGGACAATCCAGAGGGCGAAGCCAGAGCTGATGTTGGTGACAAAGAGGTTCACAGGATTATGGGCAAAAAGATCAGAGATCTGAAGAGGTACCAAAGGAAAATCCAGGTTGGTATCAGGAAGCAGAATCAGGTTCAGTAAACAGGCAGAATCCAGCAGCAGTCTGAAGACAGGTAGGCAAACAGATCAGAACAGGAACAGGCAGGCTCAGAGGTCCAAAAGCAGGTTGGGTCAGTATTCGGCAATCAGAAAAAATTAAGGTACACCAGAGAACTCACAAAATGTTTGAATTATCTGGCACCTATGACTGGAAGGTAGGTTAAATAGAGAGTGGAACAGGTGACATAGATGAGTGGTAATGAGAAACTGGGCGGGTTTAGGCAGGTGAATGGATGAACAAACAAGCCAGTCATCAGCTCCAAGATCATGACACTATGTTGATATATTTAACTGGACAGTCATGGAGGCTGTTCTGAAGCAGGTCAAAAACAAAAGGACAGCCTTATCTTATTTTGGAACACGAGGAGCAAAAAGGCAGCAGTTCAGGTAGATGTGGCTTTGTTATTGTTCATCCTACTTTTAGGTGTGTCCGCCTAAAGTTCAGTATCTGGGTACATTTAATGGTTTGCAACACGGCTCCTGGTTTAAATGATTTTAAGATTTTCATGGAGAAACTTTAAGAAAAAAATCAAAAAGTCTTGTAGGATCAACAATAGCACCACTGAACTTGTTACTTTCCAAAACATGTCTAATCTCTTTGAGCTGCTTTAAGTTGTAAAAAAAATGCAATATGAAAATTGAATTACAAGAAATCCCAACAGAACTGCCTGATCCTGAAAGCAGAGATTTGATTTTACCAGTCAGTCTGTCAGCGTTCTGGCCACTATTTATGGTAAATAGAGTGGCATTGTGAAAGAAAGAATGACATCCTAGATATAAAGGGTTAAAATGAGCTTCCAGGACCTATTGGCGAGGATCAGTTTTCAGAGATAAGGTATGAAGCTATGGTCATGACAGGGGCTGCCACTGAAAGAAATCCTTTAAAGGGGGTCGACCACCTGATGGGGCAGCCTGGGGTAAACCCAGATTACTTCGGATTGGAAGCATGTCAGACACAAAGGTCAAAGGTCAAACACAAAGGATGGACGGATTCAGGAATCTGTAAAAATGAATGAGGATATAGGAAATCTCTGGATAACAATAAAAATATTAGATGTTTTGAAGGTCAACATAAAAATACCAAACTTTTTTCAGAGATAAACAAGTTATCTGTTCTAAATATCCGTATTATTCGTCATGATATGCTGAAATATTGCTGCTACTTATTGCCCTGATGCTGACAACCCACCTGGGATTTGTTGCACCTTTGTGTCTGTTCAAAAAAGTCTCAAATCCTGCTTCAATTATCCCTTGTCATCAGGGTGACATAGCTGTGGTCTCTATCTGAAGTGATAACGTTCAAAGAGAAAATTATCCCACACACTCCTTAAAAGGGAATGTCCAGTCTTCAAAGTTTAAGGTCTTTGAGGTCAAATAGTGCTTAACAGCACGTGTCTCTTCCTGACCACTTAACTCATTCCCTTATTCAGAGTCAGGCAGCAGCAGGAGCTTTAGTGAGAGATACATAGAAAAAAGAAAACTGTATACAAATGTATTTTCTTAAAGAAAAAAAAAAGAAAATGTTTAAAATGGGTTGTTTTTGGATTTAGATAAACATGGAGGACACCATCATCCCTTGAATTGGCCTGTACTAGCAATGGTCTCCAGGAGCAGGAGAGAAAAAGTAACCCTCCATCCAAAGCAAACAGAACTTTACACCAGCTTCATTTTGGACTCCAGCTACCTGGAATTTTTGTTCTCTCATAGGGTGCCCTTTGTCCCTGTGGATCGATTAGATGAGGTCAACTCTCTCTTAAAGCTGGCCCTGGAGGCCTGTTTAGCTGAAACAGATCCAGCTGCTGCCATCTGAATATGCAGACTGGTGAGCAGGAGGAGAGCTGGTAACTGACTCTTGCAGACCTGGCAGTAATTCCCCTTTCTGCACCCCACACCTCCTCCTGTATTTTCCTTCCTGCTAAAATTCCCTGCAAGAGACAGCCCAAGAGTTACAGCAGTGAAAGTAAATTGCTACTAGTGCTTGTGCCTCCAACTGTAACAACCTATTTTTTATTAAAGCTAGAACTTTCCCAGCCTCTCCCTAAGCTTTGATGTGAAGTAGCTCAATAGACTCCTGAGAAAGTAGACTGAATTTCCCCATTAAAAATCAGATCTTTTTTTATAGTAGCAGTTAGCCAGGCCCTTTTTTCTCTACATGCCACCACCTAAGCAGTACGAGTTAGATGTGTTCCCAGTCCACAAACGCCAGCTTACAAAGCCCAGTATTCATATGTTTGTCCGCAGTCCTCAAGGCTCAGCTCTGAGGGTGTGTTGAAAGCAACAACTAGACGATGGAGGGAAAACCCAAAGAAAGAGGTAGTATTTAAGAACAACACAGCAATTATTCAAACATAAACCTTTTGGATTTTTCATGCAATTCAGTTTACTCCATTACATGTATTGTATATAGCACCAAAACACAAACATATCATTTGGAGGCACTCTAGAAAGACAATTCAACCAGATCATACAGTCAGATTCGTAAAAATGTTCTGTCTAAGGAAAACCAGAAGATTTTATCGAGTCATTGATTTAGCAGGTTTCACTCCTCCTGAATGAGCATGTGAAAACAGTAGATATTTGCTTATATTGTGTATTTTACTCTTTAACAATCCCTCACACCAAACATGCATGCAATGACAGTGGAGAGGGGGGGACAAATTCACCTTTAACAGGGAAAAACCTCCAGCAGAACCAGCCTTACTGTGAGCAGCCTTCTGCTGAGGCCAAGTGGAGTTTCAATGAGGAAGAAGCAAACATACAAAAGTAACATAGAAGCACTCATCCATGAATACGTTCTATGTTAGAAAAGATATTTCAAACTAGCTCCATACTGGTGCTAGTCTTTCTAGAAAAAACATGGTTGAGCAGATGATCTCAGTCTATTGTCAATAACCAAAGGTGTTGATAGCAGCATCCCAGCTAATATTTTCCTCCAGGATGGTCTCACAGCCAAACAGGAACAGGCCAGATGAAGCTACTGTAATGAAGGAAAGCAGAGAGAACATAAGTTTGGGTTTTGGCCTATTAAATACTGTGGACATGGAGAATAGGGATAGAATGAAGAAGAAAGATGAAATGTGGTCCCTATGTCCTCCAGCAGTCTAAGCCTATAGCAGCATAACTATAGAGCTTGCTCAGGAAAACCTGAGCCACTCTAACTATAAGCTTTATCAAAAAGGAAAGTTCTAAGCCTTGCTTTAAAAGTCAACATGGTGTCTTCCTATGAGAATAAAACTGATAGCTGGTTCCACAGGAGAGGAGCTTTTAATATTGTGTGGGAATTAAAGGAGCAGCACTAGTCTGGTTTAAATATTATTTATCTGAAAGATTTCAGTTTGTTCATGTTAATGATGCGTAAATCTTCCTCATGCTCCAGGTTTACCTGTGGAGTACCACAGGGATCAGTGCTAGGACCAATTCTCTTTACTGTATATATGCTCCCAATCGGTAGAATAATTAGACAGCATAGGATTCATTTCCACTGTTATGAAGATGGTACTCAGTCTGTCTATAAATCCAGATAAAGCTAATGCATTACATAGATTAGGGATATGTCTTGAAGACATAAAAACCTGGATGATTCTTAACTTTTCTGCTTCTGAATGCAAACAAAACAAAATGTAAAATCTTTGGACCAGAGTCTTTGAAAAATAAGCTGATTAGTCAGTCACTTGATTTGGGATTGAACTAATCTCAGAATAAAGTAAAAATCTTTGACAAAAAATCTTTTTATCAGAACCTGTCATTTAAATCCAGTATCAAAGATGTTTCTAGAATTTCCTTCTTTCATCTGCTGAATATTGCAAAAATTAGAAATCTCCTGTCCAGGGGTGATGCTGAGAAACTAGTCCATGCATTTGTTACTTCAAGGCTGGACTATTGTAATTCTTTACTATCAGGAAGTCCACAAACTGTAGTTAAAAGAATGCAGCTGATGCAAAATGCTGCAGCCAGAGTTCTGATGAAAATGAAAAAGAGAGATCACATCTCTCCTATCCTGGCTTCTCTTCATTGGCTTCCTGTTAAATCTAGAATAGAATTTAAAATCCTCCTTCTCACATATAAAGCCTTAAATGGCCAAGCTCCATCTTATATCAGAGATCTGGTTGTTCCTTATATTCCTAACAGAGCACTTCGCTCTCAATCTGCAGGTTTACTAGTTGTTCCTAGAATTTCTAAAAAATAAAATGGGAGGAAAATCTTTTAGTTATCAGTTTCCTCTCCTGTGGAACGAGCTACCAGGTTTAGTCAGTGAGGCAGACACCCTGTCTGCTTTTAAAACTTTCCTTTTTGATAAAGCTTATAGTTAGAGTGGCTCAGGTTATCCTGAGCTATCTCTATAGTTATGCTGCTATAGGATTAGACTTCTGGAGAACATAGGGACCCCCTTTTGATCACTCTGCGTCATTCTATCTCTATACTTAGTTCTAACATTAAGCTCTCTCTTCTCCTAGTAGCTTCATTTGGTCTGTTACTGTTTGGCTGTGACATCATCCAAGAGAGAAATATCAGCTGTGCTGCTGCGAATAAAACCTTTTTATAGATGTTGGAGTTTGGCGTGATGTACTCTCTTTCATTCTCTGACATGGCAGCTGGCTTGGAGCTCGTCTGTCTGGCTGTGTGTTTCCTGGACGGGGCCGCCTGTGGAGCTGATTGACAGTTGCCTTTTGTATCTCTGCTTTTTCTGTATGTCTGCTTCTGTCTCCTTGAACCCCAGCGGGCCTCAGCAGATGGCCGCTCACACTGAGCCTGGTTCTGCTGGAGGTTTCTTCCTGTTGAAGAGTTTTCCTCTCCACTGTTGCTACAAGCATGCTTGGTGTAAGGGATTGCCTTTGAGTCAATGAGTCGATGCAATCAACTGGTTTTCCTTAGATAGAAAACTTTAAACCAATCTGACTGTATAATCTGGTTGAATTGACATGTGTTGTGAATCGGCGCTAATTACATGAACTGAATTGAGCCTGATAACTAAAAGATCTGCCTCCAATTCCTCCTTTACAAATTATAGGAACCACTAGTAAACCTGCAGATTCAGAGAAAAGTCTTCTGTTAGAGACACAAGGAGCAATCAGATATATTATACATCTATTTATTACACAGCTATAGCTGCAAAATAGCCAAACATGTGTGAATAACTAATGTTTATACTTTCATGATCACTGTCTGAGGGATCCGAATAGCCTTTAAGGCCTTCTCACTAAGCTGTTTCAAGCAGTAGTCATTAATTATGCGACTACAATGTCTCACTCCTGGATCTCCTTTGAAGCCTTGATCAAATCAGTTTCTGAACTAAATGCTTTGAATCTTGAAATCCTGCAGCTTTAAGGAGAATAAGTCAAAGACAAACAGCTAGCTTTGTTAGTGCTCAACAACCATGTTCTCTTGGACCTTTAATTTGCGCTAAATAAGCATGTGATTTTTTTGTGATAGTAGGGGAGTTAGGAGCACCCAGGTGCTTTCTTTCATGTGTTTAGGTTTGTCAGTCTGAACCAAACTGCAATTCTGCCTTTTGTTTTCCAGATTGCATAATTCATATGTTTTGTGATGTGAAAATGAGCACAAATGAAGCACTGTAGGTCTGCAAGGGAGAGTTAACTTTGAGACAGTAATCACAGGGGTGGAGGATGTTTAGGGGTCTAAAACTCCCGTCCTGAGGAGCTGGTATCATGCAATTATGACATTTATTCCTGAGAAAAAGGACTGAATTTCATCCTTAACCTGCAACCAAGAGTAATGGTGTATTAAAGCAGATGCACATCTATTGTCTGAAAAGTTTTAATGCAATAAAGTAAGGCTTGCTATGTCCCTGCTGGATTTCAGGATTCATTCATTGGCACCTCCTACCATTGTAGCATGACAAAAATGGACTCTATCGAAGGTTGTTCAAAACATTAGGTGTCCTTTGGTTTGGATCCTGTTTCTGATCTGAAAACACTTTATTTGATTCCCATATCAGACTCATGCTTTATAAAAGATCTTAGCATGCAACAATACCATCTGTTGAGGTGGTATAATTTGCGTTCATTCATCTGGTATCCTAAAGGCTTACTGTAGAAGAAAGATATTAGCTTAGGAAAGGAGGAAAACATAAATAATGTTCTTCAACAAACTTACAGTTACTCACTCGTCATTAGTTTTCAATGGCAGACCGGCCTTCAAAGCTTCATATAGCTATAGACAAATATTTGACAAGTTGCTCAGGAATAGAGAATCATAACAGACCTGGACAAAATGCCTGGGTTTCCATCGGACATTTTCATGACAAATGTTGAGCTGCACTCTGCAAAAAAGCAAGCTGGTGTTGATTTAACAGCTCCACGGAAAGAGGGTGTTTAGGAAAGATCAAGCTGAATGTCCAGACAGGAAATACAAGCACTCCTAAACAGCCGATGATGTTTTTCCCAATAAAAGTGGGATGCAGAGTCAGTAAGTGGAAGATCATCTACTTCAAAAGCGTGAGTGAGAGATCACTTTTTTCCAGGTATAACATTAAGTCCTTTCTTAAGCCAAAGACAAAAAGGAACATTGGACTGTTGATTTAACATAAATGGCTAAAACTACTGGTTCTGAGGGAGAAATGGGCGTTAATTGAATGCCAATATCTTGTGGGATCATCAGTAACATATTCATAACAGGATATTTATTTGATCTAATGGCTCCAGAAATCAACCCACGCTCTTGTGCATCAATCAGATTCAAGAGACTGATTTATTACAGTGATTGAAACACTGCTTATCAACCTGAAAAAAGTATCAAAATAAAAATTTGTCTTGGTAATGAAGTGCTACACAAAACAATTAAACACAAAACAGCTGGGAAAGTTCCTGAATTGTTTCAGATTATAGAAATATGCTTTTTAATTATCCATGCTCCATGCAGCTGCTAGAATATAGGGGTGCCAACTCCCTGGGAAAAAAAGGGACACCTCATGTGTGCCAGCTGACCCTGATTACCTTTACCTCTCCTGGCCTGGTGATTTTTTTTACCCCCCCTTTGTGTTTTTTTTTTATTATTTGACTCAAATCTGCATTGAATTAGATGCATATTTGTAGTGAAGATTCTCAGTCATCCAGGTCATAGTCATTCCGTAAAAGTTTAAAAACAATCTATATTTCTGCATCCTTTTTTTTTTTCTTCTTTGCAGGAGCATCGCTATGCGAAGGTGCACCACCCGCAAAAGCAGCATCAGCATTTAAATTACTCTGTTCGTCCCCCATGCTGCTCTGTTGTCTCCCGCTATCTTCTCCATGAGCAACACTTGCCTCGACCAATGGGATGAGGGTATTCTGGATCGTTACATATATGGTGTCAGCTCATTGGTCACAACGCAGGACAGGGCCTGGGAACAAGTTTACCGTAAGTTTTGTATCTAAGGTGCCCTTGTTCTTCATTTTCCATTAGCTTTTTACTCACTTTTTTTTACTCTCACAGTAATACAGGACAAAGTGTGTTCCTTTTCCACTAAATACAGGACAGGTACTTCTATTTCTAATTACGAAAAAATTCTGTTTTTCAAGGGACGGTTGGTAACCCTACTAGCATAACTTACTTGCTATTTACAAATTCCTCCAAAAAAAGGTTTGGAAGCCATATTTTCACTTTTTAACAGACATTTCCAACAAAAACAAAACCATGCTAGTCTTTCATCAAAGACTCTGTTTTTCCACGTTAGCTTATTTTCTTGAGCTATCATGGAGGCCACTGAAGGTCAGCAGAGAACCATGACCGTGACGTTTCCCCCGGCTTATATTAACACTTAGCATTTTCAGACAAGAACAGGAGCTAGCTCCTAAACTTTGCCCAGATTAAAACTGAGACTTAGTAATAACAACAGTGGGAGACATTATTAATGCTCTGGCCCTGGTAAAATTACTCCAAAAACAGTCTCTGACTGTGTCGTTATCCTTAAACAGCAAGCCCAGCTCAAGTAACCAAGTAAACTGGATTATTTCTGCTCCACAAACAGTCAGCCACTGACCACCTAGTGTTACTCAGAGATGTATGACCTGTTTACACCTACATACACATGGAAGCTCTAAAAGATGGAGTGCCGGACAAGCATTGGATGGTTAACGTGCTTCAGACCGTAAAACGGTCTCAAAGTGAGGCGGGAGATTAAAATAAAACAAAAAGGAGGAAGGTCTTACTGTGAAACTGCTGTTGATGTTTTATTCTGACCCATCAAACCAGTTTACTTTAAATGCTACCAATGTTTAGTGATTCAGAGGTGGTGATGTCATGGCACGGCATGAGAACAGCCGTGAGCTGAGCCTCTCCGTCTGCTAGTTCTCAGAGTTAAAAAAAGGAGCTTGTTCACAGATCCGTGAACCCTCCCTATCTTCAGTCCGTCGCTTGTGTCAAGGTGGCTGCTCTTCCCACACAGCTGGCATCCACGGCCAAAGTTCCTGGCAAGCACATTAAAGGAGGATTCTGGTGTTTTGCTAATCAGATCTCAGGGTTTACTGGGCAGCACTTTCAAAGGAAACATTTGAAGGGAAGTAGTATAATAGTAAAACATGTTGCATGCATGAGTGCAATGCTATAGTTTGTTAATAAAAATAGCTTTAGTCACATCAGAGGTAATTAATATAAACTGTAGGAGACTGTAAAAGTGATTTTTTTGTGTGTGTGATAATAATTGAATAACTGAACTTGTTCTTAGATTCTGGAAATGTATCTGCATTTAAACCATCCCCTTGGGGAGCAGTTGCCTGCCATTGCGCGGGGCCTAGGGAGCAGTGTGGGGTTAAAGGTCTTGCTCAGGGACCCAGAGTGGACCAGATACTTGAAACCTTCTCAGAGCACAAATGCACTGATGTAAACCACTAGGACAACACTCACTATAATATGTCTTATGTGTGTCTGTGTATAAGGGTCTGATCCATAATATAAAACTCCTAAACACCAAGATGCAGGAACTCTAAACTATCCCTTTATCCGCTTAACGTCTGTGCAGACACAGACAGGCAACCCATCAATGGGGGTTTCTAAAGCTACCTCCTCTTGTGTGGGTAACTCTGTTATGTCTCCGTTTCCTGCTAACAAACGTCTCTGCTGTTACAGCTGTGGAAAAGTGTATTCTCAAACATCCAGTCTGATTATTTGTTGTCATATGAGTCATCTGAGTGTCTACCTCAGTCCCCACTCTGCAGGACTCATTTAACAACTGAATGAGATATTTGGTCATGCAGCCTGTAGAGTGACTGTTTTTTTGTTTTTGATTTTTTTACAGGAGCAGAGCCATTGGGTCCAGCTAAGTTATGGAGCTTTCCTGGTGACTGACATCAGGATCACAGACAGGAAGCTTTAGAGGAGGACAGCTGCAGATAGCAGATGGTCTCAGGTGATTGCTGAGCTGAATAGAGGGAGATAAAATCAGTGAAGAAGACAAAATAAAACACTGGCAAGAGAAAATGATGAAGCACTCATCTTCCATTCTTTTGTGTACAAGAGTAAAAAGAAAAAAAGACAGTCTTTATGGGTTCAACAGGATGAAAGTACCAAAGGGCAGCCTGTCTTGGAGGATTTCCACTTCCGCATTTAGACACCTTGATCCCTCTTTTCCCTTGTAGTCACACAACCTTCCATATTTGCAACAGTTTTAACACAAATTGACAAAAAAATACCTTCATGAACTATAAGTCAAAGCTTTGCATTCACTCCTCTAAGGCATGAGTTTAATATTTTAAATTTCATGGAAACATTGAGCCATTCTTTCTGTTTTCACAGGCATAAAATGAACATAAAACAAAATATTTCAGAATTTAAAATGACCAAAACTAGATGTGCTATTTTAAAACAACTGGGTATGTTTCTATTCCATATAATATATTCAACAGGCTTCTGGCATAATTGAAGCTGAGTTTTCAACCTGCTCAGAGACAGCTTGGAAGCAATTTATAAAAGCAAGTTTAGAAACAGACTTTGAAGTAGTAAATTTAAAATAAACTCACTCTTTCTGTCATTGCGGCATCATTGTGAGGAGTATAAATGTCATCATGGTGACGTGATTTCCAGGCTAAATACCTGTGGTCTGTGGACCCAGAGATGCTTTCCCCTTGCTTAAATGAGCTACTCCCACTTTAGTTCATCAAACAGGAGGATGATGCTGAATCAATAATAAGAACCTGAGAATGAAAAGTTTTTATTTGATGCAAAATCCAGCTTTTAGTTAGTTTCAGTTAATCATCCATTACTCCCACAGAGGCTTCTAGCATTTCTTTATATTCTATGAAAGGCTTTATCTTCCATTTCTACACATAAACAACTGAAACGTATAGCATTCTTGGTTGTTCAGCCTTGTTTTGGAGCTGTTTTTCTGTGCTAAAACAACAGTGCAGGTGGTGGGAGAAAGAAGGAGTTAGAAAATAAAACCACTGTTGGAAAATGTCTCCCACTACATGCTTGAAGCTTTTCCAGAACCGGAGAGCTTCAAAGAGCTCCTCTGCTGTCACACTTTATAACCTTCCCCTCTCCTAACCGGACCAATAAGTTTTTACAACCATGCTGTTTGCTGGACAGTTTATGTTTTATCCACTCAGTAGGTGTTTTGTAAACCAGTGCATTTATACGGACCATGTTTTACTTGCTCCATAAGTATTTTCTATCATTGTGTGTTTCTTTACTGCATTAATAAATGAGCAGCTGTTTTTTTTTTTTCCTTAAATGTTTTTCTGAGTATGCCATTTTTTTATAACTGGAAATAATTAGCTCATGTCTGCTCTGTGCAGCATTTTTTATCTTCTGCTCTCTTTTTTTATACTTTTTTAATCTTGTCATTTCCTACTTGCTTTGTCACCTGAATTTCAGCACTGTGGGACAATAAAGGGCATTTCTATTCAATTCAATTCTAAGTTCTTGTTTAACAATCATTTTAGGTAGTTCTTTCCTGTTAATATCCAAACCGGAAAAGGAAGACCTAAACTCATAATTTAAATCCCAAATTCATCACAGCAATAATCCCATTGATCTTGATAAGTATTATTTCAAAATAATGACTTTCCACTGACAAATTCCATTTATAACTTATTATATAACTTATCATTTTCATATAGGAAATTATTTTTCCAAGAAGTTATTTATAGGTACTTGAGACTCATATTTGTGTCAATAAATCATTGAAATAAAGTTGCTGTAAAATTAAACGCGGGTTCAGGCAAATGTATTTTTTAATAGTAAAGAAGCACCACAAGTTTAGCTCTTTCTGCTTTATTTGCTGCATTCAGTCATGAAGATCTGCTGGTTTGGATGAGAAGCTGAAAGACTGAATGTGAAGCACAACAGTTAGAATCCATCTGTTTAGTCCTCAGAGTAAAAGCCTGCAGACAGAGGTCCCCCCCCCCCCCCCTTACAGACACCGTAACACACTTCAAACACTCCCACACAAACCTGCACATTTCACACTGGGTCCTCCCAACCCCCTTCAGTGCTATATAATCATTCCACACTTCCTCTAAGCTTCAGTGTCACAGTTTGAAAAATAGCCATTTTCCTGTTTGGGAGAGCAGTGGTCATTTGAAAGTTATGGTGCCTGTCAGGTGAAAACCTTGAACCTTCAGTTTGTCCATTTTTTAGGGTGAAGGGCCTTTAGCCGCCAAACAAATGTTTCACTTAGAATTAGACCTAGACAACTTTTATTGTCATTTTGTATACACAATGAATTTTTGTTTAGTACATCCTTCCAGACAGTAAATTAACATTTCCATTAAATAAGGTGCAGCAGTGATCAAATGTAAACAGTGTGGGAGAAAATCTTCATTTGCTTTTTGCTTGAATTCCTTTATGCTCTTGCCAACATCACACTCATTTTTCAGCAGTTATTACTCACTGACTGTAACATAGTTTGAGCTTATTTTCTCTTCCTGATACCTACTGAGCACAAGGCCAGAGAGAAGATCAAACATGATTAGTTAATCATTGCAATGAAAGTGGACTCAAATACTAGAATTCCAGTTTGTTTTCTGAACCTCGGGGTCAGAAGGTGCTGGTGTTGGTCCTGGATGAGTGGGGTTACCCTCTGATCGATGCCAGGTCATTAGAAAGCCATCACAGAGAGATAAACAGTACTTAGAAGTATCATGCCCTTTGAACTGTTCAACATTTTGTCTTGTTTTAACCACAAACAGCTGAGCAGCATCACACACTGCTTGTTTTTAAAGTGGGAAAATAAAAACATATGGTGTTCAGAATGTGAACAAATTAAGCTCTAAAACATGAAGTCTATGAGGCTGTATTCAGCCCCTTTGACCCTGATACCCCTAAAAAACCCTTTCAAACTGGTTCAGTTTCACTCACTAAAATAAGCAAATATATTCATCTGTTAATATAGATGAAGTTCAAAGCCATGAAGGTAATAATGTTAAGAATTATTTAAAAATAATAAAAATATAGATTTTTTTTCTTTTTGGTTTAATTGTATAAAAATTATTTGCTGTCCTGTTTAATTAATTTGTGCTGACGTTTTTACTCTATCAATAATTTTCTTCTAATTTGTTATTTTTAGGGTCATAATATGTTTACATGTTCATAGAAAATTTCTCCATCCTTTGTAACAGTGCCTCCTTTATTCCAACAATTACTTATATTTTTGTGTTTCAGTTTGTACCTGACTTTCAGAAATACTGAAAAAGACACAAAACTGCTGCAGTAGCGTTTCAGGTCTAAAAATCTCTTTGCATTTGGTAAATGTTCACATTTGCATATCATCCACCCACTAATTAGTGAACCAGTTTGCTCTTTAGAATAGGATCTACATATTGATGAAGTTACAAACATAAAAAAAGGTTGGCACATTGTCTGCTGAATTCCAAATTCAAATAACTTTGCACCTTCTTTAAAGATCTGCTTTGCACATTTGCACCTGTTTTAAGACATGCAAACCCTCTAGAGATCAGAGCTCTATCCTACAGGTGTTAAACTCCCATCCTTAATTCTGTGTAACTTTTAGCTGCATCCTTGTCTTAACACTTAGCCCTCTATGGTTCACTGTTACCATTTGCTAACAAACCCATTCAATTCATTTTACACAAACAACACCTCTACTTTTAAGATGTAGAGCCCTAAAAGATCCAATAACACGGTTTACATTTGTCACTTGACCTTCTGAAGGAATTTCAATGCACTTTTCTGCAGCCTTTGACCTATCAGATATCGAAAAAAAACATATTTTTATGGTATCTTATGATCTTATGATGATAAATATTCATCAATAAATAAGGTATGTTTACTCTTCTATGGATTATTGTTTTATATTTGATAATTTAATAATGTTGAACCATTAAAAAGCGGATTATGCCATATATAGTAACACTGTACCATTAAGATTATCATTGCATTGCTGCCCCGACCTGTTGACATGCACTGATCTACTAGGGTCTGCTATGATCATGCATTTTGTGAGTCCTTTTCATACTGCATTTTAGCTATTTTGACAGTCTTTTCTTCAATTCACAGAATTAATGCAACAATGTTTTACAGATTATGGCAGAAAACCAAACTAGCACTTCCTGTAGATGGTAACGAAGATTAATTAGTCTTTAGCTATGAATAAAATGAGCAGCTTGTAACCCAGCAAGCAGAGAAAGAATGATGAAGACTATGAACCAGAGAATAAAGACAGTGGCGACAACAACTACAGGAGGAATGGAGGTTGATTTGTTTTAAACCAGTCAAACTAAGATGCAGCATCTAGTAAATAAGACACACAATTCTAAAAAGAATAAACCAATATAAATAGGGTTAAAATGTTAATATTAATTACTTATTTATATTTATTTACACTTATCAGTAATTTATGTATTTGTTTATTGGCAGTTCAGCAAGGGACATACAGATGATTTAATGTCTCCAAAGTTGGACGGCCTCCTTGTCATCACCCTTATTGTCAGATCCCTCCTCAGACTCTCTGTTAATATTACCTCTTTTTAATATTGCCTTTTTTTTTTTTACAGAAACATTTTGGTAAAATCTCACTGAGGTAAGCCAAAATTTAAACTTAACCGTACAAGTTTGATCATTTTGAAGTCAGTTGTTTTCTGTGGATTTTATTAAGGTGTTTCAGTAAAAAGAGGACTGAAACCAAACCCTGGCATCACTTTACAGGTTGAAATTTGTCAAAGATTTCACAAAACTTGAACCATTTAGATTGAAATTTACATTTGGGGTGGTAACATTAAAACATGTACAGGTTTAAGATGAAAACAGAAAACATACCTTGAAAATAAACCAATGAAATATTTGGGATATAAACCCGTCTTTAGTGCTGATGGACGGGGTTATCAAAATGAAAACCTCTGCTGTATGTTTTCTTTTAATTTGGTTAATTTCTTGACTGTGTCATTCGGCTGTGAGACGTGGTCTGCACTGCGCAAACACTTCACAGGGATATTATAAAAACACACGCTGGTTCTTTTATTTCCTGCCTCTGAGCTTTTATTAGCTTTTATTGAGAACTTCCAGACAGTCTCTCAATTGTGCAAAATAAGGTTGATAAGTTCAAGGTTTCAAGCATTAGTCAAACTTAAAACAATAACAGACAAAATGGTCTGTCATCACACGCTCTATGAAGCTGCTCTTTTGGCAGATATTCGGATTTTGAACAGTTTCTCTTTAGTTTTACTCTCATATACTTTTTCTCAACCAGGCTGTTTACTGATCCTAAAAGTGTAGCAATCAGTTGGTTTAAAGATCCCCTTGAAACAAATATTGACTGCATTTCAGCAAATGTATGCCTGTTTAAAGGGGGCAACAAGTGAAAAAAACAATGTTATTTGACTTTAAAAACGAACAAAGGAAGGTTTGGCAGTGCAGGGGAGAGGTTGTGGTGTTTTGTCTTTTGAGGCAGACCTGAGGCTCCTTTCACAAAGCAGGTTTACTAAAAAACTTTTTTTCTAAGCCTGAAATCAGGGAACCTGAGTTTTATGTTTCACAAATTGACTGATTGACTGTACTGATCTCATAGTGGAGAAATTTACGTGTTACATCGGCTCAATAGTCGGAAAGAAGAAGTTGCCAAAAGGAGGAACAGTTAAATATAAATATATATTATATATAAAAATATATATATATATATATATATATATATATATATATACATATACATATACATATATATATATATACACACATATATATACAGTATATATATATATATATATATATATATATATATATATATATATATATATATATACACACATACACTATATTGCCAAAAGTATTTGCTCACCTGCCTTGACTCACATATGAGCTTAAGTGACATCCCGTTCCTAATCCATAGGGTTCAATATGACGTCGGTCCACCCTTTGCAGCTAGAACAGCTTCAACTCTTCTGGGAAGGCTGTCCACAAGGTTTAGGAGTGTGTTTATGGGAATTTTTGACCATTCTTCCAGAAGCGCATTTGTGAGGTCGCACACTGATGTTGGACGAGAAGGCCTGGCTCTCAGTCTCCGCTCTAATTCATCCCAAAGGTGTTCTATCGGGTTGAGGTCAGGACTCTGTGCAGGCCAGTCAAGTTCATCCACACCAGACTCTGTCATCCATGTCTTTATGGACCTTGCTTTGTGCACTGGTGCACAGTCATGTTGGAAGAGGAAGGGGCCAGCTCCAAACTGTTCCCACAAAGTTGGGAGCATGGAATTGTCCAAAATGTCTTGGTATGCTGAAGCATTCAGAGTTCCTTTCACTGGAACTAAGGGGCCAAGCCCAGCTCCTGAAAAACAACCCCACACCATAATCCCCCCTCCATCAAACTTTACACTTGGCACAATGCAGTCAGACAAGTACCGTTCTCCTGGCAACCGCCAAACCCAGACCCGTCCATCAGATTGCCAGATGGAGAAGCGCGATTCGTCACTCCAGAGAACGCGTCTCCACTGCTCTAGAGTCCAGTGGCGGCGTGCTTTACACCACCGCATCCGACGCTTTGCATTGCACTTGGTTATGTATGGCTTGGATGCAGCTGCTCGACCATGGAAACCCATTCCATGAAGCTCTCTGCGCACTGTTCTTGAGCTAATCTGAAGGCCACATGAAGTTTGGAGGTCTGTAGTGATTGACTCTGCAGAAAGTTGGCGACCTCTTCGCACTATGCGCTTCAGCATCCGCTGACCCCGCTCCGTCAGTTTACGTGGCCTACCACTTCGTGGCTGAGTTGCTGTCGTTCCCAAACACTTCCATTTTCTTATAATACAGCTGACAGTTGACTGTGGAATATTTAGGAGCGAGGAAATTTCACGACTGGATTTGTTGCACAGGTGGCATCCTATCACAGTTCCACGCTGGAATTCACTGAGCTCCTGAGAGCGACCCATTCTTTCACAAATGTTTGTAAAAACAGTCTGCATGCCTAGGTGCTTGAATTTATACACCTGTGGCCATGGAAGTGATTGGAACACCTGATTCCAATAATTTGGATGGGTGAGCAAATACTTTTGGCAATATAGTGTATATATACAGTATATATATATATATATATACTGTATATATATATATATAGAGAGAGAGAGAGAGAAAGAGAGAAAACGACTGCACAGCCAGACAATCACTTAGTATTTACTGTGTAACGAAGACAGCTGTGCCTGTTTTTCCAGTGTAGTCCTGTTTCTCTGACTGTGACTGGCTGGATGTGCTGGAGGTTTCTTCCTGTTAAAAGGGAGTTTTTCCTCTCCACTGTCGCTACAAGCATGCTTAGTGTGAGGTGTTGCCTTTGAGTCAATGAGTCGATGCAATCAAATGATTTTCCTCAGATAAAAAACTTTGAATCAATTTGACTGGATGATCTGGTTGAATTGTAAAGTGCCTTGAGATGACATGGGTTGTGAATTGGAGCTATATAAATAAACTGAACTAAATTGAACAACTTTTATGTTTTATCTTCACCTGCTGACAGGTGTGCTTCTCTACCATCAGATTGCACAGACAAAGAATACGATAATCCACTACCTTTGAACCAATAAACTAAACTATGGCAGGGCGTTTTGATATTTATTAGTTTGTCTGAATATGTATTTCTTATATCTGAAACACATATATCAGATATACAGAAATTAGTCTCAGATTTTATGTGTAAGAATTTCTAGGTATATAAAACCAAATTCTTACTAGTACATTTAGTTTCTTTACTTTCTGAACTTCAGTTTCTGCTGCTAAAATGTAATTTAGAAAATGTGTTATAACAGTTCAGACTATAAATGTGATTTTGATCCCATTTTAGTGATATACAAATGGAACAACAGAGAGGAGAGTGATTCTAATTATCTTAGCAGCAATCTTCTCCTACACATCTTCCTCTCCTTTGCAGCTGTAGAGCTTTTTCTCTGTCTCTTAGACAAATTTTCCAATTTTTTGCATTTCCACAATAAATTCTCTACTTCCAGAGGTGTAAGACAGGCACTTGCCTCTTGCCTGTTGTTATAGTGACTCGTCAAATCGGTTCTCCCCTGATAATGACTTTTTATAGTTGTTACACACATGTTCAACTCTAAGTGAACCTACGGTAATCAGAGTCGATTAAACTTATAGCAGCCAATGTGAAACCAAAAACTTTCCAACCTCAGGATAGATTAATTCAGAGTTGAGGATTTGAGTCTGTGTTTGTTAAACCTGCTTGTAAAACGGGCCCCTGGTTTTGCTTAATGCGTGTTACTCTGGGTTTCATGAGGAACCAGATGGCCTAGAAGAGAAATCTGGATCAGATCAGTTCAAATGCTTACACATTTTGAAGGTTTTTGGAAGCTTTGATAAGCACCAGCACTGGCTGCAATTAAAACAGAAATATTTAATTTCATATAAAAATGTGAATTATTTGTTTTAGTTTATATAGAACCCCAAAAGACAATGACCTTAAGTCAGCTCAATGTGAAAAGTAAAGGGCATTAAGTGATGGTGATAAACAGCACTGTTTGCAGAATCACATCAGATGATTTCAGATGCACTAATTTAATTTTTAAAGAGATGCGACAGCATAGAGAGTGGATTTAAGTCCAGACTTTAGCAAGGCCAATCCAAAAGCTTTCATTTTGTTATTTTGAGTATTTTCAGAGGTCGGCTCACTGCTTTATTTTGGATAATTTTCCTGCTGAAACCAAACCGATGGCTAAATACTGTCTTTCAGTATTTGTGTGCAGAAAACAGAGTTTTATGCTTCCATTGGTTAGGATAAGTGATCAAGTCACCAATGAAAAAAAGAAACCACATGTATTATGTTTAACTCTGTATTTTCAACTCTGTTGCAAAGAGCTGCACACCTTTCAAAAAGTTATATTTCTGCATTTTCAGTCTAAAGATTTGGTTTCAGAGCTCCTGTGCAGCATCAATGTTTTGCATCTGTTTTGTGAGCTGTGGCTTTGGCATTGGGAAGCGTTATGGTATCCATTGTTGCCTAGATTCTGTCCTTTTCTTAAATTATGAACACTGAAATTAATTAAGGGAATGGGGACCTGCTGTGTTTTAAATGTTTTATTGGGTTATTTTTCAACCTCCTGATGAGTTGTCTTTTCATTCTTGCAATAAATTCTGAAGGCTTAACACTCTGCAGAAGGTTCAACACCTCTCAATGGTTCTTCCATGTGTGGATAAAGACTCTCAGCATGATGAGGACCACTACTGTGACTTTGTAACGGTGGCTTTGTTTCTAACTTTTACTTCATGCAGGCAGACAGTTTCTGTTTTCAGGCAGTAGTCCATCCAGATTATGGCTAGTGATATTTCAAAAAGTTTTCAGAACTTTTGGTTAATCACATTTGGTTCACGATTAAACAAAAGGAGGGATTACTATTCGAATAAGGTCAGACAGGTTTGGATAGCTGTCTCCCCTAAACAATATTCCCACAGGTTTCCATTATCACACATTAAAAATCACCAAAAAATGGAAAATATGCAAGAGTCACAAATCTAAAAGGAAACTAATCATTTTTAATTGTAATTTTTTTTTTACCTCCCTTCCCTACTGTTTATTTATTGTATATTTCAACCACTCTTTAAATTATATATCCATATAAAGGGCTTAACATTTGCCCCTTTACACCAACACATACATGCTTATTGTCCCCATTCTTCTCTCATCTGTATGTTCCTCTACCGCCTCTGCATCTTGTGATAGCCTGCTGCAGGACTCCTGCACCAAGCAGCAATATCACGGTCTTTCATGCATGTCAGAGCTGCATATTTTATGATCCCCTCTGCCCCCTGCAGGTCCAGGGGCTGTGATTTACTGTACACGGAGAAAAGAGGAAACCGCAGGAGGCTCAGCTTCCTGCTTTTAAAGTCTGACTCAGGGGAAAACCAAGCCATGAGCTTGGAAGGTAAGACCCAAAATATTTGAAAACACACAATGGATTTCATACTATGAGAGGAGGGGATGCTGTTCAAAGAAATCCTTTCAATCCAAAAATCTCTCAAGTCAAATATGCATTTTCATTATCTGCTTCCTGCCAGTTATTTCAGCTGTGAAATATTTCCACCTCACTATATCAACCTTAGTTTATTAAAAATGTAAATCTGAAGGTTCTGGTGCTCTGGTACTTTAGGTTTTTGCTTTATTTTTCACTTTATTTGAAGAATATGAAAATATGTGACCTTCTTATTACCCCATTTCATTTAACATAAGAAAATCCCTCTACATATGAACAGATACAAGGGCTGCTGGAAGTAATTTTGAACAACTCTGTGAAATTCTATTTTTTTTTGGACAAAAGCCCAATGAGCCTATAGGCCTATTCAAAATACCATACAAATAAATAATTAAATAGATTGAGATTCACTCCTTTATTGTCATATACACTTCAGTGCACTCAACCAGGGTCTTTAACACAGAGACTTCATTAGCTCTCAGGGGTATAGATGCGCTATCAATTAAACTTCACAATAACCTTATAACTACATAGATTTGATCAGCTGCCATGAACTTGAGTTGCTGTGTTTATGTCACACCTGACTCTATTAGCTCCAAAATCAGTTTATTCAAACCAGAATGAAATAATTATGTTATCATACTGTTTAAACATTATTGAACAATTCTCCACATCCATTACACAAAGAAGACAAGACCAAAATAACATTCTAAAATGCTATGGTTATGTTAAACAGGAATATATATCTTACTTTGAGCTACAGGCAGGGTGGCCTGCCTGATTACAGGTATCCAAATGTTGAGCTGTGCTCGTGATGTCGTGGAGATTAAGTCTGTTATGAGCGGACAAATTCGAAATGTGTTTCTGTGCCATATTTCTTCCTAGTTTCTGTCCTTAGACTATAGTGCATTTACTAGTCTGCCAGTCTGCAAGAGGGATACCACGCTCTAGCTTGTTTGAAGTTGCCATGACAACTTAACTTCCTTGAACTTGTGTTGATCAGGCCTCAGAATAATTAAATAAAAATCCAAATACATGTAATAGTATTATAAAAACAATGTGCAAAGTCTAAATCGTGCAAATAATTTTTATTGCATTTTTGTTTTATCTCCTTCTCACAACTAGCACCCCCACTTCCCACAGCCATGACAGATACAATCAAGTGGTACCACTTTATCAATGCAGAGTTGGTTAGTTTTCATTGGTACAGACCTGAGTGTCTACATTGTCTAGCATGAGACTGAGATTCTGAACAGGTCAAAAATATTTATATTTTGCTCCTGACCTGGTGAAGGATATGTTATCCCATTAGGATGGTGAAACTCGGCCCCTCACACAGAGTTCCTGTTAAAAGGGAGTTTTCCTCTCCACTGTAGCTGCATGCTTGGTGTGAGGAATAACCTTCAAGTCAATAAGTCGATGCAATCAACTGGTTTTCCTGAGATACCTTTGAACCAATCTGACTGTATGATCTGGTTGCATTTTCTCTGTAAAGCGTCTTGAGATAACGTGTGTTGTGAATTTGTGTCATAAAAATAAACTGAATTGAAGTGAATTGGATAGACACATTGTTACCAAACAGACTGCTGAGGGGAGCAGTAATTGTGCCACACAATCTTGTTGGCCAGATTGTTCTGTTAAAAGTGCTGACAGTTCACAAGTTCTGTTAAAAAAAGGAGAAAGTAGGTGGTTCATGAAGGATTAAAGTTCAATCTTATTCTGCCACTGAGGAGGAGAGGTTAGAGGCTGACTGGTTGTTTTCTGAGGAGTACTTCAACATGTTGTGTCATTCATGACTATGTAGTAAGCAACGTCACAAAAATATAGGGCTTCTAAGAGACCCTAGAGGGCAGGTACAGATGACTAACATAATACTGTTTTTTTGCAAACATAAAAGCAGACCGAGAAGTATTTTTTTTATTTATTAATGTTTACTTATTTCTTCAACCATAGATATTTAGGAAGGTCATGCTGAAGTGTTTTTTTTACAAGAGGCATGAAAGAGTTTTGTAATGATATTACCACCTGTGGCCAAAACACTAAACTGCAGCACTTCTCTGCTAATTCTCTTGGCTAGCACTCGTACTTAACAACGTGTTTTTCTTTTTTTTTTTTACTTTACCTAGAGTCGTCATTAGTGTCTGAGTTGAGCTGGATACCTGTCGCTTCTGAGTACCCACAAAATTCATCTCGAATATAACACTTCATCATCATAGGTCATCATTCAACACGTATGTACTCATAAAGGGTAAAATAAAAAGGCTATTTTAAATGTGTCATTTAATAACACATATAAAATAAATTCATTGAGATTAGGGGCCTTTTATTACTTTGATCTTTTGAGTTATTGTTTCTCCAGTAGGTCCCTGAGGTCCAGCGAGCAAAGTCTACTGATATTTCCGCAGTAGCTGAAGACAAAAGCAGAGGGAGCATTTCCGGAGTTGGCCTCAAGACGCTGATACTCGATCCCCTTGAGTCTGATAACAGTGCTGTCTCAATGGCCCATTTAAAAGCAGATCAAAAGACAATGTTTTAAACATACCTGTTAGTTATTGCTTTCAGTCTTATCTTCCCTTTTTTTTCTTTACTGTTTTTTGCTTTACAAAAGCACACATACATGTCGAGTAAGTCTTCATTTCAGTATGGTAGGTTGAAGCACTTTGTAGTGTTTTCATCACCATTTTACGTTTTACAGGTTTCCAGTAGTTAAAATTGTTCAAAGGGTCTATTCCAGAACGTCTTTTGTCGGTTCTTGTGTTTGTGATGGAAAACACATAGGCCCCCTGAGACGAAAGAATGCATTCTTCATGTGAAACACTGGAAGTATGCAGCGCATCATCAGATCGCAGAGCTCCCTTTAAAACAGCTGTGATAAATAGTCACTTCAAGATGCGTAGAGGTGATCAAAGGCGTGGCAGAGGTCTGGCTTTGCTTTACAAGTGTGTGGCCATCAGCCGACAGGCTTCGAGATCAGAGGCAGGTTTCACTTTTGCACACGTGTGTGTTAGCCGCCGCGAAGGAGCGGAACTAATGTCAAAAGGTCTGTAAACACATCCTGCAGGTCCTTTGAAAGGTGGCCCGTTGTGTTTCTCTTTTGAATGTCACTTATTTCTGACACTTTTTTTTTATATATATAACCAAATAAATTGATTAAATGCATTCCTTAGCACATGCTTTATTTCTCCTTTATACATCTAGATTTAAAAAAAAAATGTTTACAGGCATCGAATGCATTGAGTTTAATCTTTTATTTTACAGACAAAAGTGCCATGAAGCAATATCTATTTTTTCCCTTCCTGGAAAGGAGATCAAGCTGAACTAGGATCCCATAAAGGTGGATTTTATTCTTATAAAACCTGTGAAATATCTGGATTATGATCACTGCAAAATAAGACCCCCAGTTTAGGAATTTTTGCGCTCCAGATTCCCAGCATTCTCAGCTGGACCACCCCAGAGAACCACAGCAAATTTAGCACACAGCGAATGGATAACTGAAGACAGGAAACAAACATAGGAACTGCTGTCTGGTGCAATGCAAGCAAAATGGCACCGGAGCATGCTAGGGAGTGTTGGTCTTTAAATGAAAACAGTTTTCCAAGCAGGCTGGACACATTTGTTAACACAGAGGCGCTCCATCTCAGCATCTCATTCGCAAAGTAAATAGAGCTAATGGTATGCAGGTGCAACAGTGGCATTCGTCTGAAAATAAAATGTCAGCAGTTTGTTCTCATTTCCTGTCAGATCAGAAGAGCCCTTAATTTGTCACCTAAAATACCAACAGAGGAATAAATTATTCACATTTAGCAAAATCTTTCAAAATAAATAGTAATGCAGAACTTTAAATGCAGAACAGTCCAATAAATTCATTTAATCTTTATAATATTTATGGCATTAAAATGTGCTGCCTTGTAAGAATTAAAATTAATGTTCGACATTTTTGTAGATTATTTTCTATTATTGAATTTAAAAATGTTAATATCTCCCTCATTGTTCTCAATCACCAGCATAGCCTTTATGCTTTCTGGCCCAGGAGAGCTCCCCTAGATAGAAAGGAGTTAATCTCTTCCAGTTATATTGATTAACCTTTGGATGGGAAGCAGTGCCTGCTAATGCAGAATAAAATCATATTTAGTGTGATTTTCAACAGAATCAGGAACACATGGACCATTGCAAAAAGTGAACATGTTAACATTATCAGCACCTCTCAGGACAAGGTAAAACATGCGTCACAAAGGTGATTGATTTATTCATTTTTAATTATATCCTTTATTGTGATCATGGCTATAATTTGTTCAAACATATAACAAAATGTTATTTACTCAAAAGTTTGGGTGCAAAGATTTTTTTGACAAGAGCGGATCTGGTAACTCGGGTATCCACCTTTCAAACTGTAATCAGACTCAGTCATGGGGCGAGTTTATCAACCTTACAAAGTAAAGAGAAGGATCAAATTATTTATCAGAAACATTGCTTTTTAAAAATCTTGGACAGTATGAACTAAAGAGGAATTTAATTTGATATGATATTCATTTTATACTCCTTGCACTGCAGACCTTTCAAATGGAAAGGGTTAGAAAATAATCCTTTATGAGTTAAAAGATAATAAGAGAATAGAATAGAATAGAATAGAATAGAATAGAATAGAATAGAATAGAATAGAATAGAATAGAATAGAATAATAGAATAATAGAATAGAAAATCCCTTTATTGTCCCACAATGGGGAAATTCTGGTAATAATGATAGTTTCCAAATAAGTTTAGCCTTAGATTTGTGCTGGGTAATGTGATCCAGTTCAAACAGTAAATCATAAAGGTTTTTAAAATATGTCTCATTAAAATAAACAACTAATTTGATGGACTGTTTATTGTTTAAATCCTCATTAGCGCAGCAAGCAATCACTATTCTTCTCAGGGTCCGAAAAAGGAAAAATACATAAAAATCTGTTTTAAATAAACACAAAAGCATGTGATCAAGTGTTATTTAGATACTAAAACTTTCAAAGCATTCAAACACATTAAAACATATTTAAAATATTTTTTTATTGATTAAACGTGTTTTTAATAAAAGATGCTTTGAAGTAAAAAAATGTCATTGAAGTAGCTCCAATTGATAGTGACACAGTCCTTTAGATTTAGTCCATAAATCTCCCAGTTCAGTGTTGATGTCATGAGTTATGGTGGAACAGCCACCAGGCGGGAGCTTAACAGTAGCCGTAAACTGAGGGGGGATTTTGTTCAACGAACTGTGACAGTAGCCCCTAAAACACATGCCCATCCTGACCCCACGCATCCCCTGGGGGCGGTGCACAACTCATTTACCAGAGAGGGTCAAAGGTCAAAGCAGTGCTGGCTGAGGCTTTATTTTTTCACCAGGTCACCACCTGGATCTGTTTCTAATTATGGCTGCTTGCCTAAAATATGCAATGGATACAGTAGGGAGGAGAAAGAAGTCATTTATCTAACAGGTGGAGGGAAACAAGCAGTCAGGTTCTGTTTAGTAGTTTGTGTGTTTAACAACAAGACACTATAGAAATAAGTGATGCTTTCTGCTTTGTGTCCTTCATTTCATGGAGACGATTATTTCTACTTTTTGCCATTTTGAACTTTAACTTTACAATCAGGGGCAGATTTCGGAAATTTGGGGCCACAGGCAAAGACAGGCAGGGGGCCCTCTGAATTGAGAAGACAACACATGAAACAGACCAATTATACAGAAATGTTAATAGAATAGACATACATTATTTGTTCTAGGTTTTGTCCCTCTCTTCTTGTCGCTTTTTTTGTTGTTTTTCTCTCTATGTTTTGTACTCAGCTGACTTTTCATGCTGTCTCAAAAGGAATGAAAGATTTTTTCCAAGCACTAAGCTCACTTAGCTGATTGCTCCTTCCTGTGTTTCCAAAAAGGCGACGGCAAAAGTAAATAACCCAGTCCTTCTTTTCACTGTAGACAAGCCATGATCTGCTAATCTGTTCTCCATTTTTCATTTGGATGAAATAATAGCTGCATGAATCATGACAGCAGACATCAGAGTGCGAAATACGGGGGGTCCGGAGGGGCTCAACCCCCCCAATTAACCCATGAGACCCCCTGAAAGCCTGAAAAGCAAAATTTAAAGGGGATCTTAAATTGTGTCAGAAAAATTAGAAATATTTCTTTTTTTTGTCACTAATGGTCACTAAAATTTTATTATGCTCAACATGTCTAGTATTTAAAATTAAAAACAATTATTCACAATATGTTCTGTTTTTTTTGCCAAGTATAGCCAGCCAATCCTGTGTGCGTACGCAAATTAGCCATGTGCGCTAAACAGAAGAAAGACCTAATGGGGCCAGAAGAAGTTAGTTTTCCCAGCATGCACTGGGCAGCATGTTCAGTATTAGAAGCTGCCAGTTAAAGGTATACTATGCAACCGGTGTTGATTTTCCATTGAGGCTCCCCCCAGAGGGCGAAAGTAAAAGTGCACTGTCGTAAATATGCACAGCTGTTCTCCTGGTTTCTCCGTCAAGCCAGGTGCTGTTGTTTTGAGCTTAGCAGACAGGCGAACGCAACGAATGACTAACACAGTTAAATTATGAACATGCACACAGAGAGAGAGAAACCATTCCAATGTTACTTACAATCGCATCAGCAGAAACGCGAGGTCCGCGTCAGCCTTGCAGCCTTCTTTTTATTTTAGCTCTCTCCATTCGAAAAAAGCTTGCCCGATGTTCACCCGTGTACGACTCCTCTCTCTGTCCGGAGCCCTTTTCCTCTTTCTTGCCTGCTCCGACACGGGCTTTGGCTGTTTTCACGCTGGTTCCGCCATGATAACTGCACAAAGATCGCCACTGTGCTAGCAACGAGCATGCTTTTAACTGGGGGCATGTAGCAGTTCTCGCCGTAAAGCAAGACCGACTCTCGCAAGACTTCTGAGCCTGTGGGTGCGGGCCGAGGGCTCCTGCAATTGCAAGTGCGGTATTTCCCCCACAGACCACCAGGACGGCCGAGAATACCTTTGTTTAACCTGAAATTACTCATTTAATCATCCTAAACGTTATGGAACACATTAATTAACTGAAAAATGTTGCATAGTGTGCCTTTAATGTCAATCCTTTCCAGGTTATTAAGTCACATGTTTAATTTGTTGCTGTTCTTATGTCTTTCCGTAAAAAATCAAAAAATATCCACTGGACTTGGTTTTCAAGATTTGAAGACGTTTCGCCACCTCTCCAGGAAGCTTTCTCAATTCAAATGTTCTTATGTCTGTTATTAAATCAGAGTTTCTGTTATAATCTGAAGTACTTGTTGTTTCACCATGAGTCTGGAAGGTATGTCCGTTAATGAAAATTTAGAGCGGTATTGCTCAACAATCAGGAGATGGGGATCCCCCCTCAAAAAATATTGACAGATGTTTCGCACACTGGCACACATGGTAGAGAACAGCAGGAGGCGGGGTTACCAAGTCGCTAAATATAGCAACAAATGCGCTAAGTTGCCAACTTTGCCTTTTGCACAGTTTGTTTTCAAATGGTTTGCTGCTGTCTGTTTGGACCTTTTTGAACATGTGCAGGAAATGGACTGATCCAATATGGTGGACACTGTAGGGGGCGCTGAGACACACTTAATATTATAAGCGTTCTGATGGCATTTTAGCCAAAGGATTTTTATCAAAAGCATAATTAATGTGCACAAATAAGGAATATTGTATTAACCATACATGTAAACAAAGTTTTATGGGGCCCCCAGGAACACCTCAAAATACCAGAGGTGTCAAGTAACAAAGTATAAATACTTAGTTACTTTAATTAAGGAGCTTTTTTCATTATCTGTACTTAACATGAGTTAAAAATATATATATATATATTTTCTGCATCTTCTTTACATACTTTCAAAACTTACTTGCTACTTCATTTCATATTGGAAATAAATAAGGTAACACCCAAGGAGATACAATTAAGTTGGATAAAAACAGTCAAATCTAAGACTAAATATTTAGGCTTTGATTTTAAGAGCAGTAAGATGAAAGTTTTGAATTTTATAATAAAGCTAGAAGCAGCCAGACTGAAGCTAAGCTCTTAGCTTAACGCTTTAGGGCATCACAGTTAGAAACCATTTAAGCTTGAATGTCAGACGTTATTACAGCTACAAAAGGCTATAATCTCCATTGATCTGATGTTTGTTCTACCATGTTTTAATTGCATATTCAGTTGATGACTTAAACCATGGAGGATCAAAAGAATAAGAATGTCAGTCACTCCCCTGGTCCTCAATATTTGAAACAATGGACCTTAAATCTTAAGAAATTGAAGTGCATGTTTATCTTTTTGTTTTAAAGAGAGAAACACATTCACCCATTTTAGCCCCTCTTTTGTGGACCACCCAACAACAATACAGTTTTTGTTTTTTTTGATCCACATGAAAAACTGCCTCCATTACGGCTTTAAACAATCTGAGCAGCTCTACGGCAGTGGGATTTCATGTTTTCATGCAGAAAACCAGGATATTTGGAGCTAATTTAAAAAAGGTTTGTTATTGAGAAAGTATGCATGACAGAGCCCTTACAATCAGTTTTGTAAAATCAAATCAATATCTTAGAAAATGTTGACAACACACTATCACACAACTATGGTTTTCCCAAGTTTAAATCTTTGTCAAATTCAGCCCATCTTCCACATGAGATTGTTAATTGTTAATTGGGTCTGTTAGCACATGTTTTTGGGCACGCATTCCTTTATAAAGCTAATATCTAAGCCTGAGTCTGTTTTTTTAATGAGAATTTAAAGAGTCTCACATGTTCTCCAGATTGATCGCAGATTCCCGCCACCATCTAAACAGAAACATGTGAGCCAGACAAATGTTCCAAATGCAGTGTGAAGGTTGCCATGTTTATATTTCTCTCCTGTATCATTAGTTCTGTGCTTTCGTGAGCAGGTGCCAACACTTAGCTCTGAATTGGGTTCCTTGTTCGCTGCCTTGGATCCTTGAACTACATCATACTTCTTGTACTTCAATGTATTTTGGCAGTTTATCTTACAAAAACAACATGTCTCTGTAATGCGCTTCATCTGAGAGGTCTGCCAGAATTCGATAGGGAGATTGATCTCTTTTAAAAACTCATCATTGAACATTTTAGCGTGTGCTTTTGATACAATAACAGATATGAATAGTTTTGCAAGACTTATTATTATTTAATGATTAGCTAATGAGTCTGATCCTGGCTATTAATGTCTTGATGTCTCAAAAACTCAAGTTTTCTCTTTAACGTGCATTCTTTACATCCCATCTCATTTTAAAATTATTTATCACAAGAACACTGCTTCTTCACTTAGGTATAGTATAGCTTGCATGCAGTATGTGTGCATTGCATCACAGATGTATGTGGAAACGCCGTGTGGTTTGCATGCAATGTAAGTGTGTTTTGACCTTTGCTGTGGAGCAGATGTTGCGGTAGAACCTGTGGTCATGTGCAATGGAGGGAGGCAATAATTTTGGTTCTGTGGTGCCGAACCACATCTGCTGCAACTGTGTTTGTTAGTCTTTCTGGCATAATCTATACAACTCATACAGGTTTTAGCAGTAATGGAAGCGATGATCGGTTGATGCTGGTGAAAGGCTTTGTTTCTTACATTAGAAATGGCTTCCAGGCAGTGGATGCTGTCATTATAGAGGGGAGAATTCAGCTCATTGGATGGATAAAAGTGATGTCATCCTCTTTACGGGCACCAGATGGTGACAGAGCTCCTTAAAAAAATCTAACTGGACACCTCATGTAGTGATATATACTGTATACCACAGCTCTTTGACACCACACTAACAGTTTATTTTTTATATAAAAAGATGGAATTCATCAGTAGCTGTCTAAGATTACCCAGAATTACATCAGATTAAAGCTTTT
Source organism: Cyprinodon diabolis (assembly GCA_030533445.1). Classification (NCBI taxonomy): domain Eukaryota; kingdom Metazoa; phylum Chordata; class Actinopteri; order Cyprinodontiformes; family Cyprinodontidae; genus Cyprinodon; species Cyprinodon diabolis. Next base: position 32,197,485 of record CM060076.1, read on the forward strand.
TTTGTACCTTTGATAATATTTTTAGTAGATTTAAGGCCCTGTTGTTACAGAGACACATTTTTTTTAGCTCTAGTTCAAGGTTTTGCCAAAAGAACTGCATAGTATTTGTAGTATTACATACATCATAACATCATCATAAATAATTGATCCAACTAATAACCAGCTGCACTTCCTTCACATTCAAATATAAGTCCCCTTTGCTTTACTCATAGAAGTTCTTGTCTATTTTTGAGCGTTCCTATTTCCACCTTCCTCCTTAGTCTCTGCAAAACATTCCTTCTTAATTCCATAAATCGCTCTATTGCTTTGCAAATATTGAAATATTGCTTTTAAACATGAGCAATTATTAAGTGACAGACCAACCCAGGTATATATTGGTACATTTTAACCCAGCTTTGATGTGCTTTGGATTATGGATTCCAGAAATTTAAAAAAAAGTTTTTAAAAAATCCACTGGACTTTGTTTCCAAGTTTGAGGACGTTTCACTTCCCATCCAGGAAGCTTTTTAAATTAAAAATGTCAGGAATGGCGCTGAGTTCGAGGTTTTATAGAGTGGACCAAAAAAGTCTTGTTTTTGTTGAGCTACCATTGTTTTTAACTTTTTTTTTTTTTGTAATGACTATGACCTGGATGACTGAGAATCTTCAACAACATTTGGATTATGGTTGTATGAGTTTTTTTCTTCTTTTTAATTCTCATACATTCATTCCATGGTCTGATCAAAACAAAGGGGAACTTTTTTTTTATTTGATTTCATACAAGATGCCATTAGCTTTAATTTGAGATGGATGAATTAATTCTCAACTGGAATAAATCTACAATTAAAGTCTAGAATATATGCATAAAAATTATAGAAACTGTTTTTATTACTCATATTTCTCCTTGAATATGTGTACTTATTAGGCTTATTGTCATTTATTAATTTATATCGGAATAAAATTTGAAAGTAAATGTTTAGAGACCATGTACAATATCAGGCATACTAACTTGTCTTCCTTCTATAAAACCTTTCCACAGAAGGGTTTTCTGAAGGTATTGTTTCATTTGTCTGAGCACAATCTTACCCATCAGTGTCAAAATGTTTACAGAAAAACTGAGCGAAAGTTCTGTGTGTCTGACTTTAAACAGCAGAAATATTTTTTTAAAGTCCAAAAGCAATGTGTTAAAGTTTCTGCTTTCAGCTCCCTGCAGAGAAGATCTTGTATTATAGAGATAAAGATACAAGTAGTCTGGAATTTTAAAAATAATTTGCATGATTAACACTAATGAGAAGATAGATGTTGCATCTTGCATCTCATAAGATCATACCTGTGCTCTAATGTCTAAAAATAATCGCACTTGATCATCATGTTAAATTTTTTTTCTGGTAATGTTGATGTTTTATTTCATATTTGTTGTTTAAAAAGGGACACATAATGGATGAACATTAGAGCTATAAGCTTCTGGTAGCATAAATCCTACCAAAAGCTTTTAGAATACTGACAGAAATTAGTATGAATAAATAAGAGATAAGCTGCCTGCAGCTCTGAGTACATTGGTCACCGTCTGAAGCAGTTAAGAAGCATGTTCTGATCATTAGTTATCCTGCAGTGGAGCAGGAGATTTACCTTTGTTCCACAGCCACCAGAAAACCAGCATGACAGCAACATCTATCTCAGCTTCTGTTCTTCTTTCTCTACGAACCCTGCAGCATCAGTAAGACTGCAGTAAGAAATAAAAAGCTGTCAGGAAATGTTTTAACCTCTCATTTAAATCAGATGGCTGCAATGACACACGTCTTAAAGGTAAAAATACTGATAAAAATTTACAAAGATTTACACAAACATTAGGCCACAGCATTTGAGTCTCATTTTCTTACTGAACAAACAAACATGATCTGTTTACATCTCTTCAAGATGTTTGAAGTGTGTTTTAAGTACAACATAAAAACTGAGTTTTAAATTTTACTGCTTGGAGCTTTTAAGAGGGAGGCTGGATTAAATGTCTTTGGTTAAAGGATAGAAAGATAGAGTAGATACTGCAGTTTACTCCTAGTGTTATTTATACTGTATGTCCGAGCGTTCACCATGTTGTGAGCAGCAAGTTTAATTGAGCTGTGAAAGAATGTGCAGAAACAGTATCTTAATGAGATATTTACAAAAACTTTTAAAACTACATCTTACTTTAATGAACAGTATGTAAGTTGTTATACGTAGTTATGGTTATTATTAAGATAAAAATATCTACAAATCAAAATAAGACAGAACAGCCAATATGGTAGGAAATAAATGTACCTATAATATCCTTAAAATACACCTAATTTACTGTATAAAACTACTCAGTTTAATTCAGTTATAACTAGAAAGACCTTTTTTCATGTTTTTATGAGATAAAGAATTAATCTTAATAATTTCGTCCATCTCTTTTTCTGTGTTTTGTTAATGACAGTGGTGTTTAATCCACATGTTTGTGGATAATCTATTCCCTTCATATTAAATTTACATACTGTATTTAACATTGGAACATTTCCATATTAGTTACATTATGTATTATCAGTTTAGGTGGACCTATTATTGCTGCTCATCCACCTTTAGGAGATATTAATGATATACTTATGATGTTTTTGTTTTTTTTATAACCTGGTTTATGAGTTTTTACCTCACATATAATTTGCTTTTCATAATATAATTTAAATGGGATTAAAACTCAGGTAACTGCTAAAACAAATTTGGTTTAGTTTCAATTCAAAAATACTTGATCTATTCTGAAGGGGAAATGAAATGTTGACACATACCGGTACATAGGTTGTTTTTCAAGAAGTTGTAGTGGATGTAAAGCCACTGAAGCCTCTGTTGTTGTCATGATCTGGCCTGTTTGCTCTCCCTTAAATAGTAATTCCTCTCACCTGCCGTTTTCCCTCCCTGCCTCAATCATAATTTATTCCCCTCACCTGTTTCCTCTGGTTTATATTCAGTTCAGCCTGAGCATTCAGGGCCAGATCCTTGCTTGTCTTTTTGTTAGTCTGTCCAGTTTTATTTGGTTCATGTCCTGGATCCTAGCTGCCAGTGGAAAGAGGGTTTTAGTGTTTGTCTCGTCTCCTGATCGTCCACTGTTCCTCCCCCATGGAGTCCTCTGGGTTTTTGGCTCATTATGGGAGGAGGTTCAGTTTTTATCAAAGTAAGCCTGGCTCCAGGGAGGAGACCAGTTTAAAGTCCAGCTTCAAGTTCCGGTTCCTACCTCCTGTCTTGGCTACCCTCTTCCACTGTGCCTGCCTGTCTGCACCTGATCCTGTCTGCTCCTGTGCGTGACCACCTGGTCATGCTTCTGGTCCCAGTCTGACTCTGAACCCTCCTGGGAGCCTGTGGATGCCTGGAAGTCTGGATCCTACCACCTGTCTCTGTTCCTGCCTGATCTGGATCCTGCCTGTTCCTGTCTGTTCTGGATCCCTCACCAGGATCAGCTTCCAGCATAACCTCAGGGACTGCAGCACTGGGGACACTCGTGGTCTGGACCTTTAAACCAGAGTGTCTGAGATTGGGCGGTGCCCCGCCCCCCCGCCTGCAGTGTCCGCGAGCCACAGCTCCGCTTCTGTTTGGTTTTAATTTTAATAAACCTTTTAACTTTCCTACTGACTGTCTCTCCTGAATACTGGGTCCACCTGTCCCCGTTTCAGGACAGTTGTTGTTTAGCAATCTTTAAAAGATCTATTCTTTAAAAAAATCTATTCAATATATGTTTCACTTTATGAGATGAGTGTGTTGTACAACTCTATTTATGTATTGTTCTCCCCTGTATGGGGTGCTAGATATGTTATTTTATCAAATAATATTCTGACTGTAATATATTATTTATAAAGAAATGCCATACTAGCTGTGTGTTAGAACAACAAATGAAAGAGTGAATCGAGCTCAAATCATGGTCAAACAGAATATTCTGCACATACATTAAATAAATTCACCACAACTTCCGGTCAAAATATAGAGCTTATAAAGATAAAAAAAATAAGAGTTATTAAACAAAAAATATTCGGCTCCAAATCAAACATATTTCAGTTAAAAACTTTTGACTAAAACTAGTGAAAATCAATTAAGCTAAACTGCTATGTACAAAGAAGAAGGAAAAACAAGGTTGAAAACCATAATCAATGAGATGACGCAGTGATGTCGACTTTTAGCATTTAGCATTACAATTTTGTGTTTGAGAACCAAAGTTTATCTTGAAGAATTTGGAATCACATCAAATAAGCATTTCACTTTAGAGCGATTTGAATGTTTACAAACCAATTTCAAAATGCAAACCTATGATGTGAATAAAACATTATTTGGCCAAAAAAGGTTTCATTCATTTATTTGCTTAATAACCTTTAGAGAATTATTTCTTAGCCTTCTTTGATTGAGCTACTAGCAAACATGAGGATTCCATTAAATTACCATTGGTCATAATTTGGTAATCAAAATGTAATGAGCATACGAGAAAACACATTGGCGTTAACATTATATATTAGTGGGTGTTAACTTTAAATCAGTGAAATAAAGCTTATTTTAGCTTTGTAAAGAAAACTGATCAAACATGTTAGCATAGCATTCAGTCCACCATATTAGTTTTGTCTTTACTCAACAGTAAACACATGCAACTATCAAAAATCCTCAAAAGACATATTGTTCAACTGGAGAATCTGTCCCTATCAGTGCCAGACCAGCAAACCTCTGCAAATGCATTTGGAAGGCTTGAGTTGTCCTCCAGTGCTTAGCAGTATAGCAGCAAGCCAAAGATCACCGGTTCTTTTGTTCCACATGCCCCAGAGGCCTGGCTTTCCACGATGGCTTCGTCTTCAAATGTGAACCCTGGGAAGCTTCACGGAAAGAGAAAGAAATCCAGCGTGCTGTGGTATACACTGTGGGGGGTCTAGGAACACCATTTAGACTGAGTTGGGGGAGTGTGGCTCTGAGAGGAGAGCAGCACCCTGTACTCCAGTGAACATCTTAACATGAAACATAGACATTGGTCCTCAATGTCAGAAATTATCATGGTTTATGGCCCAACAAGTGAGAAAACATATTGAACTTTTTCACAATATGCATTTTTTTAGCTGTATTTGGGAGAGTCACAAAAAAATAAACCATGAGAAATCTATAAATGAGTGTTTCGCATTTTTACACCATGTCACAGCACTGTTATATAAACATGAATGTCCAGACTTCGATATTTAAAGTTGTTTAAATTATAATTATATATTAGTTATACGACAGCTCAGAATGTGAGTTTAATCAACACATCAAAACAAGATAGAAAAAAAAGCTAAAAGCAGCATTCAGATATCTAAGATGATTCTTCTTTAAAAAGAAGGAAATCCTAAGCCATAAAGGAAAGGAAAGTTGAATGAATCACCAAGATTTTTTCCAAGAGTTGAATTGCTGTATAACTGTAAACATATGTCATCCATACATAATTGTGTAGACGTAAAAACTGTCCACTGTGAAGTACTTTTAATACAATCAATGCTTTTAATCTTTAAGTGAATCAGTTAAAAGGCTGAATCATTTACAATCTGTGGCTGTGCATTAAAACATCTTCATCGTTTTATTGATTTCAGACTGACATCTCAGCCTCACTTCCTTCCTTCCTTCCTTCCCGATGCTTCTGAGATGTTGATCTTTTTCTGTTAAGACAGAGAGCCTGCCATGAGGAAGTTTATTTTCCATCTTCACCCTCTCACTTGTATGCTGTTTGTGTTGTGTGCTTGTGTCTAAACTGTAAATTGAAAATCAAGATCTGAAGTTATCATCTGCAAGGTTTTGCTTGCAGATAAAGACATGGATCTATGATTGATACCTCAGATATCTAAATAACTACATATCTTATCTCCTCAGCCAGCTGCACAAAATTCAGTGTCATCCTATTTTACTCTAAATAAAGTATTTACAACAATTTTGAATTTAAATTTGAGTTAATAGTCAGTAAAAAAACTTGACGGCCATGCAGTATAATTTTATTCTGTATGATTTCGATTACCCTCCAGTCTCTGAGAGTCTTCTGGATTTGACAATAAAATTTGTAAAATTGATTATGAAAAGTTTGTCACTTCCTATAAAGCTACTTTGACACTAATTTGTATAGGAACCAAGTGTTATCTGAAACAGAGTTTTACTCAACACTGTACGGGCTAAAGTAACACACTGTTTTTTGAAGTGTAAATAATATGTAGTACCCTTACAAAAGTATTTATGCAAATTTTTCACTTTGCAATCTAAATCTCACTGTATCGTATTAATCAATACGAGCTGGTGCACAAAGATGAAGTTCAAAGAAAAATACACATAGTTTTAAATTCTGGTGATAGGAAAAATCTAAAAGGTGCGGCGTGCTTTTATGATCAGCCCACTTAGACTTTATAGGTGCCTCTCTTTCAATCTAGGGACTAAAATCTTTGCACAATGTTTTTAAAAAAAGAGCTCAACCTCATAGACTGAATAGAGAGTAGATGGTGTCATCAGACTTAAAGTTATCGAAAGATTGTCAATAAGATTTAGATCTGGGCTTTGACTAGGCCATTCAAAATTGATGTAAACCATTGCATATAAGCTCTGTCTGCACATTTACCCTCACCCTTATCCAGCTTTTCTGTCCTTGCTGAAGTAAAGGGTCCCTGCAGCCTGATGCCTTTTACACCATATTTATCACAGGAATGACGTGTTCAGGGTCATTTGATGTGTAAGTTATCATCCAAGCATATCAGCTGAAATAGTTTCATTTTAGTCTCACTGTCTAAAGTATGCTTGCTGTTTTTACCATGATTTGTGTTTAACTCCAAGTAGGACGTCTTAAGGATTTTTTTCTGACCTATGGCAGAAGGGCACTTATAGTGCACCATCTGGCTACCTCTCTAACTAATGCTCACTTTGCTTCACCTTTCAGTTCAGGTGAACAACAGTTTCTTGGTAGATAAGAAGCTGGGCCGTATCCTCTCTATTTTTCGATAGTGGATTGAATATGGAGTCAAATTTGTTTAAATATTGTTGCAAAGAACTTGTTTTGTAAATGTAAATTAAAAAAATGCAATTAAAAGGTTTAGAGAATAGTTTTTCTGTTCTCAGATTTAGTCTTTTAATAATTTCTTCAAATGTATTTTTCAAATTCAATTTTTTCAAATTCTTTTATTTTTCCCGTTTTTCATATTGGGTTTACTGTATTGCATTCTTTTCAAATTGTGTTTTCGAGGTAACATTTTCCTCCCCTCTGTAGGTGGGCTTTCCTGGGAAAGGAGAAACAGAGATGCATTTATATTGCTTGAAAGCAAGTGATTAGAATGTGATACAATGCAATTTGTAAAACAAAATGTTAAAAAAAAAATTGAAAAAAAAGAAAATAAAAAATATCTCAAACTTTTGTAAGGTAAAGTTTGAAAACATCTTATAAAAAGAAATGTGGAAAATCTAAATCTGAGAAAACAGCTTTTTTCCATCCATCTTCTTCTGCTCCACCTGGAGAGGTCGCTGTGAGGCTGTTGCCTGTCTACAGCAGTATTTGGGTGAAAGACGTATAAGCGTTTACCCAGAACATGTCTTCAGTCCATCTGGAAAAACCACTTTGTTTTTTTGTTGTTGTTGTTGTTCCTTTTTCCATCTCTGGGTTTCATTTTTTTTTTTTTTTTTTTTCATTTGAAAAAAATTGTTTGGTTTTCATTTTTATTTCCATTTGCAAAATGTGCTCTTTGCCTTTAACAAACGTGAAATAAATTTCCCTCCATAATGAAAAAATTTCAGTGAGACGTTCAAATCATGTTTTGTTTGAGATCCAAACCTTTTAACTTAACCCAAGGAAATTTTGGAGGTTCCTGCCTCTTGGTGCGACATCGGGTAAGAGCATGAAACCTTGTGGCGGCATATGTCACTATACCGGGTGTCAATTTGCTTGTTCAAGCTTGATGGCGACTGTCGTCACCATACCTAGTGACGACTGGGGTCATGATAAAGATCCCTATAATGCAATGAATAGATTGGTATATTTTTTAGGCTTTTATTTTGTAGTACAGCTGTAGCAGAGCTGTCTTTAGCATCAGGGCAGTCTTTGGAGTGATATAGAATCTATTTACAATTGTTTAATTTTTCTTTTTCTTTCTTATTAAGTTAGTAGATGTTTTATTAGAAAGGAATATGAGAGAGATCTATGTAGAGATATGTATTCAGGTGTGTGTAAATAGGCCTTGGTAGTCTAATTTTAAGAAACTGGTTGAGTTTTGGTCATAATGTTTCAATATGCTTCAATTAATTAGTGTGTATAATGCAGAGGCTTTGATGTTGTAGGGTCCCTAGGGTCTTACTTTGAAAATCCAACAGGGTTGTGTGTTAAGAAAGGCTCACAGACATCTGTGATAATTTTTCCCCATATTATTAGGTATATAAATCCTGTATTACAGTATAAATAAGAGACTTGGGACTATTCAGGGGAAAGAAGGTTCTGGGTCTGATTCCTAGCCAAGCGCTTATTTGCATAGAGTTTCCATGTTCTCCTTGAGCATGCTTTGGTTCTCTCTGGGTACCTCGGCTTCCTCCCACAGTCCAAATACATGACTGGTAGGTTAATTGGCTTCTCTAAATTCTCGTTAAGTGCAAGTGTGTGTCTGAATGGTTGGTTGTCCTGTTTGTCTCTGTGTTACCCTGAGATGGACTGGCGACCTGTCCAGAGTGTACTCCAGCTCTCACACATAGAGAGCTGGTGATAGACACCACCACCCCTCACAACCCCAGCAGGGATAAGTGTAACAAAAAATTGATGGATGGATAGATGGATTGGGTGTGGGTGATACCATTGAGCCATATGCTGCAATTAATATGCGTGTATAATGTAGAGGCTTTTATTTTATGGAGTCAGAGAACTTTGAAAGTCTAGCAAGGTTGTTTGTTGAGAAAAGGGTCAGACCCAGCAATGATACCTAATGAATTTCCATTTTTTTAAATCTGTCTTGTTCCCTCTTATTAGGTCAATAGATTATTTATTACAGTAGTAATGAGAGGCTTTTATTTTGAAATGTGGCATGGGGTGTGTTTTGAAAACCCCCAAGAGTCTAATTTCTAAAACGTGGATGAGTTTGGGTCATAATCTTGAGCCATATGTCATATGTGTGTATAATGTAGAGGCTTTTATTTTGTAGAGTCCATGGAGTCTTACTTTGAAAGCCTCGCAGGGTTGTGTGTTAAGGAAAAGGTCACACGCAGCAGTGATAATGAAGGAATTTCCTGGTGTTACATCAGTCTTTTTCACCTCTCATTAAGTCAATAGATGCTTTGTTACAGTGGCAATGGGAGGCCTTTATTTTGAAATAGTAATTTTGAGATTAGAAAGCACTCCAGCGCATGGCAGGGATTGGTCAGAGTGTTTACGGACATGCAGCTCTCACAGGTGTCTGATTTTTTTTTTTTTTTCTTTTTTGAATGCACAAGGTATTGACTACTCTCAGGAAGAACCATTACAATCAACATTTAAAAAAAAGTGTTTCTGAAGGATTACCAAACTTAACTTCAAATTTATCCACAGTTTCCTCCCTGGTCTGCTTCCTGTGTTCCTTGGTCTTCATGATGTATTTAGTCTCTAATGTTCTCCAGCACAACTCTTCCCCTTCAGGGAACAGCTGAATTTATAGTGATATTTTCTATCACATAAAATCCAAATAAAATACCTTGAATAGTGTGATTGTGACGGCTCGGACACAATGGAAAAAAGTCTCAATGGTATGAATAGTTTTTGACAGCATACACTCTTTCTATGCAGAAAGGACATTTGGATTAAAATTCATTTCCTTTTCAAATTATTTGGCTGCTCCCTGTTGCTATGGTTACAGGTCGTTGAGGAAAGCCTCTTTTCCCCCTCATACAGAAGATGCCAAAAATTGCAATTGGATTGAATTTAAGCCAGAACAACCCTACAGGACATGTTAAATGTCTCATTACTGATAATATTTTTCTTTCTTCTGGCTAACTTAGTGTATATCTGATCATTTCATATTGTTGCAGATATAAACTGTGCTCAAATTCTCCAACTTCACTACAATCACTATTCACTAAATGGGTGTGAGTTATGTGTTTCCTCATGACATCAGCTCCTGACTGTTCAGATTCAATTTGGGTAAAAAGCTTGTCAGCTTCACTCACATCACAGCAAAGCATTTTTTTTTACAGCTAATCTGATTATCCCACATCGGACACCTTGGTGAGCACACGCTTTGTTAACCTACTGGTGTGTTCAGAACAACTCCACACACGCTTTGTTTCAGTCACAAACACTCAGCCGAGTGGGAAGAGGCTGAAGTTAGAGGAGGGTGATCTCATCCTTAGATGCAGCGAGGATGATGTCAGATTTTAGATCAGAGCTCTCCTCTCATGCTGCTGTCGAACTCCTTTAATTGTTTATGTTTTGAAGGGCCACGAGGGCCCGGGGAGAGGAGCGGGTGTGGTGAGAGGGTGGCATACACCACAACTCTGTTAGTGCCTGATACTGGTGTATAGCCATGACTGTCTGAACTCAGGAAGTGGTGCTTCTGCCCTTTTATGATCATGTTTAAACAGAGTATTTGCACATTTATAACATTAAAATGTCTTATTTGTGTGCAAAATTTTTCTCCTCTTATCTTTTATATTCCTTTTGTATTATTTTTGCATATTTGTTGTCTGTATTTCCCTCATCTGTCCTCTGGCTCCTATCCTTGTTGTCCTTGAATCTCTCCAGAAATCTCTGTGATCTTTAATTTTCTGTCCCCTGCTCCACTTTTTTCACCTCTACCACTCCCCAGTCGCTCTTTACATCTGTCTTTGTTTCTCCATTCCTCTTCCCAATCTGCATCCAGTGATCTCATTTCCAGGACTTGTGCGAAATGTAATGTCAAACATTCATTTCCCATCAGAGAAGGACGGTAAGGAGAACAGAGCAGCAACCACCCTGATGCAACCTCATGCATGTTTGTGTCTCTCCTCCGCCTCTTTCATCTCACACACTGGTGAACAGCATGGTGACATCATGTAGGCTGTGTGAGCCGAATGCAGGATCAGAGAGCAGCTATTGCACAGATGTTTTAAATCTGTTCTGTTACTAACAGCTTACCTACAGCTTCATTGTCTTTCATTCAGACTTTGGATGGTTTGAAAATTAATTTGGTTCCAAGAAGACATAATACAAGCAGATAAAACCAAGACTCCACCTCAGTGTTAAAAAACAAAAAAAATGTGGTGTAGATTTTTGTCTAAATATTCGAACTGTAGTACTGTTAGTATTAGAAATTTCTCAAAAAAGCAAAATATGAAGTCAAGAAGGCACCTGACCCCACCCTTACTTAACACCCCAGTTAGATTGCACCAAGCTGTGGTGCTCAGTGCTCTGGTACAGAAACCTCGGGGTCTGATGTTTGCTTTGTGATAATTGAAGATCTTGTCTTTAGCTACTCCGAGGCCATTTTATATGAGTGTCAAAGTGTCTAATGAATGAAAAATGCAACTTAAAAAGTAGTGTGCATCCATGGGCTGTTTCCGAACATCCACCCTAATCCTAATGGGACTATAGTGAACTTGGTTAACTGACCGGTCATGCTTCCTGCACAGTGCCTGCGGTACCTTTGTTCTTTCTCGGTCCCAAAACAAATCCCATGATGCTTTGTGAGGAGAGCTCTCTCATAGCATTCCAGGATATATCTGCTCCTCTAGTAACCATGGATGCATTCTACTTCTATAGGTGCATTTTGGGAAAATTTGAGTTCAATATTTTTGCATCCACTAGACATTCGGACACTCATATAAAATGGTGTAACTATTATAAAGCTCCACATAGGGGTTAGGGGGGACGTTCAGACAAAGCCTTGGTCTGATGCAATGGCTTTTAACTGGAAAAATCCTTCGTTGAGTCTGAGTATTCTGTACCTAGATACATACAATGATTAAAAAAACACCAAAAAAACATACATGTTCAAATAAGGCGATATATGCTGGTAGTGTTCACTTAGTCCTTTTTTATGAATTCAAATCCTGCCAGAAGGTTAATAAATAATAATAATAATTATATATATATATATATATATATATATATATATATATATATATATATATATATATATATATATATATATATATATATATACATAGTGCATCTAGCTTCTATAGCTTTTCTTCCTTTGTAAACTTTAAAATGGTAAGTAAACAGGTTAAGGGATTATGATTAATTACTAATCAGAAACTTTTGTATACATAATCCTGGACACAAAACAGACAAATAATACTAAACTGTACTCTTCTCACTGTGAGTAATGTCAGAGTGATTTTGCTCACCAAAATTTCCAACCCCTAAAAAAAAGAGTGATTATCTTTTAGATGCTACAACCAGGAGCAAATCAATACAGTCAAAAGAGTAATAACTGTCATAGTAGTGCCAGTATTTTATTTTCATTACTGCATCAGGTTGTAATCCAGACAAGATCTAACATTTAAATTAAAAGGTAGTGAAAACCAACTGCATTTAGATTAGTTACCATGGAGACAGTCAAAACAACAGTCTCCTACATGGTGATGTGAATCATCTGCTTTAAACATGACATCCTTCTGTCCAACAATTAAAGGAATCCTGATCGCTGCGCATGGAGTCTAGATGATCTGCAAGAAGAGAGGCTCTGTTCAGCCATTTGCTTTTCATTCTTAAAATGTGCTTCTATAAGAGCCCTGTGAGAAAGTTCAGTCATGAATTCACTGCATGTTGAGCTAAAGACCTTTGAAGCATTTGGTTTGTTTCTTGTGTTTACCTTTTGATGTTAATATTTTTGTTCTATCACCCTCACGTTTGTCTGTTTGTGGGAAACTTTATGATCTTTACTTGTGAAATGTTCTGTATAAAGTACTACTAAAGTTTCCACACCTCTTTACTTTAATCACATCAAACACAAAATAGTCTATTTTTTATAGAAAACGTATTTGATAAACTACAACAGACTGGCAACCTGTTCAGGGTGTACTCCACCTCTCGACCATAGACTATAGGAGATAGAGGCACCGGCCCCACCACAACCCTGAGGGAATAAGCATTAGATGGATGGATGGATGGATGGATTGACGGACGGACAGATGGATGGTTTGAAGGATGGTATTTGATCATGTTAGGTGCATGATTGCAAAGTAGAAAGTGAAGAAAACATGTTTTTTTCAAATTCTTCTATAAGCTAAATGCATTTTATGCATTTTAATTCAGCATCCTTTACTTTAAGACCTCTTAATAAAATCCAGTGCTACAAACCAATAAACTGCATGGCTGACTAGGCAGCATTAATTACAGAAGATTACTGTTCAGTGAGCAGACCTGTTGGAGTTGCGCAGATATACAGCTCAGGCTGGTGAATCTGTTTACAGGATAACTATTGTAGTTTTGTAAAAAGCAAAATCAGCAAGTTTTATTTTAGGTTTGCAAGGAGCTATGAAGGGAACATAAAACCTGCAAAGGACGAGGACTGAAACAAAAGATTCTCCTTTCAGCAGGACAGCGATCCATCCACCCACAGCTGCAATGGTTTCATGCTGATTGATGTGGTAGAACGGTCAAGTCAAAGAGGAGCAAATAAAAATAAGAATCTGTTTAGAGACATGAACAATGATGCTAACAAATGCCCCCCAGAGAATTTTATCAGTTCAGGGAATCTTTTCAATAATGCAACAGAAAAAAAAACAGATGGGCGTTGGCAGAGACATACAACAAAGATACAAATGCAGGAAAAGGGCGACAAAGCAGATTCTCAAAGGGGCTGAATATAAATACATGCCACACTTTTCAGTAATTAATTTTGTTAGAAATAATTTTCAAAGCCTGTTTGCAGCACCTTTGAGAACGAAAATTCAGAAAGAAAGCTTTTAAAATTCTGTATGTTTAAAATAGTTTCTTTAGAAGTGTTTGTTTCAGGATGTAAAACTGAGTCTTATCTTCATTCCAAAAGGATTTCATTTTTTCCTTCTTTTACACTCTGCACCTAAATAATTGATATTGTCACATGCCTTCAAGCTCAGCCTCCTGCTGAGAAACATGTACACACAAATGGCTCCTCACTAATTTCTTACATTGCCATCCTTCTGCTCAGCACACACATATCTACACACACCCACAGTCCCACCCTCCTGCACCATGCAATAAAACACTGACTCCTACACCCACCCTGCAGTACAACACAAAGAGCTGATGACCCTCCCTCAGCTAACTTCCTCCCCTCTCCCATTGGCCGAGAGGCCTGGATGCTGGCAGTGTCACCAACCAATGAGGCGTCTCCAAGGTGATGTCATGGAGGCAGCATTGATGCTGTTGCTGATGCTGTTGCCCGGCGCCTGCATCCACAGAGCCAGACGGAGGGTAACCACAGTCAGCCGTCCAACTCCAGCAGCAGAGACCGCAGGAACAGAAACGGGGTAAGTCTAAGGAACCCAGGGTGACCCAACAGGGTCACCCTGGGTTCCTGTAGTTAAATCTGATCATATAGCTGACAGCGGGCTTTTCGTGAGGGCGATGTCGGGGTGAAGCGGAGTGAGGGGGAACAGATCCACCTTGATTTGGGAGCAGAGAGAGAAAAGAATAGAACTCTACTGTAATCTCTGTCATCTATTATTAATCCTGGATGACTTTAAAATGGAGCATCCCTTTATGGAGAGAAGGGTGGGGGTAGAAAATGGGGGAGGGGGGGGCAGAGGAAGTCTGCAAAAAAATAAAAAGGTAAAGGTGGTTAAAAAAAAAAGTAAAAGTTCAGATTTTCCAGCTCTTATTTATTCCCTGTAGTAATACTTTAATATGTGTTATAGAAACCTCTTATACTTTTCATGCAAATATAAAGTTAGATACAGCACTTTACTAAGTGACATTTAGTTTATGAAAAAGGATCATTTTGGATCTGGTTGAGATGTTCTTTGGACTCGTAAGAACTTCCCCTCACATTATAATGACACCTTGCAATATTATAAAGATCATTAAGAACCTGATTCTCCAGGTTTGGGAAAAGTCTGGATTAATCCTTACAGCAGCATGAGAATGTATGCAAGATGGAATTTAAATAGAAGAAGAGAAATTAGAAAGCAACATGTGAGTTCTTCAATCTGAAGTAGAATTAGAGAAACTATTTCAACTTTTCTTCTTTTTCTTTCTTTTTTAATAAATAATCAATGTTTCTGTTGAAGTTAGATCTTAAAAAATAACTTCAGTTTTCTTTCTTCTCAGTCTTGATGTATACAAACTCTGCCTTCAGAAAAAATCCACTTACTTGTAATCATGAAGCACTATCACCTTATAGGCTGCAGAAAGTCCCCATTTGGACCTGGCGGGTGTGGCACCTTCATTTTATACACTTTCACTCAACAGATACCGGCTGATGTTTGTTACCACGGTTTCATAGTTTCTGTGTGGTATTACTGGATGCAAAATATGTTGTGTTTTTTGATCAGATGCTCTTGTTTGGAGAGTAAAGGGAACCTTTTTACATTAGTGATTGCAAATAGGAAACCCCACCCACTTTCAGCTGGTGTCTTCTTCGTTGTTTTAAATAATTGTTTAGTATTAAAATATAAAAATTTGCTTTAGTTTTGTTTTTTTTATAGGCACGTTTGGATTCAAAAACAAATACTACAAGATTACTTCCACATAATATCCCCACTCAGTTCACTGCTCTGAATGGCATTTCCCATCAGCATGGCCTCAAAGTTCCCCAGCATGTGTCTTTGTAAGCTGCTCTTCTCCGCTGTGAAAGAACAACACATGGAGCACATCCACCCCAGCAGGAAGCAGTACATTGATCTGCAACCTTGGTGGTTTCACAAGATCGGATGCAGTGTTTGTGTGAATGTGTGTGTGGATTCTGGAAAGCCAGCCGTTTAGGGTCTGATTAGTATGTAAAGGCTGTCCTTGTGTGTCTCCGTCCCTCTGGGAGCCATGACAGGCAGGTCATTTAAGGGTGTGCCTTGCAGCATATTTGTTCTCATTCTTGGTAGTGTCTTTCTACTACAGATTTTTTTTTATTTCAGTGCAGCTTGTCTTTTTCCATTTCAATGTTGGAAGCAAATGGCTAGCCTGATTTAATTACCCAGCAGGGTTAGCAAACAGAGCCAAGTTAACTGGAAATATATGCTAGTATGATGACTGGAAATGTTCAAATGTCAGAGTTTGAGGGAGTTCTTCCACAATGATTAAGTTTTCCTGACCTAGATTGTATTAGAGCATAGGGAGGAACTAATTAGGGACCCCACCTACAGCTCAGTCTGTCACAACACCAAAAACCTGAGCAGCAAGATCTTTTTTATCACGTCAATGATGCCTGAATGTGCAAACTGAACAGAACCAGTTTTATTGTTAACATTTTTTATTTTTTAATATTCATTTCTATTCATTTTTTTAATCTGTCTTCTTTATTTATTTTTTTTATTTTTTGCTTGAATCAGACAAATGTAACATCAAGAAGTAATTTCCTCAGCTCTATCAGTGACTACTGTTCTTATGACGTAAATTTGTGTTAATGTTGGCACCATAACCAGAAGTAAATATTTATATATTTGGGACCCATCAAAATGTATAAAGCAATTACTTATATGCATTTTTTCCAGTAAACTCAGTACTTTTATTCATCACAACTCTCAACATTCTGCAGACATATGTTTTTTAAGTAATCATTTTGAACGAAAAGTTGATCCTATGATCCTAAAATTAGATATATTGTTTCCATTTAATAAGTCCTTGTATTATTGAACTTTAATATGCTGTCCAGTTTTATTAGATTAGTGTAAAATAGCCTTTCAGTTTAGCATAGTTTTACACCATCTTCATTCTTTCTATTAAGAAATAGGGCCAATCATGATGAACATAATGTGCAGCACTGAAGGCCCCCTGTTGGTTTTGCAGCATCTTATCATAAGCCTCATGTTGGCTGTTTTTATCAGAAACAAAGAAAGTTAGCCTAGCATCAATGCTATGGCCACTACCATAATCTTTACCCTCACTGTGATATAAAAAATACATTTATCTTCATCAGCATAAATTTAAAACACTCAAAGTTACTTTTTGACTTTTAAATAAGAAAGAAATGTGAGTTAAAACATTAATTGATAAATCTAATCAACCGGTTTCCTTAATCATTGTTCCTTTACTGAATCATTGTCCTCTAAATCTGATTTCAAATTTTCTCTTTCTTAAGACAATTATTCTCCAAATCACGTAAGTTTCTGAAACAGCTGGGCTCTTGGCAGGCACTCTATAGCAGATGTTAGATTAAATTAGGCTCATATCAGGAGGCACCAGAGCGTCTCCACCTTTAGTGGAAAGAGTTACATGAAGTAGGTCATTTTTGGTGCTCAGAGTCTGATTCTAACCAAAAATTAAAAAAAGCTTGGATGCAAAATGAAATTATCTCAAGGAAACCAGGGGAATTTAATCATTGTGTTCACTTACCCAAGAAAAATGAGAGGTTGCGCAGAATATGACTAGAGGTTTCATCTGCCTTAAGTCAGATTTCTGTCCGATAAGTTGTTTTTTTCAATGAGACATCTGAAATGAAGTGAGAGAAATAAGAGAAAGATTTATATTTTCCCTCAGATACACAAGCTTGGATGGCACCAGCTGACATTTTTAACGACAAAGTAATAGCAGGCGGTTATGAAATCTGATCCAACAATTTCATGCCCTGCTGCCCCTTCGTCTTGCTACACACTTTTCTTTCCCATTTGTAAATATATGATGAATTGAATAGGATTAAAGCTTGTTGCTTTTTCCTGTGGCCTTTTCTTGCCACCACAAGTATTCATACTAGACCCCAGCAATATTTAAAGCAATAACGGTCCACTTACTGATTGTTCCCCTTCGTTTTTTTGCATCTTCGAACCTCCAGCATCACCTCCTGATCTTTGAAATGAGTTTTACCTGCTGGTAGTTCAAAGAGGTTTAGGGGCTTTACATCAAAGACTGAAGGGCTTTGAGGGTTCAGAGCTGGATAAGAGGAAACCAGAAAATAAGCCCTGGAAATGCAACCTCAGTATCTACGTGAAAACCATTTTTTAAAACACAATGTTTTTTAGCCTTCAAACAAAACACGGTCACCTTCACACTTTACTGCAGCTTCCCTATTACTATGATCAAACCATGAGAGTTGGTGCAATAGTCTGCACTAAGACTGCTCCATCCTTTATCAGCAATCCAATCACCAGTTTGGCTCTGGTTCTAGTACCAAGGTGTAACAAGGTGAGAGAAAAGTCAGCTGGTTAAAAGAAAAATGGAACACTTGTTTTTTTCATACAAAAAACACAAATTCATTAGTTTAAAGAAACACAAAAATTTCTAAACACAAAATGTTTTAAATAAAGTTCACCCAGTAATGGCAGAGAAAAAAGCTGCCCCTCCAATTACACTGATAAAATACTGTCTCTGCTGCAGTTGTGGTTCCACTCATCTCTCTTTTCTTTTCAGGCATCAAGCCCATTGTACCAGTTTGTTGAAACTGAGTTGATAAAATCAAGTTTTCCTTTTATAGCCTTATTTATTTTAGGAGATTCAGTTGTGTTAGAGTCAGTGGGACTCATCCATCCATCCATCACAAAGCTGCAACGGGACTATCAGCTAAAATAGCATTGATTATATAAATTGAAATTGTTAATTTCCATTTGGGTGTTTTTAAAGCATTTTTAACATATAAGTCAGTAATGCTCCAATATGTAAAACTAATTGATAGCTGTTTGATAACTGATATCCACTTTATTGTGCATCTTCCAATGTTTATCCTTTACACATCTAAAATGATCATCATGTTAATTTGTGTTTATTTTAATATAGATGGTTGAAATGATGTAAAAAGATGAAGCGTAAGACACAGAATCTACTTCTATAATGTTAAACTACACAAAATCATAGCTTAATTTAGCCTATCTAAACTTAGCCTAGCTTATCTTATCTAATTAATCAATAGGCTGCTCATTGAGCAGTGGGTAGCAGTGCTGCCTTGCAGCAAGAAGGTTCAAGGTCCGATTCCCAGACCCAAGCTTATCTTCATGGATAAGACCATGAAGACAAGTCGCCAGATCATCGCATGTTGCCATGCGATGGTCTGGCGACCTGTCCAGGGTGTACCTTGCCTCTCACCCATAGACACCTGGAGATAGGCACCAGCACCCCTTACTACCCCAGCAGGGCTAAAGAGTGATGGAAAATGGATGGATGGATAATTAATTTAATAAGAACTATAAAAACTTTATTAACCTGACAACCCACTGTGATACATAATTTAGCATAAATGCTACATGCTTATTTCAGATATAGGCTACCTCACTTTTTCAAGATAATGAGATGTGATATTTGATTTTTTTCCCTCTATATTTAGATTATAATATTATATTAAGCTTGTGAATCTATTGAACTTTGACAGCCAATAAACACCTGAATCTGGATAACCCAATTCTAGCCTAGATATTAAAGGACTATTTAAATATTATTTAGAAGAAATGTATAATCCTCTGTAGAGCCCCCTACTGGTTTCAGGAGAAACACTTCAGTTGATTTTGGATGATGATGCATGATGCTGGGTGAAGTATTACCACTTAGGGAAGAGTTTGGAGGATGTTTTTTTTTTTTTGTCACATTAAAATATTTTATATCAAGAAACAAATCAGACAAATGTTACAAGGAGTTTTCAAGATGAGATACATTTGTATTTTTTATGCTTTAATGTCATCCTTTGATTACAGTTGGGTCACTTTTGTTTCTTCAAAGGTGCACTTAAAAAAAAAGGAATAGTTCAAAATTTGTCGTTTAAAGCTTCTGAGGGGCCACAGACGATCACATCTGTCATACAACAGCTTTATATGTCAGATTTGCATGTAGCCTTCCTTTAATGTATGCAACCTTTATTTAACCAGGTATATCAAACTGAGATTACAAATATCTCTTTTACAAGAGATACCTGGATTAAGGTCTATACTTTGACTAGGCCACCTTTGAATCTCCATTTTCAGTTTATTTTGCCTTTCAGAGTTTGACATGGTTGTATAGTTTGCATTACTGTCCTGCCCTGTGACTAAGGCAATTGTTTTAGCTTAATATCTCCAAGTGATGCTCAGAAAACCTCCTTTAAAATTAGATTTTTTTTTTTAGGCAAAAATAATCTTGGTTCTAAAGAAGCCATGCAGCATCAGGCCATTACGATACCTCCACCGTGTAAGTGCATAAGTAGCATGGATGACTGTTGGTTAATTATGGTCAGCAGTGGTTCTGGCCTTTGAGCCGCTCTGTGTTTGTCCACAGAGCTGGCTTCTTTTGCTACCTCTTGGATTTGTCCTCCACGCACTATTGGAATAGTTTTGTTTGGCAGCCAGCTCCTGCTATAGGTCACTCTCTCAATGTAATTTGATGGATTCCTAAAATATTGTAAATTACTTTGTAATCTTTTAAATTTAAAATTATTTCTTTAATTTCTTTTGATGCTTATTTGGGATCTTTAAACAGGATTTAAGCGGTCAGACCGGTTCTGATTAAGGGATTTCACGATCAGATAGTAACCTGGTCTGTTCACTGCTAGTGAAGAGTGTTCTTAGCTTTCATGCTTAACTGTTTTTATTCACAGTTCATTCCTATTTACAGTATTGAAATGATATATTTACACACAGCATCCAAATGGTCTGTGCACATTTTTCCATTCAAAAACTGCTTTTAAAATTTTAGGTTCTCTTTAATTGATATCAAAAGTTGTCTGATACCCTGAAAGATTTCCGAATAAAGGACTCCGTTAGACGGTTAATACTTTTCATGGAACTGTACTGAAGAGTAGCAATGACAGTACAGCAATGTCATAATGATGAAAAAGAAAAACATGTGCAGATGAATTCCCTCATCAAAACACAACCTGTCTTTGATCCATGTCGGCATTATTAGTGGTCAGTTAGGTTGGTCTACAACAAGGGATGGAAACAGACCAATAGAATGAGGTAGAAAAGGGGAACTAAGACAAAAACCAAAGCTGCACAAACACACTAGATCAATGCAGAATGCAGGTTTGTTTAATCCTGTCCTCAGTCACTCTGTCTCATATTCAACGGGTGACCTTTGAAGCTGCCTCATTAAAGCCTCCCCGTGTCTCTGTGTCTGCATGTGTCCCTGGCAGAGTGAGAAGGCGCTTTGGTTTCCCTGGAGAGTTACAACCGCAGTGACAAGATGACTCTGGCAGGTAAATGCAGTCGCAGCATAAAACTCCTTTCCCCTCCCCTGTATGCTCGTTCTTTTAAGAATCAGAGATATGCTGGTTGGTGGCAGGGACTAATGGCCGTCACTGCGAAGGACCACCACATCATCATCTTTAAATGCTTGCTCATGATCCTCTTTAATTAAGCTAAGGTCTAAATGTGTGTGTGTGTGTGTTTGTGTCCTCAGCCTATAAAGAGAAGGTCAAAGAGCTTCCCCTGGTGTCTCTGTTTTGCTCCTGCCTGAACCCACAGACTGCAGATAACACCACATATAAAGCAGAAGGTACAACTCATTTGTTTACCTCTAATCAAAACAGAATTTACATTTACACTTGAAAATAACACAATATCGAGAACTGTTTATTTCATTTATTCTAACCTGATGTGATCAAATAATCAAAGATGCGGTGGACCTGGGCTGGTGCGTCATGAAAGATGTGGAGGTGATCGAGCTGAACAAGCGGACATCCGGCCAGGCCTTTGAGGTCATCCTCAAGCCTCCGTCCT
Organism: Cyprinodon diabolis; assembly: GCA_030533445.1. Lineage (NCBI taxonomy): Eukaryota > Metazoa > Chordata > Actinopteri > Cyprinodontiformes > Cyprinodontidae > Cyprinodon > Cyprinodon diabolis. The sequence continues at coordinate 32,219,178 of CM060076.1, forward strand.
TTGATGGCCTGCCAGAACTCAACACTTCCATGCCGCAGCGCCGCGACCCATCCCTGGAGGAGATCCAGAAGAAGCTGGAGGCTGCTGAGGAGAGACGAAAGGTGAGGAGCATCATATTAAACCTGTCGGGGACGGCTCTCCTCAATAACCTGCAGTTAGAAAATGTCTGTTTTGCCTTTTAGCACAAATAAGGGTTACGAAGTATTCGGTTTGACAATATTTGTCCTAATTCCCAGTTTCTCTCTATGGTTCTGAAAGGTCAACCTTATTTAAAATGTTACTAATGTGTATTTAAATGTTAAATATTTTTTTAAGTTTGTACTAAAGCTGAACAACTTCAGCGAAAAGCAAAATTGCATTATTCTTTTCAACTTATATTGATTTTTCTTTTCACCAACCACAACTATGTAGATGTTTCACTTCAGTATTTCATTGTTTTCATGACCTTGAAAGCCTGTTTGTTCATAGTCCATTGAACCGGCACTTTACGGTTACTGATGAGTGTTAAAACGGATTATTTCTGTTTACATGCATGGATCTGTCAATCAGCAAACAAAGACAACCTTCTCATGTTTTTTTTTTTTTTACCTTAACTTTAGTACTTTCATCATTTTTTTTTTTTTTTTTTACTTTTTTTCATAGCACTTTAAGATAGACTTATCATTTCAGGGGATCTACAAATATACTTTAGTATTTTCAATGTTACTTTTCAAGCAATTATCATTCTTACCTCCATCTCTATTTCTTTGAACCTGCTTTGTCTTTTAAGGCCAATCTCTCAAACTGCCCGTAGAAACTACAGTCTGCACATTTTAATGGGAAGAACTTAATTGGTTGGCAGATCTTAACAACACAGCTCTCTATGTAGACAGCTTTTTTGACTGTCTGAAAACCAAGAATTTCTAGCACAGAAGAAGGATCCACTAATATAAACCATTGGTGTGGCTGCACTTTGAGTACCTAACAGAATAAATACATTTAAACAGAATTTTTTAAAAAGATGTGAATGAGAAATAGGTAACACCTTTGTTCACAATTTTTAAAGTTTTTTTTAGAACCAATTTAGCACTTTACGTCCCACCAGTCTCAAAGTGAGGATGGTGAGCTACATTGTAGTTACAGCTGCCCTGAGGGCCGCTGACAGAAATGAGGCTGCTCTATACAGGCATGATAATAATCTGGTCGGTCCTCCATATTCCAAAAATCCTTTTTGAAAATGTGTTTGGTCGGTCTGATTTTGTTCCACTTTAGTCCAAAAACAGAGATTGAAAAGACAAAGCAAACCCAGTTTTCAACGTCTTTTCAACAATCAGAAAATTATGACTTTTCACTTTTCAACCACATGTAGACATTATTTGGACATAAATCCTATAATTTTTACAATGTTTTTTGAAGAAATCATTGCTCATTGGGCCCTGTCTCATATTAATTTTTTGGTCAGCACCCCCGTTAAAAACTAGACCAACATGACAAGGGGTCTTTGTTCTGTCTCCTCATCAATTTATGGGTCCCAGACAAAATAACATTGAAGACCCATAATCTGAACTATTCTACAGTGATAAATCGCTCCTTAAAACATTGTGACTTTTGATTGCTTTACTTGTTAAACATTTGGGCCTTGCTGTTTTCTTTAAAACATTAAAATCTAATTTCATCATCTTGTGTATCGTCACGCATCATGAGCCAGTTAGATCATTTCCACCCCCCTTATTTCTGCGTTAGTGCTCATTTAGAACAGGAAACTCATTGTTACAGATGGCAAAATACCTTGGATTTTGTGATAAATACTTCTGTTTATTTATATAGAACCAATTCCCATTTCATCTAAAAGTATTTAATAGAGACAATTTAGTTAAATCCTACAGAAAGAACCATATAATGAAAATATTGTGGGGTTTTAAAGTTCTTCTGCGGTGAAGACATAAGTTATATATTGCTTATATTGCTTAAGCCAAAATTTGTTTTGGCTAAGCTCTGATTTTAGTGTTGGCTCTGAGTTATTATATGTTAGAAAGTTCTGCTGCAAGATGTCTTTGTTCAAAGGGGGAAAATGTTGGCCATCAACAGAATTATTTGGCTTTTAAGTCACTTTAGTAAAGTACAAAAAAAAAAAAAACTACAATTTTAAAAGCCCAAAAGCAGAATCATCACAGGTTAAATGGGCTTTTACGTAAAGTGCTCTTTCTCCCCCTAGTGCCAGGAGGCTGAGCTGCTGAAGCACTTGGCAGAGAAGAGGGAACATGAGCGTGAGGTCATCCAGAAGGCCTTTGAGGAAAACAACAACTTCATCAAGAACGCAAAGGAGAAGCTGGAGCAGAAGATGGAGGCGAACAAGGAGAACAGGGAGGCCCTTCTGGCGGCCATGCTGGAGAGGCTGCAGGAGAAGGTAGGACCCAGCTGCTCAATATATGGTCTGTTTATGAAAAATGCTCCCAAACCAAACCTCTAACTTCCCAGCTCATGAAAGAAAGGAAAGAGGCCAGTTCTAAGAAGTGAATGGTAGGTTAATCGTTTGATTTTGATTAATCTTGGTAGATTAATCAAAATCAAAGGGAGGGAAAGAACATCACAGCAGGGTCAGATGAATCAAGAGCTTTGAATATTTCTTTACAGCCTGGAGACAGTTGCTGTTTACGTTTCATCCACTTTACAAGTTCCTTCATCTGGATCATTTTTCCATTTTCTGTCCAGTTTATGATTAAATATTTTTGCAAACATTTTACTTTACATATTTTCCTCTGATTGCTCTCCAGCGGTCGCTGCTCAGCCTTGAGTTTCTGAGAAAAAAAAACAGTTTCAATATTTCCTACTTTAATTTGTTCTCTCGCTTTTCATCATTTTGCTGCAATTGACGCCAGCACACTAAATCTGAGAGAAGCTTATCTTGATCTTGCAGCCGCAGCTCTGGTTAAACATGGACTGCATCTCAGAACCCAGGGCAGCTGGAGTTGGCCTTTTCCCTTGTTTTCTGTCTATAGTCTTGTGGCGGGACAATTGACAAGAAGCGATCAAAATGAGGAGACGTGAACGGCGATAACATTTCAGCAAAACTGCTGACAGTTTGCTTTCAGCCTGCAGAATTTTTATGCTTTGCAGCATGATCTAAATGTTAGGACATCCTCAGGCCTCAGGCAATGAGCTGTCACGTCTTAGAAGAACGTACAAATTCTCAGGTCTTTGGAATAAACTTATTAGGTCATAGGTCTCAGGAAACGACGGAGCACTTTTAAAAAATGTTGTCAAATCTTAACCAAACAAGGAAATATTTGAGTTTAGCACAACTACATTCTAACCTCAAACCACATCTCTACCTCTGCAATGATTTGTTTGAGCCAGACTGGATTAGTCAAGCTCAGGCAATGACGCTGGCAAAAAAAAAAAATTAATTAAAAGTGTACATATGGGTGTGCAGTTGGTGCAGTGGTTAGCGGGCATGACCCATGAATGGAGGCCTTAGTCCTCGACGCGGCCGACCCAGGTTCGAATCCAGTCTTTTGTCCTTTGCTGCATGTCTCTCCCCCTCTCTCATTCTCCCTTTAATGTCAGCCTACTGTCAGAAAAACAAGCCTCTACTGCTATAAAAACGTAAAAATGTATATATTATTCTTTCTGTGACTCAAAATAAACTCTGAAAATGTTTTTAGGTGAGAATGTAGCTTACCTGTAGTTAAACTCAATAATCTGCCTGGTTGGTCAAGATTTCGCTCCATTTTAAAAAACTTAATTTCTAACACCTGATAATTTTTCCTATGACCTAATAACTTATGACCAGGAGATGTCCTTAAACTTACACCTTATTGCAGAAACTCAAAATGCCTGTAGAACTACAGTGTGTTGCATGTATTTTTATTTATTCTCCAGACAGAGAATTTACTACTCTAACACATGAATAGGATTTAGTTGCAGCGCTTAATGAGTGTTTTTAGTTGTTCTGATGAAAGGCAAACCTCTGCTGTAGTCTCTGGTCTTTCTTTTCCTCTATAATTTCTCGTATTTAGCTTCATATTCCATCCAATCTTCCACCAGCTTCCCTCCCCCTGCTAAAGAAAATAATCCCCACAGCATGATACTTCAACCACCTTGTTTCAGAGTTGGGGTCTGAGCTCAGGTTAAGTGTGTTAGGTTTTTGTTTTTTGTCCTCAGCACACATTGTTTTGTATGTAGGCCAAAAAGTTTCATTTTGGTCTCTTCTGACTTTCTTCCACGTGTTTCTTCTAACCTCTGTCTGACTTTAAAGACTGAAAACCCAGTCGACAACGGCTCTGTAGATTGAGTGACTAATAGTATTGCAGACAGATTCACCCATCGGAGCTGTGGATCATAAGGCTCTTCTTGCTCAGACTGTTGGTTCACATGAACCACTCTGTCTCAGTAACATTTCCAGTGTTTCCTTAGTCCTTCCGCTTTCTGACGACCTGTGAGATCTTCAAAGCTTTGGAAGAAGTTTCATAAAGTTGTTTTCAAACATTATTTCATGACTCTCCTTCCTGCATGTATTAGGTATTCCCCTGCCTCCACACATCTTACTTTAATGAATATGTGATGAACAGGCCTCTGCAGCCATTGTTGCCTTCTGAGGAGGGTCTGCAATCATTTGAAGCAGATGTGCAGGAGAGGAAAACACCTACAAGGTGCAGAACATTGGATCCAGACGGAAGAAACTCACTAGTTTATTGACCTAAACTTACTGAAAGTGGGAAGATGCCAAAATGGCCTACATACAAAAACAAAATGAAAATAAAAACTCACTTAATTCTGAGCCAGTCGTGTCAAAAGAACACACATTTGTTACTTAAGTAGAAGTATAGATACTGCAGTTTAAAAACACTCTGGTAAAAGTTGAAGTATCAACTTGACCTCTTTACTCAAAAGAGAAAAAGTATGTGCTCCAAAAACTACTTCAAGTATAAAAATATACAGTAACCTTAAAAAAAAAAACAGCCAGATGCCACTATATGAACTGGAAGCTTAATTTTTCAACTATTTCTAAAAATTCTTTGAGATAGGGCCAAGGATGAGGGAGGTCTTGTTGGTCTCCATCTCCAGATACTCTCTCGCCTGTGTCCGACCTTTCAGACATTTCAACATCTTTTTCTGAATCCTACATTGTAGCACGGCATAGACAATTCACGTTTGCAGTTTGAAGAACCCCTGCTTGCTTCTGATGATTTCCTTTAGCTAACCAATGAGTGTTTGACTCATCCAATTACACTAGTTTTCTCTAGATGTGGATGGAGCCAATGATCTGCACCGGATGGCGCATATGATGTGAAAGAAATATTTATAAACATTAAACCAAAGCCAAGAGTAACGAGTAACGTTTGTTTTAAAAATGTAAGGAATAGAAAGTACAGATACTTGTGTGAAAATGTAATGAGTGGAAGTAGGAAGAAAAATAAGTAATGAAATATAAATACCTAAAAAGTGTACTTAAGTACAGTATCGAAGCATTTATACTTTGTTTTTTGACACCTCTGACACCCCACTCTGAAACAAGGTGGTTGAAGTATCATGCTGTGGGGATGATTTTCTTTAGCAGAGGGAGGGAAGCTGGTGGAAGATTGGATGGAATATGAAGCTAAATACAAGAAATTTTATAGGAAAAGCTGCAAAAAAAAAAAACAGAGACTACAGCAGAGGTTTGCCTTTCATCAAAACAACTTTAAAAAAAACACTCATTAAGAGCTGCAAAAAAAATCATATTCACATGTTTGAGTAGTAAATTCTCTGTCCGGAGAATAAATAAAAATACATGCAACACACTGCAGATATTTATTTTTAAACCTGTGAAGAATTATTGTAGATATCTCATCAAAAACAATGAAATCCACTATGGTTCTACAGACATTTCAGATTCTGCAATAAGGTGTACGTTTAATGACATCTCCAGGTCTCCAGGCATTACCATGTTCTCCCTCGACCTGCCTGCTTTGCTCCTCCGCCTTCATGATTGTTATTGTTCTCTACCAAACCTCTGATTTGTATTTGGAATAAATCACCTACAGGTGGACCCTGTCTACTAAGCAGATGATTGGTTGTACAGGATTTAATGTTTTTTGGAATCAGAATAAAGCGACCATAATAAAAATGAATGCCAAATATATTAACTAACACATGAGGTTTTACTATGGAGCTCACTTTAGAGAGCAGCAGGTTGCTTTAGATTTTATTTAGGGTATCAATGTAAAGGGGATTGACATGCATGTAAGAATCACTTTTTTAGATGTTCTTTTTGTAAAACATTTAGAAAATCTTGTTATATGTTTCTTCTGTTTCTCAGAAAAGCCCAGTAACGTGCTTAAAGCTTGTGGTTGTGGTGTGATCAAATGTGACAAACCTGGCATAAATGCTCATGAATCATTTCCCCAGAGTAAATACAGGCAAAAACACACTTTCCATTTGTTTTTTACATCATTCAGATGCCTGATCCATATTCATCAAAGTTAGATGAGGTTAAAAAAAAGACTTTCATGCCCATCTGACTCATTACTGCAAAGGAATTCATGAATATTGATGACTCTGGTGTTTCCTCTCTCTGTGTGTCTGTGTGTGGCTGGCAGGATAAACATGCAGAGGAAGTGAGGAAGAACAAGGAGATGAAGGAGGAGGCGTGCCGATAGATGCAACGGAGCCAGAAGAAGGGACAAAAATAAAGGGAATCCGACAAACAGACATAAAAAAGGACATAACAGCGACTTGAATGAGCTTCAGAGAAAAGCTTTTACATTGGATGTATGCTGTCAGACCTCCTGTGCTGTACAAAGTTTAACGATGCTTGATGTATAAGGGGAACTGGTTTAGGGGAACTGGTGGGTGGGCGGCTACATCAACACAAACAAGTATTCAACATCCATGATTTCTTCTTTATTGCAGAATGAAAACAAAATCACTTCTTTCTTCTTTATTGTTTCTATCAGAAAGCAGAAAATTAAAATTGCTTGAGTAAAATTTTTACCAGCGAGTGAATTTTCCCTCATCACCGACTGTTAGCTTGGCAGAGAGAAAGACGTAGAAAGTTTTTGATAAGTCTATAACTCTGGATCAAACGCAATGATTTGAACTTGTATTTTGGTTAAAATGAGTTTTACAGGTTTTACAAACTGGAACCAAGAGCTGGGCCACAACAGGAAAAAAAAAAAAAAGCTTCTTCTTGTTAAGACTCACCAATTCAAAGCTTTCAAATAAAAGTTTTCTCTTTATCCAACTTATAAGGACTAAGCAGTAAAGCTAAAACCTCTTCTGCATTCTTCCATCTTTCCTATAGTATTAGACGTTCCTTTGAGTCTTTTTGATTGGAGCACTAATTGCACTCTTCTGTCAAGAAGCACAACTCAAAAGCACATATGCATTCCAGAGTTATCATAAAGAGTAAAATAAAAAATAAACAGCAATCATCCTCACTTGGTGATTTAGTTACAACTTCATGGGTTTAATGGTTAATCTGCAGGCTCTGCTCAGCCTGTGTCGCTCCACTCTAAATGTTTCTTTATCATTTTGAAGGGAACTGGAACTGTAAAATAATCTGCCCAAACGTTCCAGTCATACTGACCACATCCTGGCTTGACTTAAAACATCTTAATGTTTATACTCTAACTGGGGAGGAAACAGGGAGTTTGGACTTGCTGTAACTGTGTGTTGCTGTGTATCAAAGGGTGAACTGGTTGTATTCATTTGGCATGATTAGTAAAGAAAATAGCCTAATTCAATTCATGGTTTGGTCTATTTATTTCCCTTTAAACTATAATTTCCTAACCAATTAGTTTCGGCTTATTAAATTAAAGCCAAAAATTTTATTTCTCATAGGTTTTTTTTTTTTTTTTTTTTTGGCAAAAAACCGGAACATAAATCAAACATAAGCTCAGTTGACTGAATTAATCTTTGATTTCCGTTTGCATGGCGGAAAAAAATGGTACGTAGACAGAAAAGCAACAAATACCAGGAATTGATCAGTCGCTGCATAACTCTTTTTCCAAAAAATATATTTCAATCAAATACAGCTGCAAATAAGTTTTTATCCCTTGTGTAAACAAACAATCTGTTCTGATATAGACAATAAGAGTGGAATTTCAAAGAAATAAAACAAAACAGAAAGCAGTAACATCATTAAAATGGTAAACATATACAATGCCATATATGCATATGTACTGACAAACCTGACGTGTACAGAAACTGCTTTTAACTGATAAGTTAAGTATGAAAAATAATACTGAACATAGAGCAAAGAATTGCAACAATTAGGCAGATATAAAAATATATTTTGAGCTTTTAGTTAATAAAACACAATCAGGAAACAAGCATTGGAAGGAGAATAAGTGAATAAGTGCAGTGATTTCTAATAGAGCTAAATACTGTGCTGGGCCACTCTGTTCATCCAGACATCAAACATGACTCTAAAATTCATCTTTGGTTACAAAAAATAAGACATTTTTATTAGAAGCTGACTTCATGAATATTAGCTAAAAGTACAAAAAAAACACTTTTTAACTGAAGATCTGATCTAAATAAAGTGGTATTTGATATTTACACATAGTGAATATTTCATCAAAATGGTATCAGGTGGTTAATTACCACTAAACGTATTGGAAAGGAATTCCATGTTGGTTCACATTCCCCAAAAAATGAAAACTAGAACAAACTGGGAAAATAAATACATAAACCCACCCAGGCACACAAACCCAAACAGATAAAGCAAAAATAATACAGCCGAAAAAAGAAAATTTCTATAAATGCATTTTGCTGATTTTTACACAGCTTTAAATGGTTCTTCAGAATGAATGGATTTGCTTTAACTTTTTTAGGATGTACCTCCACTGAGGAGGTTATGTTTTTAGGAGAGTTTGTCTGTCTGTATACAGGATAGTTTGAAAAATTATAAACCGGTTATAGTAACATTTCTACCAAAGGTTCGCCTCAGTCCAAGGAACAACCCGTTATATGTTGATGATGGAACTTTTTGAAGGATCAATACAAGTATTTACTTAAGGTGTCATTATGTGTAGAGGAAAATGAGCTACTTGGTGAAGGTCTGCCCTCTCCAGGTGTTTTTCTAGTTTATCTTAAGATCAAGAGCGACAAACAATTACAACATCAGACGCGCATCTAAAAACATGGAGGAAATTATCGAATCGGAAAAGCTGTCCTGTTCTGCTCATTTCTGCATGAGGTGTCTCATATGCATGTTAAAGGCAGTTCAGACAATCATGGAGTTTGTCTTAAGGGGTGTAGAGCTTTAATCTTGCCTGCCAGCTACATTTTTACCATATTTTGTGTTTTAAAAGCATACCAGAATCGATCTTGTCCCATTTTGACCTTCTTCTTCCAATCAGCTCAAAGTTCTGCTAAATGTCCTTCCCTTCCTAAAACTGGTTTGATGGGAGGAGGTCCTGACTGAGAAACCTAGAGTGCACAAATTGAATCTCACCTACCAGGTTCTCTTTACATAAAATAAACATACGCTTCTTACTTGATATATTTTATATCTGTACAAAACCCCATTTTAACAGATGGTCCTTTAAAGCAAGCCTGGTTTGCTGATTGATTTGAAGAAAAACAATTAGTTAATGTTTTGTTGTTGTTTCTGCAAAACTACATATAAGTCACATATATGTGGTATTTAGAATATTTAGTTAAGAGCCTATAAAAACTTTATCTCATGCAATACTATGTAGATGCTCAGTCTGCACTAATGAATATTTGCTCACCCTGGCAGGCTTAATGTTTTAAGCTGCTCCAACAGCAAAGCAGCATGACCTGTTTTCTAAATAATTCAGATAATAATTATTTGACCTTTTAGGAGTACTCAGACTGTGTTTTAAACTTTATCCCCACTCTGTCAGGAGATTTTTAGGCGTGATAAAAATAAAAAGAGACAGTATGGGAAAAGAAGAGTTGAGCCCTGTTAATATAAAGCCTGTCATCAAAATACAAGCAGGTGATTTATCATATGAGACATAATACTTAATAAAACAGGGAGATCTTTCTGAATATTTGTTTCATATCTTAACAATGAATTCCCTAAAAAATCATAGCTACATCAGAATACATGGCATGAAGAGACAATTGTAAAAATCAGCAATGTACTTTAAAAACATGTTTTTATATATATTTGGGCACTAAGAGCAATCTAACAAGTTTAAAATGAGAGAAAGTTCTGGTGGAACACAATGAATAAAATATCATCATATATAATCATAATTCATCTCTCTTAGCTTAACTTGCTAAACTCTCACAATAAGGACAACAAACCTCTGGTTATAACTAAGCTTGGGAATCCCAATAAAGTTGCTTACATGAAGATAATAAGGACACCAAGTGTGTTTGCAAGTGAAAAACACATGTCACAGTTTTAAAAAATAATCTTATTTTATCTACAGCAATAAATACAGTTGAAAGCAGATACAGTATCTGTTCTCTCCTGTATCTGTGTCAACCAAACCAAACAGACAGTAGATGATATGGTCGATACGTGTCACCAGAGCATCTTTTGGACGTGTTGTTACTCCTGTGGTATCACATTGGGTCTCACGCAAGTACAGCCGACCGTGATCTCTTCCGTCCCCAGCTTAAAAACATACTTCTTTGCCTTCTTCCCTAGTTTCTTGTTCTTTTTTTCCTTCAGGGTTCTGCAGAGGGATGGTTTAAACATAGAAGGTTTGCTTCTTTTAATGTCTGCTCATAAATAAAGGTGTTGAGTTTCAGGTATCTGCCTCCAAACAACTTTGCAGCAAATAAGGTCAAACCATAAGGTCAAATGTAGAGTCTGTAAGGTCTACCTCCGTCTAAAGGCTTAGTCTAACTTCTTTACATTACTACAGTAGTTTAATTTAAAAAGTTAAAAACTTTATAAACTATGTAAAAATGTTGAAAAGCTCATTTAAAATTTTTAAAAAGCAAAAACCCAAGTTTCTGTGTTATGCTTCAACAAAACAAACCAAATCTTAAAAACCCATTGTTTCCTCTGTCTTTACATTATAAATTATACAAAAAGCAATCTTAGCCTAAGAGCGCTCACAGACCGCTCGATGCTGTTTAGATTCTGCTAACGCAATGTCATTAGAAAACTGTTTCCAAAATAACTTTTTAAACATAGTAGCTATTTATAGGAACCAAACGCTTAAAAATACAGCTAGTTCACAGCTAATCTCAGTACTAAGTTTAGATTGGGATGATATTTGTGAAATTAAAAACAGAGACAGAGAACAAAAGAATGTTTTTCATGCCGAAAATGTTTTTAAAAGGTTGAAAACAGTATATGGGTGTTCCCTGTAATCATGTTGGTTTTCAGCTCAGCTTACTTTCACTGAGGATGTTATTTTAAAACAAGCCTAACATCTGATGTCACTTACTTTTTAAACAAGTGTCTATTCTTCACAGATGTTCCCAGCACTCATGCTCTACCCTGCTCACTGTTTTTTTTTTGTTTTGTTTTGTTTTGTACACAAGCAGATCTAAAAACTAAACTAGAGGCTGAGCATAGAAAAAAAAAGCTTTCTAGCGCAGAGGCTCACCTGTACAGAACCAGGACCTGATATTTGATTGGTTTGGCCTCCAGAGATATATCCTCCTCTCCCGTGTAAAGGTTCAGACAGCCGGACGTGCTGCAGTTGGCTTGTAAGATCCTCTCCGGGAAACGGTGCGGGTTTACAGAGTCTCTATATGGAGAGGGAGTCAATCAGGATATGTAGAGTGAGTGTTATTCCATTTTGAAACTAGAGATGTGGAACCAATAACCCTTAATTAAAGGCAGCATTGACAGTATCAGTATCAGTGAGTACCAACAAATAGGTCACCGTACCATTTATAGAGACAAAAGTTTATTCAACTATTGTCCCCCATTCCAGGTAGGCAATAAAAAGTTGTGTTGGATTCACTTTGTTTTAGTCTTTTTCCTGCTTCACAAAGGTAGGCAGCAGCTTGACAAAGCCATGATGGCAACTATTTTAAATCCAAGTAGTTTGCAGTTCATCATATATACACACACACATATATTTCAAACAGATGGTATCGGTATGGTATCATATCGGCTAATACTGCACAGCCAGGTATCGGTTATCATTATTAGGGCCAAAAAATTGCATCGGTGCAACACTTCTTAAAACAGCAACTGGCTTCAAATGTGTAGCAAGTCTGTAAAGCAGCTAACTGCATGCTAGAACCTGAGCAGATAACACAAATAATAACCAGAATGTAGGCTTTTTTATGTGAAAACCACTGGACGACTTAAAATGACCATGTGTCCATTTGGACCATTTCAGTGGGAAGTTTTATACCCGTTTTGACAACTGACTGTTTAAATAAATTCTCATACTAGTAAGGAAACGTCCTTAAATGACAAAGAGTGCCAAACATGTTCAGATAATATTGTATAATAAACAAATACGATTATTTCATATAATCATTTATCCCCATAATCAGTTCCAACATCTAAATCCAATGAAAGACATAAAATTGTGTTTTTATGAGAGAAATGGATGGAGTAAGGGACAAATATATTCGTTAAATAAACATTCAAAGAGGTGATTTTACCAGAAACTATTGTCAGAGTAACTTCTGTCAATATATATCAGACATAAAATGTAATATGAGTGGTTGATTACAAAGCTAGGGTTTTATGGTTTAGGGTCTCTGCGTGAAAAATTTGCAATAAAGTAATCTGATTCAAAAACTAAGCAAGCAGCTCATTTAATGTGGAAAAACCCCATGAGTGTTTCTTTCCTAATCCATTTAATGTGTGCAAGATGCTTCTTACTTCAAGGACATCGTTAAAATTCCTTTCGACTGCGGTGGGAGTGTTTTCGTGGTTGAGTTACAACCAGAAAAGCTCTAAAACAGATAAAAAGCACTGTTCATCTGTCAGCATGTATAAAGCATCTAAATGGGCTGAAAAATGAAACCTCAACTGCTTATTTTCTGGTTTGAATGGTTGCAACCAAAAACGTCCAGGTCATTTTTTTCATAACCTTTGAAACTCACTGATTTGTAAAGATTTTTTCTCTGTTTTTTTTTTAAGATAGGAAGGAATTAAAACTTCTAAAATCGACAGGAATTTGTTTTTTAGAAGTTATAAATATCAACTCCTGCTTGCACCGTTTCTTCAACCCAGACGGTCTGAGGAAATACTTCATCAGGGGAAATAACCTCAACAATGCAGCATGTCCTCCAATAGATGTGGATCCTCTGCAATGGGATAATTCATTTATAATCACAGGCCATCGATTCCGGATGTTCTGATGTTCTAGTCTAAGACTGAAAAATAAAGCCTGTCAGCCCTGAGGGCTGTGAAGCAGAGCAGCGGCGTGTGGTGTTTCCTCACATGTAGGTCCACGGTGACAGAGACAAGTTGGCAATGCTTGAGTCCGACCTGATGGAGAGGTAGGAATACGAAGAGGGATCCAGAGCCAGTTTCACATTCCTTCCCTTCGGCCTGACCTTCTGCTCCAGCTCCAGCGAGATCAGACGTTTTTTACCAGCAGCAAGAAGCGCCGAGGCGAAACCCAGCAGGAGAAAAACTCTCACCACCTAAAAAAAGTCCATCATGAGATATGTGTCTTCTTAAAGTTCTGTTCTTTTAACCTCTGGTTATTATGATGTTGCTAGATTAGAAAGCAATAAACTGATTATTTAATGCATTAACATAATCGGTTTTGCAACAGATCTCTTATTTAATAATCTCCTTTCCCAAACTACATATAGAAATAATCAAGCACAGTGATAATACTGATTCATCTAACCCTTAAGTCACCCTGTGATGAAAGCTGATGTAAATTGGAGATAAGTAAAGTCCTCTAACTCACCAGCAGCATGACTGCGTCTTCTCTGTGTTTCAGCTTCGACTGCGGTGCTCCTGTGCAGTCCTGCTGGCTTCAGGCAGTGTTTATATGCAGGCAGGCTGTATTGGTGTGTGTGCTGCCAACATGTGCAGCGGCGTGCATTTCCACCATGCCTTTCACAGATTTGGGTCACTTTTTTCTGCTTTTCTTTCTCTGTTTTCTGTTGTTTTGTTGTTTCTTTTAATTTTATTCTCATTTGTTTGTTTCTCTCTCACCTTTTATGATGAGTTTGCATTTTTTTCTAAACATAAAATAACACAAAGTTCCCCCTGTGGGAAAGTTCAAAGGTGACACCTTCACAAGTGGGTCAGAAGAGCGAAAATGTCTTCTCACCTATAGAACAGTGCATTTCCTGTTACCTGCAAGTAAAAAAACGATTTTGTATAAAACAAAAAAGTGCAATGTCGGGGTTACAATTTTTGGTTTATTACACTTACACTGCAAAAATGTTCTGAAATGAGTAAATATTTCTTAAACTTAGTGTATGTACCCTTAATTTGAGTAGGAAATTAATTGATCTGCCTATAGAAGGAGCATTTTTACCATTTAAATAAGATAATTAGATATTATGCACTTGAAATAAGAGTCTGCAGTTGTTTTTCTCTTGTTTTAAATATTAATTGTCTTATTCTATTGGCAAAGCGTATCAATTACCAGCTCAATTCAAGAAAAGAATTACTTATTTTAAGAAAAAATGACTTAGATTTACATTTTTTTACAGTGTAAAAATTAGCAACTAATCTACAGCAAAAATTCGATTTCAACTCATTTTCTTTATTTAAAGGATGCGTTGCCATCAGTACACAAACTGATTGGACTTTTATTATTAAAATAAACCCATCAACACGTATCATTCAAGCCTTCCCTCAGTTTTAATTCTTAACTTTTTTTATTTGCTTCAGTGAGTCATTTAGTGGATTAGGCTTGTAGCTACACCTACACACTGCCAACACACTCTTAACATGTAGGTCAAGGAAATGCTGACAGAGATTCTTGTAATAAATCAGCATAACTCCAAAGGTATCTAATGTGATAACATCTTCTCGCCTCGAGCATCACATATGAGTAAGGACCCGAACAAACTGGAGCACAGCTTTTCTGGACAGCAGAGAAACATGTTTCTGAGCGCCAGGCCGTCTGGCACCTCTTCTCCCAGCGACATGAAATGCTTCACAAGATGCTGTCACACAGAAAATCAGATAAATGCACCAGTATGATCAAACAGGTTAAAGGGTTTAGCGCAGCTAAATCCCACACTCAGCCTCTCTAGATGTAGTTTTCTGAAAGTAAAGATGGGTTTTTCTCAGGCTTTCATGTTCTACTTCAATTAATCTGTTCTTTACAAGGTCAATAAATTTCTTTGGAATACATGTTATGCAGGTTTTAGGTCAAAACAATGCAGTAAAATATGTGAAGCAGAAAATAATTATGAATTCACATCACATGTCATCTCAAAGCACTTTACAGTTCACCAGATCATCCAGTCAGATTGATTCAAAGTTTTCTATCTAAGGAAAACCAGTTGATTGCATCGACTCATTGACTCTTCAGCAATCCCTCACACTGAGCATGCTTGTAGCGACAGTGGAGAGGAAAAACTCTTTCAGAAGGAAGAAACCTCCAGCAGAACCAGGCTCAGTGTGAGCGGCCATCTGCTGAGGCCGACTGGGGTTCATTATATTTATTGAAGTCTTGACTGTGGCAGAGACAGTAATATGCTTTAAGCCAGAGGTCTTTAATGATTTGCAGGCCAAGGACCCCCAAAATGATACTGAGATGGAGCGGGGACCCCCTTTATTTTATATTAAATAGTGTTCTATCAAACTGGTCCTATAGTCACTCTATTACAGATGGAGTAATGTAACTAAAGTAATTCCTTCCAGGGATTATTAAAGTATTTCTGATTCTGATTCCTGGTTGATGGGACAGGTGTTGTGAATGAAATGGTGCCCAGCTTGAAAGAGCTCCTGTGTGTCGCTGAATGTGTTCATTGATGACTGAAAGACATCTTCTGCCTCCATTTATCTGTTTACTACAGTGTGTTAAATTCAGGTTAATGTGTTTTTAAAGATATTTCAATTAGTGGAAAACATTGCCGTAAGGATATAAAAAGTCTAATCAACCAAAACTTTCACGACCCCCATGCAGTACCTCTGTGGACCCCCTAGGGGTCACGGAACCCCATTACATTACTTATGTCATCGGCGGGTTTAACCCAAATCTCAAAAAGGTTTAATTTTCCAAAGTCAGCAACAATGTTTTTTTCAGAACTTTGACACTTAAATATTATGAGACAGGTTGCAGCCATCATACTTTGGTCTGATTAAATGTAAATATTGTGACTTAAACAGGGGGTTTAACAGTAATTTCACATTGATCCATCCATCCTCCTTCCATTCATCTATCCATCTGTTCCATCTATCCATCCACCCCTCCATCCATCTACATTGATGACAGTAGCATATTATAGAAGTCTGCCCTACAACCAGAGGGTTTTTCAGTTCGAGCCCCGGCTCTGGCTTTTAGCATCACTGTGTCCTTAGGAAATACATTTCACCCACATTGCCTACACTGGAAAAATAATCTAGAAATAAGTCAAAATTTTTCAAATTCCGTGCATTTACCCTTAATTTGAGTAGGTAAGTGAGATAGTTTGCCAATGGAATGAATGCTTTTACTCTTAAAATAAGATATTTAGATAAAATGCACTTGAAATAAGACAATGTGATTGTGTTTTCTTATTTTAAATGTAAATAGTCTTGTTCCATTGGCAAAGTGGATCTTTTTCCTCCTCAATCCAAGAAAAATTACACTTATTTTAAAAAATAATGACTTATCTAGATTTAGATTTTTTCCAGTGTACTGGTGGTGGTCAGAGGGCCCGGTGGTGCATGCAGCAGCCTCGCTTCTGTCCCATTGTAGCCACAGCTGGGCTGTGGCTACAATGTAGCTTGCCACCATCAGTGTGGGAGTAAATGAATAAATGTAGTGTAAAGAGCTTTGCTCGAGTCTTTTGACTTCAAAAAGTGCTATATAAGTACAGGCAGTTTACTATTTATCATCCATCCTTCCTTCCATCCACCCATCTATCCTTTATTCATCAAGTTCTCCAACAGTCCAGAAGTCAGAAGTTAACTAAAAATTATTTGTATTACCTATTCTGAGAGATTGTTTAACATATTCTTAAACTGATTTCTGAATATGTTACTTCTCTCTTGACCTTCTTCTGTCATACTTCAATATTTCCAGTCATTCAGTCCATATATACAAACTACTTTCATTTGACTATTCAAAACTTTCAATTGTCATGGAACGGGACAGAAGGACCCAGTATTCAGGCCAACCAGAAAGCGGGATAATTCAAAACGTTTTATTGAAAACAAATAACAGGTTCGGAGCTGTGGATCTGCAGAGGCTGCGGCTGGACACCGCCCATCACTGGACACACTTTTGGAGAAAAACACAGGTAAGTGAGCATGATAATCTAACGAAGGATGATTATCCATGTGAATCACTTACCTGGTTTTACAATTCAGTCCATCTTCATGGAACATGGTAGAAATCAGCCGGAGGGCTGCCAATAAGATGCGGCGGGCGCCGCCCAGAGTTTCCCAGATACTGCATTCCTGGAGGAGAAACAGGGGTTTGAGCCAGAACAGGGAAACAGATTGGAACAGGAAGGTTTAAAAGGTCCAGGAGTCCAACAGAGAGTTCAGGCAGAACATTCAGATTGGAACAGACAAGCTCAGTAGTAGAGAGGCAGAACAGGTCAGGATACCAGGAACTACGATACGCTGAAAACAAGCTCTCTCCACTGAGCCAAAACAGGAACAGGGTACGCTCAGTGGATAAGAGACAGAACATGATCAGGAAAACAGGAACACTATGAAAGACTGTAAAACCCTCTGTCACCTCTGGCTCCCGAGAACGGGAGCAGGAACTATAGCTTCAGCTATGATCTCCAACTCAAAAACCTCAGTAATCAAAAACTCAATGATCTGGCTCTGAAAGCTGAGACTGAGCTATGAATAAAGAAGCAGAAGCAGTTGAATTAGATGAATGTTAATTGGAACCTGGACAGAGTTAGGCAGGTGAATGAAATGGGCAATTAGGCCAGCTCTCAGAGCCATAAATAACACATTTTGTCTGAGGTTCCCCATTAAGCATCTGAGTCACTAGTCTAGATTTTGCAATAAAATGGTATATAATATAATATAATATAATATAATATAATAAACTTTGATTTTAAAAATAAATCCCAGGGCCTCCTCTTTGACACTTTTGGATTTCTTCTCCTCCTTATTCTATCTATCCTATCTATTTTATGTATCCTTTTTTATTTGGTTTATTTTTTATATAAAATTAAAAGTATTATTCAGAAAAAATAACACAGTAGCACCAAAAGTAATCTATAGAAATTTTCTTTCTTAACACAATGCACTTTTAAAACGAGCTGTTTGTTAAGAGCCTGAACAGAAATGATCCTAAAGAGGGGGGGGGGGGGGGGGGGGGGGGGACACACTTACTACTTACTACTATGCTGAATTTGGACCAGAAGATGTCTTTTATTTTTTCACGCATATGTCTTTTATTTCCCATTTAGCATGTCTGTTCACAAGCATGATTGGACTGGCTACAGCATTGAGATGCTATGCGGTGATCTGAATGTGATTAGTTACTTTAGGATTTAATGTTTTTATATTGTTTAAACTAAAGAGCCAGATGTTTTGCAGATCATGATGCAGATCCAGCTAGTGGCACGCAGCACATCTTGCTGTTTATTTCCTTACCTAGTTCATTTAACTTTAACTCTAGCTCAGGTAATAGTCGCTCATCACGACCTTGATGAGACCTTAAACCTGCTGGGTGATTAGCTGTAACATGCAATAGTCCAGTCTGAGTCAGCTTTTTTTCATTCTGGGGTTTGCTGCTCTGCTTCCACCTGCTCCTGTGCGCCCTCCCCATCTCCTTTCTTGCAGCCCTGTTTAAGACACATAGTGTTAACCTTATGGCTTATAAATGACAATAGATTTCCTCAGACCGCGCCTATTATGCGATGTGTGCTGCAGTGTGATGCTACCACCACCAGGTTTCACAATAGGGAAAACAATAGTTTTCCTCCATGCATGTGTTAAATTTTGGTTTCATCTTCGTCCACATGTGTGCTGTGTTCCCGGCACAGCCTATAGCAAACTATAAAACTGTGTTTTACTGCAGAAGTCTGCGGTTTACTCTCTAAACCGCAGACTTCCCCAGGTTATCACATTTAGAAGGCAGACCCCACCTGGTTAAGACTGGCAAACCTCCAGGGAAATCATGTTGAGAGACTCTCAATGGGTGTTCCCCTGAAAGCTGTGCTGCAGTGACAACCCTGATGCTCTTTACAGGAAGGGTCAGAACAGACTCTACCTGCTGAGGAGACGGAAACCTCTGGAGGGCAGGAGACTGCTGCATCCTAAATGCACTGAATAGCATTATAACTGATCCTCATTCCCAACCACTGTTAGACTTAATAACCATCACTGCTCCTCAATAGGTGTTTTACCTCCATGACGTAACTGACCCAGTTGTGTTTCTGTGAATGGTCTAAGCACCGTCAGAGATTTACATTTTGTGGTTTCACTCTGTTTCAGACAGGAAATCTTTCTGAGTAAAATGTACTCAAATTGAAGAAACTTTCCCTTATAAACAGGTAATATGCCCTCCCCCTGAAAAACAAATAACACTGACTCAAAAGATCCCTAGTTTAACTCAAGGTTGTTCAGAGAAATCTCTTTTACTCTGAAAAAATTACTCATTTCCATTTTTCCTGTGTATTTAGTTCAATCGTAGTATTCCATATTGAAAACCGCACAGTATTTCTGATTTGTAACGTGGGGATTTCCTTAATCTGCAGTCTATTCCATACTTCTTATTCCTATTATTGGTTTCAATTTCTATAGATTTATAATTATGTGTGCATCTCTCCTTACATTTTTTACTTTTTGTTTTGTCACTGACACAGGATTTTCTATCCTGTGGGACGATAAATAATGTTTCTGTGATGTTCTAGTAGCTGTGGATCTCTGTAGAGTTCAAGTTTTTAGTCTCTTTGCTGCATCTTCCATTTGATTCCTGATATAAATGAAGATCTAAATCAATTTTGGAAATAAATGCATTTTATAATCTAACATTTTACTGTTTGTAAAAGTAATTTTCTTGACTTTTGGCCTTGAACAGTTGTTGCAAAGTACCTGCACTGGTCTGCATCAGAACTGCGTTTTCTGCCACCTAGTGGTTAACGTGTAATGAGACACTTCTATAAGAAAACTGACCATGCAAGCTTTATGCTGTTATAACATATATAAATAATTGATTTAATTTGGAGGATTCGGGTTTAGAATACAATTTCTACTTTGATTTGTTTCCTATTACTTCTTGATTCAGATTATTTTAAAAGTTAATGCAAGTTTACGTTTCTAAATTAGCTAATTCACCAGATTTTCGACATTGGGTCATTTCCTTTAGTCCGTACTGAGGTGCCTTACTGTTACCACCAATCTAAGCATTTCCAGGGTCGCACCAGGGTGCTCAGTGGGGACATTTCCAGGCCTACGTTTACTGTTTTCTTTCAACTTACAAGACCCCAAGAGAAAGTCTGAAGCCACAGGAAACTCTGTGGCTCAACACCTATGGGTGACCCTGATGCAGCTGTAATTGTGATATAAATTATCTCAAACAGCAGGTTAACAAAGTCAATGAAGAGCTGCAGGGTAAGGTGTTTTATCATTATTAGAGGAAAAGTCAACTTTCAGGTTGAATGCAAAGCACAGCTAAAACAAACCCAAGAACAGGAAAAGGTTTAGAACATGAACATCAGATGTGAGTCCAATGCTGTAATGCAGCCTACAGATGCATACAAATTTCCATATATTCCCCAAGTTACAGCTGATGTTAGTTTTATGGGTGAGCTTCAGGTCTTTAAAACTGAAAACATGTCTGGAAAATTTAGAAAAATCAGTTGCAGGTTATCTCAGAGTTAATTATGGGAGTAAATCTGCAGCTGCAGTGTTTTACTGAGTTTGTTGGGGTTCAAAAAAAAAAAAAAAGATTTTTTAAAAATATTTGACTTTTTCAGTTGTCTTTTCAAGCAGGAAGAACATTGATTCACCCTCATCCAGATACTTAAGCATATATATTAGTTTATCAGGGGAATATTTGGTGTACATCAGCAGTAGCCCGGCAGGTACAGAATTCTTATAGTGTAGTTTAATAGAAAGTTTTCACTCTAAATCTTAGATAAACGTATGCGAATGTATGAAATAATTCACTGGTAGTCATACTAGAGTGAAATCCACCAAGAATACCAACATTTATATGCTTGGTCCCTTGTCTGCATGATTCAATATGGAAAAGTATGAAGTTTAACCCTTTATTTAGGCACTCAGTGAAAATCTAAATTTCATGCCAATAGTGTTATTGGAATCCAGGACAAGACCTTATTACCTTTGTAACATTTTAAAAAAATATGGATATTTTAATGACAAAAATGAATGTCAATGTAATAACAAGAAATGCCAGTTTGCCCGAATATATTAGGAAAAATAACAAAATGTTGGGATCTGGAGATCTGCCACCTTTCTCCAGCAGAGAGCACCCTGGGTCTCCTGAGCTGAAGCCACCTATACACACCTGAGGCTGATTCATCTGATCAGGAGACCAACTATATAAGCAGCAGGTTGACTTCTCTTCAGCGCCGGAGTGTTGACCAGTTTTGGTTAGCAGAACCTGAGCCTCAGCTTGAATTAAGAATCTCTGTCTGCTCTAGAGAGCAACCTGATCCTAACCGGTCTCAGTCTTCTCTGCTCATAGGAAAACCTGACTGAACTCTGTAGCTCTGGTGGAGCTCATGTTTGGAAACCTGCCTGCCTGCCCAGAGAAGCCAAACCTGAAGATCCTCAGTCAGGAGAGAACTAGCAGACCAACTCAAGGTCTGAACCTCGCTAGCCTGAAGCTAAGCTCTGCCGCTGCTCAGCTCTCTGCTGAATCCACAGTCTCTGGACCCAACCGGTTCCCTCTCTCCACCGATCAGTCTGAACCTCATCAGGTACAAATCAGAATCAAAACTCTGTCAAGACATCACTGCTACCTGGCTAACCAAACTATCCCTCTCTGCAGATTACTCTGTGAAACCAAGTCCCGGACCAGTCCAGAACCAGTGCAAATGTTTACTCTGTGTGTGTTCATCTTAATAAACTGTTAAACTTTTACTCCGTTTCCTGTGGTGTTCTGCATGTGGGTTTAATCACAGAGACCCATCATGAAACAAAAGTGCTTATATAAGAAATTAATGAAAAGCACTCTGAGAGTGAAAGAAACACTTTTTTTTCTTTTTGTACAATATAACCTTAGAGGTATTAATGCTGATACTGGAACTTACATTTTTTAGTATATAAAACTAAAAATAATTGTTAAATAGGCTTATTTACTTTTTATCTTTACTTTTTAACTTTCAATTAACTTTTTACCTTCTTTTCTTGGCCTTTTTTTCCACATAATTTACAGTAGTAATATATCCTTCAATAAGATGTACAGCCATGTAGCAGTATCTTTGCTGAATGGCTGGATATAGATCTTGTGATTCTAGACTTCGCTGAGGGACGACAGGCGACTCCATTTGTAAGACATATGCAAGTGATGAAAAACAGTAACTTGCCTAATAAAGGGTTAATAATAAAGCTTTTTCATTCTGTGAAGAAATTGGCACCACTCCTTAAACTACAGACTTTAATCTGGTTGAAACATTGCAGGCTGATTGTCTATTTCTGTGTAAAAGTATAACCACAGCCCCCTCATATCTGCACCCCATGCATGGACTGAAGAGGTCTTTCCTCCCAGCAGCAGACTCTAGATCACAGCCTGTGATGCATGTGGCTCTTTGGGTCCTCTACCATGGCTCTAAATTGTGGATAAAATAACATAAATACCTAACTCATGAACTAAAAACTAAAAATTCACATTTTTAGTTTTAGTGGTTTTATAAAAAAAAAATATTTGACTTGAATTTCTACAACAGACTGATATTGAAAGAACCACAAATATGTTTTTGAGCTATTTTTTCTTTTAATTACCATGGAAATTTTGTGTGTTTTCACTAGCATTTTTTTTTTACATTAATCATTTTATGTTTTTTCTTTATTTTACAAGCTAAAAATACAAATACAAAGTTTAAGAAGAAGGTCACAATTTCCTATGGTAGATATTTAACATTTACAGCCTGTTTTATGAAAAAGTAATGTAATATTTTGCAGCTCTAAATGACTTTTACTTTGCTTGACTCTGGGCTAAATGGCTGTTTGGGTATGAACGGATGCAGACCCCGTACTCTAGACTCTATATCTATCACTACCCACAGCAAATGCATCTAAATTTGTTAAAAACTCCACTTTCTCCGTAAAAGACTTGCAGCCCAGTTTTACCAGTTTTAAGGGCTCTTAGTTGCAAATATCTTACAACCTATATTACCAGGTACATGTGAACGGATCAAGAAAACAATAAGGTTTTATTTAGAAAAAAAAATAAAAAATTAATCAGTTTCGGCTGATGGGTTTCTAATGGAGCTCAATCTGGATATCATGAATCATGCTATAGTACTGCAGACACACCGTTTAAAAACTGAATCCAAAAAACAAGTTTAATCCACTGGTTTATAGACCAGTTTTTTTTTTAATCATATAGCTTGTCATTATTCAATTCAATTCAGTTTATTCATATAGCACCAACTCACAACACATGTCATCTCAAGGCACTTTACAGTTCACCAGATCATACAGTCAAATTGATTCAAAGTTTTCTATCTAAGGAAGTCATAGATTGCATTGATTCATTGCCTCTAAGGCAATCTCTCACACTAAGCATGCGTGTACAGTAGCAACAGTGGAGAGGAAAAACTCCTTTATAACAGGAAGAAACCTCCAGCAGAACAGGCTCAGTGTGAGCGTCCATCTGCCGAGGCCGACTGGGGTTCAAGGAGACAGAAGCAGAGATACAAAAGGCAACTGAACTGTAAAAGGCAGCTCCATCCAGGAAGCACACAGCCAGGCAGACGAATAAGTGGCTTATGAACTGGAGGAACGAATACCCAGCTGCCACTAAATATCCTTCCTGTACAGATTATCGTTTTAAAGCCACTGCTGCACTGGAAAAACAATGTAGATATAAGTTAAGATTTCTTAAATTAAGTGTATTTACCATTAGTTTGAGTAGGTAAATGAGATGGTTTGCCAACTCTTAGAATAATATTTAGATAATATGTGCTTGAAATAAGACAATGCAATGGTATTTTCTTATTTTAAGTGTAAATTGTCTTGTTCCATTGTCAAAATGTATCTTTTACCTCCTCAATCCAAGAACAAATGCACCTATTTTAAGGAAAAATGACTTAAATAGTTTTTGATTTTGTTTTCCAGTGTGGAGTGCAGAAGCCCATGGCAGCTCCAAGAAAGTAAACAAAACAAACCCCCAAAAAGCGTTGCTCCCTGTCCTGTTATACAAAATGATCTGAGTTCCTGCCTCCATCTTTTACAATTTTTATTTCTTTTCAACTTCCCCCCAGAGTTTAGGGAAATATTTAGACATCTGGATTACCTGGAATGCTGAGTTTGAGACAGAGATCGATCAAGTTTGTTTATATTTAGTATTGTTTTTTGTGTGTGTGTGTGTAATTAGTGATATTTGATTCTTTTAATAACCTGATATGGTTATATAATAGACAGAGATGGGAAGTAACGAAGTACAAATATTTCGTTACTGTACTCAAGTAGATTTTTCTGATATTTTTACTTTACTTTACTACTTGTTTTTATTGCGACTTTTTACTTCTACTCATTACATTTTTACACAAATATCTGTACTTTCTACTCCTTACATTTTAAAAAATTGGCTCGTTAGTTTAGCTTTGAATCATTTCAATGGAGTTACCGTTATTATTTTTCACGTCATCAATACTGTGAAAACGGAGCCGTTTTCCCCCTCTGTTCCCAAAGTGTAGCCGCCGTCTATCACACACATCGTCACATCCTTCACTACATTTCCCAGCATGTCCACAGACGGGCCGTCATGGCGGCGGCAGTTCCAAACAATTCACCCGGTAATTCTCACTAGTTCCGAAGTTACGTCACCTTTCATTCAACACTTTACTTACTCACCAGCGTAGCAAACTCTGAAGGTACCCACTGCGTCAGCTTTAATATACATTCCGTAGTCGGCAATAAAACTTCCCAGTCAAATCTTCCCTTAGTCCGTCAGCATACTGGTCCGTGTGGAAACACGTACCGCATCGGAGCCAGTCTCTTATCCATTGTCCCAGGGCATTAGAAAAGACTATTAGGGGGCAGGGGTGTTAAGTGGGATTTCAATGTATGTAATAATTGTTTGCATGGTAATAAGTAGGTGAAATGGTAATGTTAGTATGGTTAAATTATTTCATAAATATGTTTTTGTATGAATGATGCTATTGTCTGTTTTTATTTTTCTGCAATGTTAACTGTGCTTTATTGGGGATTTGCCTTCCTGTTTAGTCGGGCTGTCCCAATTGGCTGATTATTGGTGGGACTATTTAACGGGCACACTCCCAATGGCTTAGGAGGGCTGCTTGGAGAAACTGCTTTTGAAGGTCTGCTTAGAGAGACTATATTTAAAGTCAGCTTGCTGTGAGGCTGTAAGTGTTTTGTATTGCCTGCAATGGCCGGTTTTGTTTTCTTTATTTGAAAGTATTTTGTTGTTTTTTTGTCTTCACTGTTGCACCAGTAAATAAACCGCTACACGCTTTTGAACTCGAATTTTGTTGTCAGCTGGTTCTTACCACCTTTTTGCAAGTCATCTGCTTACACCTCCTCTGACGTGAGACGGGAGCTGGCGAGCCGTTATCTCACAAATACCAAATTCAGTCTAATTGGATGGGAATCTACGTTGCATTTGAAGCACCACAACAAGATGAATCGACAGATTCGGCGGTATTCATTCACGGAAAATCATTGCAGCTTGGTGGCGGTGGAGTTAGCATAGTAGTATGGACGACGAGATGATTGAAAATGAACACAACGGAGATCTAGTCCTATTGGCAGACATCCATTTAAAATGTAGGCAACGGCATGAAAAAAGTGGTTTCTACTTTTACTTTTATACTTTAAGTAAATTTACAAGCCTGTACTTTGTTACTTGTACTTGAGTAAAGAAGTTTAATCAGTACTTCCACTTTTACCAGAGTATTTTTTAACACAAGTATCTGTACTTTTACTCAAGTAAAATCTGGCTCCGGATGTCCCTCTGATGTGATGATTTAGTTAAATCATAATGTATTATAAATATATTTATTGTGTTTCTAATCATAATTCTAACATAACTACTACTAAAACGATTTTTTTTCAAATTTTATTCATAATGTGAAGAAGGAAATAAACCCAGTACACTGTAATGATAACATCTGAGGTACATCTGTAGCCCGTCTAGAGTCCACACAAGTAAATGAAAGCTTGTTCGTGTTTTCAGTTCGAAAACAATCAGGCAGACATCTGTTTTTAGAGCAATGAGTTTGACGTCGGTGGATTCAGCTCATTGTTGGCTTTAATCAACTATGAATCTGTGTGTGCTGTGAAATGCAGATGCATGCAAACAGAAACTTGGTTATAGGTTTCATCATTTAGGTAACCCTTGTATTTTATGCATGTGTTCAGTGGATGTAAGACTGAAGTCCATATTTTGTAGAGAATCCTCGATGAAGATCTGGGCATATGATAAGCGTGTGTCAGTCTCAGAGTTATCCAGCTACCAAAGAGCTACTGTTGCTAAATAAAGGAAAACTCCCTTGTGATGAGACTTTAGAGGGTAACCTCTAAATATTGTAATAGTGAAACTTTATGTGAAAATATCTCAAGCATAGGGGATTTTTCTTCTCTTTATTTCAATATTAGTTTTCATCTAGTTTTGTATCTCTTCCCCCTCTTATTTGTTGGTTGCAGGCTTCTTCCTTCTCTCATTTATGTTTTCATAGACGAGTCTTTGTGGATACCAGCTTGGTTTGAATAATTGTTATTCATATCCCGTTTCCAAATATAGCACAGAAAATTGATGTCCCACTTAAGGATAGTAGCACAACATATTTAGACCATCATGGCTGCTGTCATAAGGTTCCACTTGGTAACTGAAACATTATTAGAAGTGGCTTTGGGTAAAAAGAAAATAAATAAATAAATTTAAAAAAACATATCCAAAGGACACAGAGATGATGAGAGAAAATAGATGTAAAAAAGATGAAGTTTTCATGCCTGCACTGCAAAAACTATCTAAAAATTTCTTAAAATAAGTGTTATTACCCCTAATTTGAGAGGGTAAATAAAATGGTATGTTTATTTTTACTCATTCCATTTTATTTAGTACTTCAAATCAGATAAGATATCATGGACTGGAAATAAGACAATGCCGTAGTTTTTTCTTATTCCAGATGTAAATTGTCCTATTAAAGTCTCATTTCCCTGCCTAATTGAAGAAAAAATGACTCAGATTTACATTTTACATTTTGAGCTGCGGTGATGTGGAGCAGATCCAGCCTGTTTCTTTGACACCTATTTGTGTCAAATGTGGGTGTTGAGCTTAAGGCCTGTTTCGCGTTTACTGATAAGGCAGACATTATTCTAAACTCTTTGGTGTTTTGGACCAAACAGAAACCACTCTTAGTCATGTCTAAAGGTTTGATCAAAGCCACGTTAACGCACTGAATGTCTCACTGAGCTCCTCCACCATATTGCAGTGATTGCTGTGTGCCGCTCCCTCCAAAAACGCCAATCAGAAAAAAGTTTACCAGACAGCTTCCTATCAACCGCCTGAACAAACAAAAATAAGAGACTGGTGAAACCGTTTCACAGCTAGTTTAGAGGCTGAGGGATCTACCTCCCACAGAAATCGAGGTCTGGATTTGATGGGGGTTTTAATCACTTCTTGTAAGCAGAGGTGTATAGGGCAGGAAGACAGCACTTCTGGGAAACGGCAGAGTTCTTCTGACCATTTTTCCTCTAATAACTTCATTTGCACAGAACTGAAACTGCCCCTTCAGTCACCAACTCCACACAGTGATTAAACCAAAATATGCAAAACAGAGTTGTCACGAGCGGGGGGTAAGGTTGCTTAAGGACCCAGATGCAGAACAGAGTGAAGCAGAGGTAGTTCTGACAGGTTTAATTGAAGAACAAGGAAACAGAGGTACAAATCCAGAAATCTAACTAAAAAGTTTAACAAACCAAAAACCATGGAGACATCAGGGGAAAAACGAGCCTGAGGAGCCAGGGAGACATGAGCTGAGTACAGTAGATGAGTACGGCATTGAGAAGGAACCAGCACTGAGTGACTGGAGAGGTGGAGTATTTAAGGAGAACAAAACAAAAAAAAAGGATGGGCTAACGAGCTGAATGAGGAGCAGGTGTGGGTGGAACTGGCAAGAGGGAATCCAAGGGGAAAGAAAACAATCACAAGGGGGCAACGGAGAGTAACTAAAGAATGCTAGAATATTATGGTAAATAAAAACAAAACAACTGATAACAGAAAACTGAAAACTCAGAGTCACAACAAATGAGAACCATAACAAGAGTACATTAGCTAATAAGCATGAATCATTCTACTTCTAATACATTACCCATACAGGCACAGATCATACAAACATTTTAGCAAGTTTTCCTAACCTTTTTCATCTAAAAATCTTTTTATTTTGCTTATGGCTCATAAAATGTCATAAAAACGGAACCAAATACTGCAAAAGACACCTATATGTGTAAACAGATGTAGATAAAACCAATACAACACATGTAAAATACACAGTGCATGGAAGGCAAAGGAGAACAGTGAGTTTTCAAACTATATTTTAAACCATTAAGAGATGCAGCCTTCCTGTCTGTGCAGGATTTATAGAAAGACTTTGGGACAGCAAGAAGCATCTGGTCTAAAATGCATAATCTCTGCCTTTTTTTCATTAAACTAAATAAATTCAGAGCAATTCACCACCTGGAATATGTGGAAGATCAAAATATATCAGTAGATACATATATTACATACATATAACATACATACATTTGCTGTGAAACAGATAAATGATTAATTGAATATATATATATATCAAAATGCACTTAAAATAATTATAATTATTTAACCTTTATGCATAGATAAATAAATATTGAATCAAATTTATTTTTAGTTTTTCCACTGCTGAAATATTTGGGAGCCTCTGATCTAGAGCCCTGAATCACAGAGTCGCTCCTTGATCAACGACAATGGCGTCTTGAGATCAAACAAAATTATGTCATTAAAATTGATTAAAGGTATAAAATCATCACTTCAATATGGACAAAAAAAAACTTTGGGCGCTGATGCTGCACAGCCGTGGTTAATTTATTTTGTAGAAATGACTTCAATCTACATTCATTTATAAAAAATTTGTCTTTCATTTCAATTCAATGCAGTTTATTTATATGGCGCCAATTCACAACACGTCACTACCAGATCATACAAGCACCATTGCTCATTTGGTTCTGCTTTTCTCAGCAGAAACTTGAAAACTTTTCACACCTGAGGAATTTCTTCAGGTTTTGTGATAAACAGACTTCAAACTTTATTTTGTGCCAACAATAGTCTTAAGTTACGAAGTTTTTATCAAACAGAAATCTGAAATGCGAGGCTTGTATTCACATCCAGCCCCTTTTATTTTGAGAACCAAGGAGCCCAGCAGACGGGATAGAGGTGAAGCAGTGGAAAAGTTGAAATCAGTGTACAGTCAATCTATTGAGACAATAAGAAGGAATACAAATTGATGTATTGTTTTAGAAACAGACAGCTATGGAGCCTTCCTGACATGCAGTAGTTTTACTAGACTTCCGTACCTGCAGGAGCTTAAATTTAATAACTATTAAGTATACAAACTTTTCAAGTACTACCTGATTACAGCCCATTTAAATGGGGTTACTAACATGAAGCAGAAATGTTTCTAATTCTTTAAGTCAATCAGTTTAACAGTGTCATCACTAGAAAAAAATTGAATCATTAAATCCCAAACTGGAGACATGAAAGGAGCAGTTTAATGAAAATATTTCAATTATCAGAGAATTAACCAGAATGATTTATATTAAGCTTCCTAAATGACAGAAACAAACATCAAATCTAAAAGGAAAACAACTTCATTCTAAATGGATAATGCAAACATGTATAAGTCCAGTGAAAGTAAATCACTTTTACTTGCTTTACATAGAGTTCATAGAGGATTATATTTTTACCGTGTTTGGGAATCTGAAATTATTAAGAAATTCTGTATGAACGTGATGAACTAAGTGTTTATAATTTTATCTATAAGTATGGACTTTGATGTAAAATGATTATTTTTTTTACCTCTATCTCAAGAATATTAGGGTGAAGGGTCACCGAGTTATATATTACATTTATAGAGTTGTTACAGGTCAAACGGTTCGTGCCCCTTATTGGATTAAATTATCGCCCCATTATTACAATCATGGCTGGGATTAAAGCTATGCTAGAATATACAATTATGGAAAAAATAATCTTGACTCGAAAATAAAGTGTATGCCTTAAAAAAGGAGAATGTTTCTAACAGAAAAGGACTATTGCTACTTTCATATATGAATAATAGCTACTGAAGGTAATTCAAAGTACCTTTTTATGGATCATTCTTTGTCTTTTTTCATTAGCTTATTTGTTCAGTGAACTCTGCAGTCTGAGACTTAATGGGATGAAATTTAATAAGTTCCTCTGCAGCCACAGCTGCTCTGGGGCAAACTGGTAAAAGCAGAAGCGTGTAGATTACTAAAAAAAACTACTAATATCAACAGTACTTAATCACATTTAGTAGTCATCCAAGAAGTAAGTCAAGAAAAAGGAAAAACCTATTCAGTAAAAAGGCCACTGAACTACTGAGAAACTCATAATATTCCAGTAGTTTAAATAAATAAATAATCAAAACTAAATGAATGTTATTAATAATATATCCAAGTAGAAGAAACACTTATCCAAACTCATAAAACTCCTATAACTGTGACTTCATCAAATATAACGAAAGCTTGTGATCAAAATATAAAAGAAATAATTATGGCGTCTTTGTGTGGAGCATTTTTGTTTAAAATAAACTTATTCATTATTTAGTGATGTTAATCAGTAAATGTTTAATTCAAGCATTAGAAGTACCGCTTATTAAAACGAAAAATAAAAGTTTGCTTTTGTCAAAAAGTTATTCAAATAATTAAATGTAACTAGTTACTATCTACCTCTGTAACTAAGACAAAAAAAAAACTTTAAAAAATGAAATAAAATTATATTTTGAAGACTGAAATCAAATGTCAAAGAATTTCCCAAACTTTACCAAATCAACCTCCTTTAAATGACAAACTAATGAAACTAATCCTTGGATCAGGTAATGTGAAGCTGTTAGTCCCTACAGTGTCAGTAAACTGTGCATCACTGACCTCCAAAGGCAGCAGATGGAAACTAAAGTTAAAAAAAGGTGATTTTAACATTTGTAGTTAAAGCTAACTTATATTTGCTCTGTCATTGAAAAAAATAGTGGATAACTAATACATTTTCTCAAAAACTTCAGGAAATATAATTAGTTATGACCCAGCTTTAGTAAGGGTGATGAAAAAGTCAATGTGAGTAAAAGCACAAATTTTGATGAAACTTGAAACTGAAGAGCCAGAGTGAAGAACATTAAAGACTCTCCTCCACATGGCGTCTATTACAGGAACCTAAGAGGGACAAAATAACTGTTATCTCTGGTTCAAAGGGTCGGCTTCAAAGCAGGACTTCACATCTGCTCTGATTAGACCGTCCAATTTAAAATCACTGCCCAACTTCAAATTGATGCAGGTTGCTTTAAAACGTCTCCAGTGATGGACTGACGTGTCTACTGATCCAAACACACTCAGCTGCTGTTAGAATTTAGCTTTATTTCATTTAAAATGTCAGAATAAAATGAGGCAAATCTCTGAAAGTCTGCCCCAACAGAAAGCCCAGTGCTTCCTCTATGTCTTTGCAGGAAATGTGTTTGACTGGCTGAAATATAATCAAGTTAAATAACAGAAGAGAAGCTCTACAAAGAAAAAATTATTTAGAGCAGCGATTCCCAAGTGGGGATATGCGGACCTCTAGTGGTCTGCAAGAGCATCGCAAGGGGTACATGAAAATATTTTGTTTCTTAGATAGTAAAATAAAATAGGGTTGGGATCTGTTGAACTGTAAAATAACAGAAAAATTAAACTTGTTTTTTTTTCTCCCCAACCAAACAGGTTTTAAATGCTTGAGTTCACCTTCAGCTTGGACAAACATCAAAGCCAAGCAGAGGAACAGACTGGATGTAGAGAAATAAAGAGTCTTTCTTAGGCTGGTTTCTGCTGTTTTTCAGACTGAGCTATCAGAGCTCATCAAAGCAGCTCATTTAAACTTCAAATGTTGAACTCAAAATAAAAATAAATGGAGTCAGTCTAACTATCATTTTTGTCTAGCATATCGTTTCCAATTCATCAAGTTTAAATGTGATTATAGGGGAGTTACTCAAGAAGAGCTCCATGGCAGATTTATAATATTTTATTTTGTATTTATTTTTGATGCCTTACTAACCTCCAGGGAACATGTTTGAGATGGGAAGTATGAAATGCCTAAGAATTAAATGATAATTTTATAGTTATTGTACATTCCATTTTTGGACACTCAATACCTTTGCGGAAGATTTCTTAAAAAAAAAAAAAAAAAATTTAAAAAGCTTAGAGGAATTTACTACTTTTAGGCTTTTATCTATCAAATGGCAGTGCCTTATGACTGCATTAGGGAGTGTTTAACAGCATATAATAAATTTTTTCACATAAGGATTAGTTGAACAGCGACTCTGACAAAGCGTCCTGTCTGAGACATGGAACCGACAGGCTGGACGTTAAAGACCCTGATCACCCAATAACAGCAGCTCTGGTTCACCAAAACATTTCTTTATTCTTTATAACAGAAAACATGTCAACTATTTACAGATTTATAACAGAAGAAGACATCCCATAATGTCTTCACGCGTAAACGCCTCTTCCTCTCAGATGAGGAAGACGATGTCATCGGCCACCATGACCTGGTTATCGTCCTGCATGCGGGCCAGGGCGCCGCGGACCTCGGCCTCAGAGAACTGGCTCTCCCGCTCCTTGTTGACTTCGTCCATCAGCTTTGTCATCTTCACCGACTGGGCATGCGCCGACTGGAAGACGGCGAACAGGGACGACTTGAACTCCTTCAGCCTGGATCAGAACCGCAGGTTTGGGTTTAGGCTTCACCTCCTGAGCTCATAAATTCTAAAATGTTCTGCAGGGTCTTACCTCTCAGCCGAGAGCTCGGCGGTATCAGCCTGCGCCGTCGCCTCCATAGGCTCCTCCTCCTGCCGGGCCCTGGCTGGTTTCGTGGTGCCGGCCTGAACTACAAAATAAACCTCAGAGTGAGACCTCTCAAAGATTGTCTCTTCTTCTTTAGTCCCCAGAGGAAAGCAAAGCTTAAATCCTTTAATCTGGGTTTAATGTCTTTACAGAAGCAGACTTACTATCAGGGACATCCTGCTCTTCGCTGAAGTCGTACGGGCTGCGGGGTTCGCTGCCCTGAGAGGCATGCCGCCCCCTGCAGGACAGAAGAACATATTTCACTTCTGATCCCATTTTGGTGACATTTTTCATTTTATGGCACCAGAATAAAGGGGGTTGAACCAATGTAAAAAAAATTGACACTTTGCATCATTTATTTTCTGTAGAACAGCTGATGACGTCCATTACCTCTTGCGGGTTCGCTGTGGGCGCTGACTGGCAGGCGCCTCCTGCTCTTCGTCCTCCTCTGAATCGGAGTCGCGCTCCTGCCTCGTGCGCTTCTTCTCCTTCTCCAGGACCTAAACGGTACAAGGAGAAAAATACATAAAACAATGTAGCAGAACTGTTTTTTGATCCGTTTACGCCCTTTTAAAGATGGCGGACCTTTTTGAAGTAGGCGAACTGGACCAGCTCCACGGCGACCTCCGTGTCCTCCAGCTCCACGGCCTTACTCATGCGCGCCTTGGCGTGCGCCGTGGAGAGGCGGATCAGCGTCTCCAGAGTACGGGCCGTCACAGGAGAGGTCTGGAGGGGAAGGGGGGGGTTAGTTCTGATGTGGATTTATGTTTTTTGTTTTAAAAGGAGGTGGATGGGATCTGCTCACCCTGGCGATGTCTGCCGCCACCTGCTCCTGGCTCCTCAGCCTGGAGTACTCCTCTGCGATGTGATTGGCTGCTTCCTCTGTCAGCACGGGGGTGATCATCTTAGCGATGTGGATGTACTTCCTCATGAACTCCTTACTTAAAATCTTGTCCCTGGAACAGAAGGAATCCTTCATATACTCTTTGCACACTTTTTATTAATTTTGGTTTCATTTCATTGGTTTCCCTCCTCACTTCTTCTTCCTGCTCCCGTGCAGCAGGTTGTTGTGTTTCTCATAAATCTGCAGCTCTTCATGATCCTCCGCCGCGGCGTCCGGGTCCTCTGTAGCCAGCACGTCCACCGACCCGCCCAGAGGCATGGCTGGAGGACAGAGAGGGATGCATCAGAACGTGCGTCGAGCACCGTGAGGTCACCTAACAGACCGCCATCAGTACCTGCTCCGTCCTGCTCGCGGGGGTCCCTGTAGCGATGCATCCGCAGCACGTGGTCGGAGATCTCCCGGTCGTGTTCGGGGTCCATCTGGTCCAGCATGATGAAGAGCAGGTCGAATCGGGACAGCAGAGAGTCCTGCAGGCCGATGTTCTCCATGGGGGTTTTGTACTGGTCGTACTGTGGAAGAGACAGAGCGCAGTGAGCGGCGAGTTTCAAAGCAGGACGCCGTGCAGCACAGCTTGTCTCTAACTCACCCTTCCGTAAACCGGGTTGGCCGCCGCCAGTACGGAGCAGCGGGCATTGAGGCGGGCGTGGATCCCCGCCTTGGCGATGGTGACGCGGCCCTGCTCCATCACCTCGTGGATGGCTGTGCGGTCCATGTCAGACATCTTGTCAAACTCGTCAATGCACACAACGCCGCGGTCGGCAAGCACCATGGCGCCGGCCTCTAGGCGGCGCTCTCCTAAAGAAAGAAAACAGCCAATTCACAACACATACATCTCAAGGCACTTTACAGTTCACCAGATCATCTAGTCAAATTGATTTAAAGTTTTCTACCTAAGCATGCTTGTAGCAACAGTGGAGAGGAAAAACTCCCTTTAACAATCTATTTATTGCCTGATTCAAACAGGGATATGAGACGGAGAGGAAAGAAAAACGAGGGAAACGTACCGGTTTCCTGGTCTGTGGTGACGGCAGCGGTCAGACCCACGCCGGAGGAGCCACGGCCAGTGGTGGGGATGGCCCTGGGCGCCGTGTGGAGCACGTAACGCAGCAGCTGGGACTTAGCCACCGAAGGGTCACCTGAGGGAGAGCAAACAGGGTGAGGAGAGGGGAAAACAACAAAGATGCTGGAAATTTGCCTCCGTTGTTAATTTAAAGCTGAACAAAAAATAAAAACTTTTCTACAATAAATGCTCCAGAATCAGCAGTGCGACTAAATGTCGAACAGATCTAATCAAAAATAATGAAAAACTTGATACAATATTAATTTTATAAGCAAACATCCTGCAATATAACTTATTTATGGATTCCTTAACCAGGCTGCAGTATCTGAAGTCTGTGTTTTAAACTCTAATACCTACTGTGGTTTTAAAATGAGATAAAAATATTTTACTGCTAAAAAATACTTTATATTAGCCATAAAGCAGAACTCTGAACAGCAAGTGAATGAACTCTCGGGCTGCAGTACCGATGAGCAGGACGTTGATGTCTCCTCTGATGCGGGTGCCGTTCTCCAGGACCTTCTCCACTCCGCCCAGCAGCATGCAGAGGATGGCTTTCTTGATGTATTCATGGCCGTGGATGCTGGGAGCCAGCGAGCGGGCCAGCTGGTCAAACACTTTCTGAGGAGGGAAAGAGGTGGATCAGCCTCCTGGCACAAGATCTCTGCCCTTTAAACCACCAGCTGACCGAGTTCAGACTTACTACAGAGTGAATCCGACTGAAGTTCCTGATTTTGGCCACGTCGTCTGCAGAGAAGGAGCGAGACACTTCTTTGCTCATTTGCTTCACATGGCACGCTATCATGATGGTCCTGTAGGGGGCAGCAGTAAGAGAAACATTTAGCCACTAATTAAATCTATTGTTCTGATGAGATATTTCTGTATAATTACACATTTTTAAAGTTCCTTCAACCAGTTTTCTACCCCTAATGACACTTCCACTGCCCAACAACCTGCTGTGGGAAGTCCTGTGCTCTGGTGCCCTCTAGTGGACAGTCTTAGTAGAACAGGTGTGAAGTGCCAGTTAAAAGCAGAGCTTTGATGGAGCATAAAGCTGTTTTTTTCAATAGTCCTCAGACTTTTTCATAGCAGTTCTAAGTATATCAAGTAAAACATTATGAAAAAATTAAGAAGCATAATCACAGGTTTTTAGTAAAAAAAATAATCTGTGAGAAATGTTACTATATCTTATACAACTATAATATGGTTCAATATATCTTATTTACGACATTACATAATGATATACTGTATAACTACAATTTAGCCATTGCGGGACAAAGATTTTCTATTCAATTCTATATTTAGATTAAAATATGACAGTTATGTCAGTGGAAAACATCCAACATGTGTATTCATTAAAGGTATCCAAATATTCAGCTCAACATTTTGTACACTGAAGCTATTGTGGAGGATTTCTTAAAAGATCCGACCTCTCCACTTAGAAAAAAATAAAAATATGTGGACGCAAGAGATATCCGCTTGAAAGTGTGCATGTGGAGAAATAGATAGCTAACGGGACGACCTTATGTAACGTTTCACCAGAATGATTGAAAATTAGAAGGACCACTTAAGATGATCCACCCAGAAATTAAAGCTCTTCCTCTGTACCTTTGAGGTTAAATGGGCAGAGCCGTTACTGAAAGCTGAATCCTACCTGAAGGTGCCGGAGGTAAACCCTCCCTTCTTCCCAGGCAGGCAGCGGTACGTCCCAACCACCTGAACTCTGTCTCCAGGTTTGACGACATCCACCAGGTCGTTATCCAGGATGATGTCCACGGAGCGGGGCAGCTGGCCGGCAGGGGCCTTCTCTGGCATCTCCTGCACCGTGATGGTCTGGTGGTCCTTGTAGATGGACAGACCGAACTCTGTCTCCAGAGGGTTGTTCTCCTCGTCCTGTGAGGATATATTGATGATAAAGCTCTGGTTTTCGTAATGTTACTCTAGAAGGACAGCTAAACCCAGAGTGCGTACCTTAGTGGGATAAATGGCGCTAGAGGGGAAGGCGTCCAGGGAGGTCATGTCTGTGTACTTCCTCTCCATCGTCTTCTTGGTGGCGGGACAGTAGTGAACGCTGCGCACTACTTTGGGACGGACCAGGGAGCCTAAAGCGTAGAAGCAGAGAGTGAATAAAGCAAGCAGCGTACACAGATCTACCCCTGAACACAAGTACAAGCCGGAGAAACTCACACTTTGTGATGATCCCCTCCACGCACACCATGCTGCCCAGCAGGCGGGAGGTCAGGGTCCGAGGGGAGACGTGCTTAGAGCCGAAGCTGCCCTCGAGGCCGATGAAGAACTCCTCGTGCTGCTTGGCGTAGGTACCGTCCACCGAGGCCACCAGGTCCTTCAGCGCCCGCTGGAACGCCAGCAGCTCCTCAAACGCATTGTTCATCAGTCTGAGGAACAGGAAGCACCATTAGGCAACAACGCTTTTCACACCCAGTAAACTCAAACATTGAAACCAATGTTTGAGTTTATCTTGAGAATCGGTCTCCGCCAGGTGACGTCAATTGTTTACCTCGGGCGCGGTGCATCGTGGGAAAACCACCATATTAGGTGGAAAGTCGAGATAAGCCACACGCGGCTGTTCTTTCGGCACAATTATTTACCAGAAATGACACGATCGTGTTGTGTGAGAGGCTGTCAGTCCCGGTGTCGTGCCAAGGTAGTTATCCCTGCGAAAATTTGTATCCCCTCGCCGGGAGCGCGCACGGAGTAGGAAGATCAACCCGAGTTAACTCCGCTTCAATTCCACCGTGCAGAACTTGAAATTTGAAAGGTTTTACGTGTATGAAAGTTGAGCTTTACTGTTTTATTCTTTACTTCACATGTTATAGCAGAATATCGCCAGTGATATTGATCTAAAACCAATAATAAAACACAAACGTTTGCTTGAAAGCTGGTCGCTGACAGCAGTGTCTACTCCTTCCTCTGAAAGCAAACAGATCCTTTTTCTTTTCCACACGTTCCTTAAAAAAAATCTCTCATTGTTTCACAGTGTCCAAATGTTCTCATCCCATTGAAAACTGTTGTAAACCATATACTTGTAATAAAAATGAAATAGAAAATGGAGTGCACGTGTAATCATTAAAGACTATATGCAGAAGGAAATAATTTTTTCCTGGTTGAAATTTAGTACTTAAATCTATATTTGTGTTTATAGTAACGTATAATTTATCTATGTTGTACTATCCTTAATAAACAGTTTGTCTTCTAACATCAGCTGTTTTATTTCATCCCATTTTGCCAGAACTGGCAATATGGGATGAAATAAACCTGCTATAATCTGTTCCCCCTGTCTAAATCAGGCAAAAAAGGTCCCATCTTTTTCATTTTTGGCTTATAAGCATCTTTTATGATGCCAAAAATGAAAAAGCTGGGGCCTTTTTTGCCTGATTTAGACAGGGGGAACAGATTATAGCAGGTGGTCTGCTATAATTTGTTCCCTCCTTGTAACTTTAAGAAATAAAGGTCCATCACATCCAAAGTTTCAGGAATAAATTGTCATCATAAAAGATGCTTATACGCCAAAAATGAAAAAGCTGGGGCCTTTTTTTTGCCTGATTTAGACAGGGGGAACAGATTATAGCAGGTTTATTTCATCCCATATTGCCAATTGTGGCAAAATGGGATGAAATAAAACAGCTGATGTTAGAAGACAAACTGTTTATTAAGGATAGTACAACATAGATAAATTATACGTTACTATAAACACAAATATAGATTTAAATACTAAATTTCAACCAGGAAAAAATTATTTCCTTCTGCATATAGTCTTTAATGATTACACGTACACTCCATTTTCTATTTCATTTTTATTACAAGTATATGGTTACAACAGTTTTCAATGGGATGAGAACATTTGGACACTGAAACAATGAGAGATTTTTTTAAGGAACGTGTGGAAAAGAACAAGGATCTGTTTGCTTTCAGAGGAAGGAGTAGACACTGCTGTCAGCGACCAGCTTTCAAGCAAACGTTTGTGTTTTATTATTAGTTTTAACTCAATATCACTGGCGATATTCTGCTATAACATGTGAAGTAAAGAATAAAACAGTAAAGCTCAACTTTCATACACGTAAAACCTTTCAAATTTCAAGTTCTGCACGGTGTAATTGAAGCGGAGTTAACTCGGGTTGATCTTCCTACTCCGTGCGCGCTCCCGACGAGGGGATACAAATTTTCGCAGGGATAACTACCTTGGCACGACACCTGTACGGTAATTTCGCATTCTGCTTACTTTTTTCCATATAGTCAGAGAAACAACCTCAATCCTCTAGTCCTTCGTTTAGCTATGCTGCGGTTGTTTACACTACGCCTTTTCCACCAAAAATGGCGTCTTAGCAACAAATGTCACGTGACTGACGGAGACCGATTGACTGTATACCGTGCAGGACACCTGAGGCCGACACATTATAGCGACACTAAGGTTTACCATCAAAACACACAACTAGGGACTAAAGATGGGGACTTGTTCCTTTTTCTTAATCCTAGGATTGTCACAGCAGTGTTACAAATAGCGATGCCAAATACTAGTAATGAGTCCAGCAACACTGATGTATCAGTGCATGCATCCAGCCCATAGAGCAAAACTCTGTGTCGTTGAGCGAGTCGTTTAAAAAAAGTCATGTGACGATCAATGATTTTAAACTGTGTATAAAAACATATCTCTCAACATTATGCATCTGTAAAAAAAAAAAAGAAATGTCTTGGCTTTTGCAGTTTATCATTAAAATCAAGAATTTTTGAGCAGCCTAAAAGACATAGGAAGTTTTCGGCCGTTGCGTTTTATTTACGTTTTCTCTTTGTGTATTCCTTTTCCTCTCAGTTATCAATCAACTTATCTGAATTAAGGTTGATTTCAAATTAACTCCTTATTGTTTAAAACATTTAAAAACCTAGTCCACAAGCATCCTCATTCACATTATCCCCTAAATGTTCACGTTATGATATACGTTTACATTATTTATTGGCTGCATCTAAAAATATTAAAGATATTTTTTTATATACTTTACATTTAAACTTTGATATGAAATAATACAATATAACCTACAATAACTTGTATTATATAATTGCACTAGGTCATCAAATCAATTCAGTTTAGTTCAAATAAACTGCCTGTAGTGTCTTTAAATGTCCAGCAGGTGTCAGTATTCTGCGAAACAGTATCAATACAGTTTGGCAATGAAATACTTTGAGATGCCTCATTAAACCATCATTACCACATACTTAAAGATCTTACCCATAAAGTGATTGAAAGTATGACAATTTAATCGCTGGATTTCAAAACATAAGAAATTAAATTAGATTAAATGAAGTTTAAAGGATGGAAAACACTTTTAAAGCTGAAAACAGCTGAAAGGCAGTAATTTTATAAAACATATTGATCTGATTTGGTTTATTACTTCCTCCTAATGACACATTAAGTAGATGTAAATGGCTCAGAGTGTTTCAGACCCATAGTTTCCATCTAGTTTCATGTGACTCCATGTTTCGGTGTCTTACTTTGCAGCCCGGGCCTCGTTGCGCCTCCTCAGGTCGTTGATGTTCACAATGAGCCGAGCTTTATTCTCACCGATCATATCCCGGACTTTGCTTTGGTAAATTCCCTGGTCTTGCTGCAATTTGAACAGAAACACAGGCCCTACACGTGAGGATGTGTTTTTCCTTCATGCAATAGTGTCTTTGTTCTGCTCACATCATTTTTTTTTTTTTTTTGAAATATCTAGTAATTTTAAGCCACACTTACATCGTCGTCCAGAAAGTCCAGGTAATCTCTCTGAGCCTCCCTCATATCCCGGTCATCTACGACGTCAGTGGCCATTTTCCTCTGATAAATTAATTTCTTCTCAAACAGCTTAAGGAGAGATTTGCCTGCTGCTGGATCGCCTCACCACAGACTGAGCGAGTTTCGCGCCACTGCGTAGAGCGAGCGAGTAAAGCGTGACACGCGATTGGCTAAAAGGCAACCTTCTATTTAGCATCGTTGGCGGGTAGATGTCAGGCTAGCCAATAGAATGCCACGGATGGTGGATGACTCCGCCCACTAGAAGAATTGCCGCGAAAACTAACAGGAAGAGGTGGGGCGTTTTTCTACATGTTGCGTTTAATGGTGGTTGGCGAGAAGTTTTGGTGCGTGTCACCGTAACCATAGACGCCTCATTGGACGCTGTAACTAGCGAGGCCGACGTGCCTAGAGGGCGGCCATCTTGGATCGGACCACAGTTCAGGCAGCAGCTGTCAGAATGCGCCTTAGATCTCATTTAAATCACATTAAAGACGAGTCAGAGATATTATAATCTCTTACTTGTCACAACCCCTTATAACACCAGAATAAATTTCAAAATTACCTTTCAGTTAGATTACACACATTCAGATTAAAAAATATTTAACTTAACTGAAATTGGATGAGATATATGCAAAGTTATATACTTTATTATATTAATATGATAGACACAAAGTTTTATATAAATATAAGATCACGTTTTACAAATATATATGTATATAGTATATCATTCCTATTATTTAGTATTTTAAATAATTGCTCCATAAGTAGACAAAAAAATTATTTTATATCCATTTTTCATGCATATGTGAACATTTGTTTTTTACCAATTAATGTGGGTAATATATATATATATATTTATAATGTCTCTTTACTTGTCCTGTTAGAGCTCCGTGTGGCATTTGATACAGTTGATCATATTCTTTTAGAAAGAGTTGAATATTTTGAATGAATTAAATAAACAGCACTAGACTGGTTGAAATAATATCTGATCGATTTCAGTTTGTTCACGTTATTGATAAATCTTCCTCATCCTTCAAGCAATGGATGGAATTATTAGACAGCATGGGATTAATTTCCACTATTATGCTGATGATACTCAGCTATATCTGTCTATCAATCCAGAGGAAGCTAACCCTAAACAACGTAGGTTAACGTATCCAAAATACAACTTGTGAAACGTATATCACAGTCAACAAACAATGCAGCGCCCCAGTCTTTACCAGTGAAACTCCAACAGGTAATACGCCCACTAACAAAGCTCTTGTTCACCCACCTCTTGTTTACCCATTCCTCTACAAACATACAACTATAAACAAAACCATAACAGCTATAAACCCAGACAAACGAACACCAAAGTACATTTTCATTTATGGCTTCTGCAGTTGGCCTCGTCCTCTTTAAAAAAAAAAAAAAAATTCCACAACACATGCAAAGAAAATCGAAACTTCCTGTTTATATGAAATGCTTTGATTAATTAAAGCAATTCATTATACATAAAGGAAACAACATTTTGCATATAGAATGTTTGTTTTATTCACATCACTCATACAAACCTGTAGAGCTTGTGATATCTTGCAGACGGTAATTCGAGGTCCAAGTGAAATGACTAACACCAACAGTGGAACAAAAAAGGGTGGAAGAAGAAATCAACCAATTTAAAATACTGATTAATGCACAGATAAATAAGTCCTATACCATTTATCTGTTGTAGATAATAAATAATAAAGCAGCCATTGTATTCTATATTTGGGTAAATCATCTACAGTGCTTCAACCTCAGTAACAATCAGGTGTTCATTAAAGCATTAGAACAATAAAGATCATTGTTTCTGGATGAGAACAGAAATAAATATTTCACATTATAAACCTGAAATAAAATGAGGAACAGAACAACGTCCTTATTACTAAAATACATTCATTCAGTAAAATCTTACATTTGTTTGTATTTCTTTCTTTCTTTTCCTTCTGAACCAAATGATCAACATTATCATCAGAACCATCAGAGCTGCTGCTGTCAGTGCGATGAAGAGGAAGATCGTTTGTCGTCTCTCTGCTTCTGGAGTCAAAGTTGGTCTCTGAGTTTGGATCTGATCAGCAGCTGCTGGAGAGAAATCAGAAATATTTATTCATACTTGTTCACGTTCAAAGCAGGAGGCTTCATCTAGAAGATGATGATGTTTGTTCATCAACTCAGTTCTCAGGATTTTATCAAAGAAAAATGATATTAGAGGATTTATTCTCACCAGAGATGTTGAGGTGACATTTTTCATAGCCTGAGCCTCCATCAGTCTCCACCTCACAGACATACAGACCAGAGTCTTCAGTCCTCAGTCTGGACACAGAGTCTGATTCGTCCTTCTCTGAGGACGTCTTTGTCACTCTGGACTCGTCCTGAGAACTGTTCATCTTGAGGCTCTGGCACCTCAACACCATCATGGGCATGAAAGACGACTGAATGTCTATTAGAAGTAAAGAAGCTGCAGAGAACAAGCAGCTGACTCCAGGATCCATGAGGTCTGGTGGTGAAGGTCCACTACAGAGTGATGTTGTGCTTCTCCTCTGCCTGATAGGAGCTCTGGGTCACATTCACTACAAATGTTGGTGCTGAAGAGACAGAGAGAGGAAGAGAGGAGCAGACACACTGAGAACTGGAACATGGGAGCCTTTAAAGTCCATCTCTAGAGGTTTCTGTCTCATGATGGTCTCTGTGCTGTCAGAGCTCTGCTTGATTCTCTTCTAGTCAAACTGCTGGATCAAATGCAGCAGGAGGATTGAAGTGTTAGCTTCACTGACAGACTTTCCACTGATTACTGATGGATTTAGAACAAAGAGAAGATGGAAACTGACCACAGAGACACGAGCTGAGGATGATGATGATGATGATGAGCAGCGGGTTCCAGCAGATCATCTTCATTCTGTTGGAGGAGGCAGAGGAGAAGAGTCAGCAACACATCAGCTCCACCATCACTCAGAGACAACAAGGAACATCTGAACTCCTAGAGCCAAAAGGTTTCCATCACTGCCAGCTGATCAATCAGAATTATACAACTTTTTATTTCTTTATCCAGCAGATGGCAGCAGACTGACTTTAGAAGAACAGAAGCTCAACAAGTTATAAGATCAACTCTACTGCAATAACTAAGGCAATAATCAGTGTTAGTAATGTTAGTTAGAATAGGACTAGTTAGTTACTGCTACCAAACAGGAACAGAGTTAGTAACTCAGTTACTGGCTTCCACTGGGTGTGAAATGGGTATATGCTGAAAAAAAAAACATTTTTTTTTATTGATTTACTAAAAATAATATTTACTTTGTCACATTATATCAGAAATAATAACCCAGCTAGACAGAACTCTGAGTTTCTGTATGAATGACAAACAGATCTGGATAAAATATTTGTTTCTTGGAAATGACAGGAACATGCAGACTTCACTGCAGAGACTTCCTGCTCAGGGACATGTGGTGTCAAATGTGATGCTCACAGACTTTCTCCTGTGTCAGCTTATAACCACGCCCCCA
Source organism: Cyprinodon diabolis (assembly GCA_030533445.1). NCBI lineage: Eukaryota > Metazoa > Chordata > Actinopteri > Cyprinodontiformes > Cyprinodontidae > Cyprinodon > Cyprinodon diabolis. The sequence goes on from CM060076.1 coordinate 32,263,704, forward strand.
TCAATGCTGAGGGAACGCGACTTCTTTGCCAAAACACATTTTCCTTCCGTCTTCTCCTCTCGTAGCTCCTTTTTTTTTTTTTTTTTTTTTTTTTTTTACTTTATTGTTTATAACAGTAATTACATGTTTCAATAGGAATCTCCATTTAGCGTTTTTACAGAAAAAAAAAAAACGACGAGAAATTCCACTTAACTTTTGCAAGGCAAAGGAAGAAGGTACATTTAAATTAACAGAAAAAAAAATAAAATAACAGGCATTTATAATAAATCATAGTAAACCAATCTCCAAAAGGATATATACATGACATATGTAGAATTCAAAATCAACAATTAACAGAGACATACTTATTTAGGCAGTGAGACCAATCATGTTAACTTGAGTTAAAACACAAGAAATCGTGACATGTTTTTACATAGCTTTTGTATATGTCCATATTTGTCAGCTAACAAGGATAAAGATGAATAGAAGAATTTGAGTTCATTTTTAAAACATATAACTGAAGGTTCTTGATTTTTCCATTTACATGCTTGTATATGATATTTTCCCATACTTATGACAATATTGATCATGTCCGATAAATCTTTCGCAATATCATTTTTGTATGATAGTATGTGATTTATATTAAATGGTGTTATATTTTCTATTTTGGTACTCAACCAAAGATGCATGTTCTGCCAAAAATAACATGTGACTCTACACGAATAGAAGAGATGCTCCATAGTTTCAAGTTCTTCATGGCAAAAAACACAGTTATCAACTTCAAATCCAAATCTTTAAGATTTTCTCCTGTTGGGTAATATCTATTCAGAATTTTATATTGTATTTCTTTTACTTTTGGTGGAATGGGCCATTTTAAATATTTGAAATATTTTCCTAAGTTGCCTGATTCATTAACTATTCGAATTTTTGTCATTGTATTAAACTGATGAAAGGCTTTGCATTTAAAGGCTGTACCGATAAAGTGGTTGTTACATTTTTTATCTCCAATTGGCAAATTATCAATTTTTAATTCTGGCAAGATAGCTCTTATTTTTGATTGAGAGAGTGAGCCCTGTATCAATTGCAACAGAGCAAGAGGCACTGCTCTGCACACTTTGTTGAATTCCGTATACGAGCAGTCGATATTAAATTTTTCTTTAAAGGTGTTAAATTGTATGAAATTTCCATTCTTATCCATTAGATCTGTAACAAATACTACATTTCTTTTAAACCAAACCTCTTTAAATATGGTTTTCCTGTTTATCATTATAGTTCTGTTATTCCACAGGGTGGAGCCATGTGGGGTAAAATTATGGGAAAAAATAATTTTCCAAAAATGTAGTATCTGTTTATGGAATTCTGATAATTTGACAGGTAACTTCCTAATTTCAAAATCACATTTCAGTATGAAATCCAACCCTCCGACTTTCTTAAAAATATTTTTTGGGATATGAAACCAGATGGATTCTGTCTGAGACATAAAAGCTTTTATCCAGTTAATTTTTAAAACTCCTACCATTGATTCAAAATCTAGTGTTTTCAAGCCTCCTTTTTTGTAATCTTTAACCAGTTGTGATTTTTTAACATAATGCGTTTTGTTTCTCCATATAAAGTTATATATTATAGAATTTGCTTTTTTGATGTTTTTTGGAGACACGTACATTGAACTACATGGATAAATCAATTTTGATATCCCTTCAGATTTTGATAACAAATTACGACCAAAAATGGATAGATCTCTCATTAACCAGAGATTCATTTTTTTTTTTCATATTTTCTATTTTTTCATTTATATTTTCTTCCTCCCTTATCTTTGTCTCTTTTAATAGTTTTATGCCTAAATATTTAACTTCAGATTTAACAGGAATGGACATTATTTGTGTATCTGTGCATGGATATAGTGGTAGTATTTCGCTTTTCTGTAAATTAATTTTCAATCCAGATGCATTGGAAAAAACAGAGATAATGTTCAATGCTTTGCACACTATTGATTTGTCCTTTAAAAAGAAAACTGTATCATCTGCAAATTGACTAATGTGAAATTCATAATCAAACATTTTAATCCCTTTGAATTCCGAGTTCTTTACAACCAAATAAGCCAACATCTGTGTGCATAAAATAAAAAGTTTTGGTGATATCGGACAACCTTGTCTAATTCCACGAGAAATATCAATTCTAGGGGTCATTCCTGGGTTCAGAGAAACATAACTGTTTATGTCTTTATACAACATGCTTATCACTTTACAAAACTTTTCCCCAAATCCAAATTTTTTTAGTGTCTGAGTGAGAAAAGGTTGTTCTATAGAATCGAACGCCTTGAAAAAGTCAATGAAAAGAATGAGACTTTCCGAATCTATAAGGGACTTATAGTCTAGCAAGTCTAATACTAATCTTACATTATTATGGATATGTCTTCCTTTTATAAAGGCTGACTGAACTTCATCAATTAGATTGGCCAGTACATTTTTGAGTCGATTTGCATATACAAGAGCTACTAATTTGTAGTCATTGCACAGCAGGGTTATAGGTCTCCAGTTATTTAGGTTCAGTAAGTCCTTATTAGGTTTGGGAAATAAAGTTATAAGCCCAGTTTTCATTGTGGGGGATAAGCATCCTTTATCTATACATTCTAAAAAAGCTTTATGTAACAGGTCTTTGATGTCATTCCAGAAGTGTTTATAAAATTCTGATGTTATGCCGTCTATTCCTGGTGACTTCCCATTTTTCATCTGTTTTAGTGCATTTTCCATTTCTGATATAGTTAGGTCTTCATCCAATATTTTTTTTTCTTCTTCATTTAGCATTTTTATGTTCTCTTTGATTGTTTCAAACATTATGTCACAGTCTTCTTTTTGGAAATTGGATTTATACAAGTTGTTATAAAAGCCCCAAATTTCACTGTTTATCTGTTTTGGGTCGTCTATAATGGTATCATTTTTCTTCAGTTTATATATTCTCTTTTTGCTTTGCCTCTGTTTTTCCAAACTATAGAAGTATGTTGTGTTTTTTTTCTCCAAGTTCTATCCATCTTGCTTTTGATCTTATAAACGCTCCGTTAGCTTTTTCCTTATACATGTCATCTAATTTAATCTGAAGGGCATTCAATTCAGCCTTTTCCTCTGTTGTTGTATCAGTTTTTCCACTTATCTGATTTATTTTAAAAAGGATTTCTTTTTGTTTTTGTTTTCTTGCTTGTGAAATGTTTTTCCCTGTTCCAATTGCTAACTGTTTGAGTTCGAATTTGAACCACTCCCATTTGCTCATATGCAACATGTCAAGTTTATTTACATTCTGAAAAAGATTTTTGACTTGTCTACAGAATTTGTCATTAAGTAGTAAACTATTATTGAATTTCCATTTATTTTCTGATGATTTGGGTTGTTGAATTATTTTTAATGACAGTTCAATCATGCAATGGTCTGTTAGGGTGTTCAGATGTTTCAAAACATCTTTAGCTATCATTTGAGAAATTAACCAATAATCTAATCTTGAACACTGATTTTTATCTGCAGAGTTAGTCCAAGTGTATTTTACAGATGTGGGGTTTGAAATTCTCCAGTAATCTATTGTATGTGTTAATGTACATAGATTAGTTAAAATATCATCATATTCAGGATGCTGACCTCTATGAGGTTTACGATCAAGCCATGAATCAGGAGCTATATTGAAATCACCTCCCATTACCACTTTTTCTGTCATATAAGTACTTTTCCAGTCATTTATGAGTGAACTAAGATTTGCCATCATGAGCCTGTTAATTGTTCTGTTATTATATCCATACACACAGAGTAGAACATACCTTCGATCATGCATCTCTATTACCATAATAAGCCAATGACCATCCGTGTCACTTTTGTGTACAATTACCTTTCCTGGAAATTTATTGAAAAGCACCATCACCCCAGCAGAGTGTGAAGTTCCATGAGAGAAAAGTATTTTATTACCCCATTGCTGTTTCCAAAAATTTTCATCTGTTGTCTCTGAGCGCGTCTCTTGTAGAAAAAAACAATTTGCCTGCTGTTCCTTACAAAATAAAAAGAAAGCCTTGCGTTTAACAATATTTTTTAAACCTCTAACATTTATAGAAACAAAAGATACAGACATAACTTTGAAAACTCCTGAGATACGCCTTTTTTTCAACTTAACCAGACGCAGGAATGTTAATGAAGTCCTAACTTGGAAATATTTATTAATCCAACCACAACAATTTTAAACTCTTCTGCTTTAACTTTAAGTATAACCTCTTTTGAGGCAATAAGCAAAGAAATAAGCAAAAAAAATGACAGCATCGACCTTTCGACTCCCTTGTTGTTGTTTTTTTTTTTTTTTAACTAAACATTTTTTTTAAAGAATCTAACATGTACCTTGAAAGTTTTTTATTTATTTATTTTCTTGTCTATACCTTTACTGAAAACCAATAATCAACAGCTTTGAAGCAAATCCAAAAGCATTTTCTGTAACATGTTACCTGAGCCAAAGGCACCTGCCTTTTTTTTTTTTTCCCCACTTATCCGGGCTCGACTCGTTTGCCATCAATGATGGCATATCCCTCTTTCAGGAAAGCCTTACTCCCGTTCCGTCTGGCCTCTTCCACTTTTGGCCACAGCTTAGCTCTGGCCTCTCGATCTTCTTTAGAGAAGTCCTCCCTGAAGTGGATGTGAAGTTCTTTGCAGACTCTTGCATCTTTAGATTTTTTCCATATTTCATTTCTGACCGTCCGTGTTGTAAACTGAATGATGACAGGTCTCGGCATTTTGTTGTACGCTGCGTCGTTCTTCTTGCCCAGTCGATGCACGGTGTCGACCAGCTCCCGTATTTTGTCGACTGCCACTGGAATCACCCTGGTCAGGATCCCGACTACAGTCTCTTTAACATCCTCGTTGTCTTTCTCCGGTAAGCCCAGTAGCCTCAGGTCCCATCTCCTCTTGTATCTGGCATTTTCTTTACACATTTCCAGCAGATTGCTGTTTTCTTTCTTTAGAGCGGTTATTTGGTCCTGTAGTTTTCCAATCTCTTCCCTTATTTTCTTTAACCGCTTGTGCATTAGCCTCTATGCGGAGTTCAAAGCTCTTAAGACGTTCGTCGTGAGTGTCAAATCTCTGCAGGACTGTTTGTATAGCTTCGTATATACTCTCGTTGCTAATGTTAGCTTCTTCGTCACTTGTTTTTGTTTTTTTTCTTTTTAAGACATTTTGGGTCAGGGCTAGGGAGTGGTGTATGATCATTCAAAGGAGTTACCGTGTTCTCTTCCATGTCTTCTAACACTGGAAAGTCTTCTTCCTCACAAGCCTCTTTCAGTGCTTCCAAGTTGTAGTCATGGTCTCGGATACTAGCTTGTTTTTTCTTTGCTTTCTCCATGTCCTCGGTCAATGCTTTTTTTTTTTCTCTTCTTTATCTGAAGCTGGAGTCTTGAAAGCTTACTTGTATTTTGCTTAAGATCTCAATATTTCTTTGAGTTGGTTGTAAAGTCTAGAATGACATTTTTAGGACAAAAAAAAAATTTCTTTCAGACCCTGCTAAAAGTGCAGCTGCTTTTTCCGCCATCTTGATTCCTCCCCCCTCGTAGCTCCTACTACTGCGGTGAATTAACTTGGTAAAGTATGGCAGGCCATTTTGACATTTATTAAAAGCACTCCTCTCTTTTGTCCCATTTGTTGATCTCTAAAATAAGGTTCTTCCTGGTCAAATCTACATTCCTTCTAGTCAGAACTGTACATAAAGATATCCTAAAATACATTTTTGCATTTTATAATTATATTTCAGGATGCAACAAATATTGTACTAGAATAAACTTCCAGATACGTGAAAATCTTTATAAATGTACAGTAGACCTTTTGAAATTTATTAGCTTGACTGAATATATTTCAGATGTTTCAAATTTATTTTTCTTCCTAATATAAAAATTTAAGATATCTGAAATGTAATTCTTAACAGTGCAAATGACATCACATTTCCCATTCATGTGTATTGGGCTATTGCTTCCACATATCTAAAATAACTTTCTTCCTATCTAAACATTTATTCTAAAGAGGATTAATTCTAATTTCAGATCTCCATAGAGTTAATGCTAGTCAAAATGACTATTTCAGATATCAAAAATGAACATTCTAGATAGCGAGAAATGCAATTATTGACATATACATTTCTGCTAGTGAAAATATAAACACAGATATCAATAGCAAGTGAAACGGCTATATCGTGTACAAACTTCCTGTTTTCAAAATAAAACTGTAGGCCTAGATTCTGAAGCCACGAAGCTATTAAACTAGAATATTGATATTTATCATATTTACAAAAAATTATAAATATTTAGAGATTTCATATTAAAACTAAATGGTGTATGTAATGAAACCAGTCTAATACTACGATTTCTTATAAATTTTGAGTCAATTGATCACAAAACCTATTCTGCTAATATCTGCACAGAAATACAGCATAGAAAAAATGCTTTTATAACTTCCAGAACAACCACTTCCTGGTTGTTTGCAAACTCCTGCTGTTGGCGTCTGCATGCGAGGAGGGAAGAAATCCATCTCTGAACAGTGAAGAAAAACCGAGAGACAACAACAAATAAATATGGCTTCATTGAGTAACCAGCTATGAAGTCGCAGCTGATTGTTGGTGTTTTATTGTGTTTAAAAGGTTAACCTGTGGTTTCATTGACGTCTTTAAGAAAGCTGCTGAGTTGGATTCTACAGTCATTCTGGTTAAACAGTCCCACTCTCTGGGTTCTGTGTTAATTATCCTTTTCTTTAGTAGTTTTAGGGGGAAACATTATTGGCCGACATATCTCTGATGGTCTGAGCTCATTTCATCCCTTTGGGTTACCTGTCTAACGATACAGCTACATTAATTATGTTTTTGGTTCATTCATTTATAGAAAATGATATTAAATCATAACAATTACTGTTGTCTAGCAGAAAAAATATACATAGAAATACAACTTCATAGATCTAAAACATTTCAACTTCATAGATTTCAAACCTGTGAACATCAAACTATATCCCTGAAACATTCATCATCATAATTTCACAATAAACTATTAATTAAAATAGATGAAGAAAAAAAATCAAAAGAAACAAAGAGATTAATAGAAAAAATATGAACGAATTCCAAACTTAAAACACCGAAATACAAAATAAAAATAAAATAGGAACCAACCCATTAACAACTTTCATGTAATGGATTTCTAAATTTTCAGAATATCTTCTACATTGCTTACAGCACACCTGCAGAAAATTATTCTATACATGAACCTCGATAGCAAATCATGTTATGTCACTATTTTATCATTAAACATTAAGGGGGGGTGCACCGTTCCTGGAAGTCCTGCAATACCAGGTCGATGCGTGGAGTGAACGGAGCAAGCCCCTATTCCATCTCCCTGTTCCAAAAATCAATTTAATATATGGTCCCCGGGTAGGGGACGTATCAGATATTAAACTGATAAGAACAGATTTTTTCTTTCGAAAAATGTTTTAGTTTTTCTTAGAACATTTTATAACATAACACTTTTATACAGAACGTTTCTTTTTAAATAAAATACAAATTGTCACATTTTTCAGCTAAAAGAAGATAAGAACAAGGAAGTTAAAACCAAACTCTGTATGTTAAAAGTTTGAGCAGGACCGGGGTGACTCTTTACAAAGTTCGGGGCCGTCCCGTCCTTCCAAACGGCGTTTGGTGCTCAGAGGAGAAAACCCCCCCTGCTGCTCCTGCCCTCCTGCCTCACCCGGAAGGCCAGGCCGCCGCTGCTGGGACCTTCGTCAGTGTACTACACTTGATCTTAGCCAAAAGGCCGAGAAGCGATAACCTGAAATGGGTCTGAGCAGACCATCTCATTCTGTTACACCTCATTTTAACTCATGGTTCACAGTCTTTAGCCTTTAGAAGCTCAGCTACGATAGAAAATACTGATTACAGAGCAATAAACTTGTTTTACAACGAAAATTCCAAAGATAAAGGAGTAAAACCAAGAACTAAAAACAAGCCGGTCTGTTTATTTCCGGTCACGCGATGCGATCTCCTCCAATAGGACTTTAAAAGGATTAAACACACTAAAGGAGCTTTCCTAATATTTATGTTTAGATGTCAACGTAACTGCTAGATATTAGTGAACGAACCTTTGCATTTTTATTCAATTATATTTAATAGAAATGTACGATTGGAATTCACAACGGAGTTGGTACAACTGCAGCCTACAGCGGCCTCTGGTGGAGATTAAGGGATACTGCGAGCGTCTAAGTTTCATACAATCAGCACCTAAATTTACAAGTTACTTTACAAGGCGGTAACTATGCGGGGTTATTTGTTCTCAGTAGACTGCTAACAAGATAAAGAATTAATAGAAATATGATGAGAATCATTTAAAGTTGTTCTGTAGAAACCGAAGTCCAGCACACTACCCCACAGCGAGAGACTGCAAGCTCAATTCGTGGCAGTCGCTGCGTTGCAGCAGTTCCAGTGACAGTTCTGCCACCGGAACTGCTGTAACGCAGCCACTGCCACTAATTGAGCTCGGCCCTGCTGGAGAGCGGCCCACAGCTACAAACTACTGCAACCTTCCCACGCCCCGACCAGAGACAGGTTTCTAAACTTGCTATTCTCCCAACATTTAACCTAAATTAGTCCAAAACATTAATAAAACAAGCAGCGTTAGACAAAAACATGAAACCATCAAAACCAAAAGTATAAAAATACAGAGCATATGATAACGTTATATATTGGTTAGTTAGCTTAACCGACAGTTAAAGTTATCTTTTAATTCTAGCTATTAATAAGGTCAACAGTGGAACAACTATAGTTATATCAACCTTAATTACAAAGATAAGATAAATATCAAATAAAACTCACAACTTCGTCGAGTAATCCTCCAGCATGGCTCGTTCAAAACTCGGTGAGCTAACGGCTCTCCTTTCCTCCTGCGTGTGCTCAGACACTTGACCTTCTTCTTTTTGTGCTGATGAAAATTCTCAGTCATTCAAAAATTCCACTGGACTTGGTTTCCAGGATTTGAAGATGTTTCGCTACCTCTCCAGGAAGCTTTCTCAATTCAAATGTCTGGATCCGCAGTGAGTTTGAGTCTTCTTTTTGTCTTGTCTTGTTGCGTTTAATGGCGGTTGGCAAACAACTTTTTGGTGCATTACCGCCACCTACTGGTGAGGAGTGTAGATCAGAACGGCCCTATTCATAAAAATACTTTTATTTATCTATATATCCCTATCCATAATATTACTTATATATATTATTACTATAAATATACTAAATCCTCCTACTTATTCCTGTTAACATTAAATATTAAAATAAATATTGATAACATTTTTTGACCTTTTCTGCAGAATATCTATGAAATGTAATTTTACTTTCTCCTTATTTAGGTCTCTAACCAAATTCTTTCTTTCTTCTTAATACTTCTTACAATACATCACTACATGTTCTGCTGTTTCGTCCACAAAATTCACATTTTCCAGACATGTTTCCCTATTTTGAATAATGTATTATTTAATCCTTTATGCCCAAATCTAAGTCTTGAAATAACTGTTTCCTCTCTTCTGCTTCCTTCTGCTCTCCTCATTTCTCCTATAAAACCATCTTCCTCTCCTCTCTTCTTCCCATTGTTTTTGCCACCTTTCCTTCATCCTTTGTTTAATGATACTTTTAATTTCTGTCTGACTTAAGTTAATCGTCATATCAATGGTTTTATTTTGTGATGCTTCCTTAGCAATCTACAACTTCCTTTCCTTTAATCCCTATATGTGCTGGCACCCAAATAAATATAACACTAATTCCCATTATTTGAACTTGATATAAAACTTGCTGTATTTCAATTAAAATGTCTGATTTACTTTAAGAACAATGATTTTGTATACTGATTAAAGCTAAACTCGAATCTTAATGGTCTTACTTCCTCTATCCATTGTAATGCTAATAATATTGTTAATAATTCTCCTGTATAAACTAATAATTCATTATTTATTCTCCTATTTACTTTGATATTGAAATCTGGAACATAAAATGTAATACCTAGCCTATTAGATGTTGTTTTAAATGCTCCTGTAATTAATCTTAAAGCTTGTGTCTGTATATACTCTAACTTTTTAAGTGGTGTAATAGCTGCTGAACCATAAATCACACTACCAAAGTCTATTGCTGATCTTATTAATCCTGTATATATAGCTTTTAAAGCGGTTCAGTCTGCTCTCCACTCATGACCAACTAAACATCTCATAACATTCATAACTTTTTTGCACTTATCAATAATTTTCTGAATATGAAATGCCCATGTAATTCTATCATCAAACCATAAACCATTACTGTATATTGGCTGTATTGAACCCACTACCTTCAAACTTCCTTCGAATAATCCTAATTTCTTCCTTGGGGCTGTCTTCACCCAGACTTCTTTTGTTTGAAACTCTCCCTTCCTCCTTACGCCTTGTATCTGTCTTACCTCTCTCATTTCTTCTACATACTTGAGACCGCTCACCAGTCTCCATTTCATCCCGTCCATCTTCTTCCTGTGATGCCATTCTGACCCAGTCACTCACCAGTTTATGCCAACCACCAATTCACAAACCGCCAAATCCCAATCAGAAAGCCCGTCCCAGGAATAGCCGAGCACCATACTTAGAAATGCCTCCAAATTAAAACATTTCGTTCTACAGAGCATAAAGATAATTTCAGGTGACCAGTGTGAGTTTAGTTGAGCTTTTAATAAATTATGGTGTTATAAGCACAGTAGAAAACATTCAGAGAGCCATATGTGACAATATTTTTCAATAAATATTGTTTTGGGTTAGGAATCCAATTTGTGTGGTCTGTTTGTGTGTTTCCTTCTCTCCACCACCAGGAGGTGCCCTGTCTTTGTTGGGCCTCCCTGCACACCTGTGGCTCATTGGACCATTAACTGGAGGAGTATTTGAGCAGTGGACTGCCACTACCTTGATGCCAGAGTGTTTCCCAGTTTTGGGTACTCTAGCCAAGCTGAGATTAGCTGAGTCTAACCTAAGCATTGTTTCTCTGAGACTTATATACTTTTGTCTTTGTTTCTTCGGCAGGAAGCCTTCCTGTTTAACTGGATTTCTGGACCTTCACCCCTTGAAAGGAAAACCTGAGTTTACTCTGAGCAGGGCAAAACCTTCCACCGAGTGACAGTCCGCTCCATTACTCCTCCGGGTCCAACGTTTGTCTACCTGTCCGCCCTTTTCTCTGGATTATCCCACACAGATTGGATTCAAGGACTGACAAGGCCCCCCCTTAAGCGTGAGTCCCTCACCAGCATTATATAACTACATCCAAGATTCCCACGGTACCGGAACATACTTCTGAACTTCCCTTCTCACTTCCAGTTCCAGTTCACCAGCTCACTGAGTTCCAGATCCAACCCATGTACTCTTACCTCAATAAACCTGTTTAACCTTTCCTGTGTTCTCTGAGTGGTTTCTCTGCATGTGGGTCAAATTCGTAAACTGATCATGACATTTTGTTTACATTAGATTTCCATTGTGAACTGGTTTGAATGCATTCCAGTTGTTCTAAATTAGTATAAAAGCTAAGCTAACAACATTCCAAACAAAAGAGTTCATAAAAAACATTGTTACTCAAGCATAACATCCATGGCAAACTGTGACATCATTGCAGCATTTTATTGATTATGGTTTTTTAAATATTTTTCATTCTTTCATTGTTCACAGGTAGCTTAGTTTAGATGAATTTCACAAATTTAGTCAAGAGTTTTAACTGAAATATTTTTCAGTTGGAGTTGAATAAGGTTTTGTTGATAAATTCTAATAATTTGAATGGAAGCTCTTGTAAAATCACTCCATACGTGTGCAGAGATCCTTTGAGTCCCTTTGGTCAGGAGTTAAGCTTTACCCTCATTTGCTGTCCCAACACACAGCCAGTTGGCTGAGTGTTCACAGTAAATTATGTGATAGTCTGAATATTATTTAATCAAATCAAATATTTGCCATCTCTCCAGGAATGGGCATTGAATGAATAATTATTCATCATATATAATTATTGGACCACATCACAGTTGTGTTCATGATCACAGCTGGAGGAACTCAGCTGTATTTTGTTTTTCTAGACAGAATAATCAATATACCGGTGCTGTCCAAGCTTACATCCATCATGGACAACAACTTCCACCCTCTGCACCAGTCTGTAGAGGAGCTGAGCTGCTCCTTCAGTGAAAGACTTTTACACCCCGTTTGTAAAAAGGAGCGCTACTGCAGGTCATTCATCCCTGCTGCAACCACACTCTACAATGTGATACTACAACATGTCACAGTGGGGTGGGGGTTGGACAGGAGGACCCAAATGAACACTGAAGCTGAAGGAGTTTACTTGAAGATGTATTAACCAAAATAGTTCAACAGAAGCAAAAATCCAAAAACATAAATCCAAACAAATCCAAAACTACCAAAAACCAGGAATACTCACAACAAGGGGGCATAGAAATGACGACAAACCAGCAGAGATTGACTGAACAGGAGGAGAATATATGGGAGAGAAACAAAGACCAGGCTAATTAGCAGATTGGGAGCAGGTGTGAACAGAGGAACCTAGAAGAGAGCTAGGGAAAAGGAGACTGACACAAGAGGGACAACAAGAAATATCTAAGAACTCAAATACAATCAAAAATAATTAGAACACAAAAATGGAAACAAGACCAACGAAAACTCAGAGATAAAACTTAAACAGACCCAAAACCATGACACAACAACAATGACATGTGCAATGTATAATGTGCAATTGCTATTAGATAACCTGTGCAATAACTGTTTCTCTATATTTGACACCCAGTGCAATAACTCTCTATATAAATATGAATATCCATCTATATAAATACCCTGTATAATAACACTACAATAAAAAAAAAACTGTCATATGTGGACGCACTGTATATACTGTATATTTCCCATGCACCTCCTCTTCTTTTGGCACATTCTTCTTCTTTGACTATTTGAGCTGATGTTACTAGTAAATTTCTCCACTGTGAGACCAATAAAGTCAATCAATCAATCAATCAAATATGTTCTCTGGAAAAAGAAGTTAAAGTCCAGTTTAAAACAGAGCTTCCTGATCAAAGCTCCAGTTTAACTGGAGCTAAAAGATCATCTGAAACGTTAATGATCCCTGAGAGAGTTTCAGTTTCGCACTCAAGCAGCAACTGATCTGAGATCCAAGATGGAGGTCAAAGGTCAGAGCATGGATCTCTATTTATTTACTGGGTTGTTGGTGGCTTGAAAAAAGTGAAGCCACCGGCCGGCATGTTGGTACTCCCCACTCCCACAGAGATGCACAATAAAAATGCCTTCATGTTTTTTACATTTGAGTGCAAAAACAGGCAGTTTGCCCGCTGTAGGAAGACGTTTCCCAGGTAATTTAACATTCAGTGGATGTGCTAACCAAGAAAATCCCTCTGTACGACGATGTATCCAATAGTATATTATGTAGCGTAACATTAGTCTGGCTATCAAAGATCGACTCGAGAGATATTGACTGATTTAGCCATCAACATTGTGTCTAAAGTTAGAAAATATAGAGTAAATTCACTGTGAAATGTAAATGTAGTCATTCTTTAGTAAGTGGATGACGCCTTCGTTTTTGAAGTTTTTGTTGTATTTCTCATTTTAAAAAGTCATACGCTGAAATATATTGTGTGTTATATTGACTATAAAAAAGGCAACTCAAACATTTTAAAGGCTAATGCACAGACACAGCATAAAAGTATATGCTATCATTCATGCATAATTTGCAAAGAGGAAAATATTATAGCATTAACAGACACGTATTTGTTATTCAGTTTTGATGTGAAATCTTGAAATCATATGTAATAAGTAATTACCATCCATTTTCTGTCATACTTATCTCTGCTGGGGCCTCGAATTACCACAACAGTTTAATCAATACATGTATATTATGTGTACATCATCAATTTAGCGCTTTTGGTACAGTTGTATTATTGTGCTCTATTAACACATACATTTTTCTGTGATTGATTTGTATAATATGTTATATTACATGATTTATAGACTTAATTTACTTCATAATGACTATGCAATGTGATGTTCCTACTTTTTTAATTATGTTATAGTAATCTACTGATGCTATGGAACAGCCAGTGTGTGTCAGTGTAAGTCCCCCTGAAAATGAGAACATCATCGCTGTTTGATGCTGTAGCGAACATATTGTTTACATTGCAACCGGTCTAACTAGGGAGTACCAATATGGCGGCCAGTGGCTTAACTTCAACCCTGAACTACCAATGGGCAATCAGCAATCCAGTGAATAAATAGAGATCAGTGGGTCAGGGTCACTCTGCAGTTTGCTCAATGATCTTAGAGCGCCACCATGTGGTTAAACAGACTCACTGCAGCTGATGGTAAAACAGGTGAAGAAAATACAAACCTCCTCTTTACATTAAGGTAATGTGACAAAATATATAAATTTATTTTACATCAACGGAAACATTCAATATTTATCAATAAAGTGCTCTGACCTGAGTTAGAATCTCCATTAGCTGTTCCAGCATTCAGACAAAAGAACAATACAGATCAGATGAGAACAGAAATAACTAGAAAAGCACTCGGAGAGTCTTAAAATACCTCCAGACTTTTTGAGTTTGAAGCCGAGGCTGTCAACAGTCACTGCTGCCACCCTCTGGTTTAGTGATGAACTGCTTGGTCTGACAAACTTCTATCTCACTATTTTAGAGAATCCTTTAAAGATTCCTGTACCCAGATTATAATCTGGATTATCAGCAAAGTTTAATGGATTGTTTCATGGCATGAGGGACACCTCAGATGAAAACTGTCATTAAAATCCGTCCATAACTTTTCAGCTTATCCTATAAACACACAGACACACACACAAACTTGTATCACTATCTTTGCAGGACCTTTCTGTTGACCTCCATTAATTTCTACAGCCTAACTGTGAACTTTAACCTAACCATTACAGGTTAATACCTGACCGTAATCCCAACCTAGACTCAATTCACACCAAAGTCCTAAACATGACCCCTGACCCTAAAAAAGTAATTCCTCACATGGGGTCCAGGCACTGGGACCAGAGATGGGGACTCGAGTTTCTGACACGTACTTGAGTTGCACCTAAGTCGCATATTTAATGACTTCAGCCTCAACTTAGACTTGCATTTGAAGGACTTCAGACTCGACTGAGACTCACGATTTCCGACTTGTGAAAAATATTTTATTTTTAAGTGTTTTTTGTTTTACTAACTTGACTGATCGTCGCTCGCCTTACCCGCACACAGCAGAGGTAAAAAAAACGGCAGAGGGGCTGTCAAACAATCACGTAGCACTGACATCACTGACGCAACGCTACGTGAAATATATGCCTGTGCGCGCACGCATTCAACCCATACACATATGCATTACAATGCATTAGTCTTTAATAAACATATATCCTGGTTCACTTCTGATTAGTTATAGTAATTAATCCTTGTTTTCCTTTTTTGTGTGTGACACAGACCTGGTCTTGGCAGAAGCTATGAAAGTCCCCCTCCCTGACAGCAGCAAAGGGGATGATGATCAAGGTGATGAACCACCTACAAAGACTCCACGCCTTTTCTATGGCTACTGAAAGAAAGGCACCAAAAAAAGTACTGATCACGACTCTTCCGTTAAGACTGATTCAGGTGACTTCTGCAGAGGATCGAGTAGACTGTTTAGACTTCTGGAAAAGCTCTGCAACCGTTTTACCAAGACTTTATCCTGTTGCTATGAGGGCACCTGCTGTTCCTGCCACCAGTGCACCAGTGGAGAGGGCTTTCAGTCATGGAGGCCTTATAATGCGCCCTCACCGAGCCAGTACCCTGTCAGTTTTAATGTTTTTAAAGTGTAATACATCAGTTTTCTAAACACAGTGTGGTTCGCTGAAAGACACCTAGACATTTGATTAGGTTCTGTCTGTTCCAGGGCATTAAGTTACAAAAAGTTATTGCTGAAATGTTTCTTTTATGAAATAATTATTCCTGCTATGTATTTAGAGTTTGCTTTTTTTTTGTATTTGCTAACCTCAAATGTATTTATAAAAGGGCAGGATTGTGATTGTTTTATTCACAGCCCTCATTTTCACTAAAAAATAAAAGACTACTAAAACAAGAAAAAGTTGTAACCAAAAATGTCAGTTAAATACGGTAAGAAAATAGTTGTTTTTGAAAGAAAAAAAATAAAGATGCAAAATTTATCTGGAAAAAGAAATTGCACGTATGCTTTTTCTAGTTCTATTTTTCATTTACCAGTTCAAGATAATGATCATTCCATAGATATAATAGTGACCTTTAAGCTGTACCGTCTCAGTGACAGAGATGAAAACACAAGGAGAAACAAGCAAGCATGCAAATTATTGCACTTATTTAATTAATCATGTGATTAAAATTTATTGTGAGATTAATTGATTATTGTGACAAGCCTACTCAAGACTTGAGACTTGACTTGCAAAAAAATGACTTGTGAACATGTCTGATTGGGACCCACAAGGAGCAGTCTGTCCCAAAAACGTTTAATTTTCCCTAGAAATGGGCCCCACAATGTATTAAAAACAAGAGCAAACTAAACATGTGACCTCCTTGGTCGAAGTCATTGAAGAAAAACTTCAAAATATCAACCTGAAATAAAACAAGAAGCAAATCAACATCCTTATTACTAAAATATATTACTATGTAACTTATTACTATGCAATGTGATGTTCCTATTTTTTTCTTTTTTTTAGATTTAAAAAAAAAAAAGATTGACATGAAAAAAGAAAGTAACAGATAACAATATAAGCAAATTTTCAGGATATGACATCAAACATTATTCTTCCCTAGAAATTAGTTTATTGAGTCACAGTGGATAAAATCAGATGCAACGGCAGCAGGAGCTTCACAATCAAGATATAAAAAACATGTAAAAATATAAAAAACAGCAACAGACAAAAAACTGAAGAATAATAATAAGTCATGAAAGCTAATGTGAAGAAAGAGAGAAGAGCTGATGTTGAACTGAACTCATTGTAACCGGTGCTACTGTCAGCTGCTGCAACGTATCTGTTTTCTGCATAGATCTGTAGCTATGAGCCCTCGCCATACACACTGTAATGTAAATGGCTCGGTCAGGGTTGGTCAGACTTATAAGTACTGGCAATTTACCATTAACTGTTGGTATTGAGCACCACTTCTATCCAGCAGGAGTTGTTTTGTTATGATTTGCCATCTGGGCCTTGGCGGAGGTCTGATTCAGTTCATCCATAGTTCCAAGTAAATCTACAATGCCTTTTTTGGTGAAAACTATTTGTCCCTAGGCTAATACAAAAGTAAATATTTAAGCACTAATTAAAGCCAGACCCTAAAAATAAGTCAGGCTTCATTCATACTGCAGGTCTGTTTGCTCAGATACATTTTTTCTTAGCTGTCCCTTCATCCTACTATTAAATGTGACGCCATCAGACTATCTGAATGGATCAAGACTGGATTCACAGATAACAGAAGGAGATGTCAGGCAGCAGCACATTGTTTATCGCAGTAATAGGGACTGAAATTGTTTCTAGGAGTGTTCAATAGTTTTGTTCAAAATAAATCCCTCGAAAAATAAAAATTATATTATATTATATTTTTAATATTAAAAATAAAGCTCTAATATTAATACCACATCATAGTGAGACGACATAAGGTATGAAGAAAGCAGCAAAGCTGTTAATAACAGTCTTTATGGAGTGTTAACTGCTGCAGCTGTGGGTGGGTGTGTAGTTAGAGCCAGGAGAGTGATGTGAAAGACAAATAAAATGCAATAGACGCTTTGAAAAACATCTGATACACATCTAACCATCTCTGAAAGATGAGGCATCATCTGAGGTAAATATAGAATCTGAACCAGGTTTAAACTGCTTTGATCCAGTTGAACTTTCAGTTACAAAAACTATTGTCTTTATCTAAACTTTCAACTTGTATTTTAGATCCAGTTATTTTAGGTATTATTCCCTATTTATCCCTGCAGGTATTTTTACCAAAGGCATTTAAGGTTGCTGTAATTAAACCTCTGCTTAAGAAACTGTCTCTTGACCAGTGTTGGGCACGTTACTTTGAAAAAGTAATTAGTTATAGTTACTAGTTACTTCTCCCAAAAAGTAACTGAGTTACTAACTGAGTTACTCCACAATAAAAGTAACTAGTTACTAGTAAAAGTAACTATTGCGTTACTTTTGCGTTTCTCGCCCCTGTACCCCTCACCACCCAGCTCCCACCGTCTCGCGGTGTGATTCAAAAGCCAGCTGAATAGAGCGGACGACAAAGACAAGAACCTGCAGAGAGTTTAGCATTTATTGCAACTCAATGTAAATGACATCAGGGGGGAACGCGATGTGAAGTTTTTTAACAGGGCATTCAGATCTGGTGAAATTAATAACTGGGGATGTCTAATTCTGAAATCCTGTGTGTTTGGGTTGTTATAGATACTGCAACATCTATCTATCCATCTATCTATCTAGATGTATACTCTGTGTGTGATATAAAATATGGATCTCCATCCCTGCCACAAAGGCCATCAAATAATGCTTAAAATAAAAAATACAGTAGGTTGAGAAGGCAGAGTATCCATCCATCCATCCATCCATCCAGCCATCGATCCATCCATCCATGCATATTTCTCCCTTTCTCCATCCAGGCTATCATTTGATCGTTCACGCTCTCCATAGTTCTCATGTGGCGCGAGCACAGGGCGACTGGTGCGCGCCTTTAGCGAGCATGCGCGTTTCCTGTCGCTTGCGCGGTGACTCGTGCCACCTGCACTGTGCGGAGATGCAGAGGAAACCGTATCTGATGGGGAAACGCAGCTCGACGTAACACCGGTATTTACAACAGGAAAACGCTGTTTGCTGCTGGAGTCATCCTCACTCTCCATCTCTCTGTGTGTGCTGTACGTTAACACCCGCCAGCAGAAACACCCACCTACCCAATTGACAGACGGAATCTCACTATACATCAGCCATTCTCATCCTCCCCTCTCTCATGACAAGGCGCGCACCTCTGGATTACCTAAAAATAATCTTTAATATCTCTTAAACAAAAGTAGCACAAACAATATTTTTTTCTGCACAAATCTGCACTAACGTTGCACTAACCATTCAGTCTATTTGCAGAGTTTTTTGACGTGGGTGGGGTGTCAGCTTCACGCAGCTGCGCACGAGTTCTATCATGAAAAAAGGTTCATTGTGCGACCTGAGTAACGCGCAGTAACGGGGTGTCTGCAATGGTAACTGCGTTATAGTTACAGTCAAAGTAATTAGTTAGATTACTCGTTACTAATAGAAGGTAACGGCGTTAGTAACGCCGTTACTTTCAACGCCGTTAGTCCCATCACTGCTCTTGACACACATGACTTGGTCAATTATAGACCTATATCCAATCTTCCTTTCCTTTCTAAAATTCTTGAGAAAGTTTTTGCAAAGCAAGTTTGTGATCACTTACACCATAATGAACGTTTTGAAACAGCTGTGGTGAAAGTCACTAATGATATTCTCATGGCCTCAGATAATGGACTTGTATCTGTACTTGTCCTGTAGGATCTCAGTGCTGCATTTGATACAATTGATCATATTCTTTCAGAAAGACTTGAATATTTTGTAGGAATTAAAGGAACAGCATTAGACTGGTTTAAATAAAATCTATCTGATCATTTCAGTTTGTTCATGTTAATGATAAATCTTCCTCAAGCTCAAAGGTTACCTGTGGAGTACCACAGGGACCAGAGCTAGGAACAATTCTCTTTACTATATATATATATCCTCCCAATCGGTAGAATTATCAGACAGCATGGGATTAATTCCTACTGTTATGCAGATGATACTCAGCTATATCTGTCGATGAATCCAGATGAAGCTAACTGAACTGATGAAGCTAGCTGTCACCCCCTACTCTGTGATGTATAAAATTGTGCGCACATCGTCTTTGACCATTTTCTACTCTAAGAGAACAAAAGCCTTCAAAAATGTGCGAATATAAAATTAATATTTTTCTATTTTACTGAGTGTTGGTTTTGCAGCAACTTCAGGAAACAGAAAAAGCTGCTGAGAAGCTGAGGTCAGGCCGTTCCTTGTCTGACAAGCTCGTTGAAAAAAGGATCAATTGTAAAGCAGCCATTGTATTCCATTGGTAAATTATCTACAGTGCTTCAACCTCACTAACAATCAGCTGTTCCTATTAAAACATTAGAACAATAAAGATCATTGTTTCTGGATCAGAACAGAAATAAATATTTCATTCAGTAAAATCTGACACTTGACTGTTTTGTGGTCTCCTTCTTTTCCTTCTGAACAAAACGATCAACGTTATCATCAGAACCATCAGAGCTGCTGCTGTCAGTCAAAGTGCGATGAAGAGGAAGGTCCTTCCTCGTCTCTCTGCTTCTGGAGTCAAAGTTTGTCTCTGAGTTTGGATCTGATCAGCAGCTGCTGGAGAGCAATCAGAAATATTTATTCATACTTGTTCACGTTCAAAGCAGGAGGCTTCATCTAGAAGATGATGATGTTTGTTCATCAACTCAGTTCTCAGGATTTTATCAAAGAAAAATGGATTTAGAGGATTTATTCTCACCAGAGACGTTGAGGTGACATTTTTCATAGCCTGAGCCTCCATCAGTCTCCACCTCACAGACATACAGACCAGAGTCTTCAGTCCTCAGTCTGGACACATGGAGTCTGATTCGTCCTTCTCTGAGGACGTTTTTGTCACTCTGGACTCGTCCTGAGAACTGTTCATCCTGAGACTCTGGCACCTCACACCATCATGGACATGAAAGACGACTGGATGTCTATTAGAAGTAAAGAAGCTGCAGAGAACAAACAGCTGACTCCAGGATCCATGAGGTCTGGTGGTGAAGGTCCACTCCAGAGTGATGCTGTGCTTCTCCTCTGCCTGATAGGAGCTCTGGGTCACATTCACTACAAATGTTGCTGCTGAAGAGACAGAGAGAGGAAGAGAGGAGCAGACACACTGAGAACTGGAACATGGGAGCCTTTAAAGTCCATCTCTAGAGGTTTCTGTCTCATGATGGTCTCTGTGCTGTCAGAGCTCTGCTTGATTCTCTTCTAGTCAAACTGCTGGATTAAATGCAGCAGGAGGGTTGAAGTGTTAGCTTCACTGACAGACTTTCCACTGATTACTGATAGATTTAGAACAAAGAGAAGATGGAAACTGACCACAGAGACACGAGCTGAGGATGATGATGATGAGCAGCGGGTTCCAGCAGATCATCTTCATCCTGTTGGAGGAGGCAGAAGAGAAGAGTCAGCAACACATCAGCTCCACCATCACTCAGAGACAACAAGGAACATCTGAACTCCTAGAGCCAAAAGGTTTCCATCACTGCCAGCTGATCAATCAGAATTACACAACTTTTTATTTCTTTATCCAGCAGATGGCAGCAGACTGACTTTAGAAGAACAGAAGCTCAACAAGTTATAAGATCAACTCTACTG
Organism: Cyprinodon diabolis; assembly: GCA_030533445.1. NCBI lineage: Eukaryota > Metazoa > Chordata > Actinopteri > Cyprinodontiformes > Cyprinodontidae > Cyprinodon > Cyprinodon diabolis. The sequence goes on from CM060076.1 coordinate 32,285,166, forward strand.
CAATAACTAAGGCAATAATCAGGGTTAGTAATGCTAGTTAGAATAGGACTAGTTAGTTACTGCTACCAAACAGGAGCAGAGTTAGTAACTCAGTTACTGCACAGAGTAATAGTTACTAGGCAAACTAACTATGCAGTTACTATTTATGAGTTGAAATGTTGATGAGTGTTTTTTATTTTTGTCTTTCCTGTTAAAGGATCAATAAATGCAACTGTGAGTTAAATTATATGAGATAAAATGTTTAATATTGATTATTTCATTGAATTAATGATTTATCTACTAATTAAAAGGACTACATCTAAAAACATTCTGTTCTAATCTGCAGCGTTTTGGTCTGTGAGGCGGGACAAGTGAGTCCAAACCTTCAGCTTTAATATTATTCTGTAGAAAAGATTATTGTTTAATGTTTAAAAGAAAAATAAATGTTTTAGAACTTAATAAGCTTTTAAATATCCAGGTTTCAACTGGGTGTGAAGTGAATATATGCTGATTAAAAAAAAAAAATCTTTTATTGATTTTGTGAAAATAATATTTACTTTGTCACATTATGTCAGAAATAATAACCCAGCTAGACTGAACTCTCAGAGTTTCTGTGTGAATGACAAACAGATCTGGATCAAATATTTGTTTCTGACAGAATGAGGAAATGACTGGAACATGCAGACTTTACTGCAGAGACTTCAGGGACATGTGTTGTGACATGTAATGCTCTGAGCTTTGAACCACGCCCCCATCAGTGCTGAGGGATTTTGCCAAAACTCTCACACATTTTTGTCCTCTTTTCCTCTCTTAGCTCCAATTACTGAGTTGAAGGAACGTCATATTGTATGGCAGGCCATTTTGAAATTTATTAAAAGCACCCCTCTCCTTTGCTCGATTTGTTGATCTCTAAAATAAGAATCTTCCTGGTCAAAACTACACTCCTTTATATCTAAATATTAATAATGCCTATCCAAAATGCAGTTCTACATAGTTAAAAACATATTTTGACTAACATTCAAAAAATAATGGGGCTCCGTTTTAACATAAAACAGGCAGACTGACTAGTCACATTTCTACAGTGGGGCAAAAAAGTATTTAGTCAGCCACCAATAGTGCAAGTTCTCCCACTCAAAAAGATGAGAGAGGCCGGTAATTTTCATCATAGATATACCTCAACTATGAGAGACAAAATGAGAAAAAAAAATCCAGAAAATCACATTGTCTGATTTTTAAAGAATTTATTTGCAAAATATGGTGGAAAATAAGTATTTGGTCAGTTACAAGCAAGCAAGATTTCTGGCTCTCACAGACCTGTAACTTCTTCTGTAAGAGGCTCCTCTGTCCTCCACTCGTTACCTTCATTAATGGCACCTGTTTGAACCCGTTATCAGTATAAAAGACACCTGTCCACAACCTCAAACAGTCACACTCTAAACTCCACCATGGCCAAAACTAGAGAGCTGTCAAAGGACACCCGAAACAAAATTATAGACCTGCACCAGGCTGGGAAGTCTGAATCTGCAATAGGTAAACAGCTTGGTGTGAAGAAATCAACTGTGGGATCAATTATTAGAAAATGGAAAACATACAAGACCACTGATAATCTTCCTCCGTCTGGGGCTCCACGCAAGATCTCACCCCGTGGGGTCAAAATGATCACAAGAACGGTGAGTAAAAATCCCAGAACCACACGGGGGGACCTAGTGAATGACCAGCAGAGAGCTGGGACCAAAGTAACAAAGGCTACCATCAGTAACACACTACGCCACCAAGGACTCAAATCCTGCAGTGCCAGACGTGTCCCCCTGCTTAAGCCAGTACATGTCAAGGCCCGTCTCAAGTTTGCTAGAGAGCATTTGGATGATCCAGACGATGACTGGGAGAATATGATATGGTCAGATGAAACCAAAATAGAACTTTTCGGTAAAAACTCTACTCGTCGTGTTTGGAGGAGAGAGAATGCTGAGTTGCATCCAAAGAACACCATACCTACAGTGAAGCATGGGGGTGGAAACATCATGCTTTGGGGCTGTTTTTCTGCTAAGGGACCAGGACGACTGATCCGTGTGAAGGAAAGAATGAATGGGGCCATGTATCGTCAAATTTTGAGTGAAAACCTCCTTCCCTCAGCAAGGGCATTGAAGATGAAACGTGGCTGGGTCTTTCAGCATGACAATGATCCCAAACACAACGCCCGGGTAACGAAGGAGTGGCTTCGTAAGAAGCATTTCAAGGTCCTGGAGTGGCCTAGCCAGTCTCCAGATCTCAACCCCATAGAAAATCTTTGGAGGGAGTTGAAAGTCTGTGTTGCCCAGCGACAGCCCCAGAACATCACTGCTCTAGAGGAGATCTGCATGGAGGAATGGGCCAAAATACCAGCAACAGTGTGTGAAAACCTTGTGAAGACTTACAGAAAACGTTTGATCTCTGTCATTGCCAACAAAGGGTATATAACAAAGTATTGAGATGAACTTTTGTTATTGACCAAATACTTATTTTCCACCATATTTTGCAAATAAATTCTTTAAAAATCAGACAATGTGATTTTCTGGATTTTTTTTTCTCATTTTGTCTCTCATAGTTGAGGTATATCTACGATGAAAATTACCGGCCTCTCTCATCTTTTTAAGTGGGAGAACTTGCACTATTGGTGGCTGACTAAATACTTTTTTGCCCCACTGTACTATAGATAGCAATAAAGCATTCTACCTAGTCAGAATTACAATTAGAACTACCTATAATACTAGAATTGTATTATAGATATAACTATTTACATTTCTACCAGTAGAAAATAAATTTTAAGCACTCTGGAATCATTTTTTTTCTAGTAAGAAGTAATTTAACATATCTATAAATCTTTACTTATTTTAAGTGGCTGCTTTTATGGAGGACCAACTCTGCCTTATCGAAAAACAAATACAGAAATAAATAAATGCTCAATAAATAAATAAGTATTCAATTGCTCCAAAATTACAATAAACAAATAAATGTAGTTAGAAATTAATTATACAGTGAGACATAAATGTATGAATCTCTTTTAATTATCTTCTTTATTTATTTGCCTTTGTAATAATTACCTTTTTTAGTTATTGTCCGTTATAAGCTTCAACTTTATTATTTATTAAAGGGGAACAGCAGTTTTTTTACATTGGTCCCTTGATTTTACGTTATTACATCATGTTCTACTCACCCATATTAGTTTTGTGTCATTTGGAGCCATTCTGAAGATATTCAGTTAGGTTATATCCAAGTAACGTCTTCCTTTGGGAAACAACTTGAAGGCACAAACTGAACTGCTCGTAATTTATTCTTTATGGTACGTCATCATTCCTTACATGTATCACTGTCCCCCAGACATCCGCAGTTATATTTTTATATTAATATCTTTTAAAAACATAGAGGAGTGTGTATGACGTCATCCGCCGGCTACCAATCATTCATGCTGTCCGCTGAACTGCTGCTAGTTTTACTCACATGCCTGGAAGACGTCTAGTGCTGCTACTGTTACAGGTGGTATCTACCACAGATGATAGTAGATTATCACGTCTGCTTCTGCAAACTTGCTGCGTGCACATAGCTAGCGTAGCCGCCTGTGGCCCGGGCTGCCTGTCACAACTCCAGTCCGGCGCACGCATGATGTCATACACACTCCGCTTTGTTTTAAAAAAATATAAATATAAAGAATGTACTCATATGGGTGAGTAGAACATGATGTTATAATGTAAAATCAAGGGCCCAATGTAAAAAAAATGGTGTTCCCCTTTAATTACTTATTTTTTTAAGTATTTATTTATGTGCATGTTATAATATTTTTATTATTTTTGTTATTATTTTTTATTATTTGTTTTATTCTGCCTTTGTATTTTTTACCCTATTTATTTCTTCATTGCTATTTATTTCTGCCTCATTATGCAAATAAGGAGGGGCAAAATATTGATGTTTGGGTACAAAATGTATCCAAACTAAGCATCAATAATCAGTTACGTAAAAGTAGTCATTTCTAATTTAGATATGAAGAACAGCAATGTTTGATATCCACAACTAAATTGTTCACACTACACATGTAGTTGTAAATATCTGTAAAGACATTTATATTTGTAAAAAATATATTTTAGATGTCAGAAAAGATATTTTAGATATCTGCAATCTTTGATGGGCTGGTGACCTGTCCAGAGTCAACTCCGCCTCCTGCCATTGACAGCTGGAGATAAGCACCAGCAGGGGCGCCTCTAGAAATGTTTCATAGGGGTGGCCAGATGGGGCCTCTTAAATTCTTGGGGTGGCACAAAGAAACATCATTTCAGGTTTTTATTCTACTGCTGTGGTAAAACTGCCTGTGGAAAACTATTATACAGATCTAAGTAAACACCTACTCATGTATTTTGGCTTATTGTGTGATTATTAATGTTACTACTGATCTAATGTGCACAGACATTGACCAGTTAACATTTTTAATTGAACAATAGTTGTGTTTTATTTATATTTAAAATAAGTTGTACATTTATTCATTTTTTGAAAACAAAAAATGACTGCCGGTCCAGGAACAGGTGGATCACCTGCTTTCCCTGAGTTCTGCCAGGCTGTCATTAAAGCTGCGCACTGTCCCTGGTCTGCTGCTGTTTGATGCTTTTCCTCATCACTGTTCTTTACGAATGCTGCCTCTGTGTGCTCATCATGCTGCTGGATCTGTTTCTATCCTCCTTCTCCTCCTCCTCCTTCTAATACTCTCTCTCCTCCTTCTAATCCTTTCTCTTTTCCTCATCCTCCTCCTCTCTCTTCTCCTCCTCCTCCTCCTTCTAATACTCTCTCTCCTCCTCCTCCTCCTCCTCCTCCTCCTCTCTCTTCTCCTCCACCTCCATCCTCCTTCTGTTTCTCCTCCACCTCCTCCTCTCTCTTCTCATCCTCCTGCTCCTCCTTCTCTCTCTTCTCCTCCTCCTCCATCCTCCTTCTGCTTCTCCTCCACCTCCTCCTCTCTCTTCTCATCCTCCTGCTCCTCCTTCTCTCTCTTCTCCTCCACCTCCTCCTCCTTCTGTTTCTCCTCCACCTCCTCCTCTCTCTTCTCATCCTCCTGCTCCTCCTTCTCTCTCTTCTCCTCCACCTCCTCCTCCTTCTGTTTCTCCTCCACCTCCTCCTTCTCCTCCTCTCTCTTCTCATTCTCCTGCTACTCTCTCTTCTCATCCTCATCCTCCTCTCTTCTCCTCCATCCTCCTTCTGTTTCTCCTCCACCTCTTCCTCCTCTCTCTTCTCATCCTTCTGCTCCTCCTTCTCCTCCTCTCTCTTCTCCTATTCCTCCTGCTCATCTTCCTGCTCCTCCTCCTCTCTTTTCTCCTCGTCCTCCTGCTCCCCCTCCTCCTCCTCCCTCTTCTCCTCATTCACCTGCTCCCCCTCCTCCTCCTCTCTCATCTCCTCATCCTCCTGCTCCTCCTGTCTCTCCTCCTCCTCCATCCTCCTTCTGTTTCTCCTCCACCTCCTCCTCCTCTCTCTTCTCATCCTCCTGCTCCTCCTTCTCCTCCTCTCTCTTCTCATCCTTCTGCTCCTCCTCCTGCTCCTTCTCTCTCTTCTCCTATTCCTCCCGCTGGTCCTCCTGCTCCCCCTCCTCCTCCTCTCTCTTCTCCTCATCTTCCTGCTGCTCCTCCTGCTCCTCCTCCTCTCTCTTTTCCTCCTGCTCCTCCTCCTCTCTCTTCTCCTCAGCCTCCTGCTCCTCCTCTTCTTCCTCTCTCTTCTCCTAATCCTCCGGCTCCTCCTCCTTCTCTTCCTCTCTCTTCTCCTAATCCTCCTGCTCCTCCTCCATCCTCCTTCTGTTTCTCCTCCACCTCCTGCTTCTCCTCCTTCTCTTCCTCTCTCTTCTCCTCTTCCTCCTGCTCCTCCTCTTCTTCCTCTCTCTTCTCCTCCTCCCTCTTCTCCTAATCCTCCTGCTTCTCCTCCTTCTCTTCCTCTCTCTTCTCCTCATCCTCCTCCTCTCTCATCTCCTCATCCTCCTGCTCCTCCTCTCTCTTCTCCTAATCCTCCTGCTTCTCCTCCTTCTCCTCTTCTCTCTTCTCCTCCTCCTCCTGCTCCTCCTCACTGGTTATCTGTTGCTCCCCTGTCATCTCTTTCTCTGCTTCTGCTGTAATTCTCTTCTTAAAATCAGAACAGATTTCTGTGAACTTTCTCTTCATGTCTTGAAACTGACCAGCCATACAGTCACCAACTCATCCAGTTAGCTACATAACTATGTCAAAAACACACTTAAAGCTGCTTTAACAGTATATTGTTACAGTTCACGTGCACGGGCTGAGCCGTAGTTCTGAGCAGTAGGACTACACTGAGAGCCTGAAATGTACCGGTGTACCGGCAGCTCGTTGGCGCACGCGGAAGCAAATATCGGGTAGGGGAGGGGGAGAGAAGGAGGATAACAGTGTGAGAGGAGGAGAGGGAGAGCGGCTGCTTTGCTGGGTGGGGGAAACGCTAAACTGATGCCATTACAATTTAAACTCCTCAGAGGAGTTTAAAGTCCATGTTCTGAATCCCCTCTGAACATTTCGCTCATGTAATGCAGATAATCTCTATAACTGCTTTAAATTAAGTTCCCATCCTTGTTTCTGAGTCTGAAACAGTTTCTCTAAATGTTTGTCAGAACAAAGACAATCAGTTTCTATTCTAAATTCAATAAATAATCTGTAGTAATCTCTGCAGCTCAGACTTGTACCATTATAACAGGTAACAGTTTGTTAACAATAATTCAAGTTTATTGATCTCACATTAGAGAAACTAACCATAACCTCGTTCGGCTCTCGGGGAGCCTAACGGGAGAAACTAACGGATTAAAAACTGAACTACAATAAAGGAGAACAGACTGACCTGATCTACTGTGGGTCCATCCGATATAAAATCCACAAAATATCAACTGAAGACGAAGAAAAAACAGCAATAAAACATTTTCTGCTCCAGAATAGAGCTCACTGTGATCTGCGCTGTGAAGTTAGGGAAAAATGTGTTTCCTGATTATTTTATTTTTTTTTTTCTTTCTTCTTCTTCTTCTTCTTCTTGTCAAGTTTTATGGCGGTTGGCAACAAACTGTTAGTAGCATTACCGCCACTTACTGGTATGGAGTGTGGTTCGTGATGGTTTAAATATTTATCCTGATACATTCTACCCTAACTTCTTCTAAACATACATTCACACATTCACACTTAAAAATATATACATATTTGTGCACAGTTTTGTATATCATTCCTTCTCTCACAAACACACTTACTATAATTAAATTCTATGAAATAATTTCGTTTTCATTAGAAATCGAATAATTATTTGTATGTGTTTACTCCCTAATTTTTTCCTCAGTATATCTAATAAATTAACCTTCTCCTTAATGTTTTCAAACTCTCTCCTCATATATCTTCTCTCTTTTTCATATTTATGACATTCTAATATAACATGTTCTATAGTTTCATATTTATCACAGAAATCACATTTGCCTGTTTTATGTTTTTGTATTTTAAAAAGTGTATAATTAAGTCCTGTATGACCAAATCTTAACCTTGTTATCACTCTTTCCTCCTTTCTATTTCTTCTTTCATTTCTTCTTTCTCCTACCATCTTCTGAATTTTATAAAACCATCTTCCTGTTTTATCTTCATCCCACCTTTTTTGCCAAACTTCCATAAGTTTCTCTTTAATAATACTCTTTCCTTCTGATTTACTTATTTTAACTATAAAACTAATAGAATGTTTAATTGCCCTTTTTGCCATTTTATCTGCCCTCTCGTTTCCTTCTACCCCAATATGTGCTGGAACCCACACAAATGTAACTCTCAGCCCCATGTTTCATATTCTGAACAGTGTATTATATATTTCTAATAAAATGTCCATCCTACTATCTGTTTGGTTATTTTTTAAACTTAAATATGCAGAGCTTGAATCTGAACATATTATTGTTTTTAATGGTTTTATGTCTTCTACCCATTGTAAAGCTAATAATATTGCCAACATTTCTCCTGTGTATACTGATAATCCATCTGTAATTTGTTTTCCTATTTTTATATTGAATTCTGGTACTACAAATGATATTCCTAGTTTCTCAGTTATTTTTGATGCATCAGTATAAATTTGAATATATTGATAATAACTGTCTAAATGTAACTGTACTAAATTAATATCTACCGTGTATGATTTACCTTTTTTCTTTTCCATTAGTGACATATCTACTGTTGCTTCTGGTAGAATCCAGGGAGGTATAATTGATATTGGTGTTGTTTGACTCATTTCTAAACTATTCATTTTAAGTTTTTTTATTTTATTTTCAATTGTCCATCCAAAATAATCTTAGTGCCTGATGTTGGATAATGTCTAATTTGGTTAGATGTGTTTTAGCTGCTGAACCGTACACTAAACAACCAAAGTCTATGTTGGATCTTATCATACTTGTGTAAATTTGTTTTAGTGATTTCCTATCTGCTCCCCAGTCACTGCCAGCCAAACATCTCAAAATATTCAAAATTTTCTTACATTTATCAACAACTTTTTGTATATGTATATGCCATTTTAATTTTTCATCAAACCATAATCCTAAAAATTTTATACACTTTACCTGCTCTAACTCTTGTTTATATAATTTTATTTCCTTGTTTATTTTTTTCTGAGTAAATAACATTACTTTCGTTTTATCAACTGAGAACTTAAATCCCCATTGCAACGCCCATTTCTCTATTTCAATAATAACCTTTTGTAATTTTTTAACAATAAAATCAACATTTTTCCCTCGTTTCCAAACAGCTCCATCATCTGCAAATAGTGAACATCCCATGTCGTTTTCAATATCTTTAAATACATCATTTATCATAATTGAGAACAATAGTGGACTTATAATACTACCCTGCGGAGTTCCATTTTCTACTATATATTTTCCTGAGGTAGATTCTCCTATTCTAACTTGTATTTTCCTACCTGTTAAAAAGTCTTTAATCCATTTAAATATTCTCCCTTTAATACCAAACTTGTATAATTTAATTAATAATCCATCCACCCACATCATGTCATATGCCTTTTCTATATCAAAGAATACAGCCACTACACTTTCTTTATTTACTTGTGCTCTTCTAATTTCGTGCTCTAAACAGAGCGTTGGATCGTTAGTGCTCTTTTTTTTCTTTCAGTCAGATTGGCTGACTATAAACGGCTCCGCCCCTTTATAGCGGGATGTTCCGCCCATTTTACCCAGAAAGAAGCAGGAGACATACCATCATCTGACATGTGAATGTAGGCATGGTTTGCGGCAGATAGACTAGAAGTTTTTTTTTTTCTTTATTTAAACAGAGTAAGAACAAACCAATAAGGCAATAGCAACAGTAGAAATCTGTGGAAGGCATAGTAGATACAGATTTCAAAATGGAAGTACAAGGTATTATTGAAAAGGAACCAAAAATAAAAGGAATGGCTGATAATAATGAAATAATTATTAACATGGAAACAAGAGGATTCATGTTAGGATTGATGAACATCAGTGGGCAAACCCATCAGTTTCCTAACATTCATGTGATTCGATACATTTAAAAGATTTCAAATATAACTTCAATATATTAAAAAAAAAACTTTACAGATTAGGGATGATCTCAACACTCTTTGTTTATCAATCAAGAATTTTCCTAAACACAAATTTAGGTTACAACAGAGTTCTATTGGTTTTTTTTTTTTTTTAATCATATTCCAAACTTGAATCAGATAAATCCAGTCCAGTAAATCGAGGGGATGATGCTCAAGCAAAAATCTGGAGGTTGTGTGACTCCTTCATCTTCAATCTGGTAAATTCAGCTTTTGGAGGGAAGAATTGATGTTTTGCACAAAATTGTTCATAATTTAACATGCAACCATTAGTATCCATCAAGTCTATAATAGACTAAATATTTTTCTCCATCCACTCTTTGTAAAATAAGGATTTATTGCAATGTAATATGAATCTATTATTCCATAGATAGAGGAGTGTGGGGAGTATTTATGAACATATATCATTTTCCAGTATAGTAACACTTGTTTATGGAACTCTGATAGTTTAATGGGCAATTTATGGATATAGAAATCAGCTAGCAGTACAAGTTTGATACCACCTATTTGTTAAATATATAATTAGGAACACAATATCAGAATAACTGAGAATTTTTAATCCAGGATTTAAACCAATTAATCTTTAGGGTTCCGTCAAGACATTCAAAGTCGATTACTTTCAGACCGCCATCTTTCATTTCTTTGATCATATGACTTTTTCTTAAGTAGTGTGGCCTGTTTCTCTAAATAAAGTTCCTATTTGATTAATAGTCTTGGTTTAGCTATTTGGGATAGCGGTGCTATAAGTTGAATAAATAAATCTTGACAAATATAGATATATAGATATATCCTAAAATAGAGAGGTCGCTTTGGAACCATGGGTTTAGTTTGGATTTACCGTCTTTTATTTGGTTTTCAATCGGTTTTCTTTTCATTTCTTGATACAACAGTCCCTAAATATTTAATTTTAGATTTAATTGGTATGCTAGATATCTCTTTTAAGGAGGTGTCATAAATGGCTATAAGTTCACATTTTTTTATATTTAGCATTAGTCCTGAAGCTTCTGAAAAAAGTTTAATTTTATCAATTACAATTGAAATTTGCTTGGGATGATCTGCTAACTGGCTAATGATTCATTGTGTTCCGAAAATGTCTAATTTCTCAATGTCTGCACAGTTTTTTAGAAAAATTGCTAACATTTCTATTACTAAGTTAAAGAGATATAGAGAAATGGTCGCCCTTGACGAATTCCAACATTAACATTAAATCTGGCTGTGGTGCCTTTAGGGAGAATAACACAACTATTAATGCCTTTATAGACCTCTAATTAAGTTCATGAAGTTTGGTCCAAAACCTAAATGTTCAAGAACTGAGAATAAGAATTGGTTTTTCCACCGAGTCAAAAGCCTTATAAAAGTCAAGGAAAAGAATAAAGCCACCATCTTGGATCATGTCGCTCTACAGTATTTAATCAGGTCTAACCAGACTAATATTGCTGTGAATCCATCTTCCTTTTAAGAAGCCAGATTGAGATTCTGAAATAATGTTTGGGATTGGATTGTTTGGGATCAGTGTCCATGCAGTAGCCCTGAGTTAGCAGAGCCTTGTTAGCCATTACGTTGATGTTTTCCTCTTGCTTGTAGTTATTTTTCACATTATCACTTTTAGTTAAGGCTTTGTTATTATTCTTAGTTCATGATGAGACTCCTTTTTTGATGTGTAGATTCTGAACTTCTATTATTCAAGGAGCTCGCTACCTAAAGCTCATCACTACGCATCTGTTTCACTGAAAACAAATATTGCAACCATTTTTGGTATTTACTTAATCATATTTAGTTGCTTTAACACAATTGTTTTATGTCTCACCCTGCTAAAATTAATCAATTATGTTAAAGTAACTAAATAGGACATCATTTTCAAACAGTGATATACATTAAAAATCCCACCATAAAATTATAAACAACACTTCTAATTATTCTAAAAAATAAAATAAAAAAAGTAAAAAGAAATGCTAGAGGTTTATATTTATCTTAATTCCAATATCAAAGAGGTAAGGAAATTGGTAAGGATTTGGTAAAATGACTTTAATGAAAGCTCAAAGAGTCACTCAGCAGACTTTGGTTAATGAGCTTAAAGCGCCACCGTGTGGTAAAACAGACTCACTGCAACTCTTGCTAAAAACAGGTTAGGACATATAAAGTAATTTGAGAAAAGATAAATTAATTTTAAATCAAGAGAAACATCTAATATTTATCATCTTAAGTGCTCTGACCTCAGTAACAATCAGCTGTTTCAGCATTAAGACATAAGAAAAAAAATAGAAAGACATTTCAAAAACATCAACCAGAAATAAGAGGAGGAACAGATCAGTGTGTTTATTACTAAAATACATTCATTCAGTAAAATCTGACACTAGATTGTTTTGTTTTCTCCTTCAGAACCAAACGATCAACGTTCTCATCAGAACCATCAGAGCTGCTGCTATCTGTCCCAGTGGGATGAAGAGGAAGTTCCTTCCTCATCTCTTTGGTACCAGAGTCAAATGAGGCCCTTAAAATAATAAAAACATGATCAAATCTGCAATGAAGGAAATTTTAATGATCCACAGTCTGATAAGGTTGTTTCTTTAAGGTGCAGCAAAGAAGAAAGCACGGTGGAGGCAGAGGCATGATGAAGGGCCGTCTGAATTTAAGAGGGAAATGTTGGAGGTGCTGAAAAGAAGAGAAACACAAGTCCTCCTTCCAGAGCAGAATTTCCTTCTCTCTCTGCTTCCTCACTGCTAAAGTTGCCCCAGCATCCAAGGAATACGTTAAATTTCAAATTCATAAATGACTCTATGAAAAAAGCAGTTAACTTGGAACCATTGGAGCCAAATCAATAAATACTGAATAGAGAGGACATGTTTTACAGGAGAGGTAACAAGAACGTTCTTTTAAATGCAATATTTGTTAATAAATATTTTATTTCTAAATATTTGGCCTGCTACTTTGATGAAAATTTCATTAGTGACTACTTTTATTTAATTTTAGAAAGTATTTTCTATTAATAGCAGAAATATATAAACACCACAGAAGAAGCATAGAGAAGAATCAATGATTTGTTTGCATTGTGTTTAATTAATTTCACTCCATCCTGGATTTAGGTCACATATTGACTGTGTGTGATTAACCTGAACCCAGCAGCCTCATCAGGAAGCTGTTTGCTGCAAATAAAAGGAAGACAGGTTAATAACATACAACACTTTAGCAAGAAATAAATATCTAGATGTATTGCTGAATGTAAATAAGTCCCATAATAAAAATGTTTCAACAATAATAGAATCTAGGCTCTTATGTTTTTGTGGGTAGCTCTGAAAAGAGCCGTTTGGGGTCATTCCTGTGGAGGACATGACTACTCCATGGGTTGCCATGACACCACTCCCTCTCATAGGCCATGAATGCATCTGTTGCATCTCTGGCCGCATTGTTTGCCCCCATGCGTCTCAAACCTGGGAGTGGCTCCTCTTGTGCTCCAGCTCCTCTCATTGCAGGGACGCTGCTGTCTGCTGTGGCTCTCAGAAAGGCTTGACACATTTCTCTGCTACTTCAGGATGGATTTCAAGCTTCTCCACTGTGCAGACCAAATCCCAAATGTATCCTCATCCACTAGCCGAGCCCTGAAGACACGTTGCTCTGGGGTGAGTCTGCTGCGTCCAAGTTCCTCCGCAGTGGGAATGCCTCATCTGCTACGTTGACGTAGGGCTGGGCTCCTCTCAGCTCCGGGTAGATGCTGGTCAGGAGGCAGATTTAGATGACCCTCTCTCTCAGAGCCTGACCAACGGTGGAGTCGGCCAAGATTCCCCCATCACCTGTCCTGCCGTACCCTCCTACATCTATGAGCTGAAACTTGTAGTGAGCGTCCACAACAGCAAGAACAATAGAGTGGTCTACATTGTAATAAAAAGAGAGAGCCAGAGGAAGGGGGGCCTTTAACCAGACCTGCTTCCCATCCAGGGCACCAATACACAGAGGGAAGTTCCACTGCTCTGCAAACGGCTCAGCAATGGATCTCCAGCATTCTGTTCCTGGTACAGCCAGAAACTCTTCCACTAAGCAGTCCAGATGACATTCATCACATCTGGAATGATTTGGCAGACTGTGTAGATGCCCACATGGAAGCTGCTGCTGATGGATCTGTAAGAATCACCTAAAGGAGAAATAAATCAATAAATATCCAAGCTGTTAGCTAAAGTTTCATTGAGAATAACAGCATCAGCAATGTATAGTCATATCGTTCACACATTCACTGTTTTTCTGTTTTGTTTCCATTTATAAAGACCAATATCACTGTTGGGATGTAATGAACCTAAAAGTTAGAGTATTAATTTTAGAGTGGGTTCATCCAGAAGTTTTCCACTTCTACTTTCGAGTTGTGAGTAGAGTGAAATGTTCACATAGATCAGCCTCCCAGGCCTTTCTGGATAGATCCAGTTATAGAAAACATTATTAGACCTCCTCTGGAACAAGAAACTGAATAAACAAGGGTGGTCTGATCATTTCTTTCCATGATTGTATATATATTTTATTTGCTACCTCCAGCTTGATGCTGTCTCTGACGGTCAGTTCAAAGCAGAGTAATAAAGGCCTTCAGGCTGGTGAACCTCAGTGCAGCTTTGCTGAACTCTTAACAGCATTTGGAGCTTTTAGAATTGACTTTGATCAATGTTATTTCACAGAAGCACTTTAGTAATAAATGACTATCACTGATTGATGATGCTTATATTCTTCTTTAACATAGTGACATCTATCATTATATAGTTTTAACTTTCCTATGAGTTCTTCATGAATATCCAGGATGGTTCATTTGGTTGGACTGTTTGTGTTTAGACTTCTAGCTGAACACTTCCACACAGTTTCTGTTGAATGTTGGTGTTTTATTGTGTTTAAAAGGTTAACCTGTGGTTTCATTGACGTCTTTAAGAAAGCTGCTGAGTTGGATTTTAAAGTCATTCTGGTTAAACAGTCCCACTCTCTGGGTTCTGTGTTAATTATCCTTTTCTTTAGGGGGAGACATTATTGGGCGACATATTTTCTGAAGGTCTGAGCTCATTTCATCCCTTTGGGTTACCTGTCTAATGATACAGCTACATTAATTATGTTTTTGGTTCATTCATTTATAGAAAATGATTTAAAATTATAACTATTATTGTTGTCAAGCTGAACAAAAGACATAGAAATTCAACTTCATAGATCTAAAACCTGTGAACATCATAGCAAACTATATCCCTGTAACATTCATCATCATAATTTCACAATAAACTATTAATTAAAATAGATGAAGAAAAAAAATCAAAAGAAACAAAGAGATGAATAGAAATAGTAATGCATTCTACACTTAAAATTAAATACAAAAATGAAAAACTATGAAAGGAACCCACTTATTATTATGTAATGAACATTTAATACTTTTAAAATATGAGTTTTTTTAGCTACTAAGAATTTCTAAATTTTGTTCGACATGAGAATATCTTATGCAGACATGCAGAATGATATTCTATACATGAAGCCCTATAACAAGCCATGCTATGTTACTATTTTATCATTGAACATTAATGGGGGAGCGCATCGTTCCTGGAAGTTACCTGTCTAACGATACAGCTACATTAATTATGTTTTTGGTTAATTTATTTATAGAATATGATTTAAAATTATAACTATTAATGTTGTCTAGCTAAACAAAAATACATAGAAATACAACTTCATAGATCTAAAACATTTCAACTTCATAGATTTCAAACCTGTGAACATCAAACTATATCGCTGAAACATTCATCATCATAATTTCACAATAAACTATTAATTAAAATAGATGAAGAAAAAAAATCAAAAGAAACAAAGAGATTAATAGAAAAAATATGAACGAATTCCAAACTTAAAACACCGAAATACAAAATAAAAATAAAATAGGACCCATTAACAAGTTTCATGTAATGGATATTTAGTATTTTTAAAAATCTGAGTTTTTTTTTTAGCAACCAAGAATTTCTAAATTTTCAGAATATCTTCTACATTGCTTACAGCACACCTGCAGAAAATTATTCTATACATGAACCTCGATAGCTAATCATATTATGTCACCATTTTATCATTAAACATTAATGAGGGGGTGCACCGTTCCTAGAAGTACTGCAATACCAGGTCGATGCGTGGAGTGGACGGAGCAAGCCCCTATTCCATCTCCCTGTTCCAAAAATCAATTTAATATATGGTCCCCGGGTAGGGGACGTATCAGATATTAAACTGATAAGAACAGATACTACACTTGATCTTAGCCAAAAGGCCGAGAAGCGATAACCTGAAATGGGTCTGAGCAGACCATCTCATTCTGTTACACCTCATTTTAACTCATGGTTCACAGTCTTTAGCCTTTAGAAGCCCAGCTACGATAGAAAATACTGATTACAGAGCAATAAACTTGTTTAACAACGAAAATTCCAAAGATAAAGGAGTAAAACCAAGAACTAAAAAGAAGCCGGTCTGTTTATTTCCGGACACGCGGTGCGCTCTCCTCCAATAGGACTTTAAAAGGATTAAACACACTAAAGGAGCTTTCCTAACATTCATGTTTAGATGTCAACGTAACGGCTAGACCTTAGTGAACGAACCTTTGCATTTTTATTCGATTATATTTAATAGAAACGTACGGTTAGAATTTACAACGGAGTTGGTACAACTGCAGCCTACAGCGGCCTCTGGTGGAGATTAAGGGGTACTGCGAGCGTCTAAGTTTCACACAATCAGCACCGAAATTTACAAGTTAATTTACAAGGCGGTTTTCTATGCGGGGTTATTTGTTCTTAGTAGACAGCCAGCAAGATAAAGAATTAATAGAAATGAATAGAAAGAGTTAATAGAAATGTGGTGAGAATCATTTAAAGTTGTTCTGTAGAAACCGAAGCCAGCACACTACCCCACAGCGAGAGACTGCAAGCTCAATTCGTGGCAGTGGCTGCGTTGCAGCAGTTCTCTAAACTTGCTATTCTGCCAACATTTAACCTAAATTAGTCCAAAACATTAACAAAACAAGTAGCGTTAGACAAGAAACATGAAAGCATTTAAACCGAAAATCTAAAAATACAGAGAATATGATAACGTTATATATTGGTGAGTTAGCTTAACTGACAGTTAAAGTTATCTTTTAATTCTAGCTATTAATGAGGTCAAAGGTGTAACAACTATAGTAAAATCAACCTTGATTACAAAGATAAAATAAATATCAAATAAAACTCACAACTTCGTAGAGTCTTCCTCCAGCATGGCTCGTTTAAAACTCGGTGAGCTAACTGCTCTCCTTTCCTCCTGTGCGTGCTCAGACACGTGACCTTAAACACCTTTAGCAAACTGTACCCAACTACACCTCGCTGCAGCAAACGGAAAGGGGCGGGGACAGACCTTTCCGTCAGTCCCATTCCTTATTTGGAAATGGGATTATTTCATTCCGGAACTAAAGAGGGCGCTATTTTCATAATCACTATCTTAAATACCTTAAAGACGCGGGGTTAAGAGGAAAGAAAGAAGTTTCAAAAGTTCGTGCGCTGGTGTTCGGCACACAAACAATGCAAAACTCACAAAGTCAGTGAAAGGTATTTTTAATTTCTTACATTTCTTTCACATAGTAAATCAATACGCTTTTCTAGATTAGGTTGAAAATATGATTAACAGCTGTGAACTAGTGAAAGTTGTAATTCATTCAGGTAAAAGTTAATTTTAGCATGTAGCATAGCTAATTATTATCCTGCTCGGCTCCATTAGTTAAAAACAGAAAAGTAGATAACATGTTTAATTTAGAAATGTATTTTATGATCAAACTTTGTTTATTTATTTTCATGATACAGCTCCACCTATCCATTTGCAATATTTGGAACGGAGTGAAGATTCTTCCGTATTGCATAAACGAAACATATCTCTGGCCCATTTGCTGGTACAGTGCCAATGCATCGTACAAGCTACAGAACCACACAGCACAGACTGCTATGGTTCAACATAACCAGATGTAAAACCACTTGAAAAACAGGACATATTTTGTACATACTTACCAGTTTTCTAGTGTTTTTCTTTTATTTTTAAAGGTCAATCTTTTTTTTAAATGTTTTGTAAATCAATGTTTTACTTCTGGAATATCTAATATTTTTTATAAACTAACAGCTGCCATCATAGGTGGGTGTAGTAGCCAGATGTGATACTCTAATGATGAGTAGCACTACTTCAGTATAATTATTTAGTACGTAACTGTGCAATAAACAACACAAATAAGAGTAACAAAGTATTTGGTGAAATAGCTGTTATTAAGTACCGTTTTACTGACCATAATGTGCAATGTAATATTACCCATTTATTTCCACAGACATGAATAAAACGGTGCACAAAAAAGTTATGTGCACTGTTGGGTATTTTAAAACCAAAAAGGAGAAATATTAATACATGACAATAGATGAAGGTTAGAAAAAAACAAACATAAACAACATTTATGTGTATATTTTTTTTATAGATTAACATGTGTTCTTCATTCAGTTAAGTTACTTGCATTAGGTTGCATATCAACAAACCTTACTCAAGAGTATAACATATGGAAAAAGAGCCCTTATTTATTTTTATTATTATTTTTATTTTGTCAAAAGTTACAGAGTAATTGAGTAAATCTAATTAATTAATATCTGTTTGACCAAAATTACTTTTACAATTTCAATTATTTTTTTTGCTGAATATATATTTGGTATCTGGGAGCCATTGTCGAAAAAAATCCTACAAAACAGTAACAATAATGTGAAATAATCTACAGGGATTAATTCAAACATGCCTTTTTTCTACCAATCATTTGTATATTTCCTGATGCGTAATGATGTTTTCTTTTATGTTAGTAGCTATTGCGTTTTTATCCTGCTCTATTTTAAGTGGGAATGAACCACATCTTGTTTAAACATATCTGCATTGTATATATATATATATATATATATTAGGGCTGCAACTAACGATTATTTTAAAAATCGATGAATCGGCCGATTATTTTTTTGATTAATCGATGAATCGGACAAAAAATATTTTTAATATTAACCTCTTCATTCCAAAATAAACATTTTAGACAGAACAAACAAGCACACAAGTACAGGTTGCTCATTAACTGTACTGGTGCAATATGAAAAATAAATGTTTGTGTTAAAACTACGCAAACTTACATGAGAAATGTAGCTGTACATCCACAAAATATAGGGTACTTTGTGTCATAAAGCGCAAAAAAAGACATTTTTGTTTTTAAAAGCCTCTAAGGGGTTCAAACAATACGTCCCCCCATTTCAACAAATGAGTTTTTTTTAGACTAGAAGAGTTCTGCCTTTTAAGACAGGAAAGTATAGCAGTTAAAGTTGCTACTTGAGAAAATACTTAACCATAGAGATAAAAATAGCCCTGTGATTCAAATTATAAATTGTATTTGGAATAAAAATGAGAGAACTAGGGGTGTTAAAAAACACATCCTCCAAAGACAGATATTTACATGGGAATGTGGCATATAATTAATTGACATATTACTGATCTTGCTGGATTTTATTCTGCTTTACTTCCATAAATTGCAGGATCTTCTTTACTTTATCTTTGCCAGAAGATTTAAACTTTAAAAGCCTTGCCCTCATAATTTGCAAGTTAATTTATTTATAAAGTAAATATAAACGCTGCTTAAGCTAATTCAAATGAAATTAAAAGTAAAATAAGTAGCCAACTTTATCACTGTCTGTAACCTAGGGCTGGGCGAAATAGAAAAAAAGCGTATCGATAAAAAAAAATGCATATTGATCGATATCGATAATTATTGAAAAGATTTGAAACCATACTTTATGTGCAGCTCTGCCTGGACTTTTTATGATATTGCTAAATGATTTAATTTTAGTAAAGAACACAAACACAGACTTCCAATTAAATATTTATTTAACCAACTTTTTTAACCATAACAGAATTGTTTTAAAGAAAAATAACTTAAAAGACCTGAGTTATGTTATTAAATACTGACAAAGAATAAACTAAAGTAACTAAAATAAATATAACAAATAAACCTGGTTCAGCTTAGTTTCCTGCTTTAACCTGAGTTATTACTTTGAAGTTGCTGGCCCCTCAGCATTTTTCTCTCAATTGTTAGAACTACGTGGGAAACTGCCCAGAACTGAATATATATATATATATTTTCCCGAAATTCCCGAAGATTCCTCAGAAGAGAGTCGCGGCGGGGCCTACACAGCTCATACTCCTGCGGGTGTGAGCGGCTGAGATGATGAAAAAAAAAAAAAAAAAGTTGGTTGTGTTATCAGACTTCGTTTTCACTGGTTCCCGACACATTTTACAGATGACTGTGGTTTGTTTTTTGTCCGACTTGCCATGACCGAAATACTGCCAGACTGCCAAACTACAAAAACCCTTCTTTGGAACAATTTCCTCCGCCTCTCCTGCTGCGACATCTTCATGTGCTCTGTGTTGTGGTTTGAGAGGGCGGCGCTTTGTGACGGCGTGCCTGGGTCCACGATTGTGATTGGTTGGGAGGAAGTAGTGACTAGCATAAACCTACATGCTAGGCTACAATGACAAGGAAGGAAAACTGCGTTTCTTTATCGAACTTTTATCGAGCCTATTTTTTTCTATTGCGCCAACACGTCTATCGATCGATATATATCGTTATTGAATTATCGCCCAGCCCTACTGTAACCTACTAACACGGTAAGGAAAGCATCAGATGAGCTACCTGAGAAACTAACGTTACGTTTCCCCACTTTAAAACCAAACAAACATGGTCGCTCACCCTGCTGACGAGCTCTCTTCACTGCCATCGAAGGCTCCAACGTGTTTCCTTTTCAGGTGCTGCATCATAACAGTGGTGCTTCCGTGCCATGTTCATTTGGTTTTACAAAAGTTGCATGTTACGATTTTTTTCACTTTACAAAGCGCAGGCTGTCTGCGAATTGAGACGCAGCTTGCGTTTGCGGTATCGGTCATTAGAACAGTTGACGTTACTGCCTTTTGAAAACAGCCTTTGCTCACCTGCGGCGCTGGCTCGCTCTGCCGTATTTTTTTTTCTTCCCGCGTTTCAATCAAGTGGCAGCAATGACGGCGGCAACGGCGGATGACGCATTAATCACGTGACACAACTAATCGATGATGAAATTCGTTGCCAACGCTTTTAAAAGTCGATTTTTATCGATTTTATCGATTCGTTGTTGCAGCCCTAATATATATGTGTGTGTATATATATATATATATATATATATATATATATATATGTATATGTTGTTTTTTAATTTTGTTCATTTCTTTTTGTTACTGCCGAATTCCATATATTCAGATGTGGCCTACCTTGTAGAGAGAGACATCTCACTTTCATTGCCCGTGCTGCTTTTCAACCATTGACAGAAGGGACAGGTTTGTTAATCCTTTGGTTACCCACACAATGACTTTCCATAAGGTGTCCAGCTGTGCATCAGCCCAGGCACCTGTCCAACCAGCAGATACCAACTTCAAGGCAACACAGGCACCTGTCCGCTCAGAAGACATGGTTACATGTGAAATGTGAAATCTGCGCCTGAGGAAAAAAATCTTCGTATTGATTTGAAAAGAAAACACCAGGAAAATAACAAGGCTGCTTATTTCCAACCATTCCTGCTTTAAATGTTTATAATCAATACTGTTGGTAAGGCTCTTTTCCTTTACCTCAATGTTATTGTTCTAGTAATGGCGCATTAATGTTCTTCCCCCTTCTTGAATTTTGTCTTAAACAATACAGGGATTGCCTAAAGAAGGATTGTCCAACTAATGCGGGATGTTCTTAGTGATGGTAACATCTGCCTCCAACAGTATGCATTGTACTTTGTAATGGGAGCATCATTTGATTTCAGTGAGGTAAGGATACAGATGAGAGTCGATGCTTTCTGTTGGAGATTTCATTAAATGTGAACCTGTGATATCCACAGGATGATATGATAACAATATGCAGATGGTGGTGTCTCTCTCTCTCCTGAAAACCTTCTCTGTGAGGTAAGAACATTAATGGTGCACTGTACCACGTCATGTTACACATATGTGAGGTTTTTAAAGAAAACCTTCAATTTGTCCTTTTTTAAAATGTCCAGAGAAGAAGTGCAACAGGAGAAAAAGTGAAAAAAGGTTGGTGAGAGGGCAACATGTGAGGAAAGCTGCAGCTAAAATTAATCACTTTGTAGTTTTGAATCATGTAATTTGTATTATATCCATTCACAGTGAACCTTTGTTCTAAGCTTTTTAAGTCTGAAAGAAAATCAGGATAGAACAATTAAAAGGGTTGAAGCAGTTTTGATGTTATTCAGACTTGCATTCATCTTTCACTTAGAAAATCTCTGTACTTTTTCAGACTCTGTGAGCTGATGACCACACCTACGTATGGCAAAACAGCCCAGGCACAAATTGAGGTAAATTTTTTTAATTTACACTTAACTAGTAATTTTGATTTGTATATCGTTATGTGCTAATGAGACTAAAACACTAAATGATTTAGAAAAAAAAATAAAATTCATTATTTGGATAGCATTCTTATACATTAAAGATGTAAGGGATCAGATACAGAGAAATATAAAGTGCTAATAGTTGTTTAATGCTCTTCACCATGCAGGTACAAAGGATACCACCAATCTTACAGGTAAGATTCATTCATAAACACATGTGTCATAGCCATTCCTCCGGTATGACAGTCTTGCAATACACCTGTGTTTTATTTTGTTTTTGGGTAGGGGGGGTTTCAGGTGCCTTTGCATGTGCTTGAAGCTGTTCTCCAGGAGGTGCCTCTTGCATAGGGAGACTCAGCTTACCTCATGAAAGTCCTTTCAAGCCATTGTGTCTGAACCTGTTTTTTCTGTAGAAGACTCACTTTGCTTGGCTGGATGGTAAGGAACTTTGACTTTTTTCACCTAAAACAAGTGAAATTAGATTTTAACTACATAAAATCAATGTTTAATTAACAGGTGAGATCAACTGGGGCAAATTTTCAAAAACATTCAAAGCAGAAAACCGGATTCCTTTTGCAGTTTTTAACGTTTTCTTCCTGCGATCGGCCATATAAAGACTGTGTGGGCTTCACCGGCAATGGAAAACGAGGACAGTACCCTCCTTATTACTGTGATAACATACTGGTGCCAACACTGAATCTGTCACACATTACAGTTTTCACACATTGTTAGTTTTTTCATGCCATTTAAAATCATTTCTAATAAAGTACATTTCCCTTTTGACTTGCGCAGTCATCCTTTTTCATAATGTGTTCTTTCAATATTATTTACATTTTTGAATGTTCCTTTTGCTGTAGCTCAGTTGATTTACATTATTTAGTTTTCATAGAAATTGTAGCTTTAATTTGTTGGAGAGAGAGTAGAACCAATAAAGTAGTTGGAAACATATTGTAACAGCGTTGTTTAACAATAGAATAACCTTGTTTTAAATATTTTAAATGCAAGCAAAGATAATAACTTGCAATATACAATGTTTCCTATACATTTTGAAAATTGATTGGAATCAATACAAATGTTCTTTACAAACCTGACATACAGCTAAGTTATGTTTTAACAGTCAGAATCAACTTGTTTTTTTTTTTTGTAATATACATACAGAAACAAATTGTTCAGACACAAACATAAGATTAAACGAGCAGAGTGAAGGTGTAGATGGGGTAGAGGTGATGGAAGCTCAGGTGAGAAGCAGTAGAACACATTAAGCTGGACTTTATGAGGGGTGGAGAAGATGAGACCGGCGCCGTTAGGCGGGGATGAAGGCACGTGATCAGGTGATTGGCTGAGCAGGTGAGTTGAAGAAAGTTTTAGTTAGAAATTACACATTGGTTTAATTTATGTATCCAGTTACTTCATTCAAAAGGTTTTCATATAGAAAATAACTCATCCACAGCAGATCATTCTCTCTGGCGGTTATCAGTGCAATGTCTACTGCCTGGGCTCTGAGCGCCTAAGATTATTTCTTGTCCAATAAAATTTCTAAAACCTACTTTCTGTGTGAGTCTTTCCAGGTTGAAGCTACATTTAAAGTTTTAATTAAACACTTTGGGTTTTGAAATAATTTGATATTCAAGTTTTTAGAGTGCAGATCATTAATCTATTGCAACTGGTAAAATTAATGTGGAATTTCTAAATGGAATAGTGGGACACCAATCAGTTTACTGGTTGAGCTGGAGTCCTTATAGCAAAAGTTTCCAGTAAGACATGGTAAACAACAATAATAGCTGAGCCACGTCACCTGCAACCAAGCATATTCTAGTTTTCGGAATGGCACTTGTTAGAAGTTTGGTTTGTTTATACATTATATTCACAATGTGAATAATAAGAAAAATGGCAAACAACAAATGTACAATGTGAATGGACGCACTAAGTTGGCCAAAATTGTTGACTAAATGTTTTACTGACCAAACCTCTTTTCCATCTAGTTCCTTTTTAAATAAGCCAAAGGCTATTATATTTGATGTTTTAATTGATTTATTTTAAGAGTACCATTCACAACATCAAAATCTATTATTTGAATTTCCGCACCAGCAAGTATTTGTTTATATTTGTTATATATAACCACAACTGGTTGATGACACTACCCTGTTCTTAAAGGACACGAATCAAATTTCATTAATGATCCAAGTATTAAATAATTTCTCAAGAGCTTTTGGTCTGCATTTAAATCTCAAATAGTGTGAGATTATGGCAGTTAAAGATTGCACTGAGACATCAATTGAAGGCATTCCAGTTAAAAACGAAGTTGTTTATGTAGGCATAACCATTACAAAATAACAACAAAATCGTAGCTCCTTAAATTTTGATCCTTTAATTATAAAAGCTAAAAAGAAATTTAATCAGTGGTTGGTAAGGGATCTTTCACTACGAGGTCGTATTCTTCCTAGTAAGGCTGAGGGCATCTCTAGGCTAACTTATGCTGCTCAGGCTCTAGATCTTGATAAAGGCACTGAAAAGGAAATTGACAAATTCCTCTTCAACTTTGTCTGGAAGAATAGGACCCATTACATTGGAAAATCTACTTTAATTAACTCATATGAAAATGCAGGGCTTAACTGTTTATCTTTCTCATCCTTAAATAACACTTTAAAGATAAATTGGATCCACCAGTTTTTCGCATCTTAAACTTCGATATGGAATACTATTCCTCATCACATTTTCTAAAAACCTGGGGGTTTAACCTTTTTCTTGGTTTGTAATTTTGATACACATAAAATTCCTATCAAACTACAATTTTCATTGCCAGGCTTTTTTGTCATGGTCACTTATCTACAAGCACATCTTTTCACCTCACCTGTATTTCATTTGGAACAATCAGGACATGCTGAACAAAAAAAGGTCATTGTTTTTGGATCTGTGGTTCAGTCCTGGTATTACTCTGGTTGATCAACCGTTCGATGATAATGGGACCTTATTGAATTACGAAGGGTTCCTCTCTAAATTTAAACTTCCTGCTTCTTCTGGAGAATATGCAAAGGTTTTTGGTTCTATTTCAGCTGGGATTTGCATGTTATACAGACAGAGGCCGAGACTCCATTGCTCTTCATCTCCTTCTCTGACTCCCATGGACTCTCCTGTTGGCAAAATATGTCTCACCTCGTCTCTTCGTAAGAACAATAAGTCAATCAGATCCCTCTTTCAGAGAGAGGTGGCGTCTGTTCCTGCTGTTGCTCCATATTGGAACCGATTTGTCCTGAAAACATACTTGGCTGTTACCCAGTCACTTTCGTCTCACCAACAAGATGAAGGAAGTCTCATTCAAACTCATTCACAGCATCTATCCCACCAAAGACCACCTAAAGAAGTTCAAACCTGATATTTTGGTGAACTGCACTTTTTTAGATCTTCTCCCAGAATCTGTTACACATTTCTTCTGGTTGTGTCCATATTCTAAGACTTTTTGGCAACACTTTTGTAACTATGTGAATATTTAAAAAAAAAATTCAGCTTCATTGGAAAGACGTTTTATTTGGTTTTCAACCGCAAAGTAAAATTTTCCCCAAACCTTTCCTTATTAATCTTTTAATTATCTTGGCCAAATTAAACTTGCATAAATTTAAATTTCAAAAAAAAAAAAAAAGCCAGACTTTAATTTTTATTTAATTGAAGTCAAGCAATATTTTCATGCTATTCAACAAAAAACTCTAGCAATCTGTTCCCAACTAAAAATTCTGGACAACTTAATGTTGTAGAAGAAATATATTTATTTGTATAATGTATATATGTATACATACATATGCACATATGACACTCCCCAGCGCATAAGTTTGTCAATCTCTTTGTCTTTCCTCCTGATTGTATTTATTATTTGTGACATACACCCTGGCATATTTGTTTACTTGTACGTTTTATATATTATTGTTGACTTTAAGTGAAAAAAAGTACAATTTCCAGTGAACAATCGCCAGGGTTTTGAGCAAAAAGTAATAAATAAAGAAATTAATCAAAAGTAACAGAATAAAAGTAAAAATAGCAATAGTAAACAGAAGCATGTAAAGGGATTACATAAATACTTTACATTTTGATCATAAAGATAACGTTTTAACAGCGTTTTTGTTATTGGAGGATAAATACGTTATTATTACTGTGATTTTTATAAAATGATCGGTACAGGAAATAGTCTGACTAGCGCCCCCTTCAGTTCCGAAATGCAATAATCCCATTTCCAAATAAGGAATGGGACTGACGGAAAGGTCTGTCCCCGCCCCTTTCCGTTTGCTGCAGCGAGGTGTAGTTGGGTACAGTTTGCTAAAGGTGTTTAAAGCTGCAGTCTGTAACATTGAGAAGAGAGCAGACTTCGACTGAAAATTTGAAGAAAAACAGGTTTCACGCCACTCCCCCACCCTCTCTGCTTCACTCATGCCCCACCTCCAAGCTCCACCCCTCTCACAGCATCTGCGCGGCTACCGCATGCGACCAGAAGCGTCCAAGCAGCGTACGCGGCATGGAGTGTGAACCGGTAAGAGCGATAACACTCACCTCCAAGCAGCTAGATATAAGATGCTGGTTATACCAAAGTTTGCCGTGTAAGCAGTTGTTGGTAGGGGCAGTAAGGGCAGTTTCTCCGCCATGACTTCCACGCGCGTCCTCCTGACTGCGGCAGGTTAAGCGGTGGGGGGGGGGGGATTCAGCGTGTGTGAGCTGTGATTGACACTCCATCTGACGCTCCTCTGGCTGTGATTGGTTGTTTTGACTTGTCCCGAATTATTCTTTCCAGATTGAAGTACAGGCAGTATGCGGGACCAATTGAAGCAGTTTTTTTCACAGGTTACGTATCACATGTACTGCTGTCTGGGCATAGGGACAGTTTTAGCCTATATGACAAAAAGTGATTTTTAAAAACTTACAGACTTCAGCTTTAAGGTCACGTGTCTGAGCGCACAGAAGGAAAGGAGAGCAGTTAGCTCACCGAGTTTTAAACGAGCCATGCTGGAGGATAACTCGACGAAGTTGTGAGTTTTATTTGATATTTATTTTATCTTTGTAATCAAGGTTGATTTTACTATAGTTTTTACACCTTTGACCTCATTAATAGCTAGAATTAAAAGATAACTTTAACTGTCAGTTAAGCTAACTCACCAATATATAACGTTATCATATTCTCTGTATTTTTAGATTTTCGGTTTAAATGGTTTCATGTTTCTTGTCTAACGCTACTTGTTTTGTTAATGTTTTGGACTAATTTAGGTTAAATGTTGGCAGAATAGCAAGTTTAGAAACCTGTCTCTGGTCGGGGCGTGGGAAGGTTGCAGTAGTTTGTAGCTGTTGGCCGCTCTCCAGCAGGGCCGAGCTCAATTCGTGGCAGTGGCTGCGTTACAGCAGTTCCGGTAACTGTCACCGGAACTGCTGCAACGCAGCCACTGCCACGAATTGAGCTTGCAGTCTCTCGCTGTGGGGTAGTGTGCTGGCTTCGGTTTCTACAGAACAACTTTAAATGATTCTCACCACATTTCTATTAACTCTTTCTATTCATTTCTATTAATTCTTTATCTTGCTGGCTGTCTACTAAGAACAAATAACCCCGCATAGAAAACCGCCTTGTAAATTAACTTGTAAATTTCGGTGCTGATTGTGTGAAACTTAGACGCTCACAGTACCCCTTAATCTCCACCAGAGGCCGCTGTAGGGTGCAGTTGTACCAACTCCGTTGTGAATTCCACTCGTACATTTCTATTAAATATAATCGAATGAAAATGCAAAGGTTCGTTCACTAATATCTAGCAGTTAGGTTGACATCTAAACATAAATGTTAGGAAAGCTCCTTTAGTGTGTTTAATCCTTTAAAGTTCTATTGGAGGAGAGCGCACCGCGTGACCGGAAATAAACAGACTGGCTTGTTTTTGTTTTTTAGTTCTTGGTTTTACTCCTTTATCTTTGGAATTTTCGTTGTAAAACAAGTTTATTGCTCTGTAATCAGTATTTCCTATCGTAGCTGAGCTTCTAAAGGCTAAAGACTGTGAACCATGAGTTAAAATGAGGTGTAACAGAATGAGATGGTCTGCTCAGACCCATTTCAGGTTATCGCTTCTCGGCCTTTTGGCTAAGATCAAGTGTAGTATCTGTTCTTATCAGTTTAATATCTGATACGTCCCCTACCCGGGGACCATATATTAAATTGATTTTTGGAACAGGGAGATGGAATAGGGGCTTGCTCCGTCCACTCCACGCATCGACCTGGTATTGCAGTACTTCCAGGAACGGTGCACCCCGCCGTTAATGTTTAATGATAAAATGGTGACATAACATGATTTGCTATCGAGGTTCATGTTTAGAATAATTTTCTGCAGGGGTGCTGTAAGCAATGTAGAAGATATTCTGAAAATTTAGAAATTCTTGGTTGCTAAAAAAAAAACTTAGATTTTTAAAAATACTAAATATCCATTACATGAAAGTTGTTAATGGGTTGGTTCCTATTTAATTTAATTTTGTATTTCGGTGTTTTAAGTTTGGAATTCGTTCATATTTTTTCTATTAATCTCTTTGTTTCTTTTGATTTTTTTTCTTCATCTATTTTAATTAATAGTTTATTGTGAAATTATGATGATGAATGTTTCAGGGATATAGTTTGATGTTCACAGGTTTGAATTCTATGAAGTTGAAATGTTTTAGATCTATGAAGTTGTATTTCTATGTATTTTTGTTTAGCTAGACAACATTAATAGTTATAATTTTAAATCATATTCTATAAATAAATGAACCAAAAACATAATTAATGTAGCTGTATCGTTAGTCAGGTAACCCAAAGGGATGAAATGAGCTCAGACCTTCAGAAAATATGTCGCCCAATAATGTCTCCCCCTAAAGAAAAGGATAATTAACACAGAACCCAGAGAGTGGGACTGTTTAACCAGAATGCCTTTAAAATCCAACTCAGCAGCTTTCTTAAAGACGTCAATGAAACCACAGGTTAACCTTTTAAACACAATAAAACACCAACATTCAACAGAAACTGTGTGGAAGTGTTCAGCTAGAAGTCTAAACACAAACAGTCCAACCAAATGAACCATCCTGGATCTTCATGAAGAACTCATAGGAAAGTTAAAACTATATAATGATAGATGTCACTATGTTAAAGAAGAATATAAGCATCATCAATCAGTGATAGTCATTTATTACTAAAGTGCTTCTGTGAAATAACATTGATCAAGGTCAATTCTAAAAGCTCCAAATGCTGTTAAGAGTTCAGCAAAGCTGCACTGAGGTTCACCAGCCCGAAGGCCTTTATTACTCTGCTTTGAACTGACCGTCAGAGACAGCATCAAGCTGGAGGTAGCAAATAAAATATATATACAATCATGGAAAGAAATGATCAGACCACCCTTGTTTATTCAGTTTCTTGTTCCAGAGGAGGTCTAATAATGTTTTCTATAACTGGATCTATCCAGAAAGGCCTGGGAGGCGGATCTAGAGCTAAAACTCTGGATTGTCCGTATCTCTGAGGACGACTTCATAGCTGGTTGCAAATAAATCCAGAAAAGTGAGCAAACAGAGGTGGGTGGAATCCCTAGAATTTGCACTCAGGGAGAAAAACTACTTTAACGTGTAGTTTTAACATATTTTGTCCATTTCAATACTTTAAATGAACACCATTCGATCCAGTAGTTTGATGATATATTTTAAAATGTTTAATCTATTTACCTATATGCAAAAGTAAATAAAAAAGGTCACATATCGTTTATTTCTTATTTTATATTATTTGTTTTATAAAGGCTAACTTTTTGCAGTGCTCATTTTATGTGCAGTTAATTTAAAATGCTGCATTACTCCTGGAGGGGAATTAAATGATTAAAACAGTTGATATAATTTGAACCATTCCTGCTAATGTTTATTAATGAAACCTTTGGCTTCATTTTTTGTCATTTTATTCCTTTTTTATTTGTTGTCTCAGTTCTTCCTCACGGTTCAGAGATGGATTTCTTCCCTCCTCGCCTGCAGACGCCAACAGAAGGAGTTTGCAAACAAACAGGAAGTGGTTGTTCTGTAAGTTATAAAAGCATCTTTTTTCTATTCTTCATTTTTGTAATGTCAGGAGGTTTGTGAATTCAGAAGTCTTACCAGATGGAAACGTGTTCATGCATTAATGTGGCTTTCAAAGCAAATCACCCTTTCGTTTTCACTTCAGTTCACGTTATTTACGGAGGGTGAGAGTTCGTTTGATTCCAGAATGGCGGGGGAGCGACTGAAATTGAGTTCTTTCTGTAAAATTGTAGTAGCCACGTTTGCTCAGCTTTGTCTTTGTCCGCACTGGAAAATCAATCTAGAAATAAGCGAAAATTTCTTAAATTAAGTGTATTTATCCTAACTTTGAGTAGGTAAATGAGATTACTTGCCAATGGAATGAGTATTTTTACTCTTGAAATAACATATTTAGAAATAAGACAATGCGAAAATTCTTATTTTAGGTGTAAATTGTCTTGTTCCATTGTCAAAATGTCTCTTTTACCTCCTCAATCCAAGAACAAATGAACTTATTTTAAGAAAAAGTGACTTCTGTATTTCAATTTTTTCCTAGTGCAAATACATCGCCGCCTCAGAGACCAACTTTGACTCCAGAAACAGAAAGACGAGGAAGGATCTTCCTCTTCATCCCACTGGGACTGAAAGCAGCAGCTCTGATGGTTCTGATGATAACGTTGATCGTTTGGTTCTGAAGGAAAAGAAGGAGAAAACAAATCAAATGTCAGATTTTACTGAATGAATGTATTTTAGTAATAAGGATGCTGATCTGTTCCTCATTTTATTTCAGGTTGATATTTTGAAATATTTTTCTAAGCGTTTCTGTTTTATTATCTTTATTGTTCTTATAAGAATCAGATTTATTGCCAAGTAGGTTTGCACTTACAAGGAATGTCACTTGGTATTAATGGTGCAGACAAATTCAATATATATACAGAATCTGTAGCCATATACAATATAAAACTATCTACAATATATAGTACACAGCCATATACATGTTAATGCTGGAACAGCTCATGGAGATTGTCACCGAGGGTGGACCGCTGTAGATGATAAATATTGGATGTTGATGTAAAAGGAGTTTATATGTTTTGTGAAGATATTTTAATGTAAACAGGAAATGTTTTTCTTCTGTTATAAGCAGCAGCTGCAGTGAGTCTGTTTTACCACAGGTTGGCGCTCTAAGATCTTTGACCAAAGTCTGCTGAGTGACTCGGACCTTTGAGCTTCCAAATTTCAGATTCATAAAAGTAATTTCACAAAATCGTTTCCAGTTTTGATGATGAGTTTCTGTTTTTCACTCAGTCTGTTGCCAAAAAAAAAAATTCTGTTTGATAGAATTAAGATCATTATTAACCTCCAGAAATTCCTTAATTTAACCCTTTTTAATAATCCTGATTCACAGTCTGTTAAAGTTTACGACTTAAAGTGATGTTTATAATTTTATGGTGTGATTTTATTTTTTATTTTTCTCGCTCATAACTGATCTATTTAATTTAATTTATTTGGGAGTAATACTCTTTGAAAATTGTTCACGTTTCTACCTTTTCTGTCTTTAGACTCTCAGTGTTTTTAACTGAGAGTCAAACCTTTGACCTCCATCTTGGATCTCAGATCAGCTGCTGCTCTTCCAAACTGAAACTCTCAGGGATCATTAACAGTGTTTCAGATGATCCTTTAGCTCCAGATCAACTGGTTCAGATCAACTGGTTAAACTGGAGTTTTGATTATCTTGGAGGTTCTCAGATGTTCTGCTCAGAATCCATAGCTGGACTCGCTCAGCTTTTAAAGCAATTAAAGTAGATGAAAAGCTAACACAGTAATACACTAAGCAATGGAAATGTCATGAAAGCTGTACCAAATTAAATTTTATTTTGTTTACAGTCTCTGTATACAACAGATAATAAATGTTGTCTTAAGTCTTCATTTAAAGCTCAGATTGTTTTTTTTTAATTATGCATTTTACTAAGAGCGTTGACTATAACAAAGAAAATAAACAGTAATGCAACTTGTAACTTAGGTTGGGTTTTAAGTTATTTATGTTTGGAGATGAATAATTTTCCCATAATGATGATTTTTATTTATAATAAAATGACTTGTGTGTTTCCCTAATCAGGCTGTGGATGATGTCTCTGCCAGAAAAGAGACATTGTGTTCAGGGGGACTTTTAGGGACAAAGGCATCAAAAATGTTCTTCCAGAGAGCCTCTTCATAAACACATTGGAATTATAATTGTTCAGCTGTTTTAGCAGATTCACAAAAATAACACCTTCCTGTTGGTAAACATGTTTCTCATAGACTCAACAGACATAGTTAAAAATATAATATCAAGAAAAAGTGGGGATTAGACCCGACTGCAATAATAAAATGAGTTGTGGGACAAAATGTTATAGTTTCCATAAGGAAATAAAAAAAACTGTGGAAGGAATTTGATTGGTAACTTAAATTATCTTAAATTTTGTGATAGATCAATCTGCAGCGTTATGCTGGAGATAATGTGGTAAAATAGGCGACCATACTCATATATAATGGAACTGTCCAATAATAAGTGAAGTTAACTTAAATGTAGTTTTACTGAGTGTTATATCAGTTGAATTTTTCTATGCTGACCAAAGATATATGCTACGAGTATGCTGGTGAAGATTCTCAGTCATCCAGGTCATAGTCATTCTAAAAAAGTAAAAACAAAAAAAAACAATCCACTGGACTTTGTTTTTCCAAGCTTTATATTTGGGCTTCTCTACAAAGCCTCGAACTCTATGCTATTTCTGACATTTTAAATTGAAAAAAAAAGCTTCCTGGATGGGAGGCGAAACGTCTGCAAACCTGGAAAAAAAGTGAATTGTTTTTATTTTCTCACTTTTTTGGAATCCTATGAGTATTACTACTCATTGCCAAAAAAAAACATTACTGTTAATTGGAAGAAGGTGAAATCACCAACTGTGACTAAATGGAAACAGAGACTGAAACAGATTTATGAAAAAAATGGCTGCTTCATTACAACTGAAAACCGACATTTTTAATCAGTGATGGCACATGGTTAAAGGATACTTCAATCTATAAATTACAGGGTTCATGAAGAAGGGAAGAAAAAATAATAATATGGACATATGTTTGAAATTGTGTGGGTGTTTAGTTTTTTTATATATATATATATATATCTTATATCACTAAATTGTATATTATTATAGTATATAATATAGTATTGCTGAGATGGGAAGAACATAAATATTATCTAAAGCAGGTTATATGTAGAGAATTTCTCTATTATCATTATTATTATTTTTTTCACTTGTCTCAGATCATATTCTTTTTGTATTGTTCTGTAAAAAATTGTAATAAAAACTAAAAACAAATTTAATTTTAGGCCTAAATCGTTTCCTAATGAAGTTACTGGATAAAATTCAATTTCAAAGTTTAAAATGATATTCTCTGATTGTCATTGTTAGAACCAACACATGGAGTTACTAAATGGAGCAATAGGATATCAGATATTATCTGGTGGGTTTCTGATGATTTGTAAAGTAGAGCAGTGGTTTTTCAGAGTTGTTGGTGCTATAAAACTCAGGGCAAAATATGCACAAAAATAGATTTCTTCACTACAATATATTTTCTATGATTATAAACAATAACTTAATACTATATAATTTTGACATGAAAAACTTTAGCGACTAAACTTTGAGGTTTTATGTCTGGAAGGATTTTCCCACGTTGGCTGACAGGAGACTGAAATTTTCAGTCTGCAATAATATACACGTGAGAATCTAACTGAGAGCTTTGATTTCTACTGTTTTGTTCTGATCAAGTTTGTTAAAAAGTTTGGTATTCAGTGGGATATAATACAGATTCATAAAGTTCATGTTCTTATGGTAAACAAATCATTATTCTAAAAATAACAGAACTCACCAGTGAGCTGTGTCTATATGTAATATCTAAAATAAACATGAAAAATATGTTTCAAATACATGAAGTTTAAGTGAACGTTGACTCTAGTCAGTATTGGTAGCCCTTCTTATGACTCGGTGCCCATGAAGTAGCTCTCAGCTTCATAAAGGTCGGTGACTCCTGCTCTAGAACGCCAGGAAAAGACTAAACCAAATACACTGGATGTTTATACTGTTTGCATTATTATTACACCCATGTTTAATAGTTAGATTTTTTTAGAAATGTTTCTATTCTAACATATAGCTTGGGTAATGAGTATGTTCTGATTGGAAGCTCTGGTCTGCAGTCCTTCCCATCAAGCATTCCGGTAAACAGGGAATATGGTTGAAGGCTCCACTCATTACTCCCATTTAGTGCTGCAAGGGTAATTATCAGAGCAGCCCAAGTGGTGGGTTTATACATAGGGAGAAAAACATGCAGACTTATGCTGATATGATGGCTTCGCACCCAGGGTTCTTAAGGCCTGTGCTGCAGAGCTGGCGGTGCCTTTCCAGGGACTGTTTAGGTGGAGCCTACACACAGGGAAAGGTACCAAGGCAGTGGAAGACAACAAGCATTGTGCCAATGCCTAAGGTCAGGAGGCCTACAGGGGTCAAAGGCTACAGACCAGTGGCCCTGACGTCTGAGGTCATGAAAAGCTTTTGAAAGGGGAGTGGCAGCTTAGTGGTTAGTGCATAGAGCTTGGAGTCCTGAGGTTGTGAGTTTGAAACCCACTCTCAAACACTGCCACTCTGGCTCTCTGAGCAAAGACCCTTAATCCCAAGTTGCTCCTAGGGCACCTCACGATGGCAGTCCACTGCTCCCCAAGGGAATGGGATAAATGCAGAGCTACATTTCTCCAAATTGAGATCAAAAAAGTTCAATTATTATTTGGGGATGGCGGCCTAGTGGTTAGGGCATTGCGCTTGCAATCCTGAAGTTCTTAGTTCAAGCGCCACTACCACGAGCTGCCACTCTTGGTCCCTGAGCAAGACCCTTAACCCCACACTGCTCCCCAGGCGCCGCACAATGGTAGCCCACCGCTCCCCAAGGGAATGGGTTAAATGCAGATAGTTCATTTCATTGCTCTGTACTCATGACATGACAATAAAAACCCTGAAAAGGCTGCTTGGGCCACAACTACAACCTCTGACTGACCCCTTACAGTTTGCCTACTGAGCGCAGATGGGTGTGCAGGACACCATTGTTTTCTTGCTGCACAGGGAACTCTCCTTTTTAGATGGTGCGGTGCGGCTTATGTTCTTTGACTTCTCAAGCGCATTCAACACCATCCATTCTGCAATCTTGAAGGAGAAGCTTCAAGTGGACCAGAGGTTGATCTCATGGATCAACAGCCACCTGACAGAGAGGCCACAATAGGTCAGACTGGGGAAGGGTGTTTCTGGAACATTGATGGCAAGCATGGGTGCTCCTCAGGGAACTGTCCTCCCCCAGTTCGTCTTCATAGTTAATACATATGACTTTGCCTAGGTGTCACCATCATGCCATATACAGAAATATTCTGATGATACAGCTGTAGTGGCCTGGGTGAAGGGTGGGGACGAATCGGAGTACAGAACTGTGATCACTGAGTTCTTACAGTAGAGCAAGGGAAATGGGCTGGTATTAAACACTGGCAAAACAAAGGAGATGATTGTGGACTTTGGCAAGGGAAGAGCTCAGTATAGACCTGTCATCATGGAGGGTGTGGAAATCTAGATGGTCTCCACATGTAAGTATCTCAGAGTCCACCTTGACAATAAGTTGTGCAGGCAAATGCAGCATAAAAGGAGCAAAGCAGACTCTACTTCCTCAGATGACTTATGTCATTTGATGTGTGTAGGGATATGCTTTTCCTCTTTTATCAGTCGGTTGTGGCCAGGACTGTTCTGTTTGCAGTTGCCTGCTGGGTAAAACAGAATTACTAGCAGGGACAGGAGCAGAATAGAGAAGTTCATCAGGAAGTGTGCAGCAGTGAGAGAGGCAGTCTCTATGGAGGAATTGGTGGAGAAAATGACTGGGGCAATGATGAAGTCCATATGGGCCAATGGGAGCCATCCATTGCACAACACTACTGTGGCTCAGGAAAGCAGCCATAGTTTGAGAGACCTCTGTGAGAAGCAGAACGGAGAGATACAGAAGGTCTTTTGTCCCGGCGTTCTGTCAGATAAGCATACCTCATCAGACCAGCATACCCATAGTCAATTCGCATGCCAAGACATCAGATTTGCATCTATCCCTCTAGTTTTGTGCGAAAAGATAGACTTTAAACTACCTCAATGGGCATGCATCCCTTAAGTCATGTAGAACAAAAATATTTAAGATGAGATCGCCATAAGCTTCAAAAAACACCAAAAAGTAAGTAATTAAATAGTTTTTTGTCCACGACTAAAGGGATAAACGCCCCTTGAGGTAGTTTAAAGTTTATTTTTCGTACAAAACAAAAGGGAAAAACTAAAGGGATAAAGTAAAGGGATAAATGGGTATTGACTATAGGTATGCTCGTCTGATCGAGTATGCTCATCTGACAGAACACCGGCCACCATTTTTTAGATTATTTTTACTATTTATTTCTTTTAACTTTTTTTTTTTTATCTAATTTTGTGTTTTTTATCCTATTTTGAATGTTTTTATCTTTGCAATTGGGGATTTCTCCTATCAGGGATTACATTTCTATCTATCTATATTACAGCAGGTGCATAGAAATACATTAGAAAATCATAAAACAAAAATCTTTTTATCTTCACCATAAACATCATGAACTCTTATATTACTTAGATTTATTAATCCTGGTATATTTCAAGCATTTTAACTCAATCTATACTTATATTGATTGAGTTTTATAAATTGAATTTTATATATTTAAATTTTCTGTTACTCAAATTATTAAATGGAACGGAAAAATAAATGCTTGAAATATGTCACACCCTGAGCAATGAATTAGTAGATTAAATAAATATTTATCTGATACATTAATAATATTGGATATGCTGGCTTCAGCAGCAGCATTTAGTTTAAGCTATAAAAAGTGTAAATAAATCAATTATCTAAGGTTTAAATAATTCAAAGTTTGCTGTTGAATTAAACGTCTTATATCTGACTGAAAGCTTCCTGCTGGGCGTTCCTGGCCACTCTGACACCGCCCACACCGCCAGCTCCCCGGTGCCGTCACGTCGGATCAGCTGTTGGCTCTTTTTTTTCTCCTTTTTACTGATTTCCTGTCAAACAAACACCTCAACGTCCCAACATATAGAAGCATCTGGATGTGTGGATAAACGGCAGCTTCAGCAGGCATCGCAGGGAGGCGGCTGTTCAGGAGAGCAACAGGTGTCCTACCGTCGGCAGGCAAAGGAGCTGACCCTCCCGCCTCTCAGCTCTCATTCTCCTCTAACACCTATAATCTGCTGTGTGAGTGCTGATTTCAGTCGCAAAACTGTTATAAAAGGATCCGAATTGGTCCCTTTTGCTAAGTATATGCATGCATGAAGCTAATAACATGATTAAAATTAGTTTAAAATGTAAAAAATGTGCATGCTTTGAGAAAAATCTTACAAAAAACACCTTTAAAAGCAAAATTATCACCATATTTGTGAATCTTCCAAATATTCTGTGATTTTTTTGTAGTACTCAAGGTCAGATACTGTGTAGAAGGTATATATGTTGCCAAACAATTCTCAATAGGGATTCACCCTGAAGCAGTTTTATTCACATGTACTCAGTGAGAGCATTGGCTGTGGTCTGAATTCCTTTCAGTAGCTGTCATTAGAACAATTGCAAGTTTGACCACATACCTTCTAAGCTGCTGTTAGGAACCCATTAAGGAGGCTTTCTACATCTTGTTTCTAACATTATGGAGATTACACAAACAAGTGGTGGAATCCTAAAGATGGGAAGAATTTGGGCTACAAACAAAATCTGGTTCCACATTCAGTTTATTTTGTAAAGCTGTTCCAATTAGTGTTCATAGCGCCAACATAAGCTAATTGTACGTCACATCACCTTTATGAAAGTCTTTAAGCATATAAAGCTCAGTGTGTCATGCATCAGTTAGCATATTGATAATGTAATCATGTAGCCATTAAGGCGGAGGTCTTCAACAGGTGGTCGGTGACCCCAAGGAGGGCCAAGAAGGTTCTGAATGGGGGTCGCAAAAGTTTTGTTTGACTTTTTTTGTTTTGTTTGTATATATTCCCCCCTGCTTTTTTTCCACTTATTGAATTATCTTTAAATACACATTAACATGAATTCAACACGCTGTAGTAAACAGATAAATGGAGGCAGAAGATGTCTTTCAGTCATCAATGCTCACATTCAGCGACACACAGGAGCTCTTTCAAGCTGGGCACCGTTTCATTCACAACACCTGTCCCATCAACCAGGAATCAGAATCAGAAATACTTTAATAATCCCAGGGAGGAATTACTTTGGTTACATTACTCCATCTATAATAGAGTGACTATAGGACCAGTTTCATATAACACAATTTCATACAATATATATAATTAGAGGGTCCCCGCTCCATCTCGCCATCAGTTTGGGGTCCTTGGCCCGGAAAACGTTGAAGACCCCTCCATTAACGCATGGAATAGGAAGCTCATCTACAAATCTTCCATATTCACTTTACTTGTTAAAACTGTGTTTAATTTAATTTTTTCTTTTAAATTAACCTAAAAAGGAGCTAATTCACAAATGAAGGGTTAATTTTTGAGAGATGCCAACCTAAATCATTGTCAATGTTAGTGTTCCTGTTTACTAAAATGGTTCTCTCTAAACAACACTAAGTTAAAATCTACAAATCTGCCTTTATGTTCAGGACAGTAGTTTAAGTTTAACTCTATGAGAAAGAGGCTGACATTTTTATAAAATGCATCCACAGGAAAAAAAAATGCATGTAGGAAACAGTCTGAAAACATGAATGGATACACTAATGGCACACTACTGCCTCCAAGTTCTCAACTTTAAGGGTAAATAAATCTCAAATGATGATGATATCATACAGAGCTTCCTTTATATTTGTCCTTTATCTCTACAATGCTAATGCTTATAATGGTCTTTTTGCACATTGTTTCTGTTAAAACAAATTTTGAATGTTTCTTTTAAATATGTATTTTTTGTGCCTAGTAGTTCAATAATCATTTTAATTCCTTTTCATCACCCGCAGGGTTTAGCTCATGACAGAAGAAATGTCGGCTGACATCCTGCAGCGACTCAGCACCTTGACGCTGAATGTCAAGCAACTCGGCAGACTCCCTCACCTCTCGGACTTCCTCCCTTCCTCCCTGCCATCACCCTGCCCTACTGTCACCGCCTCTCAAGTCCCTGCTCTGTTCCGAGAGCCCTACATCCTGTCGGGCTACCGCCCCAACCACCAGGACTGGCGCTGCTACCTCCTGAGCCTCTTCCAGTGCCACAATGAATCCTTGAATGTGTGGACTCACTTGCTGGCAGCTCCAGTGCTGCTGCTCCTGTGGTGGGCCAATGTGGGCGCCCTGGGGTACACCCTGGATGTGGCTTCCATGCCTCTCGCCCTCTTTATGCTGTCTTCTCTTACATATCTGTTCCTCAGTGTGGCAGCTCACCTCCTGCAGTCTCACTCTGAGCATGCCCACTACTACGTCTTCTTTTTGGACTACGTGGGTGTTGCTGTGTATCAGTATGGCTGTTCGCTCGGCCATTACTTCTACTCGTCGGATTTGGCATGGAGAGAATGTATTGGGATGTTTTTTCTGCCTGGAGCTGCCTTCTTTGGGTGGTTCTCCTGCGCTGGTTGCTGTTACGCAAAGGCGAGGTACAGACGGCCGTATCCAGTGCAGCGTAAAATCTACCAGCTGATCCCCACCAGCCTTGCCTATGCGCTGGATATAAGCCCCATAGCCCACCGTCTGCTCGCCGTTTCTTGGGCGCAGGAGCCGTCCTCCCCCTTCCACGCCCTTCAGATTGGCTGCTTCTTCCTGGCTGCCTTATTCTTCTCCTACCCCATTCCTGAGCGCTTCTTTCCAGGTCGCTGTGACTTTGTTGGCCAGGGTCACCAGATCTTCCACCTGTTCCTGTCTTTGTGCACCTTATTCCAGCTGGAGGCTCTGTTCCTGGACTACGCCAGACGGCGGGACGTCGTGGTGGGCACGTTCGGAGAGAGGCAGCTGTGGTGGGCTTGCGTATCATTCCCAGCTCTCTTTATGTGTTGCCTCCTCACAGCTTTCATCTCCATGAGACACATGAACAAAAAACTTCAAAAAGCCGAGAAGAACAAGTGACAAAACAAAAAAAAAAACAGTGCCAGCCTTAATCAAATTGAAGGACTTTTAATTTATGTATTTAACAGCCTGTGTCTTTAAATGATGTGATTACTTTTAATATTAAAAAAATAAAGCCAGTTTTAACTAAATCGGTGCGTTTCAATTGTCAGGTTATGTAAAGATTCCTTCGGGGTTTTATTAGTGACTATTTATTTCAGTGCCTATTCTAGTTTTCTATGTTTAACTCTATGGAAGAGGATGAAATGTAAATGTTTTTGGAGTTATAGGTTGGATATCTTTCAGTGGGAGATTACACACTTGCAATATATGAATGTATAAATGCATGAAAGGATGTGAGACATCTGGGATCTCTGACTTGCAGTCATAGAAAGAGCAAAGGAGCTCGTCTGTATGGCTGTGTGTTTCCTGGACGGGAAACACAAAACTTACAGTTTCTTTTTGTATCTCTGCTTCTGTCTCCTTGAACCCCAGTCGGCCTCGGCAGATGGCCTCTCACACTGAGCCTGGTTCTGCAGGAGGTTTCTTCCCTTTTAAAAGGGAGTTTTTCCTCTCCACTGTCGCTACAAGCATGCTTTGTGTGAGAGATTGCCTTTGAGACAATGATTCGATGCAATCAACTAGTTTTCCTTAGATAGAAAACTTTGAATCAATTTGACTGCATGATCTGGAGAACTGTAAAGTGACTTAAGATGACACGTGTTGTGAATTGAATTCAATGAAGTATCCTAGGATTCGCGCAGAAGACCCAATCAATCAATCAATCAATCAATGTTCAATGTTTAAAATTTCCTTTTGCTACAAGCTTTCATTGCCCTCCCAGGTAACAAGTAGAGGAATGTAGAGTGAGTGAGTATATCTGGATTATTGTGTTTAGCAAACTGGACAAACCAAAATCTGGGGTTTAGGTGAACAAAGGAGCTCATTTATTCCAAATGCAAACAGTTTGAAGCCTTGCTGGCATATCGGTCCTTGGAGTAGGTGCCATGCCAGGCCGACCTAGCAGAAGGGTTCACCCAGCTCGACGCTTCTCTTCCAGATGCAGGTCGCTGTAGGAAAATGGCTCACAGGGTTATGTTTCTGTGTTGTTTAACCAGTTCTTTGCAAGGTGGGACTTTTTTTCGTCTTTAAGCTATTCTAACTCAGCAGCCACACCCATAGTTCCTAGTATGTGGAGTAAATTCTGATAGGACAGGTTTCAGGGCGACCCATTATTAGAGAAGCAAAAACATGCCTCACCAGTATATCTGTCAGCATGACAGTAGATTCAAGAACTTTTTCAGTGTTGTGCATCAGATTTATCACTGAAGGCACGTGTAGTATGTTCATTGTTCACTTAGGATCCTTTTTAAGAGTTTCTTTCATATCAATCTGTTCTCTGGCTTAAAAATTCACTTGGAGTTGTTTGGTTTTGTAAACTTTGGAGATTTTTTTTTTTGTTTCCACTTTTTTAGCAACTAATCAAGGAAAATAAGTTGAACTGACAGCAGCAACTATTTAAAGAATATAAGATTTTACTTGAGACATAAAGATTTCCTTAATAAAAGTTTCCCTGTGGTATAAACCCTGCAGCAGCACGTCGGGTTCATGCACACAGCCAGTAATCCTATTTTCCTCCTCTGGGTTAAACAAACAGAAGTTATTTGTTAGCTGGTTCCCTAAGTGCACAGATTATGCTTTCAGGATAGCAGTTTAAATATCTGAAATCGGCCTTGACTTTCCTCCATGTCCCCAAGTCCCCTGCTGTGGCACAGAGCCACAATCAGTGGTCAGACACTGTTCAGGTGTAGGCTGTCTGTTTCATGCAGTTTCAATAGATGATGAATGAAAATATAACTTTTTGTAAGTCTGTGACACACACACACACACACACACATATATATATATATATATATATATATATATATATATATATATATATATATATAGTTTTCATATATATGGTCCTTGCTAAAGTGAAGCCTCACCGTAGCCTAATGCAGCCACCATTGTGTTTGATTATGTACTGGATGGTGTGTTTAAGGTCTTGTGCCTCATTTACAGTATGTTCTTAAAATGAATGAGTCCCCTCCACCCATGGTATAACCTATAATAATATTCCAAATTTTTTCACAACAGCTTTAATATGATTTAGATCCACCATTTGCAACAATGGCAGCTTAAAATCCTCTGTGGTTGGCTCTATACGGGTTTATAAGAGGTACAATCACTTGTTTTACTTATGACATCAATATCAGAATGAAGTACATATGTTTGTGGTTTTATGTTTCACCAATTCATTGGTCTCTAAAATATTAAAGTGTTATTCTAAATATGAATCTGTTCTTAATACCTTACCTGATAAACACAGATGAGGTCAAATAAAGTATTAAGGATATTTTACAACTAAACATTGACCTACTTAAATAAGGAGTGCCCAGTCGCGTTAACTTGCTGGAATTTGCTGAACTCCAGAGAAGAACCCATTCAATTACTGCCTGTAGAAGCAGTCTGGATGCAGAGGTCATTGTTTTAAACACTCTGGCAATTGAAGTGATCCGAATGCCTAAGGTAAATGCATCTGAGGGGTAACGGTCTCATCTGAGGGATAATAAATATGCAAACTATATTTCACAGCAACCAAAGACTTTATGAAAACTACACCGCAAATTACTTTAACCTTTTATCAATTATATATGCTCATTTTTAACATGAGTAATTTAAAAAGATATTTAGTTTATGTCTGTGCAGTTAGACTAGCATCTAAAGAGGTAAACAGTCTCTGCAAAACCAAACAAATTCATTTCACAGCAATGAAGTCTCAGTCAGACTCAGTTTTCATGTCTTATTTGCTCAAAAACTGTTCTGACTGAAGTCTTGATCAACCTTCTTGATGTAGTTTCCTCTAAGTCATGTTAATGCATTTATCTAGGCTAGTGTCCTGTTGATTGGCCATCAATT
Source organism: Cyprinodon diabolis (assembly GCA_030533445.1). Classification (NCBI taxonomy): domain Eukaryota; kingdom Metazoa; phylum Chordata; class Actinopteri; order Cyprinodontiformes; family Cyprinodontidae; genus Cyprinodon; species Cyprinodon diabolis. The sequence continues at coordinate 32,328,289 of CM060076.1, forward strand.
GGCAGGACCCTTTAAAGAGCCGGTAAAAAAAAGTTTCTCCACCAGTTTGAGGGATGTGAAGAAAGCTGAGAAAAAAAGGCACAGAAATGAACCATTTTTGATCATATCAGCAAAGCAGAAACAGATTCATTATTCCAGACGCGGCTGGTTTGTTTCTGTTTTTGCTGTTGTTTACACAGAAAAAGGTTCATCAGCTGATCTTCTTTCAAACTGAGAAACTCCCTGACTTTAAATTATGTCACTTTGGTTCAGTACATGGTAAAGACATCCTTAAATGTTACATTTATTTAAAATTTGCATTTAACTAAGTGAATTTTCCTTTTCAATGCTTACCAGACAATAATTCATTTATTCCATCTTTTTAATCTGAACCACCTACAGACACTAAGAGTCTCCTTATTATTTTTACTTCAGTTATAAACTGTATACACTGTAAAACAGTTAAGATTATTTACTTTTAAAGGAAAATATAAACTGATAAAAAAAACTTAAAGAAATTCCTAAAATTCTTTACTCCTCAACCTGCTAAAAACTGAGCCTCAATGTCATACAGTCAGTTTCCGACAGACTCGGCTACTAACGTCATTTTACTGCTATCTTCATTTAGTTAGGAAATAGCAGAAAAGGTTGAGATGCTCTGCATATTTGTGCAGGAGTGGCTCGAACCCTTCACTCCACCACTGTAGTTAGATCCCCTGGAATGTGTGTCACCTTCTTCACCCACAAACAAACAAAATTATCTGCACAGATTCTTGTACAGTAGTTACTCCCTATTTTCAACTTTCACAATTACACGGTGCGACTTGGCACATTGACTTTACTTTAACCACTATGAACGCTTTTAAATCGATCAGCTGCTGAGGCCTGTAATGCAATTAGACCAGGGTTCTCCTCAGCGTGCAGCTATTAGCCGCCTGTGAAACACAACAAAGCTCCTCTTTTATTCTCTAATGTCGTTCTTGTGAGAACAACTCTGAGCTTCCAGCATTTTCTCTGTCAGAAGGGCGGAGAAACTAAAACAGCAGAGAGAGCTGCAAAGTATTTTCTGAACAGTTCGATGTAAACTTCCCAAGAAAACAGTCTTATATGTGCCATCATGTGTTAAAAATTCATTTTTATTATCTAGAGAAGTGACTAATATATAACTGGAAATAATTTAAAAAACAAGTATTATTTTTAATATAAATATATAAAGGTTTGTTAGATTATCAGTTTTACGTCTATGGGCCGTAAAAATTAAAGCAGAAAATGTATCTGTCTCTTTTTTTGAAAATGTTTTTCTTAATTTTAAAACTTAAAGTTAGCCATGAAATACATTTTTTTAGCGGTTTTAACACGCCTTAACACTTTAATACAGCACATCTCTTAAAAGGTTTTATTTAGGTTTAGACTGAGGGCAGAAACGGCTGTTTAAAGGTCGCAGACCTGACCTACACAAACACACAGGGTGGATGCTGTACAGGAAACTATCCATGGAAAGAATGACCTTCACCCGAAGACTGAAAGAAGCTACACGTAAAGAGAATTCGCCAATGAATTATCTGTAATATGTCAATAACAGCTGCAGGTTGAACTGCTTTTTACAAATGTAAGAATTCGCAGCTTTGAAATGTCTATTTGTGGACCTTAACTGAATAATCAAATAATGAGACACTTAAAAAAAAAACACTATGTCAATATAAATGTCAATATAAAGATGCATTTTGATAAATTAGAGTCTAATAAAATAGTATATATTAATTTTTTTCTACTGATTCTGACTCACAGCTAATTAAAAAAGATATAAATGAAGTTTTTCTGAAAATGACATCATAATTCAGGCAGTTAAAAATATGTTTTCTCACAGAATGATGGTTCTGGCATTAAGGAGCCACAGGTTTCTTTAATGGCGGCCTTCAGGTCATCTGTGGAAGTAGTGTCTAATAGAGATCTATCTAGTACTTTTTGTAGTATGGATCTTAACAGATTTAAGATGAAAAAATAAAATCAGAATCTTAATATATTATAAAGTATGAAATTTAAACCAACTTTGATAAAACACGGTGGTCCGACACCAGCAGACTCCGTCCATCGGTACTAAGTGGGAAAACTTTGGGAAGATACTCCACTTTTTCCTTCCACTGAACTTTTCATTCATCATTTGAGCCTTGAGGTGAAATTAGTCTCCTTAGAGCATGTCAGTGTTTATCTGTCCGGTCCCATCTTCCCTACAAAAAGGATCTCACTTAACAGTTCTGGGTTAAAATATCATATGTAATATTAATATATTCTTAGCTTCCGTGTTTCATTAACTGTAGGCCAGATTCATTGATATCAAGAGAAACAAAAGAATAAAAACATAACTTTTCCCTTTAATCAATCTAAAATGACCAAAATAGTCCTTAGTCCTCTTGTTACAGGCATTATGTTAAATCCAAGGCAACAACATATCAGATTTGCTGCAGTGATGTTATCTGCTGCTAGGTGGGGCTGTTGTTTGATTGAGGGTGTGTTTGTGTTTATTTGCTTTAAATAAACAGGTTTCCATGAAGCAGCTGCCTACAGATGGGTTAGCTTCAACTCCTGTTTCTTCTTAGAGCGTTTCTTTTTCTTAAATCCTAGACTTGAGTCAGTTCAAATATCTCATTGATCAACCTGTTACACTATGAAGAAAAAGTACATTCTTGCATTCCTTCTGCGCCCCACCAGCATGACAGATACTAAGGCATTCAGCTGCGATGTGATAAAGCAGACGATGAGTAACCTCTGTCAGCACCTCCTTCCTAGCAGGCCGGATGCCAGCCAGCTCAGTCCCTCCCTAACCTACCTGAGAGCTGCGAGGCACTTAAAGCAGAGGCAGGTGCATGACTGACAGCCAGTTGAGGGATAAACTACATCTGAGCTTCAGCACAGCCCAGCAGCAGATCATGTAAGTAGGAACCTTTGGATTGGTTTTACTTTTCAGATTTCTTTCATTTCTTTGGACAGTTTCTTAAATTCCGAGGTCTTTTCTGCAAATTGTTGGAATTCAGTTTCCAATTTTTGATTGAGCTGAAGGAAGCACTATAAGAAATTTCTAAATATTTGGATAAGATCTGAGTAAACTGACATCTGCTGTGAATTCAGGCTACATACATGAACAACTAAGCAAACTGCCTGGTTAGTCTAATGTTTGTTCTGTCAAATCTTATTGTTGACAGATCCTTTGGAGACAATGGCTCCGATTGGGATGGACGGCGTTGTGAGCTGGTTTTCCTCTCCAGAGGTGGGCATCATCTCTGCGGTGGCCTTCCTCGTCCTCAGCATCACTCTCCTCGCCCTCTGTGCCAGATGCAACAGGTGAGAGGTCAAAAAACAAGAAAACGTTGACCTTTAATTTTGACTTTTAATGACATTAAGTCTGACTTCCTCGTGTTCCATAATGAAATAGACTCAGTCATTACTAATTAATACTTGGGGTGCCGCGTCGCTGGAATGACAGGAATTAAAACGTTGTCAGCAAATAAACAATTAAATGAGACCAACAGGTTTCTGTTTGGAGCGGCACACACCTCAGGTGATTCATATTTTCTGCTCACATAGGACTCTGAATGCCATCCAATTGTCTTAAAGCGCAGCAGAGACTTGTTTAACTTGACAGGTGGTTTTTGGATGTAGGGCGTCGTCAGGGTGTGTGTGTGTGGGGAGGGGTATCATTCTAAGGCAGGGGGAGGGTAGCTGAGACCGATGGGCTGGGCCTGGAGCTGCCTTGGTTCTTATTTGATCTTATTGTAAGTGTTGCACAACTCTCACACACTGACATGCACGTGTTATAATGTCTGTCACACCAAACATACCAGCCACAGTGACATAGGGAAGGAAAAACTCAAAAGGCTGGTTTGTTACTTAATATTCCCCCGGCTGCAGAAGAAAAAAGAAAAGATTTTACATTTTCAAATGTGGTTCTCTATAAAGATCTAGTATCTGACAGCTCCCTTGGGGCCTTAATTTGGTATAAACCCAAATTTTATTGTCGAGAAGACTAAAGCTAACAGCTAATGGAAAAAAAAAAGGCCAAGAACAACATGAAGTTCTGCTTTCCTAAAACCTTTGCAGCCTTAGAAACATCCTAGCGGTTTATGCAAACAAGATGTGCTGAATCAATAAACTGTTATGACATTTGCATGGGATGGTTATTTATAGGGACATGAATTATTCTTTTAAAGACAAAGCGCTGCTGATAAGAGTGAAACACAGGTGGAAGTTATTGTCTGATGTGAAAGTAAAAGAGCAGGAATATGGAAATATTTAAATAGAATGTATATTTAATAGCCTTTTTTATTGCATGGTTACTTTGAGCAGAAACACTTTCCAACAGAGGCCTGAGTCACAGAGGTCTTCTGCCAACTTGAAAGAGCGGCCATTTTCAAAGCGTCATGTTGGTTTATGCAAACGCTGCATAAAAAGCCTTTTAAGTATCTTGAGATTTACATTAGATGGTTATATGCACAGAAGCTTATGATAATCAGAGCTTCCTGTGCATTTCACACATTCAGGGTAAATGATCAAAAATCTAAATCCTAACAGGCTAAGCTAGCATTTATTTATGGACTACAGGCAGCCTTACTTTCTTCTAACTAGTTACACTAACTGGGAGTTTTAACTCCTCTGTGGAGAGGATGAAGGATGATGGTATTATATTAGGTTTAGAAATGGTCCAGTAAAAAAGAACAGTGTTCAAACATCTCTACTTGTGATGCTCATGGGTCATTAATGTCTAAAAAGCTTGAAAGTAGAGTGTACATTAAATTTTGAATAACATTAATACAAAAAAAAGCAATTAAATGAAACAGGTTAAAAATGTTTTCCAAATTAAACAAGCTCCCGTACATACTGTAAATATGGCAGCCCCTGCAGTAGGGTCACTTTTATAGGAAGCTTCTGTTAAAACGTTGCTATAAATTAATATCTGAGCCACAGAATATCTCTATAGTCATTTTTATGTAGTACAATTTCAGATTAGTTGGTCTGAAAGGTAAAGCTACGAGCTATTCTGAGAGATTTAAAAAAAAAAAATCACGGCTATACTTGAAACCATAAGGAAGAGGATTAGGGCCACTGAAAAAAAAACAACCAAAAAAACAGTTAACTGATTTTTAAAATTAATTAGGAAAAATATGGAATAAAAGTCATAATTTTGTCTTTTTTCCCATAATAAAATTAAAAATTCAGTAAACAGTTTATTTTTCAGTTGCCCTAATCCTCTTCCGTATCCTATTTAACAACAAAGATGATGATTTCTAAGCTTTTAAATGGCATTTTTTAACCATATTTGAAATCTTAACCCTTTGATTTTCTACTTTGGTTTTTACCTCCCTCTAACAAACTTGTAAGAAAAAACAAGTTAAGGTGCTCTTAAAAAGGGGCTCTCTGAATCAAACTCCTTGAATAATATGAAGAAGCCAAAGCGGCTGAATGTTCTGTATTTATTGGGAATGGTTGTCCGCTCCTGCAGAACCGAAGGTAACCTGACCGGCTGACTGGGTAATTCACCGCAGGCCCGGCATGGTGTCGACATAAACAGGAATGAACAGTTCAGTGGATGGGCTGTGAAGCAGCACAAGGAAGCCTGCAGCAGGAGCCTTTATGGCATCAGAGCAGGACGTCTGTGAATAAGGGAAGCCAGACTTACAGGTGGAAATCAAATGTGACCAGTAGTCCCAGCTTTAATTCATTGATCCACATTTCACAGACAAATCATTCCTCATCCACAGAGAGAGCAAACATAGAGTGTATAATGAAAATTTCTTCTCCTCACTTGATGATCTCTCATGTTTCATTCTCACATCCACAGGGACAACACCTATGACGTGAACGGTACGACGGTATGAGCTCTCTCCTTTATTCTATCCTCCTTTCTTTCAGCTGTCACATTTATTTAACCAATTCATCTACAGATGCCATGCAGCACCGCATTGATATAGCAGCTGTAATATATTACAGTGCATTAGTAGCTAATTCAGAGCAAATATTGACCAATGGGGTGGAGGATGGACCAGGTTTTCAGACTGTAGTTGCGGCCAGTCCTGTAAGCTCCAAACCACAGCAAGAGGTTGAAAATGGAGTAAAAGGAAAAATCTGAGACTACTTCAGCAGCAGTCTAGATTAATTATGTGAACCAGATTAATGCTAATATACAGACAGACAGACAGACAGACAGACAGACAGACAGACAGACAGACAGACAGACAGACAGACAGACAGACAGACAGACAGACAGACAGACAGACAGACAGACAGACAGACAGATAGATAGATAGATAGATAGATAGATAGATAGATAGATAGATAGATAGATAGATAGATAGATAGATAGATAGATAGATAGATAGATAGATAGATAGATAGATAGAACAAAGACTACTAATGACTACTATGTAAATAATGTTATTTTTAAATGACATTTAAATAATGAGGTTTGGCAACACAAGTAAGTAAGTAAGTAAGTTAGTTAGTTAGTTAGTTAGTTAGTTAGTTAGTTAGTTGGTTGGTTGGTTTGTTAGATAATTAAATCTTTCTTTTTTAATTTAATGTAAACATGCCCTTACAAAGACTTTGCACTGATCTGTCTGGGTTGTTGCTTTTCCCCCTTTTTTTATTTGTTTTGTAAAAAGGGAAAAAATATGCTGTCTGTACCCTTTCATTAATTTGTATGTGGACTATGAATATTATGTTTATAGAAATAGACTGATTCACATTATAAAGTCTGCTCACTTCTAATATAAAATGAACTGCATCTCACAATAGCTTACTTCAAGTTCCAAATGGATCAACTCAAACTGACACATTAGGAGCAGGGAATATTTGTGACTCCATTTAAGGTGTTAATATCAAATAATTATATATTTTTAAAAAAAAAGGTGTTTTCCATATAATGTCTTAGTTTCAACCACAAAAATTCAATTAAAAAAAGTCAGTGCCTGATAGCATCAGGAACTGATGTTCACTGGAAATGAAAGTGCTCCACCTCAAATTCCTGAGTTTGATGTGTAAAAACAGAGAGGATCTATTAGACTTAGACTGAGACCTAGATTTAGACTCAACTTTATTTATCCCTTGGAATTAGTCCTTCAGGAAATTCTGGAAGGCTATATGTTGTATAGAACAATAAGAAATGCATACATATTGCCTAACTATTTAAAGCAGGTGTATCATCTTTGATACACGAGCTTTTGAGACCCGTGCATCATAAATGTGATATTTTGTTCTTGAAAACCCTGACTTAAACAATCAGACACATGTAGTGAACATAAAGAATATAAAGGAATGCCTGATGTATCAACATTGATGCAAATAAATTATTTAATTAAACTGGCTCTTAGGACTAACTTTATTTTTAGGACTAACTTAGGATTAACTTTACAAAATTCTTTTTATTTAATTTGTCAGAAAGTTAAATAACAAATCTAATTTAAATGTTTATATATACTTTCTGTTAATTATTTCATGGTCCAGTATTTACAGGATTAATTGACATCATCAGATAAAGTCCTTTTTTTCCACAATGGTTGTTTTTTTTGGATCATACTATCACTTTAACATTGTTCTCTGCTGTTTCAAATACCACACTTGGGTGTGACACCATTATCAAAGATCTCAGTTGGAAACTTGGGCCAAAAAAAAAAAAAAAATTAAAGACTTTTTTTTTCTGGGCTGTTCAGTTAAACATATTTAGAAAACCGCAACACAGCTTAGGGAGTTTGATGCTTTGACTGAAATCCCCACATTAGCAAGTTAGGAAGCAACACTCTTTGTTGGTGGTTACTTTCCCGTGCCGTGGTCAGTGTCCGTACTCAGTGTGTTTGAGCTGAAGGCGTTGAGCGTGTAGAGATTTGACACTACAGGTGCTGGTCATAAAATTAGAATATCATGAAAAAGTAGATTGATTTCAGTAATTCCATTTAAAAAGTGAAACTTGTATATTATATTCATACATTACATACAAACTCATATATTTCAGATGTTTATTTTGTTTAATTTTGATGATTACAAATGACAACAAATGAAAATCTCAAATTCATCATATCAGAAAATTAGAATATTGTGAAAAGGTTCAAAATTGATGGCCCCTGGTGCCACACTCTAATCAGCTAATTAACTCAAACCACCTGCAAAAGCCTTTAAATGGTCTTTCAGTCTAGTTCTATAGGCTACACAATCATGGGGAAGACTGCTGACTTGACAGTTGTCCAAAAGACGACCATCGACACCTTGCACAAGGAGGGCAAGACACAAAAGGTCATCGCTAAAGAGGCTGGCTGTTCACAGAGCTCAGTGTCCAAGCACATTAATAGAGAGGCGAAGGGAAGGAAAAGATGTGGTCGAAAAAAGTGTACAAGCAAGAGAGATAACCGCACCCTGGAGAGGATTGTGAAACAAAACCCATTCAAAAATGTGGGGGAGATTCACAAAGAGTGGACTGCAGCTGGAGTGAGTGCTTCAAGAACCACCACACACAGACGTATGAAAGACATGGGTTTCTGCTGTCGCATTCCTTGTGTCAAGCCACTCTTGAACCACAGACAGCGTCAGAAGCGTCTTGCCTGGGCTAAAGAGAAACAGGACTGGACTGCTGGTGAGTGGTCCAAAGTCATGTTCTCTGATGAAAGTAAATTTTGCATTTCCTTTGGAAATCAAGGTCCCAGAGTCTGGAGGAAAAGAAGAGAGGCACTTCATCCACGTTGCTTGAAGTCCAGTGTAAAGTTTCCACAGTCAGTGATGGTTTGGGGTGCCATGTCATCTGCTGGTGTTGGTCCATTGTGTTTTCTGAGGTCCAGGGTCAACGCAGCCACATACCAGGATGTTTTAGAGCACTTCATGCTTCCTGCAGCTGACCAACTTTTTGGAGATGCAGATTTCATTTTCCAACAGGACTTGGCACCTGCACACAGTGCCAAAGCTACCAGTACCTGGTTGAAGGACCATGGTATCCCTGTTCTTAATTGGCCAGCAAACTCTCCTGACCTTAACCCCATAGAAAATCTATGGGGTATTGTGAAGAAGAAGATGCAATACACCAGACCCAACAATTCAGAAGAGCTAAAAGCCACTATTAGAGCAACCTGGGCTATCATAACACCTGAGCAGTGCCACAGACTGATCGACTCCATGCCACGCCGCATTGCTGCAGTAATACAGGCCAAAGGAGGCCCAACTAAATACTGAGTGCTGTACATGCTCATACTTTTCATGTTCATACTTTTCAGTTGGCCAACATTTCTATAAATCCTTTGTTTTTATTGGTCTTCAGTAATATTCTAATTTTCTGATATGATGAATTTGAGATTTTCATTTGTTGTCATTTGTAATCATCAAAATTAAACAAAATAAACATCTGAAATATATGAGTTTGTATGTAATGTATGAATATAATATACAAGTTTCACTTTTTAAATGGAATTACTGAAATCAATCTACTTTTTCATGATATTCTAATTTTATGACCAGCACCTGTATATGTAGTAGAGATTTATGGGAGAGAATACACCTCTCCTCCATAAGTGATATTACTATAGTCCGAAACATAACAGTTATACATAGCTGTTAGTTAAATGGATGAATAAATGTAGCCTTCACAAGAAAATAGAGAAGTTTCATCAGCATAAGGACTAAATTTGCAATCATAAAGTGACTATGTATAACTCCTAAACTGTTAATTTAAACAGTCTTAAGACAAAACCTTGAGGAACACCACGGCAAATAGGACAAGGGCTGAACTAATTTAACACAATGCAGATGTATAGGGAGGTGAATTAGCACGCTTAAACAACAACTTGACAATAATACACCTGAACAATGTTTTGTATAAACCTCTTAATATTCTTGTTAGGTTTACAACTATTGCTTAACAACTAATATGTAGTTTAAATAGCTTTGATATTTATTTGAGTGTGACTTTAATAGCTGAAAACGGTTGTTTTACAACTGAGTGGGTAGAGTCATAAATGCAGGTCAACAGAATTAAAAAGCCACCCTCTGCAATGCCCTGGCCACCCCAATGGCCAGAGTAAATTATAGTAGCATCAGTTTAGCATTTCCTCCCATTATGCACAGCCAGCGACATAACATTAAAAATCACAGATTAAACCAAGATATAAAAAGGTGTTTATTTAAGTCTTCATGATTTCTACAGGCAGTTTTACCACAATAGTAGATTCAAACCCTGAATTAATGGCTTTTAGTTTCCGTGTGCCATCCCAGGATATTTAGTGGCCCCATCTGGCACCCCCCTATGAAACATTTCTGGAGGCACCACTGCTTATGCTACCTTCAAAAGGCTGATTTTAACATTTAGCTTACTTTTAAAACCACTGTCTGGTAGTTTTAATTTACAGAAAAATGCTAGCTAGACTTTCTTTTCCAAACTATGTAATGTCTCTATTCAAACATCTATTCTTAGTGTAGATGGTGTGGTGTTATAGTCTATAAAATCCTCCATGTTTCTCTTTGACAGACTGATGGAGGAGCCAATGGGAACACAAGATCAGGAGGTAAGTTTGCATTTAATGGTAACAAGATTATAGCAAATGTGAAACTACATGTCCAAAGCATTCAATTGCCTCTCATTGTGTTGCAGAACCAGAAATGGAAATCCACACAGCATGGAGAGATCACAGAAACATGCCCCCAAACAACCTGGAAAGACCTAAATCAATAACTCACTAGCTACCCACCCTTTCATCTGAACATTATTTCACAAGTATCACAAGAAAACCTCACTTGTCAAGAAGAAAAACACAACATCTTCTCATTATGGTCCACATCCAATTTTCCTCACCTGACATTGAACCAAATGGATAGCTGGATGAGAAAGGAAGACTTCTCCTGACTTTAAAGCTAGCATCCACCTTTTTTTCTCAGCATTGCAGACATCTATCTATCTAGGAACAATTTTGAGAAAGCATTTTTTTGTTAACTTATCTTCTGATCTTAACGGTATCAGACTTTTAATTTTAATCTGCATTATTTTTGCTCTTTAATGTGATCAGAAAGTATGTTTTCCTTAGTTACCTGAGTACAAAGCTATGGGTTGATTAAATGCATCTAATAGTAAAATGTATTGAAGCATAAGCAATCCTGTTTAATGTTGCACATTCTTGTATAAAAATAGTTAGGATGGCCAGTCTTGCGGCTAAACTATCCATGTGTCATTTTATGATGCTGTCAGACTCATCACAATTCACAACATTGCTATTTGGTGCTATCTGCTATGTTGACATCTGATATTATATTAAAAAAAATACCTTTTCTTTGTGATTTTTGCTTCATACTATAAGTTGATTTTTTTTTGTATTATTAAATTACACTATTGAGTATGAACATTGCATTTCAGGCTAAGGTCACAAGAAACACTTAAAGCTACAGTGTGTAATAATTACAGGGATATACAGTCAGAAATGTAATATATTATACATAACTATGTTATTTATCATCATCTACGAGCTCAGCCTCTTAACCTTAATATTTGCGTTGCCTTAGAATTCGTTATTTATAATTACATAGGAGCGGGTCTCGCAGCCATGGAGGCAGACATCTTTGTGCTACGGCAGCGCAGAGCCAACAAACTAGCGATTGCGAGATCGCCCACTACGCTCGAAAGTAACTACGGCAAGTTGTTTAAGTCTACATGAAATCTATACCCTACACAGACTAATGAAATACTATCTGTAAAACTATCTATGTAAACAAACCTCATCACTTGAGAAGGTAGGTGATGCGGACGTCGTGGAAGACATTTTGTCCCGTAACGCTCGCCGTACTGTTGGGGGGGAGAAGCGGTGGGGGGGAGATGTTCATGTTGCTGCGGTCTGCAGTCTGGACGTTAGATGTCGCTGAAAATTACACACTGTAGCTTTAAGCTTACACTATAAAGTACCAAACCAGAAGAAGAGAACGTTTTTTTGACCTTTCAAAAATATTCTGCAGGCTGCAGCCTGTGGATTTACATTTGTGCTACCTATATGATCCAATGGCAGCATTACTTATGCTGATATAGAACGTGGACACGCTGTCTTCACTAATTATGATTCACTCACCTCAGGATGGAAAATGCTTCTCAATAGTTATGTCCAAGTTCTGTCCAAAGAATAATTATTGGTATCTTCAAAATTTAAAGTTCAAATAGGTGTTTCTGTTAATCTTTACATTATGATAGATCTGTCTGATTTACTCTGTGGGAGAATTTGAAGTACTCCTATCAATTAGCTTTATATTGAAATTATAAATATGACAATTTCTTTCTGTTGGTAAATTAACAGTGACAACATCAAATATCTCTCTTACTTTTGCACAACTTACAGAAGTGAGAAAAGCCACCATCAATTTAAAGAATGTTAATAGTTGCCTCTCTGCACTGAAAGCTATTTATATATACTTTCTCTCTCTCCCTCTGTCTCTCTCTCTCTCTCTCTCTCTCTCTCTCTATATATATATATATATATATATATATATATATATATACACTCACCGGCCACTTTATTAGATACACCTGTCCAACTGCTCGTTAACACTTAATTTCACATGGCGGCAACACAGTGCATTTAGGCATGTAGACATGGTCAAAACAATCTCCTGCAGTTCAAACCGAGCATCAGTATGGGGAAGAAAGGTGATTTGAGTGACTTTGAACGTGGCATGATTGTTGGTGCCAGAAGGGCTGGTCTGAGTATTTCAGAAACTGCTGATCTACTGGGATTTTCTCGCACAACCATCTCTAGGGTTTACAGAGAATGGTCCGAAAAAGAAAAAATATCCAGTGAGCGGCAGTTCTGTGGGCGGAAATGCCTTGTTCAGGCCAGAGGTCAGAGGAGAATGGCCAAACTGGTTCGAGCTGATAGAAGGGCAACAGTGACTCAAATAACCACCCGTTACAACCAAGGTGGGCAGAAGAGCATCTCTGAACGCACAGTACGTCGAACTTTGAGGCAGATGGGCTACAGCAGCAGAAGACCACACCGGGTGCCACTCCTTTCAGCTAAGAACAGGAAACTGAGGCTAGAATTTGCACAAGCTCATCGAAATTGGACAATAGAAGATTGGAAAAACGTTGCCTGGTCTGATGAGTCTCGATTTCTGCTGCGACATTCAGATGGTAGGGTCAGAATTTGGCGTCTACAACATGAAAGCATGGATCCATCCTGCCTTGTATCAACGGTTCAGGCTGGTGGTGGTGGTGTCATGGTGTGGGGAATATTTTCTTGGCACTCTTTGGGCCCCTTGGTACCAATTGAGCATCGTATCAACGCCACAGCCTACCTGAGTATTGTTGCTGACCATGTCCATCCCTTTATGACCACAATGTACCCAACTTCTGATGGCTACTTTCAGCAGGATAATGCGCCATGTCATAAAGCTGGAATCATCTCAGACTGGTTTCTTGAACATGACAATGAGTTCACTGTACTCAAAGGCCTCCACAGTCACCAGATCTCAATCCAATAGAGCATCTTTGGGATGTGGTGGAACGGGAGATTCGCATCATGGATGTGCAGCCGACAAATCTGCGGCAACTGTGTGATGCCATCATGTCAATATGGACCAAACTCCCTGAGGAATGCTTCCAGCACCTTGTTGAATCTATGCCACGAAGAATTGAGGCAGTTCTGAAGGCAAAAGGGGGTCCAACCCGTTACTAGCATGGGGTACCTAATAAAGTGGCCGGTGAGTGTATATATATATATATATATATATATATATATATATATATATATATATATATATATATATATATATATATATATGATTTATATATATATATATGATATATATATATATATATATATATATATATATATATATATATATATATATATATATATATATATATATATGATATATATATATATATCTTTCAAACTTTACAGCAAAATAGTTGATTTTATAGCTTTATGTTTCAGGTTTGCTTTCAATATAGTTGCTTGATAAAGAAGCTTTTAAATCATGAAACAATTCTGATGTTTTTCTTTCTCTTTTTCAGAGAGTTGATATAACCATCAATAAACATCAGATGCAATCTAATGCTATTATGATGTTTCCTTTGAACATTTCCTTTCTTAATAACCATATTCATGTTCTATGCCCAGAGAAGCACTAAACTAAACTAAAGTGTATTTGTTTTATGTATCTCATCTAGTCTATTGCTTTCTTCCTGCTCCATGGTACGAACAGTGTCTGTTCTGGTTATGCATGTGAGGTCTATGCTAAGGTTTGACCTTTTATGTAAACAGAATATTGTTGGTTTGAAGGGAGGGGCACCAGGGATCTCCTACATTTCAAAAAGAACCACAGGTCACAAGGCCTGAAAGCCGGGTGGAGTAGTCATTCTTGCAATGCCTTTTGTCATGCCATCCGTTACCATATAAACCAGCTGACCCATTTAAATGTGACAGCAAGTGTGTAAACAAATTAGTTTTAGTTTGTTAGTTCAGTGAGGCTGCTCTTCCTTTTACAGTACATTAAAGACTATTAGGGTCCATTCTCGACTTTTATTCCTGTTTTTGTTGGGATCTAATAGAGGAAGGGCAATGATACCGTTAAAGCAAAGCTATGTGTTACACCTTGAAGATTTTCCTGAAAACATATCACAAACTCTTTAAAGCTACAGTGTGTAATAATTACAGGGATATTCAGTCAGAAATGTAATATATTATACATAACTATGTTATTTATCATCATCTACGAGCTCAGCCTCTTAACCTTAATATTTGCGTTGCCTTAGAATTCGTTATTTATAATTACATAGGAGCGGGTCTCGCAGCCATGGAGGCAGACATCTTTGCGCTACGGCAGCGCAGAGCCAACAAACTAGCGATTGTGAGATCGCCCATTACGCTCGAAAGTAACTACGGCAAGTTGAGAGAGATGAACTGAGACGGTACTGAACACACAGACTAATGAAATACTATCTGTAAAATTATCTATGTAAACAAACCTCATCACTTGAGAAGGTAGGTGATGCGGACGTCGTGGAAGACATTTTGTCCCGTAACGTTCGCCATACTGTTGGGGGGGAGAAGCGGTGGGGGGGAGATGTTCATGTTGCTGCGGTCTGCAGTCTGGACGTTAGATTTCGCTAAAAGTTACACACTGTAGCTTTAAATAAAACTTCATAACTTATATGTATCCAGTTGTGTCAGAAGTACACACATTTGTTACTTAGGTAGAAGTATAGATACTGCAGTTTAAAAACACTCTGGTAAAAGCTGAAGTATCAACTTGACCTCTTTACTCAAGTAAAAGTGAAAAAGTATGTGCTCTAAAAACTACTTAAAGTATAAAAGTATAAAGTAACCTTGAAAAAAAAAACAGCCAGATGCCACTATATGAATTGAAAGCTCAATTTTTTGACTATTTCTAAAAATTCTTTGAGATAGGGCCAAGGATGAGGGAGGTCTTGTTGGTCTCTGTCTCCAGATACGCTCTCTCCTGTGTCCGACCTTTCAGACATTTCAACATCGTTTTCTGAATCCGACATTGTAGCACGGCATAGACAATTCACATTTGCAGTTTGAAGAAAACCTGCTTGCTTCTGATGATTTCCTTTAGCTAACCAATGAGTGTTTGCGTTATACGACTCATCCAATGACACTAGTTTTCACTAGATGTGGATGGAGGCAATGATCTGCACCGGATGGCGCACATGACATGAAATAAATATTTATAAACATTAAACCGAAGCCAAGAGTAACGAGTAACGTTTGTTTTAAAAATGTAAGGAATAAAAAGTACAGATACTTGTGTGAAAATGTAATGAGTAGAAGTCAGAAGTAGGAAGAAAAATAAGTAATGGAGTAAAGTATAGATGGTTAACAGTTAAAGCATTTTATACATCTCCATATTTTGATAAGGCTCCAGCCTTATCAAAATATTACACTTTATTCTTAGCTGAAGCACACCACTCTCATTCCATTCTCAAATCTTTGCCAAGTAAAAAATGAAGATTAGAACTATATAGCCGGACAGAGGAACTGGCCTAATTAGATAAACTGTTGGGGAAAACATCAGTTCTGACATGCAACAGGTAGGTAGTATTAAGGTGTCATAAACTCACGCATCATCAATGATAATTATCATAACAATACAAAGGAAAAGGAAACAGCAGGAGTTGGACTATTGAGTGAATAGATGTTGGGCTTATATTCATTTCCAGAAAAATAAACAGCATTTGGGTTCTATGTCTGTCATTGCCCCTAGATGTCCTCAGTTAGCTAATCTTGTAGATTAGCTTGTCACCACCATGTCACCAGTGTTACTGATCAGTCCACATCATCCATACCGCCCACTAATCCAGTTATAAACACCCTCCCTACAGTCTTTACTGCTATTAGACCTCCTTTGTGTACTTGTTTCAATCTCATTTTAAATTAGTTTGTATTTCATTAGTCCTGGATTTTTTTTCTTCTTGGGATTTATTTTAAGCATTACAGTGCTGAAGAGTTCAGGGTAACATATGTTTGTTTTCAACCAAAAGTTGAGAAACTTATGCAATACAATAAGTTATATTTTGGTTTCATCTGAGCTTAGCATGTCCTTCTACAAGTTTGCTGCCTCCCAGCAGTGCTTGAGTAAAATATAAACAGGGATTTTTTTTTCTGTCAACAGAACTGTGGATATCTACAGCTCCTCGAGAGATACCATGGACCTTTCAACTGTTATTCTAATTAATGCTGTTGGTAGGGATGGAGCCATGTCCAGTCCTACTGATAATTGATTAAGTGCTCTGTATAATGGTTAAAGCTTCAGATCTTGCTTCATAATCCAACTTTGTTTACATTTCTGCATAAACTTCTCCTTGAGTTATCTGATGTGCTCTGTGGTGCCTCAGGAACCCCTCACACCAGATTAAAACCTTACAAGGGTTAAAAATGACCAATCCATGGGGGAATCGCATAGTCTTCCCTGGATGTTCTAGATTATTTGTTAAAGATCTGTCATTTGTTAAAGATCTATTTTAGATCTATTTGTTAAAGAGCGTAAGATTTCCCACAATAATTTAAGCAACCCTAAAACGTAACCTCTTTAGAGAGATTATGGTGAAATCTTAATGTTTTTGTGGGTGCTTAGTAAATGCTGTAACACTCAATACAATTTAGCTGCAATTTAAATCATTTCCTGACAACCAGATTTAAGATAATACTGCATCATTCTTACATCCTTGGTGTATATAATGGATTTGCAACATGCCTCTGCAGTACAGCTTCTTGCAGAGAATAAGCACACGCATCTCCAAATTGCACCTAGCATCCCTTTTACTAAAAAAAACTGTGAGCTTAAAATATGTTGTGAGACTGTATGTATTCATGCATCTATTTTATGTATCCATTTAGTTCAGCTGTAGGTTGCAGAGCACCTGAAGCATCTCCCAGTAAGTGGAAAAGGTCAACAGTTTGCATTTTCAACTGATTTACAGATTAGTTACAACACAAGCACATTTCTCACTTGTTGCAGGCCTTGGATCTAGCAGATAAAAGCTGTGATCCTATCTTAGTATGGGCAGAGCTAAAAGTGAAACATTTTAATTCTTTCTGTCCTTGTTGAATTAAAACAGTAAATTAAAAAAAGTGAAATTGATACCAGGGATCAATTACAGTTTCATAAGAAACAGATTTAGTGTTATGTCCTCCTTTAGTCTTATGTCATAACTGGACTGGACCAGTTCTACAGGGACACTGGCCCTTGTTGGCCACTGTCGGCAGAAGCAGAAAAAAACAGGCAGAACAGTGTAGCTTTACAACCAGGATTTAAGCACTCTGATTAAACCTCAGTCTTTATAGGCTACAGGAGCGCAAATGAATACATTTGGTTTAGGTGTTTAACATACATGTAATATGGATAAGAAATGTGTCATGAAATGATTCTCTCCATTTAATCCACTGTGATAATTTTGATTCGTTTTTACAGATTTAAATGGAAGATCAAGGGGAAAGGGGGCCACATTTAACTTTTAAAAAGAGGGCTGCTCTACCACCAACCTGGCTTATCTTGGCTATGAGAGGATGAGAGGCTAAATCCTTTCCTCTGCCTACATCTCCCAGAATGCCAAGTGGTTCTGGATCACAGTTCAGTGAAATTATAAATGATTCTATGCAACTTATTTTGTAATGATACTGAACAGGTGTCAATATTGAAAGTTGTTATTGTTTTATTGCCCACATTTGTTAACTTGAACACTTTTTAGAGATGTTGGCATTAAATGTACAATGCCTCACCCTCTCCTTTATAGAACAGCTGAGTCCTTGCAGAGATACACTGTAACTTCAGGAAGTACAGGGCTGCACCTTACTCCTTTCCTGGTCTCTTTGTGGGTCACATATATCCTTACATGCTTCCTCCGACACTCTTTGTATTTTTCAGGAAAGACCAGTAGGGCAGGGGATGGTGGGTCTGAGTCTGCTGAATGCCAAAGGCAGCCGATGGGTTGTTTTCTTTCAGAGGAATGCACCTTAGGTGTAAGCTCTTTTTTTAACAATGAAGAATTATCTCTAGGCCTTTCACATCTCTGCTTCGTCTTCTAATATTACTTTACTTTAAGCAATTCCTATAAGTTAATTAACTTTGGTATATAGAAGTTGTATTTGCAGAATTTAGACAGAATCATCAAGTCATTTTCTCATAGACACATTTCGAGCAAAGGTAGGTAATCCTGATCCCTCACTTTAGAGATGATGCTGCCAATGCAAAGATTCTCTCTAAACTCTAAATAACTGTAAACGTATCTACTTCAACATATCAGCACATTGAGTCAACAGTTCACATGGCCTGATGCAACCGTTTTTGGCATTTACTGAATCATATTTAGTTACTTTAACACAACTGATTCATGTTAACAGGGTAGGACATAAAATGAATGTGTTAAAGTAACTAAATATAATTAAGTAAATGCCAAAATAGGTAGCATTTTATTGCCAGTGTAGATTTAGAAATCTAGACTTTGTAAAGTTCAAACCATAATTCAGATTAGGAAGGAAACATTAAATCACGAATGTATCCTGCTATATATCAATGGTTAATGCTGCTGCTGGTGGTGGTGGTATCATTGTGGGGGGGATAATATTGTCTTTACCATATTTGGGACCTTTGCGCTAATTTTGTGTCCTAAAACTACCAAAGTCTGACTAAGACTGTTCATCCAATAATTACCACTCTGTACCTATGATCTCCACTTCCAGAAATCTCAAACTGGTTTTCTGGACATGAGTTCACTGGACCACTACGGCCTCTAAAGTCACAATTTCTCCATCCAATAGAGCAGGGATGTGTTGGAACAGTAGTTTCACATCATGGATCTGCAGCCTAATTTAATATTCTGCAACAGTGATGCTATTATTCTAATATTGAACAGAACCTTTAAGGAGTGTTTCTGTGACCTTGTTGAATTTAAGCTTATGTGTTCTCAGTTGTTGTTTCCTCATAAACATGCCTTGTCTGGTGATCTCTGTATTGTCAGGGCTCTCTTCTAGGTCAAGAAAACCAAAGAGTCCTTTGTTTACTTGCTTTATTACCAATTACAGCTTGATATTTTTAACATTTCCCTCGCCATAAAAGAAAAAACAATCTGGAAACCTCCTGGTCTTTATAATACAAATATAGCAACAGATAACTTAACTAGGGGCACTGGAAGAAAAATGTATATTCCTAAAGTAGCCAGTGACTAGTTGGATTAACACAACTCCAAGGAGAAATGGCTTTAGCAATAAAGTCAGAGAGGCAGCTGTTGTGCCCATCAATCAGTGAATAGCTAGATCGTTCTTTGCATAATAGTAATACTTCCACAGCAAAAAAATCAATGAAATAAATATCACTATTTTCACAGAAAAAAAAAATAAACGGAGATATCTAGAAAGTTCTTGAAGGGGTGCTGAGATGGAACTCACAGACAAATAAAGGACACAAACTAAAGGGTACTTCCTGTGGAGGATGAGGAGAGCCCACCTGTCCCCATCCATCCTCACCACCTTCTACAGAAGCTCCATAGAGAGCGTTCTGACCAGCTGTCTCACTGTGTGGTGTGGAGGCTGCAGCACCTTAGACTGGAAGAAAGTGAGGAGAGTGGAGAGAACAGCAGAGAGGATCATCCAGGCTCCTCTTTCCTCCATGAAAGTGGGAAGAGGCTTCGCAGCATTCCATGCAAGTCCAGCAGATTCTGCAACAGCTTCTTCCCCGCCGCCATCAGACAGCTGGACTGCTGAGAAAACTCTAAAGCATGTCATAGACTCTGCATCACACTGAAACACCAAAATACTGCATAATTGCACCATATTTATCAATGCTCTGAACTTCCATATCAATGCGTTTTTTTTTGTTTTTTTTTTGCACAGTGTTTTTTTTCCTTCTCACTGTTTACATTTGATCATTGCTGCACTTTAAAATATGGAAATGTCATGAAAGCTGTACAAAATTAAATTAGATAGTAAAGGTTGTCTAAGTCTAAAATGTTGGAGTGTCACTTCAGAACCAAAAGTTCTACAAGAATCAATGAAGTTTGAGGGTGTGTATGTCAAACAGGCCATTTACATCCCAAAACTCCACCACTGAGAGAAGTCTCGAGTACAACCAAATCTCCCTGTATGACCGGATCATTTGCAAAAACACATGGGCTCAGTTTCAGCCTCTTTATGTCCCTAGTTAGCATTAATTAATACAGTTTAAGACAAGTTCAAGAAAGCATATTTAGAAAAGGTAGGGTTTGTTAAGGATACTTGAAAAACTATGTTCTCAATTAACCTTAAGTTATCATGACTTTAGCTTGCAAAGTTACACCTCAGTGATGAACTACAAGCATTATCAAAGTTATTAACCATAAGGCATGATGTATCAGCACAGACAGGCTACCTCACATCAGCAGTCACACGTAGTTTCCAGCCCAGGTCTCACTCATGAGTAAAAACCTGTGTGTCTTTAAACTGAGGGTAGATAATACAACAATCAATCTAAACCAAAGTACGCTCAAAGAACTAAAATACTCCGACCCTCTTTGAAGTTAATCATTATTAAGCATACATTTATTATCATATTACCAGATAAGCTACCAAAGCCATGTTTGAAACTAGCTTGCAGAAATAGGAAACTTCTAAAAACCTGTCTCTAAGATTAGCTTTGTATTGGTTTTTTTATTTGTTACCTACTTCATTGAGAACAGGAACCAGTGCAGTTTGCTGAAGCCTGGCTGTAATTGGGTCATGTTACGGAACAATGGTCCCATTCAGAGCAGCGAATGTACAACAGAACAGCTGAAACCAAAAACAGATAGATGTGTTGCAATGACAGAGTCAAAACCCACAGCTAATCCTGGTTTATTGCTGTGGTAGGAAACATCCTCTGGACAATTCTTACTGAAAGATGTGGAGGACAAAGGTGGCTCTGTATGCTGCTGAATAAATATAAGTTAGCTGCTGGTAAATATGTATACCTATGGTATATAGTCGATATTTATCAAAGAACCAGATTAAACTTTCTCTGGCTATATAAAACATGGAGTAATTGAAAATTAATGCTTTCCACTGCTAGTTAGCTGGCTTAAGAAATGCCTATCTTATTTTCTTCATTGCATAAAGATATATTTGTCTGCTGGCAAATCCTCCAGCAGCTAAAAACTCAAATATTAATGGTGTAGACACCAGGTTAAAAGCAGTGTTGGCCCCCAACGTGCAAATGTTTTAGTTTTGTTTTTTTCTCTAACAAAGGGAAATAGTCTAAGTCAGACAATCTAAATTAAGCCCAAAACCAGTTTATTATTAGGATAACATCAAGGCGGCTTTCCAACCTCAAAGACTTCATCGCCTTGTATGATCAAAGGCCAACGTTGGGGTCGCAGATCAAGATCTTGAAATATTCTAGAGAAATTAAACTAAACAATAACAATTACCATGAAGCATATTTATATGTTTAAAGGTATAAGAGCTTCTCTTATGGAACAACATACCAGTATATTGGTTGTTGAAGCTGTTTTAAGTACTATTGTACCAATGGTTAGCAGATTTTGTTAAGAAATACTTGTATTATAACCAATATTGATGTTCATTCTGGTCCTGGTTCAGAAGCCAAAAAGTTTGGGAACCTTTGTTCCAGATGGTCAAAATATAAGTGAAAACAAGCAAAAAGCTGATCCGCAAATATAAGAATCGTTTGATTGCTTTAATACCTAGACAGATCATTCAGACGAACACAGATTTTTGAGAAGGGTAGAAATAATTTCCCATATGTCATCAGTTGTAAGATGGACATATAAACGATTGTTTCTAACTCCAGTCTTCAAAAGCTGGAAATCTGTAAGATTTAAATTCCTCCTTAGTCCAACACACTATTAGCTTGCGTCTGATATTCTTTTTTTAGGAGAACCTTAGTCCTCCGTTTGTGGATCAGTTTCTTTTTTCCTATGATTTTTGCCTCTTATGTTAAATGCAGTGACAGGAAGGTTTTTTTTTTTTCTTTTTGGACATTTGTTATGACGGATCACTATGGCAACCATAGCTAGTTGATTTTTTACACCTGGGTAGCAGCTCAATAAAATCTCTAAAGCTGAAATAATACTTCAACTATTTCTGCAGCTGAGTTGAAAAGAAGGCAGGAGCCAGAAGAGAAAGGAGCAAGACTTTTAAGCTGTCACTTCCATCAATCATCATGGGCAATGTGTGAACTTTAGGAAACATATTAGAAGAGCTTTAAGCCCAGGCAAGGAAGCAGTAAGAATATTGGCAATGCAGCATTATGTGTTTCACCGAAAAGTGTCTGTTGAATCATAATTCGGACTGCAGTGTCTCTCTGCCAGGACTTCTGACTTAACGAGTAGACACAGATTTAAAGAAGACTAGAAAACTCAAGGAAGGTGGGTTGGCAGTGCTTTATAATCAATTGTGTCATCCAGGACATGTTACTGTGAAGATTTGTCACCGAAGCCCAAATATTGAATTGTTGGCAGCTGGTTTTCAGCCATATTATTTAAGCAGGGAGTTTACCAGTGCTTTTCTTATGTAAGTTACAAACAAAACCACTAGATTTTTTTCAAGTTTGAAGATGTTTCTCTTCCCACTGGCTTCTCTTAAAACTTGGGAAAAAGTCCACTGGTTTTGTTTTTAACTTTTTTGGAATGACAGTGACCTGGATGACTGAGAATCCTCACCAGCATATTCTTCTTATGTTTTACATTCTACTTTCTGTAGAATGTAATACTACTTATATTATACAAATATTAACGACTCATATTATCTCTAAAGTATGGGCTCCCCTTCGAAAATCAGATCACAATCTTGTTTTGCTCTATATATATTTAACCTCTTTGGATACTGTTGACTTATTGAAGGCCACTCTATTTGACTTCAGTTGTGAAACAATGACTATAACAATGGTGTTGAGTCCTGACATTATTCACTGTTTATCACATAGACATCTTAAATATAAATAATTCTATTCTGGGTCAGCATTCTTTCGTGGAATGCTGACCCACTTTCTGTAACAGCCTCCGTCGGCTTCCTGACTGACCGGTAATAGTAGTGAGGAAAGGGAGCTTCCTCTTGCGCTCAAACACACTGTCCCTCCCCAGGGTTATGGTTTCTCTCTATGCAAATTTTAACTCTAAACAAATGATTGCAACCAACCTGGACCTTTCTGTGAAACTCTTAAAAATATGACACAAACTTCATAGGCCTGATCCATGAAAATGATGGATCTGAATGACAGGAGGTGGACTGGCTGTTCCACTGCTGTGCTCAGATTGGAGCTAAACGTACAATGAAAAAGTGGAGGTGAAGATGGACTTCTTGGTTACAGCCCCAACACTGCCTCCCCCACCATCCTGAACAGTGTAATGTCGACTGTGGGACACATCCGGTTCAAAGGATGGTGGTATTTCCTGTGGCTTTTGAAGCCGGGCATACACTGTACGATATTTTTCAATCGTTGCACGCAGCTACAGCTCAAACTGTACGACGAAACCACGTTTAAAAGTTCACAGTTAACGATGTATGCTCTCACGCTCTGATGCGACCTGACTGAATTTCAAACATGTTTGATTTTCTCCCGACCTTACGATTCCTGATCAGGAGGTGGTTGTGAGAGGCTTATTACCCCTCGTTACCACCTGTATATCACACAACTCACAATCAGGCTGAAAGTTGGACCGATCTAAAAATTCTCGCATGACTGAAGAATCGGCCAGAAAAGGGTAAAAAAATCATACAGTGTGAGTCCGGCTTAAGGCAGTACAACCTTTCACAGTGGCTGCTTAACATCTACACCACCCTCAATCGGTTTTGTGCCCATTCAAAAAAAAAAAAACAGGACAGGTCCAAACTACAATGAACAATAAGGTCTACAGACGGGACCATCAGGGCTGAACTTTCCTTTAATCTTGACCTGTACTAGCCTTGTTCCAAAAAATAAGCAACTAACAACTATGTGTGTGGACTCCACTCATCCCAGTGCAGAGCACTAAAGCCACAAAGAAACAGGCCAGAAAGACGGTTTCTTTCCCTACTCTATCTCTCTATTATACCCAATGAACAATCCATAGCCAGGGTAGACACTTTGCTAGAGACATATAAGCCTTCACAAAAGAAAAGATTCCCTCTCATTTTCTATTTCTTGAAAACAGATGGTCTACACATGCAGGCCTTTACATACAGCACTTATCCTTGTTTCTATCCCTAAGCTTTCCGTCTGTGCAGTCTGCTCTTCTGAACTGCTATATATTATAATGTGAGCGAAAACTAAACTCAAATTCCTTCTTCATGCACACAAATGTGTCCATCGAAGTCAATTCTGATTTTGTCTGCTGGGTTTCAGACCCGAAACATGTGTTTAATTGATTGATTGATTTACTTTATTGATCTCACAGTGGAGAAATGTACTTTGACATCAGCTCAAATAGTTAAAGAAGAAAAATGTGCTAAAGAAAGAAAAATGTGAATGGGATATAACAGTATATATAGTGGGTCCACATATGACAGCTTTTTGAGTTGTTTTTTTATAGTTGGATCAGGATCAGGATGTTTACATGGGAATTTATATAGATGGACATTTATATTTATTATATATATTGTTATTGCACTGGTTGTTAAATATAGAGTAACAGTTACTGCACAGGATATCAAATGGTAAATTGCACATTATACATTGCACAAGTTATTGCCGTTGTAGTGTCTGATTGTAGAGTCTGGTTGCAGCAGGGATAAATGACCTACAGTAGCACACCTTTTTATCGATGCATATATATGTATATGATGAGACATATATTCTCCCATTGAACACATTATTTAATCATATATATATAACACTACAGTGATTTGTTAACTCTCACTGCCATAAACAATTGGAAGATCTCTGCTCTGAGTTTTCTCCATTATTAATCACTGCAAGTCCCCTTGAGTCCCGGCCATGGGCCTCTAGGAGTCTGTGAATAAAACTATCATTTGATTCAGATAAATCCCGTCAGGTTCATGTGCATGATTGTGATAAGGCCTTGGTTATACTCTCTCAGACTGTATCAGTGCTCAGAGCCTAAAATCCCTGCTGACTGGATGTCTGGTGGAGAGGGTGCAGACAGCCGACACTAATCCGGCCGCTCCAACACACAGAAACAAACACGCGTACACACAGTCCAGTCCTGTGTGATATGCAGGCAATTTATGGTGTGATGTTGGGGGGTTGAAATGCCAGAACACAAAGATGTCATCTGTTCTGTTTGTTGTTGTTAACTGAGGGAAACTGAATTTTGATGCTAAAATACATTTGATACGGCTGTTTTTAAATACAAATTCAAAGGGGAGGTCTTCTCTTAACTGGATTAATAGCAGTCAGATTACACAGTCTAGACTAAAACAAATCTACAGGAAATATTCATGTGATGTGCATGTGGGATTTGCAGTTTTTTTTTTTATGAGGCATTAGTTTGAGGCCATGTCTTAGTAACCAATATGCACTCATATTCAGCAACTCTTCCAGAGAAGGTTATTTTTGCAACCATTCTGCAAGAAGTTGCATATATTACCCAATCCAAGGTTGTGCAAAAACCTCAGTGCAGTGCAGAGAAAACAATCTATTTTAGTTGTTTATGTTTCTGGAAGGGAGCCATGTTGATCAGACTGAAATACATGAGCTAAGAAGGAGATGTGCTGCAGACAGACAGGAAACAGACAGACAGTGGATGCTGCTGCTGCTGCTGCTTCTTCTGCTGCTGCTGCTCTGCTCTGCTCTGGTCTGGTAACCCCTCACCTAGATCATTCCTTTGTGCACAGCGCGCCGCGGGCTGATATCTCTGCGCTCTGCCCAGCTGTCACCTCCGGCATTGGTCCACCAAGCAGACACACGTAGGCACGTATCCGACCAACCCCCTTTTTCCTCCAGCAGACTACAGAGCTGAGGAGCGGCGGGACAGCATAGGAAGGCAGGCAGCGACGATCCGCTGCTGCAGCAGCAGCTTTGACCCGGACGATCAGGAATCAAAACTTACAAGTAAGTACGACTGAAATGGTATTTAATAAAATGATGTAATCAGCCCTGTTCTGATTTGTTGTTGCAGAAAATCTGTTTTGTTTTATAGCATGGGGGAGGGAGGGGGTGTTTCTCCACAACTCAGCCTGTGTTGCCGGGTGGAGAGCAGTGGGCTATGAGGAGGGATAACAAACATACACTTTTATATAATTATTATTTACTAACACAAAATAAACTACAATAAACATTTGCATCACACTTTTTCATTCATGTATAAAAATCTATTTATTATCCCAATTCGAAAATAATCTATTTTATCTGCAATTATGTCTGAAGCCCTTCAATATGCATTAAAATAGTATCTATATTGCAAGATATTTAAACTATGTGCACAAATCGGGATATTTATGTTTATCTCTTTGTATAGATGGTGTTTAAGGCAATAAAAGATCAGTATTTTACATTGGTGTTGCATGAAGTTGCTTTTTTTTGCGGTCGGTTTTTACTTGACTTTGCATGGAAAAAAACTATGATTTTCAGCCGTATCCCCCCCGTCCAGCTCAGACCCTCCCGGTGAAACTCGTGTCCGAACACGTTGCTGAAGCGGGGGTGTGTACCCGAGCAGGCAGGGCTCAGCCAATCAGCGGCCGCGTTCCGCCCACACTGTGCCGCTTGTTTACTACTAACCGCGCGCGCTGATTGGCTGAGAGCGGAGGAGTAGAAAATAGGGCCTTGTGCTGCGTTTAGGTGCGTGGAAAATCACAAGACAGTCGGTCTTTCTTGTTCCCTGCACCACTGAGGGGGGAAGATCAAAATGGCGTAAACAATTTCCATACATGAGTATAGCTGGGAAGTTATTATTATAAGCTAATAATAAGCAGTTTGGTTGCATGTGAAAGGCTGCTAAGTTAATCCTTTATGCAATGCTTTACATGTACAGATGTACTTGAACCATTTTATTTTTGATAGATTTTGATTTTTGTACTGTTTTTATTGTTGCTTTCATTTAGAGATGCACTGATCGCTCTTTTCAGAGCAATTCTTATAGCAGTTTTTATGTTTTGGCCCTACCTGACAAGTCCAAGTGTGACAGAATGTTTTCCTACTGAGGATTAGAGCACATTATAATTTGCTGCATACTGCTTTATAGTGGTTGTTTTGTTGAAACCAAGCATACATCTCCCCGTATGTCTCTGATTTTTACATATTTTACATGTAATTTATTTTTTTTTTTGCTTTGCAGCATAAAATGAATGACATCTGATTTCCCCTGTAGTTGATCAGAGCTAATCTGGAATTTTATCAGATTCCACTTTCTGGTCAGTTAATTAATCTGCAGTATTATTAGATTCAAATAAATTTAAAAAATGTTTATATATTGACATTTAGTGAGATACATTCAATAAAGGAGTGGTTCTGCAGGTGGGGACCACAGACCGCGTCTCAGTGCCTATGTTTTCTGGCTGATGTTTTTGTCACTTTTGAATATTGGTGGTGCTTTCACACTCCTGTAGCTTTTTTTTCATTGGTTATCCTTACTTGAGCTAAATACAGCATTGGTCTTTTCACCTTTTCAGGCAATAGGCCAAGGTACATGCAGGTAAATGTTAGATTACGTCTGTAGAGAGTGTGATCACTCTAATGCTTCACAGGGAAGGAGGTAAACAGTAAGATGTGGCTTAGATATTAACTAAATCTATTCAAGCATGTTTCATCATTTCAGACCTTCTGTGGGACTATTGTTCTTCATGCTGCAAAGGTCACACACAGGAGCCTTTTGAAGCACGGCTTGAGGTGTTTGCACAAATTCAGAAACTAAAATCTACCATTTATCTTCATTTTTTGAGAGACATTAATACAAAAGAAAAATGACGTTAATGTGAAATAATTTTGCAGGATGCTGAGCTTATGGGAGCTGTTTAAAGTTATTGACCCTGTTAATAGTTTCAGTATGATTGCAGGTGTTCTTCTGAAGGGCTGAGAGGTTTGTTAGAGAACATTATTGAACGAAAATTATGGTGAAAACCAGGGAAACAAGCAGTCAGGTTAGGTTAAAAGTTTAAAAACAGTGTTGGGGAAATTTACCTCTGCATGTAACCCATCCCCTTGGGGAGCAGTGGGATGCCATCATGGGGTGCCTGTGGAGCAATCCGGGTTTAAGGGTCTTTGCTCAGAGAGCCAGAGTTGCAGTCTGTGTATATATATATATATATACATATATATATATATATATATATATATATATATATATATATATATATATATATATATATATATATATATATATATATATATATTGGAAAGTGATAAAATAAAAAAACTGGGTTGAAAATATGTTACACTATTGAATGATGCTATTGTTTCCTACTTGCCTCCGTTTTCTCTTTATACTTTTGGCCCCATTCATCTCCCTGAGCATCTTGGATAGTGAGATCAGCTTTATTAGACTGCTTCCTAACAAACATGCAGCAACATCACTTCGTTCTTCTATATCCAACAAGTTGATCTGCTGATATCATGGTTCATGTGTGCCCTGCACAGCGCCCTGCAGTCTAGTCAGAAAAAACATGTGGCTGAGTTACGTGTTAAATGTTTTTTAAATAGCAGCAAAGCTACTTGTTGACCATCTTCAGCATGTTGTTATCTTCACTCCTACTCATAAACTGTGATAACTGTAGCAATAAACACGCAAATTTAACAAATTGACATGATAGGAAAGGAGAGAAAAAATCTAAAAGTATATTGAAAGAAAGCTGTAGTGCATCACTACAATCCATGAAGAGGACGCTTCAGTTAAAAAGACCAGAAGTGAAAGATTTGGTCTGCACATTACCTTAGCTATAGCCCCTTGTGGTGGGAATTTTTGTCCTTAACAGGGACTGGGAGGATAGTCAGAGTCAATGGGATCATGGTTGACACTAGCTGGGGCAGAGGTTTACCTTTCAGGAGTTTAATTAATTAAAATAAAACCAGAGCTATGGTGAAATTATTTAGATATGATTGTAAAACATTGTTCACAGACTCTTTCTTTAGCTATTTGGAATAAACCGTCTGAAATGTGAGTCCCTAGATGAACACAGCAGGTGGAAAACAAATGCATGCCACACCTTTCATATTTCTATTTGTTTAAAAAAAACATATCGCTGTCCTTTCCTTCACATTTTATGTTTCTTCTTGTGTTTGCGCTCATAGAACTCCAGCAAAACAACATTAAACTTTGTGCAATTTCAAACTAAACGGTGTAGATTTGTGTGTAAAGATGTGAAGGGGTGTCTGATTTGTCTTGTCTGTAGGCAGGTGTGTCTTCCTGAGTCCTCCTCACTGTGTGCAGCAGCACCATGGCAGCTATGGGACCAGAGAACGGTGCTGGAATGGCAGCAGGCGGGATGGTGGCCTTCCGGGTGAGACCGCAGGACGGCACGTCAGCAACGGCGCTTAGCAGCAAGGAGTTTGCTTCCCAGCAGACTCTGGTGAGAAGCTGAGTTTTATTATTCAGATGTTGAATTTGTTGCTTCAGACTCCCATATCATTGTCAGCTTAAATGGATCAAATCAGTAGTTAAAGATTGACCAAGTTAAAGCTTTACTAGAGGAAAACAGAGCACTCCCACAAACAGGATCAGTGTTTTCTCTCCTGTGTGGAATGTAGCACACGGCCGGCTCTGAACCTGGCAGATTTTGCCATCAGCAGGCGGGACGCCACAGATGGACAGGAAATATTCTCTTAACTGTGTTATTCATGGCAGCAGTGAGGCTTAGCTGCAAAGTATCAAAGTCTGCTTTAAACAGGCTTAAACACAATGATTTATCCTGATCTACTGAGAAGGACATTGATATTTGAGTAAAGCGTGTGTCCTTCTCCTCTCTGAAGGTGCACACTCAGAGCTGCGTCCCGACAGACCATCACAGGACCAAGAACGCAGGCTGGGGGAACTTTGCCGCTCCCCTGCAGAACGTGGGAGCTCACCCCCACAACATGCCAGCCAGAGGAGACGCTCCATACAGGTGGGGGAGGAAAACGTCAGGCGGACCTGGTGTAGCGGAGAGCATCACAGCTAAAGCTTAAAAATGTTTCTGTTTGTTGCTTTTTTCAGCTTCCGGAGCCCAGAGTCTGTGGAGATGGACGAGATAATGGCTGCCATGGTTCTTACCAGTTTGTCCTGTAGTCCAGTGGTGCAGAGCCCACCACAGACAGATCCTGGTCCAGGTCTGACTGCCTTCTGTGAATCAAACACAAATCTAATTATTTATAAAGGACACATAGAATCACTATTTTTTTAAGTACACTGTTGATTTGCATATTTATTACAGATATAGTGGAGGATCTTTACAAATTTTGAAAAGACCTGCCCACTCCACTTAAAAAAAAAAAAAACAATTGCACATGCACAACCCTGTATCTGCCCCCAAGAGGGAACGCTTAGTGTAAGAGTGTGCATGAGCCCATTTCTCCTGGTGCACGCTCTGTTTAAAAGTTGCTGTTTGCATCACTCATACAAGCTTACTTTCCTAAAGATGATTTGCAATTTTTCCACTATGCCAGATTCATAACCGGTAAGTGAAAATGGGGATGAGCACGTAGGACCGCTTTATCAACAGAATGATTGACAATTAGGAGGACCACTTATTTTGTTGATCTAACTGGAAAAAGGACATCCTCCCCTATACCTTTAAGTTATTGTTAGTTGCTTAAAAAGCTTCTTCATTGTTGATCTGTTGCAGGGAATCTGTGAACTGGCTGAGTAAAAACAATAAGATTAATCCTGTTGAATGAACGGAAAATAGAGCAAAGAAGAATAAACATGCTGCTGCCGTGTTGAACACTTTAACAAAAGCTGCAAATCACAACCAGTGTGAGACACCTGCTGTTCTCTGTAGGGTGAACACAGCAGAAGCTGCAAAGCTCACACCCTGTCTGAAAAGAAGCTATTTTTATTTTCCCAAAATACCTCTAGGTAGATAGTTAGTGTTGACTTTGTGGAGGAGGAAACATCTTTTGCCACTGAAAACCTGACATACCCTATGGCTCAGAAAGCATTTCTGAAAAACAAAAAACCAAACAAAAACATGTCATCTATTGCAGCTGGATCGTCCTCATCCGTCGACATGGAGAGCGGCGGTGGCGAATTGTCTGACAGCGGCAGCAGCGGCTACTGGAGCTGGGACCATGGCAGCGTGAGCCCCGCCCCCTCGCCGTCTGTCACCGAGGTGGACAGCAGCCCAGATGAAGGTCTGCACATGCAGCTGGAGCAGGGCGGGGAGCTCACTGCCAAAAAGCCAAAGGTACCTTCCTGGGTTAAACCATTTACCCAGATATGGCTGCAGTCCCCTTCCACGCCCCCTACTTGACCTTTGTTTGTTCTTTCTCCTACAGAGCGCTCTGCGAAGTGTCTATAAGTGTCTATGGCCCAGCTGCGGGAAAGTGCTAACTTCTTCTGTTGGAATAAAAAGACACATCCGTGTCATGCACCTGGGGTGAGCGGACATCTTTACTGCTTCCACTCTTAACACTTAATAACAGTAATTTCTCCTCCCACACTGTGACTCCAGCTAATTGGTAAAACACAGAAGAAGAAAACCATTTAAAATGGCACATCCATGAATAGAGTGAATGGCCGAGAATATAGTTAGGGCTTAATCCCCTAATAATTGCTTTATGAATGTTTAAACACTAGTGTTGCACCGATGCCATTTTTTTTGGCCCCGACATGATACCGATACCTGGCTGTGCAGTATTGGCCCATACAGATACCATCTGATTGAAATTGATGTGTGTGTGTACATATGAAGAACTGCATACTACTCTGATGTAAAATAATTGCCATCATGGTTTTATCAAGCTGCTGCCTACCTTTGTGAAGCAGGAAAAAGACTAATAAGACGAAGTGAATCCAGTAGAAGTTTTTATTGCCTACCTGGAATGGGTGACAATAGTTGAATAAACCTTTGGCTCTCAAAATGGTATCAGTGCCCTATTTGTTGCGATACGATACCACAATTTTAGTGCTTGATCGGGGCCCTGCCCGATACTGGTATCGGTATCGGTGCAACACTATTTAACACTCACCACAAGCTGCACAGATGGACTGAAAGTTTTTTTTTCCTTGTGTACATAAAAAATCTTTATTTATATTCACTCATATTTTTTTTTTGGCTAATTTTTACCCATTTCTGGTGTTATAACATATCTTCTCTTCTTGTGTTTTCCTAATGTGTGTCCTGATTGCAGTGTTTTTCTTAATGCTGATGCTGCTCTTTCTTCATATAACTCCTGTTTGTCTCATCTTTGTCCTTTCAGCACCAAATCCTAGATTTTTTGTTTACTAAATTGGTGCATATTGTTTGTCTTCGGCACCCATTTTAAACATGTAACATCTTACTAGTTAGTGAACTTTAGTCTGGTCTTTTCTCTGATCACTAAACACACCACATATAAGCAAAGATAACTTCTGTTGCTGCGTCCTTTACTAATTAATTCCTTTTTGATTGCATCTTGTCCATGCTAGCTACCTGTGTTTTGTGTTGTTGTTTTTTAGACTACGTATCTTTCTTTTAAATAAATGTGACCTTAGTTTTGCTACATTCACACTGCAGCCTGAAGTGACCATAATCCAATTTTTTGCCTATATGCTTGGATCTAATCTTTTCATGACAGTCTGAACAACTCAGAGAGTAGTATTCATGTTTAACCATATTGAAAAGATAAGAGTTTTTAAGGTTGGGGAAAGATCGCTGGATGCGCTCCAGCACTACCATCCATGTTTACTTCCGTAACCACAGAGCACACAGGCCTGTGACGTCATTGCGTCCTCTACTGTGCATGCGGGACACTTAAGTTGTATGAATGCAGTTCACACAGGAGATCAGATACGAGTCGCATATATTTGGAAATGTGAACGGCAACGTTAAAGAAATCAGATTTCACGAAAAAAAAAAACAGAATTCAGCATCAAGGCCTGCAGTGGGAACGTAGCCTTTAACATCTGGTTGAAAACTTGTGAAATCAGTGAATGCACCTTAGCTAACCGCTAACAGGGGTGCTAGCAACAACCCTCTGATTTTAGAAGTTACAAGAGGAAGAGTATTCAAAATTAACTGTAGTCAGTATATGTAAAGTGTTTCCAATCACAGTCTGATAAAGCCCAATGTGTGAGAATCTTCTAGAAAGAAGCTATTGGCCTACACTGCATAAGACCACCCAGTGTTGACAGTAATCCTAATCATATTAGGGCAGCGCCTTTAATGGCAGCAAGGCATTGTAGAACCACATCCCCCAATGTGTAATGTCTCTGTTGCGTTCATGTCTTCTTGAATGTACTGTACTGAAACTGAATTTCCCTTTGGGATTAAAAAAGTATTATTGAATTGAATTGAGGAATCATTTAAAGCTAATATAAAAAAAATAGCATAAAAGCTACAGGGCAGTTAGTAATATTAATCATATTCATCAAGCTAATCATTAACACTAAACACCAGCATGAGGAGCACAGGAAAGTTTTAAGCTGAAGAAGTTCCGCTATCTTTTTTTTAGCTTCAAAACTGTAACAGGGGAAGAAAAATGGAGCTTATCACAAAATAATTGGAGATTTTAGACAAAGAAAACAACATTTATAATGTAATTATAATACAACGTTATAATGCACCTTAATTTGGGTAACTGACTATGCTAAAAGAGGCTAACCTGTTAGCTACCTGGCAAAGCTAGCCGAAGCGCTACGCAAGTTATTACACAGGTGGCCATTACACCAACGATTCCCAAAGCTGGGGTTCCTGATCAACCAGCATGAGGTCTAGAGATCCAGTTCAGATATTAAACTAAACAATAAACATTTATGTTAAAATGCTAAAGTAACTTAAAGCATTACTACAAATTGACAAAACCAACTATTGATGTTTTTGTAAATTACTACACCTGTTGTTAATTGATTACCCAACCAGTGGTTTGGGTCATCAGTCGACTGGTCCCATTTTGTTGGTCAGAAGCTGAATAGTTTAAACCTCTGCTTTAAACCATTGTCCTGCAGTCACTGAGTTTACCAAAAACAGGTCTGTTCAGTTTTAAAAACGTCATGAACATCATTAGACGCACCAACACTGCAGGTGCTCCATGCGCCGCATTATGTTGTGATGGTTGACTAACTGTAGTGTTTAATGTCAACGTTGCAATGTTTAGCCAAAGCAACATCATTGGCAGGTGCAGGTTTCACCTGAGCAAATCTGGTCCCTACACCTGAAAGACCAGGAAACAACTATATCAGACATGTTTGCAACTTTGTTTGCAGCAGAAATGGAGATCTTTGACATACTGAGATTCCTTAATATGCTCTCTGGACTTGATGGTTTCATGCAGTCACAGCCTCTTTTTCAAGGCTAATCTTGTTCTTCTAACTAGCAGAGCTATTGCCAAAAGGATCCAAAAAGATTATTTCTGTATATTGCAAACATTTTACAAAATTATTTAACAACCCTAAATATTACTTTTTATCTATTTTTTTCTTCTTGCTTAAATTTCAAGGCCAATTTTTTTTTTTTTATGGTCATCCCATGATATGATATACGTCTATATTTTCAAGTATGCAAAAAAGCATCTAGAGAAGTCTCTATGGTAAAGATTTGTATTGAATTATTTTATTATAAATATGTGTATGTATTTTTAAGATGAGTAAAATATCCAGTTATGTGGAAGGAAGGATTTTTTAAAATTATTTTCTAGTGTATGTATAGAAATTAACTCTTTACTGGAGAAACTTACATGGTAGAACGTTACAAAGATTGGTTTAACCGGCCACAAAATCTCCAATCGTGGCATCCCTGTTCATAACATACATCGTCCCCATGGGGCTAATTTGGTGAACGGAAAACAACCATTTCAGCTACTTTAGAAGCAGCCAGCAGCCGTCCACTTGTGGTAGTTTAAAACATTCTCATTCCTCTAAATATTTAATCCTCCAACAGAAAACTAAAATCTCTATCACCCAATATTATAAACTGTTGTGAAGAATCCATGAACTTGCCAGTTTTTTTTTTGTTTTTAATCAGTTTAAATCAACTGCTTGTTTATTTTCGCTACAACCTAAAAGATTCTACCATTATTTTTTATCAATTGGTGAAATGTATTATTAGATGGTAGAAACAGAAAAAATAATGACATGGTTTTGATTTATTTGCTTTATCTATTTTCTGCTGTAGTTCTGTTGTGATATAAGACATGTATAAGAGGTGTGCGTGCAAACTGTTTGACGACCAGGCAGCCTGGGTGAGAAAACCAGACAGTTTCACCCCTAAAAACATTTCTCAGCTGCAAAACAGCATTAAAAAAACAAGAGGGAATGAAATTTTCAGCTTGCTAAAAAGCTCTGACTTGCTGTGGAGAAGTGAGAGTTTATATTTGGGCCACAGTGAGTGGTGCTCTAAGTACCTCTCCAAACAGACAAGTCACTCCTTTTTCTCTATGTGTCGCCTGCCATACACACGCAGCAGTGGATCAGATCAGTCCCAGAGAGAGGAGGACTTCTACTACACCAAGATCTGCTGTGAGACTGTGGAGGCCAGTCCTGCACCTGCTCCCGCCCAGCAGACTCCAGGCCAGCTCTCTCCTGCTTTTCTTGGCTGGGCTTCGTGTGGTTCTCCTTCAGGATCGGAGCTCCAGATCCCTGTTGCTCACAGGCCCAGGTCCAACTCCAGCTCTTTGCCAGGTCCGAGCCGGCCCTGTCCACTCAGCCAGTCGGCACCCAGCAGCTTTTGGCAGATCCACACTGAGCATCTCTATCAGGTGGGTGCAGCAGTGTGGTATGTACAGAAAACTACAAAACTGAAAATAAACTCAGGATAATAAAAAACAGGGGTTCTGAGCCTGGATTGGAACAAAGGGAGGGAGAATGTATTACAGTTGTCCAGTGGTAGTGGAATCTAGAATTGGGGAGCAGAATGTGAAGGTTTTTGGTAAATAGACATAAAAAGGAGTGGTTTGTGCCTAGGAACTCTGCCCTGGATGCTTCACACTGACAAAAAAAGAGGCTTGCTGGGAAGCTGCAATATCGTACAAAAAGAAAACAGGAAAAAAAGTAGGCATACCCGTTTTACATATAGAGGGACTTACCCAACTCCTACAGGAAGCACCTACCTTGATCTCTCAGCACTTTTACCAGGCAGGGCACGATCAGTTCTGCTCAAACTTTTGACAAAGTGGCTCTCTTAGCAGCTAATCTGTGCAGTGACAGCGACTGTTGTGTTATTAGCTAACGTATACTATGTTTTTCTGCTGTGAGAGGTCTCACACTTTGTTTAACTTTCCTAAAAAAAAAAGCTTAAGACCCATTTACACTACCCTCTGAAAACCAATCCGTTCTGAGTTCGGGCCAAGATCGGATCAGTTAACCATGCCGAGCTCGGTTCCTTACATCTGTTTACACATCACACTAGCACAGTTCCTCGCCTCCTAGTGACAATCTATGGTACTATTGCTCTCTAGAGGTAATCCACCAAACAAACCTGGCGGCACCCGTAATATTCCGGAAGTTTGGTTATAATTATTTTTTGTTGTGCCCCTAGTGGCTGAAAGTAACACAGCATTGCTTTCAATAAAGTATTTTTATTTGGGAAAAGACTATTTATTTCTAGGAAGGAGAATTTTGAAGCAGATGGAAGAAGAAAATATTAGTGAATATGAATTTTATGGGAGTCCAACCTTAATGTTTCTGGGTTGTTGTTATTTTTTAACTGGAGTCATATACTCTCTTTTTTGTTGGGTTTTCTGCTCTGAAGGAGTCTAATATTATGAGCTGGCTGTGCCGTTTCAGAGGCCCTGCTTACCAGACGACCCCCCCTTCCCTTCCTACCCGGAGCAGACAGCATTTCTAACGAGCCAATGAGCTGCAGTGTTGTTTATGAATCACAAAGCAGCACATTTCACTGGTGACCTGCATTTACCCTGAGCTGTGGAGCCCGTAAATGGATGCTTTGTGACAGAGAGAGAGCGAGCCTGCCGGCAGCTTCCTCTCTGGGGCAGACCAGACTCCCAGCAGCCTGCAAACGGCAGGGAAAACACGCCTGCTGACTGTGGGAAGCACAGCCGGCTCTGAAGAAAAGTCCCTGTTTCTTTAAGAAGCTAAAAACAAATCTATTTAGTTTGGTTTTTTTTTAACATCAGGGCAATATTTAAAGACCAAACTGTATATCTCTCAAATTTATTCCTAATTTCAGCTGCTGTCTGTTTCTGATCTTTCTATAAGCACGGTTGTACCCACAGGAGCAGGCCTTCTCTTTTATCCAAACATTTTTTCCCTTTTAATGCTTGGGTTAACACAGTTAATACTTTATCATGCTTTGTTCTGGAGACCTATTTTAGTCCTCTCTGTCTCCCCTCGCTGTGATGGGATGTGAGGCAGTCTGTGCCGTGTTTGTTCAAAGAGCGGCTTGCTGCACCGGGAGGAAAATGGTTAAACAGCACAGGAAGTGATCACTGATGATGATTGAGTTGTTTGTCCAAACAACTGGTTGCAATAAAAACTCCCAGGCTGATTTTTTTTTTGCAGCGATTTGCCTGTTTATGTTTGAGGTTATTGGATTGTGGATCTCAACTCTGGAAACCATCAAAAGTTTTTATTTATTTATCTGTGGTTGTGTGTTTGCTCTGCATGATATCCATCAACTGTGTAACAGAATAAAGTCCATAAAACTATCTAAGCCCTCCATTGTTGGGCGTTAAAAATAAAGATAATGATTAATTTAAACAAGCCCACAGAGAATCAGGTGTAGTTAATGATCTGCAGGATGGCTGCTCCCGTCCCTGTTAGTATTCAAAGGGAAGCAAACACTCCAGGTGGGAATTTATTGTCCTGTTTTCTGTCCAATCCACATCATAACCACCAGAGATATGCTCAAGTTTTTCAGTAATAAGTAAAAAGTAAAGATAAAGCTTTAATTTATTCCTAACCTGATTAATACTTTTATAGCTTTTCAAAGAACACACTTAAAGTTCTCATGTAACTGAAGGTAATACCTCCACCACTGTATGTGTAGCAGCTCTGATGATTCAGGTCGTTTGAAATGATTATTAATAATCATAATAATAATAATCTGGGAACTTTTTTGAACCTTTTATGAACTTGATGAGAACATTTGAAAGTATTAATCTCTTTGCATTACACAAATTACAACTTTTTTCTTTTATGCTTTTTTGGTACTATATATACTCTTTTTATATTGTCTGTCGTATTTTTATCTTTGATAGCATCTTGTTTTAACTCTTTGTACTATATATATGGTACTGGAACCAAAATATCCCTGTTTGGCTGTGACTCCATCCTGGAGAGAAATATCAGCTGCTGCCATCAACATCTTTGTTATAGATGTTGGAGATTGGCCTGTTTTCCAGTTTAGTCCTGTTTCTCTGACCGTGACTGAGTGGATGTGCTCTCTTCATATTCTGACATGGGAGCTGGCTCGGACCTCGTCTGCCTGGCTGTGTGTTTCCTGGAAGCAGACGCCTTTTACAGCTGCTTTTTTTTTATCTCTGCTTCTGTCTTCTTGAACCCCAGTTGGCCTCAGCAGATGGCCGCTCACACTGAGCCTGGTTCTGCTGGAGGTTTCTTGCTGTTAAAAGGGAGTTTTTCCTCTCCACTGTCGCTACAAGCATGCTTAGTGTGAGGGATTGCATTTGAGTCAATGAGTCGATGCAATACACTGGTTTTCGTTAGATAGAAAACTTTGAATCAATTAATGGATGTCTGGTGCATGGAGATGACATGTGTGGTGAATTGGCGCCATATAAATAAACTGAATTGAATTGAAGGAATAATTCCAAGGGATAAAGAAAGTTGAGTCTAAGTCTCTCATCAGGTTCGGTCTTCAGCGAGCAGTGAGTGCTGCTGGAAGCCCCTCCCACAACAACAAACCCACTCCACTCCATTTCTCCATTGTAAATGAGTAAGCCATGTGGACAGCTACTGCTGCTCCTGGCCTGGATTACAAAGCAGGATGTAAACTTAATATAGCTCCATTCCTGCATTTGATTCCCACAGAGCCTCAGTCACTCTTAGCTTATTCCCAGCTCTTTTACATGGAGCGATCACTCTGTCAATAACGCTTTAAAAATGACTTCTTCTTATAGTAAAAACTCTCCACCAGAACTTAAACTTCAACATGGCTTAATACAAGTTTAGCAGATAAATAGTGCAGGATTACAGAGCTGGGCTCATTTGTTGGAAGTAGAAAGAGTAAATAAGTGTCAGTCTACCTCCTTGCTCTACACAATTATAAAGACATTTTCTCCTTTTTCACACCGGGATGAGTAAATGTGTTACTACTACCTATATTTGCCCCATATCCTCCCATCCTTTTCTCTTAACCTTGTGACTCACACTATGAAGATGATTACTTTTTATCCTGACTAACTCTCCTTCAGCTTATCTAACTTCTGAAGGAGATAACTTTAATGTATTTATATATTACACTTTTGGCATTAGAAGCTATCTATAACTGATGGAGAAATATTAGCATCTCTTTTATTTAACAACTTGGGTATTTAGGGTTTAACAAGCCTGTTTATGAATAATTGTTTTATAAAAAAACGGTTGAGGCAAAGTACATTACAAAAAGTTTCAATAATATGCTTATTTCATAAAGTTGTAATTTTTCACGTTTATCACTTTCTTTCTTGCTGATATCATCTAGCAACTGCTAATGACTTCCAGGAAAGGCCATTTGCTGCTGTTCTTGCTGAGGATTTGGTCTGGATTTAACTCATCCCTTAGGGAGCATTCTGGGGTTAAAGGTCTTGCTCAGGGACCCAGAGAGAAGTCTATATATTTAAAATCAGGGATCTTTCTGCCTCTCCAGGAGGCAGATGCTCTACTCCCAAAACTACTACGCAACCACTCCTAAAGGATAAGGGGACTTGTTTGCTTGCATCATCAACTGATCTATTGCTTCATAAATGTTTCCTTCTGTTAGAAGACAAAGCCACAGCATGACCGAGCCATCACTGTGCTTTACTGCAGAGTATTGGCAAGACGATGCTCCCTATTAGCAGATGTTTCTATAGGCAATTTGCCAATTGTTGATTAGGTTTTTTCCTCTTCTCATGAATGGTGTAGAAAATGTTTGATGCATCAACTACCGTAATATATATTTGTATATACATGTGAATTTGAATACTTAATTTGATTTAAAACCGGGAATCATTTTTTTTTATGTCATCAACCAGACTGAGGTTCTTCTGGTTTGATTGAATCCTCTCCTCTTCTCTTCCAGGCCTGCAGCCCTGTCCAGGTATCTGTGGCCCCCAGAAGCCCGTGCAGCCAGGGTTGGACCCCCGCAGCCTCAGTATCTGGCCACAGTAACACTCCAGTGGGTCTTTTGTCTTTCCCTCAATGCTTTATTACTTACAGTTAAAGCTAAACTCTGCAGTAGGGTTGTCAAAAGTATCGATACTAAAAAAAGTATCGATACTGAAACGTTGTATCCGGATACAATACTCATTTTCAAAAGTATCGATACAGCCATCTAAAGTGCAGAATAGAGGAAAATGCACTTTCTGAACACTGTGTGATTGA
The DNA here is from genome assembly GCA_030533445.1 of Cyprinodon diabolis. Lineage (NCBI taxonomy): Eukaryota > Metazoa > Chordata > Actinopteri > Cyprinodontiformes > Cyprinodontidae > Cyprinodon > Cyprinodon diabolis. Next base: position 32,369,285 of record CM060076.1, read on the forward strand.
ATAATCTTTGCATTTTTCAGTTTCAGACTTTTTCTGTAAGATGTGCAGCTGCTGAGGATTATTTTTGTTTAACTGGTTTGGCTAGTGTCATTGTTATGTCTGCAAAACATAGCCAAGGAAGGAAAACTAAGTTTTTTCTCAAGCTTGCTTAATATTGTGCAAAGCATACAACCTCAAAATATTATTCTTATTGTTTTTTTATTTATTTCTTGTATTTTTTTGTAATGAAAATATTTCTGTTGAATTTTAGAGTCTTTATTTTTATTCTTGTGGTATCGAAAAGGGTGTCGAGTATCGAATATTTTACTTAGTATCGGTATCGAGTTGAAAAGTTTAGTATCGTGACAACCCTACTCTGCAGTAGTCATTTTTTCCTAAATAACAGGATATTAGTAGTTAATCCTGAGGTTTTTTCCCTCCTCAGATGGTGAAGCCTCGCTGTCGCTCTGTCAGTGTCGGGGAACAGTGGCTACAGCAGAACAGGCTGCAGCCAATGAGTGCGTCTCCCTCCCGCACCCACTGCTCCTTCAGGTAATAAAGCATCAGCAAGTTTCCAAAAGTTTAAGACTTTTTAAGACCACTTAGAACAAAAGTTAATACCCATTTCACAGGCATACAGAAAAAAGAGCATTCCTGGAATTTAAGATATTTATTTATTTATTTAAATCAGACTAAAGTTGATTGCCAACTACACACAGAACTGTGTTGAGGTGTGTGCAAACAAACAATTAAAGTATCTAAGAGTTCATTTTTCAGCTCTTCTCCTCAATCTCATTTTAAATTGTCAATAATGCTTAAATTGAAGGTCAACCTGAATTTCACTCAGTTTATTAAGATATTTCAACACCTATCCAGGATCCTTTGTCAATCTGTAGGCTCATACCAGAGCCAAGTCTCCCTTTTCCATTAGTTCAATCTCGGCGCTCCTTGCTGCCTCTCCTCAGGATGAAAAAGAAAGTTTCTCCAGCCATTTTCATTGTAGAACAGTTTTTGTTTCCTGTTCTTGGAAGCTCAATGGTTCGAGCAACAGTACGCTAAAGTTACCCCGAAATACCAATAGTTTACGTCCATTTCTTCTTTGGGAATATATGAAAGTATGCACTAATTTGTAGGTACCAATCTGTCGTTACCATATTTTAATTTGACAAACCAGATCTTCTTGACGTTCTTTTTCCTGCTTGGTGCGATTGCAATAGCGGATCTTAACCTGGCTGGCTTCCATAATTTCCCTTATTTGCGGGGAAGGACGGAGAATTCAATTCAATTAAGTTTATTTCTATATCTCAAGGCCCTTTATAGTTCACCAGATCATACAGGGAAATTGATTAAAAGTTTTCTCTCTAAGGAAAACCAGTATGCTTGTAGCGACAGTGGAGAGGAAAAACTCCATTTTAACCTGATACCTGGCTGTGCAGTATTGGCCGATACCATCTGTTTGAAATTGATGTGTGTATATATATATGATGAACTGCAAACTACTTGGATGTAAAATAATTGCCATCATGGCTTTGTCAAGCTGCTGCCTTCCTTTGTGAAGCAGGAAAAAGACTAATACAAAGTGAATCCAGTAGAACTTTATATTGCCTAACCTGAATGGGTGACAATAGTTGAATAAACTTTTGGCTCTCAAAATGGTATCGGTGCCCTTTTTGTTGGTACTCGCTATTACTGATACAACCATCTTTGTGCTGTATCGGGGCCCTGCCCAATACTGGTATCGGTATCAGTGCAACACTAGTTTTAACAGGAAGAAACCTCCAGCAGAACCAGGCTCAGTATGAGCGGCCATCTGCCGAGGCCAACTGGGGTTCAAGGAGACAGAAGCAGAGATAAAAAAGGCAACTGTAAAAGACAAACATGGATGATGATGTTCGGAGGAGTAGTGTTGGATGTGGAACAGTTCTCATTGATTAACATCCCTGCCTAAGTGCTCCACACCATATAAGTAGGCGAAGCAGAGTGGTAACGGAGGATGCGTAATCTGGAGTTCCGTCACTGCTCCGCCCTACTTAGAGGCAAGACGAGAAATCTTGTTCAGTGAAGTTATTATAATTTTGATAACCTTTTGGTCTCAGATTTAGTGTTCCATAAATCTCTTTTAGAAATGTTTTTGCAGCGTAAAAATTAACATACATGATAGTTTATTAAATAGAAATAAAGATTTGAATTCTACAAAAAAAAGAAATACCATAGAGTATATCCTAATCAAACCAGGGTATTAACACTGGGCAAGGTTGAATGAGCAAATCTTGCCCAGTCCAGATGTGGGAGGCTGATTGAATTCTACCAAAGACGACTGAGAGCTGCTGAAATCAGCTGCAGAAAAAAAGCTACAGACGTTTGCCTTGAAAGTTTTACCAAGGGTGTTATTGGCTATGGTGGGAAATTTGCTTCATTTTTGTTGCAATAATGCAATAGGCGTATTTGCCTTTAACATAATAAGTATTTTTACCCTTAAAATAGCTTAGTTAGATATTAAGCATTTGAAATAAGATAGTGGAGTTGCTGTTTTTTCTTATTTTCTAAGTAAATCATCTTATTTCACAGGTGAATTGTCGTATTACTTTGTAATTTCAAAGGAAAATACATTTATATCAAGCTGCATTGATTTACACACCGGGAAAATGATCTAGAAATAAGTAAAAATGTCTTAAATTAAGTGTATTTTTCCTTAATATGAGTAGATAAATGAGATAATTTGCCAATGGAATGATTATTTTTACTCTTAAAATAAGATACTTAGACAATATGCACTTGAAATAAGACAATGCACTAGTTATCTATATATTATATTCATCTATTAGTAAGGTTCTCTTTATAATGGTATTCATCTCTATATTTATTCGGTAGAGTCCGGTATTTATAAAACCATTATTTATCCTGCACTTGCTGCTATTCTACTTCTGGTTAGATCTTAACTGCATTTCGTTGCCTTGTACCTGTACCTGTGCAATGACAATAAAGTTGGATCTAATCTAATCTAATTAATCTAAGAACAAATTGACTTATTTTAAGAAAAGAATACTTATCTAAATTTAGATTTTTTTTTCCACTGCAGTATATAATTTCTGATAAAGTGATGCATCCTACAATGTCTGAACCGCTTCTGAGTTCACCTTGGGATCATTTAATATGGAGGTCTTCAACAGGGACCCCTAGGGGGTCCTCAGAGGTACTGCATAGGGGTCGTGAAAGTTTTGATTGATTAGACTTTTTTTTTTTATAATCCACCTGCAATTCTTTCCACTAATTGAAATGTCTTTTGACATTTGAATTCAACTCACTATAGTAAACAGATAAATGGAGGCAGAAGATGTCTTTCAGTCATCAATGCTCACATTCAGCGACTCACAGCTCTTTTAAGCTGGGCACCATTTCATTCACAACACCTGTCCCATCAACCAGGAATCAGAAATACTTTAATAATCCCAGGAGAAACTACTTTAGTTACATTACTCCATCTGTAATAGAGTGACTATAGGACCAGTTTGATAGAACACAATTTAATACAATATATATAATTAGGGGGTCCCCACTCCATCTCGCCATCAGTTTGGGGTCCTTGGCCTAGAAAACGTTAAAGACCACGGATGTAATCCATAACTGATTCATCTTTCTAAAATAGTGCTTTGTTTGTGTCCTGCTGCAGGAAAGGCCGCGGAGAGGCCAAGAAGTGCCGCAAGGTGTACGGAGTGGAGCGCAAGGACCAGTGGTGCACCGCCTGCCGCTGGAAAAAGGCCTGCCAGCGCTTCCCTGACTAGCTTCCACCGAGTGACAGAGACAGAGAGCAAGGCGGAATGACGGATGAGTGTGAACAGAGACTTTTATCAAAAAAGAAGACCAGAATATAAATCAGGGCGTGAGAGCCTTTGAGAAAAAGCTAATTCCTTGTGTTTTATTTCTACTTTTTGTTTTGTTTCCTAAAAGGAATGCAGATGGACTTTTATGTATCTTTGTATCCTGATCCTGAAAACTGAAGTTTGCGATGATGCTGTTGACTGACTTTGACCATGTGATGTAATAAGCCCTCTTTTCCTTTTATATCCAAAGGTCATATCGCTGCCCCCTGTAGCTCCACTGAACCCTCAAACTGCTACCTTTCCTTTCTTCCAGTCTATTCTCTTCCAGTGGTTACACAGTGGTTATGATGTACGTTATATTGTGTGCTCTGATTTCCGTACGAACATTTTATACCTTTTTTTTGTTGTTTTTCTATCGTGTCGTTCAGCCTGTGTAATGGGGCTCGACTGATGTTGTTTTTTTAAATGTTTTTTGGCACTTTGTTGGGATATTGACTCACAAGAATAAGCTAATTTTGGTTCGACTCAACCAAGTTCCTTCCATGAAGCTGATTTCCTTCCTGCCCGCACGTCGGCGCACAACCAGTGTTAATGGTTTTATCCGTGAAGGTATGTTTGGAGTCATGAGAGTGGGGATAGCAGGGGAATGAGTTTGTACTAGAGGAAAATATATTGTCCAACACAATAAAAAGCACTGAGAATTTCTGACGTTGTTTCGTTTTCTTCAGCAGACGGTAAACGAGAAAAAACTGCTAGGTTTTCTCTATTGATTTTCTTTCCATGCTTTTTTATGGAGACAGAAAAATGGTTAAAAGTCAAACATATGGTCTGAAATAATCTCTAAAACAACACTGAGGGAGTCACCCACACACAGCCATTAGCACGGAACACTGGATATTTTAATCAAATGTTAGCAAACACTTCAACACATTAAGCTGCAAAACAATGACCTGCTCATCATGGCAAAACAAAAAAGTTAAATTCTCCATCTCCACCAAGTCTTACAATCATAGAAACTAGTGTTGTGCTGATGCCATTTTTTGGCCCCGATACCTGGCTGTTCAGTATTGGCTGATACCATCTGTTTGAAATTGATGTGTGTATATATATATGAAGAACTGCATCCTACTCGGATGTAAAATAATCACCATCATGGCTTTGTCAAGCTGCTGCCTACCTTTTAGAAGCAGGATAAAGTCTAATACAAAGTGAATCCAGTAGAACTTTTTATTGCCTAACCTGAATGGGTGACAATAGTTAAATAAACTGTTCTCAAAATGGTATTGGTGCCCTATTTGTTGGTACTCACCTATACCGATACCACCATTTTGGTGTTTACTGTTATCAGTATCGGTGCAACAATAATAATAAAAAGTAACCGTAAGGTCTTTTTTGTTTGTTTGTTTTTTTTTCAGATTGTGCCGCACAGTGGAAACAGTGGGTAGTGAATGATTGTTTGTCTGTGTTTTGCCCTGCGATGGACTGAAGGGTGGACCCCGCCTCTCACCTGCAGACAGTTTGAGATAGGCACCAGCACCCCATGTGTCCCCACCTAGGATAAGCGTGACGAAAAATGTATGGATGGATGTTTTCTGATTGATATACAAATCAAGAGCAGATTATGAGATTATTAATCTTCTGTTGAGAAAATTCTTCTAAAAAGAAAGCACAATAATCTACCGGTAGGACAGTTAAATTTTGCAAGACTTCTTAAAAACATGACATATTCTCCAAACAAGTCTTACAAAGCTCAGTTGTCTCACTGAACTGGCAGATTATTATTGGACTTATTTAGTAGAGTCTTTTCAAAAGAGGATTAATAATCTATTAGAATCTCTTAGTATATCAATCTTAAAACAAGATCAAAAAGACTTCTTGGCTAGATCTTAAACACGTTTAGCAGGTAATACCTGCATTAGATTATTTGTCTGCCGTTTTCATTTCACATGAATGTTCTTCCAGGATGAAGCTAACAGCCCTTCCCTAAGCGGTTCTTCTTGACTTCAGAGGATGTTCTTATGGTTCACCCCATGAAGTAATAGGGAACAGGATGCAGGAGACACAAGGTGAGGTATTCAAAAGCAGCTAATCGTTTTCTCATGGGAAATGACAACAGGAAGCAGTGCAGCGTTTAATAATATTAACACAAACTCGGAACAGGTAGGGCTGTTTTCTATAAATAATCCATAAAATAATGCTAGCATGAGTATACACTAATTTACTGATTTATATTTGTTTAAATCTATAACCCAGAACATGTTCCTCTGATAACAGTACAGTTTACAGTCAGGGTAGCTGATATAAAACTAAACAAAGTAAAAATCTCTAATATTTCCGCATTTTTACCAAATTAAAGTCTGTCGCTTTTTTCATAAAGCCTGCATGTTCTGATATCAGTAGGTTTCATGGAGGGCAATAATTGATGGTGCATCACCTCCATTATTATTATTGCTATTATTATTATTATTATTATAGTATTATTATTATTGTTGTGTGTGTAAACATTCATTACCTTCTGTTTAAATTCCTACTCATAAGCAAATTATAAGTTGTAAAAATCCCACAAACCACTTTTAAAAGTAGAGGTTTTTATAAAGCCATTAGTTTTACCCTCCAAAACCAACTCATTTAAACCTTTTTTTTTTTTTACTATGGCGGTAAGTTAGACTTCATCTTGTTAAACTTCTCTCATATCCTGGCGCAGCCCACCAGCCATGATCCAGGAAGCTTTCAGCTCCATTTGTTTTAGTGCTTTTGGATGCTTAGTGATGCATGGGGATAGACTGCAATGCTTTCTTTCTCATAAACAGTTGTGTTTTGATAATAAGAGAGAAGCTAAGAACAGAAATGATAGGATAAAAATTTCTGAAATTTATTTTGGGTTGAATAAAGCTGGGAAAATTTCCTTTTTAAAATGCAATTCGAGTTCAAATTTAAAAAAATCACAATGAATATGTAACATTTTTTATCATAATTCAGTGATTTCTGCTATTTATCAAGTTACTCTGTGCATGAGGACAGTGGTTTGTGTTTGCTGCAAGTGTATGCTTCAGACACTAGAGGGCAGTAATGTTCCACAGAGAGAGAGCCTGCCAACCTGCTGTTCTCCTCTGCTTTAACTGACCCACAGTGTGCAGAGCTGGCAGGGAAAACCTGCACATCACGACCAAATCTAAACACTGCAGAGCAGAGACAAGCAGTTTGGTTTGATTGTGTTGAGTTTACAAAGTTCAGAAAACCCATTTTATCTCCATTGTGTTTAATTAATTAAATTTCTTTAAGCAGAAAATTGGACTCTCCCAGCAGTAATTAAGTGTTTGCGCTTCAGCAGTCCCACAGTCCAACCTTATTTACATCTAATTGAGCTATCTAAGAAACACAGAGTTGGTTCATTTCCAACTGAATTACTTAAATCTACTCTGACGTTTGGGAAACTTGGGATTTATAGTTAGGTTAAAGGTGTGGATTAGTTTAGAAAGTAGGAACCTGTGTTCTACTCGTTATATTGAGTTCATTTCTATAGATGCTGCGTAGTGGGAAAAAAAACAGCTTCCCCAGATTCTGCAAACACATTTATTCCTCTTGGGTTTTCATACTTGACAATGTAGCAGGATCAATGGAAAATTCCTGGATTATTGTCAGGGTTTGATGGAAGAGATATGATTTTGCTTTATTTATTTTTTGAATAGGTGGAAATTGTGGGCTGATTTGTATTCCACCACTGTGGCTCATAGAAGCACCTTTCGCTGTAACTACGGCTCTGCCTGTCATGAAACTGAAATTCTTCCTACTCCTATTTACAACATACTGTATGAATTGATTGGATTGAGAATGAGATCATCTGCTTCTCTTTGCTTCATCAGAGCTGTTTTGTTTTTCTTTCATGTTTTTTTTTTTTGTTTCTCATTCCTGTAAAGTCATTTGCTCTCAGCCACCACCAACAATATCAGCTTCATTTAGTACACCTGTGTCATGCCAATCAGTTTCTCTGTCCCACCTGCTGTTTTATTTTCATTTATTATATAAACTCTTCAGTTCTGTAGAATTTTTCTTTGCTTATATTTCCAAGTCTGGCTGCGACAATGCTGCTTCTGCCGCCTCAAGCCTAGTTGTGCTTTTTCACTTTTTCACTCTGCCTTTTTCGATCTGCCTTAATCTGGAGCCGTCTATATACACTCACCGGCCACTTTATTAGGTACTCCATGCTAGTAACGGGTTGGACCCCCTTTTGCCATCAGAACTGCCTCAATTCTTCGTGGCATAGATTCAACAAGGTGCTGGGAGCATTCCTCAGGGAGTTTGGTCCATATTGACATGATGGCATCACACAGTTGCCGCAGATTTGTCGGCTGCACATCCATGATGCGAATCTCCCGTTCCACCACATCCCAAAGATGCTCTATTGGATTGAGATCTGGTGACTGTGGAGGCCATTTGAGTACAGTGAACTCATTGTCATGTTCAAGAAACCAGTCTGAGATGATTCCAGCTTTATGACATGGTGCATTATCCTGCTGAAAGTAGCCATCAGAAGTTGGTTACATTGTGGTCATAAAGGGATGGACATGGTCAGCAACAATACTCAGGTAGGCTGTGGCGTTGCAACGATGCTCAATTGGTACCAAGGGGCCCAAAGAGTGGCAAGAAAATATTCCCCACACCATGACACCATCACCACCAGCCTGAACCTTTGATACAAGGCAGGATGGATCCATGCTTTCATGTTGTAGACGCCAAATTCTGACCCTACCATCCGAATGTCGCAGCAGAAATCGAGACTCATCAGACCAGGCAACGTTTTTCCAATCTTCTATTGTCCAATTTCGATGAGCTTGTGCAAATTGTAGCCTCAGTTTCCTGTTCTTAGCTGAAAGGAGTGGCACCCGGTGTGGTCTTCTGCTGCTGTAGCCCATCTGCCTCAAAGTTCGACGTACTGTGCGTTCAGAGATGCTCTTCTGCCCACCTTGGTTGTAACGGGTGGTTGTTTGAGTCACTGTTGCCCTTCTATCAGCTCGAACCAGTCTGGCCATTCTCCTCTGACCTCTGGCATCAACAAGGCATTTCCGCCCACAGAACTGCCGCTCACTGGATGTTTTTTCTTTTTCGGACCATTCTCTGTAAACCCTAGAGATGGTTGTGCGTGAAAATCCCAGTAGATCAGCAGTTTCTGAAATACTCAGACCAGCCCTTCTGGCACCAACAATCATGCCACGTTCAAAGTCACTCAAATCACCTTTCTTCCCCATACTGATGCTCGGTTTGAACTGCAGGAGATTGTCTTGACCATGTCTACATGCCTAAATGCACTGAGTTGCTGCCATGTGATTGGCTGCTTAGAAATTAAGTGTTAGAGAGCAGTTGGACAGCTGTACCCAATAAAGTGACCGGTGAGTGTATACAGCATAGACTAACAGAATAGAATAAAAGCACCAGGCTTTGATAAAACTATCATATTCTATCAGCTCTGACCAGCTGAAGAAAAGCATCGCCACAGCATGATGCTGCCACCACCATGTTTTCAGTGCAGTGCAGTTTTCCCATCACACAGTATTTTCTATGCAAAGTCTTATTTGACCATTTTAGCCCAAGTGTTTGTTGAATTCCTAATAAAGGAAAGCTCAGACCTGTGGTGTGAAACAATGGCGGTTCTAAACTAGATCTACGAGGGGACCCAGGATGGGGCCAGTGTGTTTTTATTGGGGGCATAAAAAAGCGTAAAACAAAAAACTGGGCAATAAATTATAATTTAAAATACACAACCAAATAGCTACTTGTGATTCTGTACTGAATGAATATAGGACTTGAAAAATTGTGGTTTTGATTTCAAAATGTTAAAATTAAAAATTCCTTACAATACAAAAGTACCTGAAATAATTAGTCGCTAAATAAATATCTTCTAAAAGATAAAATAAAGCTACTCATTGGGAAATTAGGTCAAGATACATTCATAATTCATGAATATTTCATATTTTTGACTTATTTTAAATGAAAATGATCCGTTTTAAACAAATTAGAATTAGTAAAGTAAAACTCCAAATGTACCTGCAATTGGTGTTTTTTTATTTTTTCTATTTGTTTCACAAGAAAATTGAACAAATGAAAACTGTAAAACTGCTATCGTTGCTCTTAAGTAAATTCCCTCTGGGATTATTAAAGTACGTCTGATTCTGATTTTGATATACAACTGAAACAATAATAAAGCCTTAACTCATAATTAAAGCAGAACTGTAAAGAAAACAAAATGATAGGTCCAGTTCTATAGGATCACTGGCCCCCATTGGCCCCTGTCTAGAACCGCCCATGGTGCACAGCTTACCTGGCATTAACCTTCTTTTTTATTTAATCCCTGACCCGAAAGCTTCACAATGCTATTTGAGAAAGTTTTTTGAGAAAGGCGAATTATTTTTTAAATTAAGATTTATTTGAATAGAATAAATCTTCAGTTTTTATTAAAAATCCTTGTTTTGCCTCTTTTTCTGTCTTCATTTCTTTTAACTTCCCAATTATAAACTACTAGTTGTTGGTCTGACACATTAATTCTCAATTAATCACACAGAAATTTGGGATTTTAACATAACAGCATGTAATGGGCCCAGAAGGTGTTAATATTTAGTGCATATATGATGTTTTGAAGCGTCTCAGTCTGAAAAACCTCACAATCAGCCAGTTTTTCCAGTGTCAATTGGCCCCATTTTATTATATCGACACACAAAAATATATTCAATTGCACTTCTCTAATTCTTTTATTTCACAGAATGGCATGTAGATGTGTTAAATAGGAGGGACATCAAAACATTCGCTGTTACTTAGGGACACAAAGAGAGGCGCGTGGAGGGATGAGAGTCTGTGGTTCTGACCACTATGCTGACGTCACAGTTCAAACCCAGGGACCTGCTGAGAACTGAAAGGTGGGTGTGCTGAGGTAACCGGGGCAACAGAAACGCTTCACAGTCTGTTTTGCCTCCAGACCCGGTTCATGGGGAGCCGGCCGCTGCGGTTGCTCCTCATGCCCAGGTACTGCCTGAGCAGCTGGTTCACCCGCTTCTGACTGTTCCATTTGCGGGCAGATTTCCGGACGCCGATGAAGCCTCCGTAGCGCTTTTGTAGGGCTCTCATGGGGGAGCCAATCAGCTTCCTGTATCCGTGGCGCCCCCTCTGGAAGCCACCAAAGCGCTTGGATAAGGTGAACCCCTCAGAGCTGTCATCCTGCTCCCCTCCTAGCTGACCGTCGCTCTCAGAGCCCCTCTCCTCCCTCTGGTTCACCTCTTCATCTGTCAGACTGAGCCCCTGCAGGCTCTCCCCCTCCTCTGAGGACCCCAGCAGTGATGAGTCATACTGGACGCTGCGCTGATCCCAGGGTGTCTCATCCTGATCTTCCTCCTGGAGCTGCTCAGCAGCTGCAGACTGCAGCACCTCAGTGCCAGCATTCAGGTCCAGAGGGGCCAGGTCCAGCTGCTGTCCTCCTCTCTTGAACAGGGTGCCCCCCTCAGCCAGCGTAGGATGGTGGGACAGCTTTACAGCACGTTTGCACACTTCCCATGTTAGTGAAGTGGAGACGTGACCCTCACACTCCAGCAGACACACCTGCAAAAAGAAAATAATGCAGGACTTAGAAGGATGAATCGCTTCTTTCCTCTCCCCTCGCTTATTTCTAAGGCTTTCAACAAACAGTCATAGTTTAATGTGATATTAACAGGATCAATGGAAAAAAAAACATATTTACAGTATGATGACTTTTGCGTTTTCAGTTCTAAAAGCTAATTGATCAAAGTCCAGCCATAACATCTCCACCAGCTTGAAGTATTTGCTTTGAAAACTGGAAAACCTTAATTTTGTTTTTCCAGCCATTCTGGTTTAAATCTGCATCATCACTCCTTCACTATCAGCTGTTATGACGTATTTGTGCTGATGTCTGGTTTTGGTCCATTCTGACCAAACATGTCTTCTGTTTCCTCCTCTGTCCACCCTGCAAATCAATGGATCACCCAACTATTTATAATATATCACTCATATATCACTCATATAATTCACGCCCTTCAAATGATGGATATGTGCATAAAAACATCTGATCCAAAAGCAAATAAATCTGTTTCTAAAGGCGGATATATTCTCCACCTGAAGCAAGAAGATTGTTCCTGCTTCCACAGATGCATTTATTGTTTTTTTTGTCCTGTTTCTGAAGTTCTGGATGCACAGTTTGAGCAGAACCTTTTTCTCCCAGAGTGTCTGAGAACAATCGTTTAGAAGGTCAGGATTTATATGAGCATTAGGGTAAGCATATTTGATTTTCATCCCCCGTTTTCAGCAGTAGTAATCTATAAAGTAAAGTAAATTAACTATAACAGAATAGATAAGTTTGGACAGTGAGAAAATATGAAGGATCCCCCAGAGCGTCACCAGGCACCAAGTAGGCCTAGAGATAGTTTTCACAATCAGTTTGATGTAATAGCTAAAGTATAGGGATGGGTGAAATGTATTTGAAAATAACTTGGTTTACCATAAAATAAGCAGATATAACATTTATTTATGTATCTGAACAAATGAAATATGCCATAAAATGCACAATTGAATAATTAAATGTCCCATCAAATAATACAAAAATTTATTTAAGATGTTGAATAAAATAATCTAATGTCTTAAAAATGTATTTATTTTAAAATTAATATAATTTTTCATTTGATTTTTATATATAAATAGGGAAAGAAGTATTTGTTCGTATCTCTAGAATAGAGGTCACGGATTATTGGACCGTGGTCCGAATCCAGATCCACCTGCTGGCTGATCCAGACCCAACCTGGTTTAAAACATTTATATTACTGCATGTTGTCTGACGACAGTGTCCAATTTCACTTGCGCTGCTTCTCCTGTTAATACGGTAAAGCCCTCTGGAGCATTCGGCACCAGGCTACATGTGATACAAATTATCCAATGAGCTGCTGTCAGTCTGGATTGCTGCTGCTGCTGCTTTTTATAAACAGCAGGTAAACCTGTGGCAAGCCGGGCGATGGGAAATATATAAGAACAGCAATGAACTGGTGAAAGAAAAGTGAAATGGTGCTCAAAGATCATCCTGCACATTTAGAGTATGTTTGGCTCAACCTGCTGCTGCGAAGCAGGATTCTCCACCATGAACAGAATCAACAATAAATCTGGATCCAGGCTCAAAATGAGCTCCTTGATATGTGTTTTAGAATGGCTTTGTCTCCATTCAAACCCAGGTTTAAAGCCTTGCAGGGCAGCATAAAGCCCACTGCCAACATTAAGACAGAGAAAAGAAGGGGGGAAAAAAAACGTCACTTCAGGTGTTTTATAAAAGATGTGAATCAGGTAATTGTCTGTATACCCAACTGAACGATTGATGTTCTCTACTTCAATACAATTTAGATTTTAAAACAGAAAAACATTCTATTTTTTATTCAAAAATCCAATGTATAACATGGATGCATAAAAAACTGCAATTTATTTCAGTGTTAAATTCGGATTAAAGTAACAGATTATAATTAAAAATGTCTCCAGACTGGTTGTTGATTTTCTTTATTCGGACCCCGCTGATTTTTAATTGTTTACCCCGGGTCTAGAAGGTCAAATCTCCGTTGTGTTGTTCTTTTTTGGGTCACTGGCTGAAAATTTGGTGAATCTCTGATATGGAGCATTTTGCTGTCTTCCTCCTCTTTTATAGCCCCTCTGCCAACGTGTCGGGTTTTGTTCTGTGGGTTTGCTAGAGTTGTAGAGGACTTTCTAGGAGTGAATTATGACTATTCTGCAGGAAAATTTACTTTTTCCTCTTTGTTGAACCTTGAGTATAAGAACAAATTTCAAAAAGCTTTAGTAAAATATGACAAAATGGATTCTGGTTTTATCTCATTGTCATTGTCTCAAAGCTTTTAAACCCAATAAGTCAAACCAGAGCTTCCCAGCTGATCGACTTCGACAAAGGAATTAACTTATGCCAAAAAAAGGTTAAAAACAAACAAACACCTGCATAAAAACACCTATCAATGTCTAAAAGTGATTGAAAGCTTGTTGGCTTTAAACTCATGAGCTCATCTAGTGCAAGTTTAGTTTAGGATCCATTTGGTTTGGACTGACAGGCAAAAAATATCAATTTTTTTAACAGTTGTTTGAGGCTAAATTAAAAACAATGACTAAGAAACAACAAATTAAACCCATAGTGATTATTTAGGGGGTCTACACTGCAAAAACGATCTAGAAATTAGCAAAAATGTCTTAAATTAAGTGTATTTACCCTTAATTTGAGTAGGTAAATAAGATAATTTGCAAATGGAATGAGTATTTTAACTCTTGAAGATAAGATAAGATAATTAGATAGTATGCACTTGAAATAAGACAATGCCATTTTTTTTCTCTTATTTTAAATGCAATTTTTCTTGTTCCGTTGGCAAAGTTTCTCACTCACCTCCTCAATTTAAGAAAAAATGCACTTATTGCAGGAAAAAATGACTTATTTAGATTTCATTTTTTTCAGTGTTGTTTTTAACTTTCAGGAAACATAAAGAAGCAGAAATAGTAATGTCTGCCTGATGAAAGTTTCTAAAACTTTTCATTCTGGAAAAATGTAACTACTGTCACCAAAAATATATGCATGGATGGAAAGTTGTGCCCCAATATGAGATGTCCATCATTTGACAAGCGTGAAATCAGTGACGGCCAAATGACTGACAGCAGCAAATTGAAAGACATTAGGAACTGGCCTGAAGGACAGCAGCTAAATGGTTTTCTTTGTCAATACCTTTTTATTTCTGATTGATTCTTCAGCTATAATAATAAAGCGTTTCTGCTCTTCAAATTACACCTGTCACTTTCTACAACTTTTTAATATAGAACAGGTTTGCGGTGCAGTTTTCATGACTTTCTTGTTAGCTCATCATTATTCATGGCTTTTTGATCTCATGTCAGATTTCTTAAAGGGTCACAGCTTTACTACTAGGACATAAGGTCTGAGGTGCATTCAGAATAAAAAGACATTTTTTCCTGCTTCATGGGCATAAATTTTAGTTTAAAAAGAAATAGGACAAAAAAAAGTGACTTACGAAAGTCAAATGGAATATTATCAGAAAGACTCAAAGCTTTTCATAAGGTTTTGCAGCAAAATGGGGGAGTGGCGGCCTAGTTGTTAGGGCATAAAGCATGAAATCCTGAGGTTCTGAGTTCGAGCCCCACTCTCACAGACTGCCACTGTGGGTCTCTGAGCAAAGACCCTTAACCCCACACTGCTTCCAGGGTGCCACATGATGGCAGCCCACTACTCTCCAAGGGGATGGGTTAAATGCTGAGGTAAATTTCTCCAAGGTAAGATCAATAAAGTTCAATTAATATTATCATTAAATGAACTCTACTTCACCTGAGACTGAGGCTACACCAGGCCCTAAGGCATGAAGGACGTCATCAAACACAATAATAAAAAATGCAATTTTTTTGTACTTTTATCATAATATTAGATTTTAATTTTTATATTTATTTAAAATGTTTTTTTTTTATTTGTTGAATGGGCTGCTCAGTTGTGCAGTGGGTAGCACTGCTACCTTGCAGCAAGAAGGTTCTGGGTTCAATTCCTAGCCCAGGGTGTTTCAGCATGGAGTTTGCATGTTCTCCCTGACCATGTTTGGGTTCTCTCTGGGTACTCCAGCTTCCTCCCAAAGACATGACTGTTAGGTTAATTGGCTTCTCTAAATTCTCCTTAGGGGTGAATGTTTTTTTTCATTCTGTGTGTCTCTGTTTTGCCCTATCGATGGACTGGCGACCTGTCCAGGATGGACCCGCCTCTCGCCTGCAGACAGCTGGAGATAGGCACCAGCACCCCTCACGATCCCAGTAGGGATAAGCGATAAGAAAAAATAGATAAATGGATAGATCGATGGATATTTGTTGAACTATATTTTTTGCAATAGATTAGTGTCACTGATGATTGGCCGATCATATAAGTTTGATATAACATTTTCAATTAAGTATATTGGAACTGAAATAACTCATAAATTGTTAAATGTATATCAGAATCATTGGAATTTTGTATCTTTTTTTAATGTCTGATGCATTACATGTGTTAATGTAAATAGATACAAGCTTTAAAATATTTACATACATGCATCATTTCCATAAGGGGATCTTTACCATTTATTGGCATTTAAGTGTGATAGCACTGCATTATGTTATTGGTCATTAGTGTTTAGGTTTCTTTAATTTTTCTAATTTCTTCTTTACTCATAGGTCTTCAGTTAATCTATTTTTCTTTTCATTTTTATGTAGTAGTTTATTTTTCTTGTTTCTTGTTTATTTTTCAGATAAGTTTCTTTTGTGGCTTGCTGTGTAAGAACAGCAGAGCATGAATTTACTTCTTCATTGATTCATCTATATATTATCAGACATAATTAGGCAGGTAGTGACAATAACTCAGGGTCTGGGAATCGTTTAGTTATTAACCTCTGATGTTCAGCTAATTTCTTGGCTTAAGTCTCTGAACTTTGTTAATAATTCGCTTTTTAATCAATTAATCGTTACTCATAGCTTAATTTAACCTATTGCTGCACATCAGATCATAGAGACAGTGACACAAAACAAAATGGCAGAAAACTACCGCTGTTCACCATGAATATTCAAACAACATGGAGGTTTTTTATACTGTTAATCCTTAAAAAAAAAAAAAAAAAAAAAAAAAAAGCTGCAGCAAAAAAGATTTTAGTGTTTAGGGGGTAAGTATACCTTGGCAATGCTATTGCTCAGGGATTTTTCTGAATGTCAAAAACTTCAGAGGAGGAAAGATGAGGTATCTCCAGATACTTCAAATACACTCTTACTTCTAACCATCTTATCTGAAAGCAGCTAAAGGCCATCTCCATCTCTCCCTTTACCTAAACCCTGCACTCTCTCAGTTAAATTTCACTTCAAGCTAAGAGGCAAATCCCATTTGCTCTTCAAATCTCGCCCCAACGAGATAAATTGCCATTGTTATCAGAAGACCTGCTTGCATCAAAGGAGCAGGAGAAGAGGGAGTTCCGCTGCGGATCTATCAGCGGAAATTAATTATCCGTCGTAAATTAAATGAGCACACCAAGGGGATTCTCCACGTCAGATCAATGAAGCAATCTAAAGGAGTTTATGAGTGAGAGGAGATGTGTGGTTGGGGGAGAGGGAGCATTTAGTTTGTTTCAATACACAGGAGGACCCTGTGGAAAACTTTTACTTGCAGAAAACATCTGATCAATATCCTATGCTTTGATAAAAATATATTGATTTAATTACTATATATATATATATATACAGTATATATATATATATATACAGTATATATATATATATATATATATATATATATATATATATATACAGTATATATATATACAGTATATATATATATATATATATATATATATATATATATATATATATATATATATATATATATATATATATATATATATAGATATATCAGATTATGAATTTTTAGTTATGGAGTCAGATCAAAAGGCACAAACATTTGCTATTTTTAGGCTATTTCTCATGATTCCAGCATTTACTTCTTTTACATCCAATTTTTTCCATATCTAACAATAATTCATAACCTTTACAGGGCAGATAGAAAAAATCTTTATTGGCATCATAGCAATTATATTTCCTGTGGATGATATTTTTCCAGCTTAACTGCGACTAAGCTTTCACAATACCTACAGAACTCCTTTTATTTTCATCAAAATAGAGAAATAATAAAGACTAGCAGTTGTTTTAACTCTTGGTTAATGTAAATTATACTTTCATGGTTAGTAAGTTTTGGATATAATTTCCATTGATATTTTTTAGTCACTTAATACAGCCTGATAGCACAAGTTCCAAAACTCTCTAATATTGCCTGGAAACCCATAAATTTTAAGGTATAGGTTTGAAAAGACCAATTCTCCCTTAAAAAAAAAATGCACATGCACAACCCTCTACCCGCTCCTGAGTGGGAACGCGTACATGCATGAGCCCATTTCTCTTCGTGCACGCTCTGTTTAAAAGTTGCTGTTTGCATTGCACATACAATCTTACTTTCCAAAAGAAGATTTGCTATTTTTCCACTATGTCAGACTCACCGCAGGTAAGTGAAAATGGGGACGAGCACGTAGGATGGCCTTACATAAGCATATCACCAGAATGATTGTTAATTAGGAGGACCACTTATTTAGATGATCCATCCAGAAAAAGAACTTCCTCCACTATATTTGTACGATAAATGGGAACAATTAAACATTAATTTCCTATTTCAATGGATAGAAATAGAGAAACTATAAAAGAAAAACCATTGAAGAAGGGGGGGGGGGTCAATAGAGAAGAAGAACAGGTATGTATGAACATCCGCTTTGGAGAGCTCTGTTTACTCCAAAGATGTCTTAAAGTGTCTTAAATTGTTAATTTTAAGAGTATTCTGTGTTTCTGATGCTCAGTTTGTGCAGGGAGAGATGTTAAGTGCTGTTAGTGCATCTGCAACATTTTCAGCGGATCACTAAATCAGTCTGCTTAGCCCATTTTAATGCAGACAGTTTGACCTTGATGGGAAGAGAACACACAGGTGCGTTAGTAAAAGCCAGTTGTTGAGTAAAACTGAACGTCTATTTACCTGAAACTTTTTATGTTATTCAAAATAGACATTTCCCCACCTTTTAAGGTCAAGATACTGCTTACAAATATGTTAACTGGCTGAGCAGGGCTTTATATCTATTATATTGTTCACCAATGACACAAGAGGTGGAGAAATTAATAATTTCTGATATTTAATCATAGGTTAGTAAAATATCTGTTGACTTTCATCTGGATATTTATCCAGGTGATCTAAAGAAGCCACCTCATGGTTTTTATCAGTTCAGTTTGAGACTTTTTTAAGGTCCCTATACCTGCATGCAGAGGTTAATACATTTTACTGTAAAGAAACAGTAAAGAGAAGCTGTCCCAAAAATGACTCAGTTAAATGTGCAATTTATTAAAATTAACCAAGTTATGAGTGACTGATCATGGCATGTGATTTAATATCTAAAAATGATTTAATTAGATTGAAGAAAGTATAAAGCTCTGCACAAAACCTTAAATTTAAACATATTAAACATATTTAAACATATTAAGTTTCCATTTTTTAACATCCAAATACAACGGAGGTCTTCAACAGTAATCCCTAGGGGGTCCTTGGAGGTACTGCATGGCGGTCGCGAAAGTTTTGGTTGATTAGACATTTTCTTTAAATTCCCCCCCTAACATTTTTCCCACTAATTGAAATGTCTTTAAATCCACATTAACATGAATTGAACACACTGTAGTAAACAGATAAATGGAGGCAGAAGATGTCTTTCAGTCATCAATGCACACATTCAGCGACACACAGGAGCTCTTTCAAGCTGGGCACCGTTTCATTCACAACACCTGTCCCATCAACCAGGAATCAGAATCAGAAATACTTTAATAATCCCAGGGAGAAATTACTTTCATTACATTACTCCATCTGTAATAGAGTGACTATAGGACCAGTTTGATACACTATTTCATAAAATACGTATAATTAGGCGGTCCCCGCTCCGTCTCTCCATCAGTCTGGGGTCCTTCTGAACTATAGAAACCACTCCTTACAGGAAGCTGCATTAGTATTTCAGAATGGATTAAGGTTCTTCCAGTAATAACACCTAATGCGTAGTTTGCTGCTCAATGATTTCAGCATTGGTTAGAAACTAATCAGAACTAATATTTCTGACATTATTGTGTGCCGTAGGTACAACAGTATGTGTTTGTTTGGTGCACATCTAGTTAAACTTGTTTGTTCTTCCTTTTTTTAAGCAACTAGAAGCCAAAAATGTTACTGAAGCAAAAGTTAAACACACAACACAGTAAAACTACTGTACTAGAAATACTTTTTTTTTTAATCACTATAATTATTATTTCTCTAGTTAAGGTAACCAGTTACTGCCCACCTCCTTCTATGATTATCTTTGCTACTGCAAAGCCAGAGCGTATAGGAAATCTTAAAAACACTGATTATAAAGCTGCTCTTTCAAAGGTTATACAGGAGAGATGGGCCAAGAGTCTCTCAATACATCTGCATCTGAGAAGTTCTTCCACTGCTGCATGAGCGTCTGATTTAAAGAGACACTGCAGTCCGGCCCTCCAACAAAGGCAAACTGGTTGGCCACCAGCATCAGACTGAGTGACCCAGCTTTGCTCCATCGCTTCTTTGTTTCATTGCTTTCCTTTGTTTGTCTGTTCTATTGATTGTCCTTTAGGTTGGTCAGACTACCGTCTGTCATAGTGAGAGCTAGAGACCCAAACTCCCTAAGCAACAGGTTCCTCCGACAGGTGAGGCAACCCCCAGTGCCAGGAAGCTCTGCCCAACAGTGAGAGACATATGTGTGTTCCTGGACTGTTTACCTGAAAGTCAGTGATTTAAAGGTCAGAATCTCTGTTTTTTTCCTGTGTGATGCAAATCACACAGGAAAAAAAAGATTTCCTTCCTGCTATTCATTTTGAGTGGTTTTACTTCTGAGAGTGTTTTCAAAGAATCCAACTGATTGTAGAACAATGAGATAAGTCAAAATGGCAATAATATAAAATACAGCTCAACAAGAATTTGACTATAATTCCCTAAACAATTGGTTCTTTTCAATGAATACACTGTTCTCACCCAAACTAAGGAAAATAAGACATAACTGAGGGTATTTTAATCTCTCAACTGGAGAAATTTAAAGCCCTAAAATCAACGTTATAAGACTTTGAATTAATTTTTAAGACCTGGCAGAAACTCTTTGTATTTAATTTTCTTTTATTGGAAATTAGTATCATACGAAAGAGAAAACAGGCAGTCATCTAAATACAAGTAAGAAATGTAAAAGTTCTTACTTTGAGTGAACATAAAACCATAAGAGCATGGTAAAGGTTAATTTAGGAATATAATGGAGATCTAAAGGTCCAACGATTTGAGTATAACTAAAGTTTTGTCACAATATATAGAAAGTCCTCTTCTTGTTCGTTATGGTAACCAAAAAGATGTAAACCAGAGGAATATAGAGTAAAGGGGCCTCATGCCGCTGGAGATTTGCCAATTAAGACCAACATCAAAGGTAATTAGCCAAAGTGTAGACAAAAGTTGGCATTTCCCTTTGAGAATAACATAAGTCATTGTGTAAAGAATAGGAAGGCAGAGGGTTTGTGTGTGTTTGTGTGTGTGTGTACAGTACGTCTCATCCATCTGTGTGTGGGTCTGCACCGGAACAAATCAATGGGTCCTGACATTATAACAAACAGCGGAGGCCTCACACACACCTTCCTGCCGTCTGGAGCGGGGAAACAATGGAATTGCTCTGTGGTTTCCATCTGGGGCTCGGCTCAATGGGAAGGCGGCTAACACAATGAGGAGCTGATAAAAAGTGTCAGTCACCGATGTAAGCCCGAGATGATGCTACCGAGGAGCAGTCAATTACATAGTTCTATTACAACTCCATAAAGGTCCCAGCTGTCTTTCTCTGCATCGTTATCGGCTAAATTAGCCATCCTACAGTTATTCATGGACGCCCACGGACTATTTTTACCCGCTGATGGTGACTGTTTGGAAATAAGACTGTGTGCCATGGTGAAGTTTTGCTTTGAGTGGAGGAAGAAATCCTTTTCACTCAGTGGAGAGGATGGTTTATAATTCTGGTCACGAAGCGCTGCTCCAGTACTGTTTAAACATGCAAAATATATATATAAAAAAATCATAAGCAAGACAGAAAGAATGTGAATTCCTTCAGCTAAAACCATTTGCTTCCAGCTAACTGTTGGATTATATCAAATAGTTGATTCACAGCAAGTCAACTCATGTGCAACAGGTTGTTGAAGTTACCGTGTTTTTTGTTATATTAAGCCTCGGCCTCGGTAATATTAACGCATTATCTAAAGCTAACCTTTGCTAATGACCTTGTATTATAAAAATATCGGTCTCAGCTGTCTTGTTTAGCTGTACGGTTTTGAAAACCAAACTGTAACTGTTGATAGTTATCACAAACCTTGGTCTCAAAGTGGATGCTCATCTTAAATTTTTCTTTCAGTTAAGGCAGCGTGCCAAAATAAAGCCTGTTCTCTCCAAAGATCTTTTAGAGACAGTAATTCATGCCTTTATCACTACCTTGCTGGATTATTATAACACACTTTATTTGGGGGTTAGTGCCTCTAAATTGCTCAACTCCAGAGAAAGCAAAACACTGCAGCATGTCTTTTATCTGGCTCTCATAAATATAAGCATGTTACCCTAATTTTAGACACACTGGCTCCCTGTACATTTTAGTATTCATTATAAAGTTCTTTTATTTGTGTTTAAGTGTCTCCATGGTCTTGCTCCATCTTATCTTTCTGAGTTGCTGCACCTTCAGGCATCCTCCTATTCACTCAGGTCAGTCGATCAGCTGCTTCTTAAGGGGGCCAAACTAACCAGAAGCTTAGGGGCGATCATGCTTTCTCTGTGGCTGCTCCAAAAATGTTGAACGATAAATTGTCCACTTCTTCTCTTTACCTTGGCTTTCTAAGCTGTGTGAGATGTTGATTTTAGTCTGTGATACATTATTTTAAATTACTTTAATTTTTATTTTACTATAGATTTTATAGTTTTTTATAGTTTTTTTATAGAAACAAAGTAATTTCCCTCTGGGATTATTAAAGTATTTCTGATCCTGATAGTTGTGATTTTAATTCTGTCTTTTATGCTTGTATGTTTTTTTGATTCTGTGTAATGGTGTTATGTTGTTTCACTTTTAAAGTAATTCATAAATAAAGTTGGATTGGATTGATATGTTTTATAAAATTGTAAAGGAATGTGAAACATTTAGTTTAGTTAGCTGAATACGTTGCAGTGGACTTGACCGAGGTAACTCCATACAGGAACCTGATCAAACGTTAGTATGATCTCTAGTTGTTTGGCTGTTAATATCAGCAGGGCTGTTAATATGTCATGAAGAGATGGTTTTACTAGCCCAAATGCAGAACTCACAAACACAGAGGGAGGATTAAAAGTCCAATATTTATTGGAACTCACAGGAAACTGCAGGTTCCAAGTTCAGACAGGCATGGTGGCACAGGAAACACAACGATCCGGCTCAGAGGGGAGGTCACACTCAGCTTATATAGGGAGAGCTTCCTTAATCAGCAGAATGGAAAACAGCTGTCCATGCTGAGTCCAAGCTCCCCAGGCATGGATCCACGGCGCCCTCTGGTGGGCAAAGCCCCGGATCCTAACATAATATCTGTAAAAGTAGCCTATATATCCCATTTACAGGAACATTTTTAGCTAGAGTTGTTTTGATAAGACCAAATTCAGCTGAAACACACCGTTGTTTACTATGTCCAGCTAAAAGCTTCCACCACTCTGCGGATTTTGTGTTTCAACAAGCTACATGTGATATTACCACGAGTAACACCATAAACATCCTTTAACTGGGCTTAAATCAGCTATCCTGGCAAATGGTATGGTCTCTTTGATACACAGCAGGGACTTTTAAAACACTGTGATATTTATTGGCATGTTTAAAGAAACATGAATGAATTAGTTCCATTATTAATTAACAGGCTGTATTTATGTCAATCCCTTTTGAAGCTGTATGACATGTAAAATATAAAAAATATGATTTAATCTATAATTGAATTTTGGAAACTTAATTTAAACTTGAAGTTTCTAAAAAGAGAATCATATATTTAATTCAGGGTGAATTTAAGCCTACAGTTAAAAGTAATATGGAAATCCAATGTCGACCAATCAGTTGGCAAACCTGGACTGAAGTAATGTACAGGTCAATAAATCTAAAATAAATTGAACAAAAAATAAAACTATAGAATGGTTTTACTTTTTTTTTATTATTAGGCAGTTACACCTTAATATTTTTGGATTACTACATGAAAAAAAGGTAGACTTGTGTCTGTTTGGATAACGATCCAATCAAATCTCTTGATGCTCTCTTTGCAACATCAAAATATTCATGCTTCATGGGCCTTTCAAATATTTTTGCATGTTAATCTACAGACACTTGCTCCACAATTTAAACCCACCACAAAAAGAGTGACATGCACCCATCTACTCACTATGGTATCGAAGGCTTCCTCCAGCTGCTGCTTCTGTAACAGCAGCCCACAGGCCACACATTCCCCCTGGCAGTCACAGCGTGCAGGGGCGAAGAGGCATCCCAGCAGAACCACCAGGCACCACACGGGGATCTTCATGCTCAGCACAGCCAGGCAGGCAAGGATGGACAAGAGCCCAGCAGGGAGCCGAGTTTTAAAGCAGGAGTCAGCAGTTCCAGAATCTGGGAGGTAATGCCCGTGGGATCTGGCTCCAGCCTAACAAGGAGAGAGGGCACACAGAGTGGCAGCAATATTACATCAAACACAATTTTTGGAGAAAATAAGCTGGATTTGTGTGGTCAGTTAAACGCGTTGGTGGTGTAAGAGTGTTCAGCTAACATCAGGAGATGGACCGCGTAGGTGGGATTGAGCGAGAGCACAACCTAAGGCAATAAATTAGAAAATGGGTAATTTCCAGTGGGCAGGAATCATCCTCTGGTTTACAAATTGGACTTTTTCCAATAGCAGAGGTTGGAGATTTGTTCCAGTTTATATCTGGCTGCAGGGATTAGCCTTTAAAGCACAACTTGGGTCACACCCGAAGCAACAGAAACCTATGCTCAACTATTTTCATTCTGTCTGATAAAGGATAGAAAGATATAGATGATGGTTAGTGTGAGTTCTAAAAAAAGAGTTCTCATATAACAGCATAGCTGTGTCTGAGACTTTTGCTAAAGGATGCAAGATTCAGCTGGAAGGTGATTTAAAATGAAGCAAAGTACTCTGATGTCTGAGTCTCCAATAAAAGTGTGAACCAGGTGCAGAAGGTCGGTTGCTTGACCTTCAATCCCTGACCCACATTTATTCTGTCGCTCCTCTCTATATCAGCCTATAACACAGAGATGATGAATGGAAACAGCCATCAGAGATTGCTTTTCCTCAGTGACTGGTTCCTTAGTTGAAGCATTTTCAGAAATCTGAAACTCATTCATCTTTCAGGAAGGAGAAACAGGATTTCAGATTTTAACATCCTCTATTTATTTCAACATTTCAGAATTTATTCTGGAGCCAAATAATTAAAACGGGAGAAAGAAGTCATAAACCAAACCATGTGTCCTGCAGATTAGCACATCCACATACTCCTATTTATAAACATTTATTCTTAGAGTTATTTAGTCTTTTTTATTCATCTTTATCTGGATATTTGGATATTTCTGACTGTAGTCAAAAAATATATGAAAAAAATATATACCTGCAAATTAGGAGAATCTGAAAGTTATGTGACATGTATTTGATATATTTTAGTTTGATTGGCTAATATTAGATACCTTTCATTTTATAAATTAACATCTGTTGAAATGGTGTTTCTTTATAGCTTCATCAAATATAATTAAGTCCATAAACCTGATGATTTGCTTTTTGTTCTATTAACAAGTTAACGTGGCGACAATCTCCAACTCAAGAACAGTTCATTTAAACTGTTAAACCATGATACTGCTAAATGACATATTGAAGCACTGATACTAAATTAGGCTTTATTTTATATAAATATACTTAAATAGTGGCACTTTCTGATTGAATCCATCCTAGTTTTCTATTTTTCGTATCTACAGTGCGAATGCATTGATTTTCTTATTTTTAATCAGATGTGCTGACGAAGAAACACTTGCTGTCTATTGTGTAAATGGGATTAAAAAGTAGATTAAGTCACATAAACATGTCTAAATGTCGACATTTTTTTTTTTTTTTACCAAATCCAAGGTTATGGCCTTTTTGAAGGAGGTTTCATGACAAAAGGAGAATAAAGTGTAGCTAAAATAGCCAAAAAGCTAAATAATGATGTACTACAGGATTTGACCCATCTGTTTTTACTGCTTACTGAATGTTTAATTGTTAGACTTTTATTCTATATGCTTGTGTGCTTTTTTTTCCTATACAGCGCAAAGAACTGACCACGTCTGTGAAACCTCCTGCCAGAAACAATTGGTTCTTGATGCTTGGCCAGTAAAGATTTTGTGCCTCGGTGGAACCAATTTTCAGAGCGACAGCGTGTTCTTTCAACCTGCCTGTGAGGTAAGCACCGACTCTGAAGAGGCCATTCAAATGCTTGTTGGAGGAGCGTGTTGTCTCTGAGACCTGCGAAAAGTGAAGACTGCAGAGGAAGAAAGTCGGTTTTCTCTAAATTCACATGAATCTCGCTAAAATGAAGAATAATTCATCAAAAATGTCACAGTGGTGCCAGCCCACACAGAAACTCACAACCAGAGGCGTGATAACGCCACTGTGATCAGTCATGGTGAGCACATCATGTCGTAAGCAGAGGGAACAAACTGCTCGGCTGTTGTATTGATGGGAATGCGGAGCTAAAAATGAATGAATTGGCAAAAACTAGCAAATTGTGACCATTTCCACATTTATAGTTACCAGTGTATGAGACAGGTCGTGCATCGTTCTAGCTTATTTCCAAACATCTTTATGGGAAATCATTAGGGGGACCTGTTTGTCTGCCTTGCTGAAATGTTTTGTGCAATGATCATTTAACCACCCGTTGACTAAGCCCGGTTGATATTGTCATGTTCTCTCTTAAGTGGCCCTTTCTAAGTTAAACAAATGAGTGCAGCCTCCCGTTGTGAGTGATGGTGGAGGTGTTACAAAGATGCAGCCTTCGCACATTAATAATAATTCCGCTAATGTGCTTTAATACGAGGAAACATTTCCAGCTTCCATTGGGATGTTTTTGTCAACAGCGTTATTAATAAACACAGTCACGCAGCATTCATTTTTTCAGTAATTAGATAAAAGATGTTCACATGTTTGCCTGCCTGAGTACGGGCCTTATTTTTTTTTTTTTTTTTGCATTGCGATTAAGGCTTTCAGCAAAGCATTGTGCTTCTGGTTTTTAAATATCTCTCTTCGGTCCTTTTGTTGTGGGTCCTAAACAGACCCTCAAATTAAAAAAGAATAATTGCACTTTGATTATGTTTAAGCTTTACATGAGAATAATTTATAATAAAGCAGCAAGGGATCCAATTTACCCACAAAATCTGTTTTATAAAGCCTGAAGTAGGCCAGCGCTAAATAGAGAATTGGTGAAACTTTTTTTGATTTATTTTTTTAAAACTTTGAAACAGTGGTGTAATGTTTAGTCACTAGGGGGCACTAGACCTGTAACTCCCAGGTTTAACGCCCCTGAAACATCTGGCAACACAGAACTGTTATGAAGGGGAAAAAACACATCAGAGAACCAAAAATAGGTTTCGATCAGGTAGGAGCATTTTTTTTGTTTGTTTTTAGCTTAATTAGCTAAAAGCTGTGGTTATTTTCGCACTAGGTCACGTGACTCTGTACCGACGGTTCTGACCCTCTAAAGTGACATAGGAAAGTTTTTGAGAAGGGAAGCCAGCACAAAGCATCAACAATCACTGTTGTACTTTCAACTGGAAAAACAGCTAAAATATCTGAAATCGAGCTAATAGTTGGGCAATTATGATTTTTTAACTATTCTGAAAAAGCTTACTGATTTAGAGGTTGGACTCCATATTATACTAATGTTGTTAGCATGTCAAATTTTTATTTTATTTTTTCTATCTAAAACATGTTTCATCCTATTCAGTTGAATGTAAGGTTTAAAAACTTTATATTAAAAGATTTTACATTTTCTACTATTATGCTCTTCTAACTCACTACTGTGAGTTTCTGTTGCTCTACAAAATGTTGCCCGTTGCTGTGAATTGAGTCTCTTATCTCTACAGCTCTGTACTTACTTATAAAGAAATTAATCAGGAACTAAGGGTTAGTTTTACTTTACTTGAGGGTTTACAAAAACATTAACCAATGGTCCGATAGTGATTAAGCAATAATTAGCTCCTCAGTAAGTATTTGGTCTGATGTTTCACTTGATTTTAGGATACACAAAAAGGTAATGATTAGTTCCTTTGTAACTACTTGGCATAATGTTTGAACAGACAAAGTTCTTGAAAATAATAGAAAGGCAATAATTTGGTACTCAGCATGTAATAGACATAGTTTAGATGAAAGCGGTACAAAAACATAAAGTTGATCATTTCTTCCATCAGCAGGTTTCCAAAAGAGAACCAATAGAATAGTGTATTGACCTGAAACACGTATTTCATAAGCTTTGAGGTGTAAAATTTATTCAGAACCAACATGGAGAATTTATCCTTTGTTAATGAACAGGTAGTCCCCTGATATGTTCTGGTTATCTACATACTACCAGGTAAATTACTCTTTGGTTTCCTTGGTAACTACCTAGTAGTTCCTGATTAGATACTCTTTGTTTCCTTGGTAACTACATGTAAGTTCCTGATTAATTACTCTTTGCTTTCTTTTTTTCAATTAATTCTGGTTTTGTTACTCTTTTTTTCCCATGGTATCTACAAGTTAGTTGCTGATTGGTTACTCTTTATTTCTTTGGTAACTATACATTCATTCCTGATTAGGTACTCTTTGTTTCCCAGGTAACTATAGCCCCATTGACACTACCCTCTGAAACCGATCCATCCCGAGCTTGGAGCAGTTAACCGTGCCGAACTCGGTTCCTTACAATCATTTATAGACTCCTCATCTCCTACTGGCAATCTATAGCACTACTGCCCTCTAGAGGTAAACAAGCAAATCAACATGGCGATGCCGATAATATTCACAAAATTTGGGGAGAGTCAGGTGAAGAAGACTTTGGTGAATTTAATTGACACAGTCGGCTTTTGGGAAGTGGATACGACAAACGATAGTCTAATCAGGGCTTACAGATGCAGGAAACAATGGCCGACGTTGAAGTTCATCACACTGCTAAGCAGAATCAATACTGGAAATCGTGTTGCATGGTAGGGAAGCTAGGATTTTTATGATGTCTGAAATTTCATGATTACGAAGGAGGACTGTAAGGAGATGACGAGGTCTGCTCAACTGAACCACGCTGAACCCAACTGATGAACTAGTACCATGTTAGCGCAGTTTGGTTTTGTCTGGCATGGTCCCGTTTAGTTATGCCTGCAGTTACCATGCTCGGACCGATCTCTGCACGGTTTCAAAAGGGTAGTGGAAATGGGGCTTAAGCAGTACTCCCATAATAAGACTTTTCTTGGTGTTCCCCAGTGAGTAATAATTGAATACCCATTAGTTCTTGATTAGTCCCCTGGATGTTCAACTATTAATCAAATTTTATGTACCTCATTTTTGTGTTACCCTTGTGTGTTGTGTCAGGAAGCATTCAACACATTATTTGGACCCATAATGGAACTTCCTGTCAATATTCAGAGATAATAGACGTCTGTTTATGGGCCGCCCTCTAGCAGTGATCCAGATGTAACGATCTGGATACATCCATTCTGTCCAGGTTAAAGTGACACCACTTCCAGATGTTTATTACATCTCTTTGCACACCTTTTACCAATAAACAAGGGCACACTTCACCCCATTACTGTTCAATAATTTGTCCCATAAGCTGAAAGTGCCTCATGTTTATTGCCCCAATGCGGTATATTAAATGTAAAGGACACACTTTTAACTATGTTTACGGCGTGTCTCCAGTATACCATTGTTGGCTGTGATGAAGCTTATGCGACAAGCTACTTGTTACTCCATTCTGTCAGAAAAATGCCAACCTGAGAAATTTCTGAGAGAGCAGATTGAGCTCAACTGAGTGGAAAAGTGCACCAAGCCAAACAATAAGCCAGAGAGTGTAGGAATTACAACCTTTGCGGGACCACACTCTTTCTCTTTAGCACAGCCTTGATCAAAGAGTACATGTTTACACTCAGTCATTTATATGAAAGACATTTCTGTTATGCATTTGGTAGGAATGTCTTTTATATTAGTACATATTAAACAAAGCAGACCCAGTGGTGAATGGAATTTTATTCTGTTGACCTATCAAGTGCAACATAAAAGATAATCAGTTTAAAGTATTTAAGTCTGACAAGCCTTCTGGTACGTCAGAGGTGTAAGCCATTTCAAAATACATTCAAGATTTCTTTACTTGTTGTCACGGACATTTGTAAACATTGTTTTTCTGCACATGGTCAGCTGTTGAGATGAAGCAGCTTTTAATTTCACTAAAGAAGAAAAAATTTGCTGCTGCCTATTATCCAGTACTGAGAGTGGTACTAGGAAGACATTCGTATGTTAATAACTGCAAGGTAACCACTGGAAACCAAAGAGGGCTTGTTCAAGCACACTCACCTTAAACTCTTTGAAAATGTCTCAAGAGATGAGAATAAATATTCCAGCTTTGACAAGAACTTAAATGTTCTCCTTATAAACCAGGCCTAATAACATTTGCAATACAAGACAAAATCAATTGTTCTTCAAATTTTAAGAATTGTGTTAAAGTCTACATAAAAAAAATACTTGCAATTGTAATATAGTGATGTTTAACACTACTCAGTTTTTGATTTAAAGACATTTTATTCACATTACATTTCATGAGAGTAAGTAGCCCTTTTTCCATTGCTGTTTTTGCAAATTGTTTTTTCCACACAGAAATATCCGACTAACTTGTATTGCCCTTGGTTTCCTTTCACAGGGCTTTGGTCCCTCCAGCAATGCAGTATTTTACTCGGCTTAGTTGAGCTTTTGAAGGCGGGTTTGCAAGAAGCAATAATTGGTGGATTGTCTGTCTTCTTTTTTTTTTTTAAGTACGTCCATCCCGTCATCTTTAAACCGGCATTTTGTTTTGTTACCACCAACACAGACACGATGGAGCAGAAGAGGAGAAGCAACGACCGTTGGACAGATGATGAGGTGCAGACTCTTTTCAGAATTTTGCAGAGGACATTTAGCGAGAGTTTCAGTTGGCGATGTGCAACGATAGCGTCTACGCCATGACTGCAGCCAGACTGTCCCAAATAAACATTCTACACACCACAAAGCAGGTGCAGGACAAGCTCAAGAAATTAAAGCAGGACCACAAAAACCTTAATGGATCTGACTGGTATGACCAGCTGCATGCTATCCTGTGACGCAGGCCCACATACAAGGTTGAGGGAGCCACAAAAGACTCGGCTGAGGCAGTGTTGGAGACTGATAGCCAAGACGAGCTCTTGGACATGGAATGTTGTTGAAATAGGTGGTCTGGTCTTATGCCTGGTTTATACTCAGAAACCAGGCCGCTGCCTGTGTGTCACATTGAAAGCAAATGTGCCCCGGCACCCGTCGTGGAAACTCTGTTACACCTCTCCAAAATTGTAGGTGACCACAGACAGTGCCACAAACAGGAGGCCTCTGATTGGTCAATTCTATATCTACTCTACACGATGCATATTTCCTGTTAGGTACCTTACCGGCTTGTTTTGTTTTCTTTGACCGCCATTGCGGAAAACGACTTATGAAGATGGACTAGCTAGAAGAGTAATGGTACTGTCAGCTCCAGTACCAATATTTCTTTCCGTAAAAGTAAAAAAAAAAAAGATTTCTTCTATTTCTTCTATTTCTAGATTGATCAGCTGTATCTCAGTCAAAGCGGGCATTGTCCACCCACCACCCCCACAATCCAAGCTGGTTCGTGATTGTCCCTCCTGCGTTATGGCGTGGAATAACATAGCCCAGACCATGCTTCAAAATTGGACATAAATCAAAAATATCTGCGTCATACATGCGACAAGCTAAATGCGACACACTGCTGCGAGTGTATAACCAGCCCTTTACATGTTGTTATTATATCTTGCAGCAAGAGGATGGAAAGTTCAAACTGAAACACATAAGTGCGCACCCACAGTGTGTTACGCTGTGTTCACGATTTGACAATATCTGTTTAGATGTAGAGGTACTTGGGAAGACTTTTCTTTTAATGAAGTGGTGCTTGCTTCTAAGAACATGAAGACTGAGGTTGATTTGAAAAGCTATAATTGTAGCTCCTTCTTCCTGTTCCTAGCTCCTATCCCTTAAACTTTGCAGGGTCAACAGTAAGAACACTATCCAGGGTAGGAGCCCCAGACTGCTGTGCTGAATCCAGGCAGCGTTTAGCCGTATGGATGTCATAACACCACAGACACACACATGAATGACCCTGCATAATTTGGGACTACAGAGTACCAAAAGTGAGTCTAAGTGAAACAAATTTACACATATCTAGTGAGCGGATGAAGCTGTTCCCTACACAATAAAACCTAAACCATATGAAGGCGTGTACATTAGAGTGTGTCAAGAGTACACATTAACAACTATTGCTGATGAAGGTTCTCAGTCATCCAGGTCATAGTCATTCCTTGCATGTTTCCAAGCAATACAAGGCCTTGTCCATATAAGACTCAAACTCACTGCGGATCCAGACATTTGAATTGAGAAAGCTTCCTGGAGAGGTGGCGAAACGTCTTCAAATCTTGAAAACCAAGTCCAGTGGATATTTTTTGAATTTTTACGGAATTAACAACTATTGCATTTTTGTTAACGGTATTGAGGTGGGCTTATTGGTCCTGTCATGCAAAGGATTGTGGGCAACAGTATAGCTCTTAGTGGCGGCTAGGAACATTAGGAGGTCCCTATGCTAGATAAATTGGCATGAGGGAGCATCCTCCTTACTGCATTACGGCAGTTGTTTAATCTGTTTACTGGCCTTACCCAAACCAGCAAAAATATCTTTAAAAGCATAAATTAAATCAGCTGCTCTTCACTAACCTTTGGGAGGGTCTACCCTCTGATATAACTGTTGTAATGTCGGCCATTAGCCTTAATGTGCCAGTTTGAGGCTGTGGTCACATCGCATAGGCAGGCAGACACCAGTTTAAGCTGACAGGTTAAAACTGTCAAAAAAACTGATGATACTTGGATTAAAGGAAATGTCCAGTCAGCATGGAATAACCAATGGATGATGATCTATACCTAAAACTAATATGTTTGCGGTGATTTTATGAATTTAGCGTTAATCGGTAAAAAAAAAAAAAAAAAAAAATTCATTGCGATAACTGAATCCAGTTTTTTGCCCAAATATAGTAACTCCTCACTCCTGACATCTTCTGGCAGTGACGTCACGGTGCGGGAAGCCTAGCGCCATTCTCCCCGCTTTAAAGGCAAGATCAATGGGAAATACTAGACACATCTGCTATCAACAACAATTATTGAAGATTTCCAGAGAACTTCACCATTGAAATTCACCAGAGCTATAGTTAAACTGACAATGCTCACGTGCATGGCAGTAGGATGTTCTAATACATCGGGTAAAAATGAAAAAAAATGTGTTATTTCACCTTTCTGATTCCTGATCCTCCACCCATGGGTTCGTCGTTGGATTGCCAACCTAAAGATGGAGGATTTGCCATCGAAATTCTGGCCAGAGAAAAAACACGTAATATGTAGCCAACATTTGGAAGAAGAATGTTTTCAAGATGACTTGGATAAGAGCGCGTTGTGACACACCAGATACAGCACTGGGACTTGATCAACAGCTGATACCGCACTGTGACGTCACAAACCAGTAGGTGGCAGTAGTGCTCTTTGACAAACATGGATGCCTCCAGTAAAGCACATTCAAATGAAAATTACTCTTGATTAAAACACTTATCATTTATTGAACAGTATGTCATAATTTTAAATTTAAAGTACTTTCAGAGGTTTGAATTCTGAATATGACCGGACTTTTCCTTTAAGTCTCAGTGGTCAAGATGAGACTGCTGCCTTTTTTGTGCTGCATTAGTTTGTTTGTGTTTGTTTTCCTTGTTTGTGTGCAGTTGTTTTTTGTTGTTGTTGTTTTTTCCTTCAGATAACCTGGCTTCCTGTACAGTTCAAAGTCAGATATGTTGGGTCAATTTGCCCGTATTTCTTGTGGTTCTGAAGAAAATGTGTTGATGCAGGATTGTGTTTCTCTCTGTCCATGTAACAGAAACAGAAAAACAGAAAAAGCACTGGAAAAGCACAAAAAGTGACTTAACATGAGAACACAAGAAAAAATAAAAGTCCACCTATGAAAGCTTGACCCGAGTAAACAGAATGAAAGAAATTTTTAAGTGAAAATAAACAACTGCACCAAAACGAATAAACCAAATAGAGCTGAAACCTTATGTATTTGTTAACAAGTCACCAGAAAACATTTCGTCCTTTAAAATGCCATATTTTACCTCCAGTCTTATCCATACCCCCAGTGTGATACTTTAAAGCAGCTCGTTGGCTTCCTTCAACCTCCGTTCCAAACACCAGACTGCACTTTCGCAGCCCATTATCTCAGATTACACAGTGTGCCGACATAAAACACTCATGAATCTAGGCATATAAAGATAAATCAAGTGTCCCTAATGATCCATGAGATGTTATTGGTAGGGCAGAAATTTTAATCATCCCCCCTCCTACAAAGTGACCACACGACTGTGCCCTCCATCCGCCGTGACTTCTGGACTTCGATTAAGGGTGGTTAAGATCGTTAAAGAAAGAGACTGGAATCTCGTGGAATATGACACAGGAGACAAAAGGTACCCATCATAATTTTAAATATTGGAAAGGAATAGAAGAAACAAGGGTAGTTGGCTGGAGAAAGAGAGAAGGAGGTAAAGAGAGGGTAAAAGTAAATGAGGAGCAGCGAGGAAGGGGGGGAGGTACAGGGAGAGAGACAGACACATAGGGACCCCTGGGTTATCTACGCATTAACAGGCTCCTTTTTGCTTTTCAGCTCCATGAAGACAACTAATGGATAAGATAGAGAGCGTCAGGGCTTTATCAGGATCGAGGACCGGGCTTTTCTTCTCCACCGCTCAGATTCATGACACTTAGCACCCTCAACGCCCTACATCTGAGCTGCTAATGCTAATTTTGCATTATAAATTCCCATCAAGTTTGTCCTGGAGCTGTAAAAGTCGCACCCTCATCCATTCACATGTCTTTTTTAAGGTGGTATGGAAATTAAAAGTAGAGGCATTGAGAGATCCTCTGTCTAGAAGCAAGGCGGCCATGCAATGGCGGAAACAGACAAACAGCCCTCCTATTTCACTGGAACAAAAGCGTAGATAGAGGGGTAGTGTTCTGTAAAGAAAGATTTCTGGTTGTTTTAATTATTTTTTTCCCCCCAGCACAATGCAGTCCGTAAGGTTAGAGTTAAGTAAGGAGTTCTAAAAAGTTTAATGGACTTTCTCTGCTCTGTTTCCGCTCAGAGAAAAGATATACAATACCCCCTTTATGAGTGCCTCACAGTCCCTTTCAAAGACCGTAAACCAACAGTACCGGACGTTTCTGCTCCTGCGTTATTATCCTCTCCGACAAGAAATGGGCCTGGTTAATAAAACTAAATGCATGAGAGCAGTGGCCCCTTTGCGTCCTTGCTAATTCAACAGGAGGAACATTTCTTTTGAAAAACATAACATTTTCAAGGTCTTTGTTAACTCTAATGGAAGCGTGCGACGATACACTTGTTTCAGAGAGAGGCAGGTAAAAGCATTTGTATCTACGAGATGGAGAGACCCGTCTAAAAACAGGGCTACATCCAGGCACTTCATTAAAGGCCATTTTCCTTTTGCTTTCATGCCAGCATTCAGTGAGGAGGACAAGGTCGCCTCTGCGGGGGCATGATGATGGAGATCTATTTTCACGTGCCACCCTTCGCGCGGTGTGCTCTCAGGCTGCCGGACAATTTGTCTAGTCTTGGCCTCCATGACATAAGGCGCTCCCCTGCCACAGATCCCAGTTTCTTCCAGCTGCACCTTGTAAGAGGCTAGCCGCTCACACCCAGCCTGACGCAGCCTCTGTCAGACAGATTATGCAAATGAGTTGACACGTTAAAAGGCTGAAATTGCTTGCAAATACGCAAGGGTGGCCAATATTTGCCAGTGGCTATATCAAGACGAAGGGCTGAGTCATTACTGAAAATAAAGCAAAGATGAGAGTGAGAAAGTCCGTAGCTCAAGCTGTTTCACGGATTATTAAATCAGGGAGAAGTTGTGACTCTGCCAGACTTGAGCGGTTAGGAGCTCATGGCTCTGATAATAGGTCAGTCTGGACCCCTGATAAGATCTTTAAATGCTCACTGCTAAGGATTACCGACCATTTACCTCATCCCATCTTAATTAGTACTGCCTTTTCATATAAATTGACAATATTGTCACCATCCAAGACTAATTGTTACTATATCTTTGACCTTGTGTTTTTCCCTCATGAGGGAGACTAGTTTATTCTACTTAAATAACACCAATTGTTCTTTTTCTTATTTTACCAGTAAAGAAACCCTTAAATTAACCTTGTCAAGCTCTATTCTTTAAGAAAGAATGTTTCTACTTCACACTGGACTGATAAAAAAAAAAATTTATACCATAGATATCATCTTTTTAATTTACATTTTCAAGGCTGAGAAGGCAATACTCCCCTTAACCTGATCAAATGATTTGCATTTGATAGAAATGTAAAATAGGAAGGCTACATTAGCACCATAACACTGCCCTTTTGAACTTAACAGTTTTTTAGGTTTTTTTGAGGTGTTTCACACCATGTTTTTTTTTTTTTGGACAGTAGGGTGACAGGAAAGGGGGTAAGTAATGCTGCGTTCACACTGGACGCAGCAGGAGCAGCAAAATTGCATCTGCTGCTTCCTTTTTGCTGCTTGTACCAGTTAGTTCTGACACGCGGCTGAAGCAGCTTTGCTGCTCTGGCTGCGCGGTGCAAAAGTGTGTCTGACGCGCGTTGGGCGGAGCTTCTCTATCCTTTCTTTGCCTTGCAGTAGAGACTGACATTTTTTCGGGAATCCCACACGTCACGGGATTCCCGTGGGATTCCCGTGGGATGGGAGTCAGTATTAGTAACGATCACGTGATTGGGACGGTACAGGATTAAACATTAACGGGAGCAGACGGTAGCGGGAGCAAACCAATAATAACTAAAAAAAAAAATTGGATCGATGCCAAACAATAAAATAAAATAGAAGGAAAAAAAATCCAGTACTGGCGCGGCGCCGCCATTTTGTAGTTTTTTTCCTTGAAGCCTACACTATAATGCGAGTCAAAAAACTACACGACCCAAAAACCAACAGTGCTTCCGCTCTGAGTTTTTCACCCGCACTCAAAAACAACAAGAATGGGAGTGGTGCAGGAGCGGGAGTCATTCTGAATGGGAGCGGGATGGGAGTGGGAGTAATTTCACCAGGAGTGGGACGGGACAGGATTTAGATTTCTACTCTGGCCTGGGTGCCATTCCGAACTTAGTCCCCCCCACAACGTTTGAGGTCGGGAAGTTCAGTCTGGCATTGCTCAACAGTAGCGCGAGTATGCTCGCACAATATCTGGCGGGCCAATCAAATTGTCAGGGCGGGCTTTATACGATGATGGACAGATGATCAACAGTAACGTAATCAACCACGTCACCAAAGCGCGCTTGGGTTACAACAACAATGGCTGCCGCCGGACAGTTGAGGTGAGTAGATTCTACTATTAGCTCTGTTCTATCGACAGCAAATTAATTTTAAAAGAGGAACAGAGAAACGCGATCAAGGCTCTTCTTCTTATTCTAGGCGTGCAACTGCACGCTTTGATTTTTGTTGACAACAACTATGCGTTGCTTAACATACTCCATTGCTCTTATTGGTTGTAGGTCTATCCAATTGAGTGCAGAGCCATTTTTTTCCTGGTTCCTTCAAAACACGCCCCATAATCACAGCTCTATGGAGCAGTATCAGACTCATATTCTGACTAGAATTGAGTAGGACTACGTCAGGCTAGGTCGGGACAGGAGTGAAAATCCAATCCCGTGTCAGTCTCTACTTTGCAGCTATATTTGTTGTGATCAGTGGGAATTAAGTAGTCTTAATATGTTTTTAAGTGATAAAATACACCTGAAAACTTCAGGTGAGGGAGCAATGCAGTCAGTTAATCCAGATTAAAATCCTGCCTTCCAATATTATTTCTGTTGGAGCCGCTCAGACCCCCACATACCAGCGGTGCTGTCAGTAGGAATCCCATTCAACAGCAGCCTCTGGCCGGGCCACCTCCTCGCGGTTCACCGCGGCGGCTGGTAGGTGTTTTTCAACTAAATAATCCAAACTGCAGGCACCAGGATAATACAAGGGAACATCTTCTGCCGGCAGGTTTCAGCATTTTAAGTTAATTTATGCGTCAATAAACTGTTTCAGAGGAGTGATCCCAGCGCTCTGTGTCATCAGCGATGTGTCTGTCTCCCTGCCGGCTCCCAGATCAGCTTCTCTGATTGGTTGATGCGGCGCGCCAAGCAGCAAAAGTTCAATTTTTCCATCTCAAGCAGCAGTGCGTCTGCGGTGCATCAGATGCTTAAACGCTCACGACGCTCTGCTTAAGCGGCTCAGACGCGCTGCGCCTGCTACTCAAAACGTGCTGCAGGACCTTTTGCTGCGCCTTGATGCGCGTCAACCATTGACTTTGCATGGAAACTCGCTGCTTCTGCTGTGCCTGCTGCGTCCAGTGTGAACGTAGCATAAGAAATGTAACCCGGGTCGGCCGCATCAAGGACTAAGGCCTCCATACATGGGTCGTGCATGCTAACCACTATGTCACCAAAGCATGCTATCTAAACTATGTACCACGGTCTCTGTGTACCACGGTCAACTAACTGATCAAGTTGGGAATGCCTTGAGGTACTGAGGATGGTTGATATGAAGCATTAGATGTGCCTTCTGTATTTCATGTTCCAAAAGGTAAAACCCGTCAATTGTGTAGGATGCTTTTGATGTTTCTGTGGTCCAATGAATCACTGCTGCTGAGGAAAGTACAAATAGCTCAAATTCAGTGATCTGTTCTGTTTAAACAAACCTTGGCTAGTCCTATCAAACTAAGAAGCTTCTATAAATTAGGCATTGAGGGAATGTCACTACCTTGTTTGGCTAATTAGAAGAGCCAGATTGATGGGTTGACTTCAACCCCCCTACCACCTCATTCCTTTCCTAGAACACACAAAAATGACAAGAAGCTATTGAAGGTCTCATTGGTGCTTCTGAACCTGTGTAAAGATTTCCATAATAGGTTACCCCTGCTATAAATATTCTTGCGGAGAAAGTTTTTTTTTTTTTTTTTTTTTTTTTTGATGCAAGCTAAGGCTAAACAGCACAGAACTCCTGGAAGGGGGGAACCTAGCGTGCAAAAACATAAAATTTTCGTCAGATGCCCAAGTCTAGTCCTGGAGAACTGATTTTATGCTATGTTTAGATAAAACCCCTCCCTAACACACATTAATCAGATCCACTCTGATTCATTTATCCACAACACGTCATGTCAATGCACTTCACAGAGACGATTCAGGCATATCTTTCAAAAGTTAAAAGTTTTCTAAGCAAGGAAACCTGACTGAATGCATTGTGTCTGACTTAACACTAATCAAACATGCATATGGCAGTGGTGGAAAGGAAAAAAACTTCAGTTTAACAGGAAAAACCTCCAGTAGAACCAGGCTCAATGTGAGTGGCCATCTGTTGAGGCTGAGTGGGGGTTTGACAAAAGAGAGCCAAAAACAGAAGAGAAACATAGAAGAACTGTTGAAGGAACACTTTCTTTGTTAGAGACGGTAATGGTAAATTAGCTCTGTAGGTGGCTAACATAAAAGGCCTGTTATGAGACCTCTTCAGAGACGCATGACAAGTCGATTAGGGAATTTAGCCATTTAACTCGGATGTTTTGGAGCAGGAATATATATAAGAGTTGCAGGAATGCAGCTCTAAGGAATGAAAGTGTTGATTCAGATATATCTAGGCCAGGTTATCATTAATTAAATTTTGACTGTAATTTTCAACTGAATCCAAAGTTTTAATCTTATTGTGGAAAACAATGAATTCTATTTCTGGTGTAAGAAATGACCTGAGATTGCAAGTACAGAACTTAAACTAAGGAGCATTGCATCATCTGAAGTCCTTGTCAGTTCTTCCTTTTAACACAT
This sequence comes from Cyprinodon diabolis, assembly GCA_030533445.1. Taxonomy (NCBI): domain Eukaryota; kingdom Metazoa; phylum Chordata; class Actinopteri; order Cyprinodontiformes; family Cyprinodontidae; genus Cyprinodon; species Cyprinodon diabolis. Next base: position 32,408,959 of record CM060076.1, read on the forward strand.
ATTGATGCTGATGTAGTGTTCAAAGACATATTGGATCACTACGCTTCACCCATGACAGGGAACGTAGTCAGGATACAGACAACTCTGCAGTGTTATTAAAGGTGTCATATTCTAAGAACATTGAATGCCTTTAATACGATACTCACTTATGAATGGGATATATCTGACAGAACATTTAATGTCTGGTGTTTAGTTTGAACCCTGGTGAGTTCTCGCTGCACATTTGAGTCCATCAGTCTTCCATCAATCTCAACATGATCATGGCTCTTCTTTGAAATCCAAACTGCAGTTTACCATAATCCATAGAGGGAAGAAAGATAACATGTTAAACTAGAAAATTACATGGAGAGTGCAGACCTCAGCCAAATTGTGACTTCCAACTATAGCTAAAACTCACACACCTCAGGTATGAAATTTCCGTGAAATACGTTCATAAGTTTTCAACAGAACTTGCTAACAAGCCAACAATTTTACCTTTTCTTGTGTTCTTGTCTTCATTCAATGTGGATGTTTCGATTTCGATGCTAGGGCTGTCAATAGTCACTGCTGCCACCCTCTGGTTTAGTGGCGAACTGCTTGTTCTGCCAAATGATCCTTTCTCACAGTGTTAGAAAATCTTTTTTTAAAAATCCTGTATCCACATTATGATCTGGATTATCACCCCGATTTAATAGATCATTCTTGTCACGGGGGACACCATTGATAAAAAATGTCATTAAAATAAGTAAAAGTCTCCTAAAAAAATAACCTCCTTCGCAGGGGTAAAAATGTGGTTAAGATGAGACCCAAATTACTCTTAATGTCTTTTTCAAAAGCAGAAAACTAATTTTGCACATGTGTCTAAACACATGGCTCTCATTGTGGTATATGGTGTATACTGTCAGGTTGCATTAAGTTTTATAGAGGACCCAAATGCAGAGACGGAAGCTGAGATGGTTTCTTGCAGATATAGTGATAAGAGTGGTGGAAACAGAAGCATACATCCAGAAATAACTAACCAGGGAACAGAGGAACAAGAATAAAGGGCAACATAGAGCTTCAGGAGGGAATGAAGCGAATCCAGGAAAATGTACCTGCAGAGGAGTATATATGTCAGACAGAACGATGAATGGAGTAATAAAGTGATTGGGAGCAGGTGTGGACAGAAGACGCTAGAAGGGAGCTAGGGGAAGGGGACTGGCACAAAAGAGTAACTAAAGCCGGACATACACTGTGCGATTTTTTAAAATTGTTGCACGCAGCTATAGCTCATACTGTACGACGAAACACTGCAGTTTCTTAATACAGTGTGAGTTCACAGCTCACGATGCATGTTCTCACACTGTACGGCCCAACGCTCTGATGCAATGTACCTGCTCACACTGTATGTCTAAAAAGCCCGTCAGACTCAGCTCCGCAGTGAGACGGTGCTACTCAGACTCGTCTATCCAGAAGCTAAACGAGTAGAAGAGGAATATGAAGGTCACTAGAGTGAAACGAGCTGCCTTCGCATTTTGTGCGATTTTGTGCTGAAAGCCCTAAAAAGAAAAGGTGACGACGTATTTGCACAAAGACATGGCTGAGCAAACATGGCTGCTACGGTCTGTCAATTTTACAGAAAGAACTCTATTTCACTAACACCCCTGGTGTGCTTCTGTGTTTCATCTGAGAGGACAAAGAATCCTTGTTTGTGCACTGAACGATTTGCCCACCACAGCCCACTGAATTTCAAACATGTTTGATTTTCTCCCAGCCTCACGATTCCTGATGGGGAGCTGGTCATGAGAGGCTAATTGCCCCTCGTTACCCCCATACACTACATGATGCAGGACGCACGATCAGGCTGAAAGTTGGCCCGATCAAAAAATTCTTGCACGACTGGAAAGTCGGCCCGAAAAAGGGGAAAAAAAAATCGCACGGTATGAAAAAAATCGCACAGAAACCCGAAACATATAACTAAAGTATATGTATGTATTTTATCAAAGTATGAACCCAAATTTCACAGGTTGAAAAACAAAAATCCTGGTTTTTACAGATGCTCTCCAACTGATGAGACTCCGCTTAGGCTACTTTTACAAACAAGAATAGACAATAAACACAATACTTTCGAAGCTTGAGGTTTTAATGGGATAAATTCTGATGAAAGGTTAGGAATACTTTTCCAGACTCAGAGGTTTCTTTATGCTTGGTCAACATTTGCTTTTAATTTGTCTCCGGCAGGCTATACTTTCTCATATTGTTGTGACCGCCAGCAATAGGATAACATTCAAACAAACTTAAATTAAAGCCATTATTTGTTTTAAACCAGCAGAATAAAAGGAGCAGAATCAACAGCCACATTTCAATCATTTTAACAACTGTTTACCTTAGAAAAGCTTAAAGAATCACCCATCTTTTTGCTTAAAAGTCTCCGTAAAGCAATGCTGCAAAGGAGGAAAAAAACTTAAAATTACTCGCACTGCAGAATACAAAGGTTTGCTTTGTCTTATTCTTCAGTCTATTTTTCTTTTTTAACCAGCCACCCCCAGATAGAGGCTGCACCTACAACTTTTTATAGGCTTTAATTTTAAGGCGGATTTAGTCGGTTAGTCACAGGATGATCATCGGAGTAAATCCATCCTGTGCAGCCACTGATAAAAAGTGTCTCACTTGATGAAGAGTTCAGGAAACCATGAGCACCGGAGGTGTTGGGCCCTTCCTAGCTGGGCGCCTCCTGAAACCACAAATATGAGCGAATGTACCTGATCCGATTTGGGTGTTTCAGCCATACCTGGAGCTGCTCTTCCGACCGCATCCCTTACCTCACCTGTTACCACATGCGAGTCTTGGCCCCTGGGTTCAGAAAGCTCAGGTCATAAAGCATCTTTTCTAATGATGCCAACACATTCGGCAGTGATTATTTCTGTCCCGTTAATTCTCTCTCTCATAATCTCTGCTTTTCTTCATATCTGCTGGAAAAATCACAACCCCTGCTACTGTCTTTATCTTACACTGCTGTTATTTAGGAAATCTCATCTTGTGCGCACTGCTGAGAGAACAAATTGAGTCGCAATAAGACGAACCGTGTCTCTATTTCTCCCTCATTTCCCACAGAGGCTACGCTAACACTCATTTATCCCAAATATTAAATGGGAATGGCGCTCCTTAAATTCATGTCTGGCGCCTTTCTAGACAAAAATCCAAATGTGCATATTGTTTGCCACTGCCTCCATTAGACGTACAAGGGGGGGTAGCTCTCATTTGCACCTGAGGGCAGAGGCTCAATTGTAACACTTTTCCTGCAATCAGCCAATGCATCAGATAAGCCCTTCATGGTGGGAGAATCACACCAACAATCATCTCATTTGGCCCCCACGACGCTGGGTTAATAGCCCCAAAACAATATTACTCAAACGCAGAGCAGATCTCAGACAGAGCGGCTGTGTGTTTGGCTGATAAACCCTCAACTAAAGCAGAAGCTGATGCATGGTTTAGATACGAGAGTCTACATGAGATAGCAGGCTCACTGTGCTCTGGAGTGAATTTTGATGCTTTACCCTCCTCTAAATCTGCAGAGGAAGATGATGTTGGCTTTAATAATATGATATGACACAGTAATGGATTGACAAATGTTGACATGCAGGGGAATAACCATCAAAGATGCAGGCAAAGATAGTGGAAAAACGTCAAAACACATGTCCGCCTTCAGAGGGGAAACACTGCCTAACAGGTGGAAAAGCGGAAGGCTTTTTGTGAAGCGGTGACGGCAGTGATGCGCTCTGGGGTACAAGCTCTGGCTGTGCAGCTAAAATTCTGCAGAGTTATGCAGCTGATGAGGTGTCAGCATTGATCTGGTTGCTGTTAAGATGCATTGACACCTGCACGAATCCATTGGACATGGAGGAACTCTAGCTCAGCCAAGACAAGCTCCTTAGCTTTGCAGGCCAAGGGTGAAGGCGGTGGATGATAGAATATATGTTCTATAGAATCTGTTTAGACTGCGGTCCCAGAGATGTGATAAGTGTTGGCAAACGGAAAGCAGCAGGGATGGCCTGATATGAGTTTAAATGACCTTGAATAGGAAAAAAAAGGTTTCCTCCGTATGAACACTGAAATTTAAAACTAATCTATAGAACAATCTAACCACTTTTATTTGAAAAAAGAAAAGCAGCAATTCCTCTTGTTTCTGTTAAAATCCTATGAAATTTGAATTTTAGCTGTTATGAATTCATGTCTAAGATTTACTTATCATTTTGATTTTAATACAGTGTTGTCTAAATATTGTTGTACTTTCTTAAAGTTATTGTGCAAAAACGTTTAAATTTTTACCCCCCTTCTATTTTTTTTAACAAACTAGTATAAGCTGGATATCCAGTCAGGCTATCTGCTCCGGGAGGGAGCCTGCAGCCTCTGGTGGCTTTAAAAATGGCTTTTTAAATAAAATAAAAACATACATAACTGTTTGTGTTTCTCTCAACAGCAAATGTTTCCAAAGGTTTGTGTGAAATAGTAGTCTGAGAGCTAACGAGTACTGAAAAGCAACAGGTTGGGGAGGGGCGTGTAGCAATCTCTACTCTCCATACAGGGGAAGAAACAACAGACTTTTCCCTTACTTTGCCTAGCTTATGATTAAAACTATTTTAAAATGTAATAAAGGCATGAAGAACATTTTTAAGTGTTTTTTTTATTAGAGCACACATCTTTAAATTTGTAAATTTAGAGTAAAGATACATTTTTTTTAATTAAAAATATAAAAGTTAGATTATTTCTTATCTTATATTGGGAAATGTAAGATAAGCAAATGTTTTCTTCTGGATTGCATCTTCAAAGATCACCTCCTGCATGTATCAAATGCAAATACAGAACCAAAAGTGAACAAAGTAAATACATTTAGTCTCCGTACAACATTCCCCTCGTGTGGAGTCATTAATCTGAGAATGGCACATTAGGCGCCCATTTTCTCCCGGTCTGTGTGAGCATCGTCTTTGCTCATAATGGGAACAGATTATGCACATTCATTACCATTATCGTTACAATCATCATTATTTTGTGTTTAGCATAATAACAGCAGATCCACTTCCCAAGCTTTTCCTTTCTCTCTCCCTCTGTCTCTTCTCCCGGACTACAGGTTGACACCGGCTGCTCCTGGGAACAACAAAGAAGCTTTTGTTGCCGTCTCTTTATGTGTTTAATCTGACGTACGGTAATCCATGATTAGCAACAACAGGCTATGAATAAATTGATTCAGGAGGTGGCATAGTGATTAGCTCATTGACCTCTGCCGGTGCTATTTTGGATAATCCACTCTTCTATCTAGGAAAGTGGGATATCTTATAATTTCAAAATACCCTCTAATCTTCTTCCCTTTTTTGATTTTGTGTGCGCCCAGTATAGGGTATGGCTTTTTTTTGCATCAGGACTTTGTTTCCTGTTAATGAAGTAGTAATCAGGTGAAGTGTGCGTAATGATGATGGTGACGGTGGTACCTTTAGAGCCACAGGGACACAAACAGAGTAATGGAAAATAAAAAGAACAGGAAGGGCTGTTTACAGAACCACCTCAGGGGTCACATATTGAAAACATAAAGGGAGCGAAGACAGACTCGATAAAAAATAGTTTATCACCTTGAATTGTGCCAACAGAAAACAAACCCTCTTCACTTATCAAACATATTCCCATCTTCAGGAAATGATTTTTCTCTTTTAGAATAGCAGGCAGACTTGTTTCTTCCCAAACAGGTGGGCTCCCCTTCTCATGGAAGAAAGTTTTCTCCTTACCTGTGAGGATGACGTAAAGAAATCTGTGTGTCCTCCCTTCTGCAGGCGCTGGGAGAGTTTGGTGGCTCAGCTTGTATCCTTAGGCTCAGGGTTTGAACAACTAAACGCGTGCCTCCTCTGAGGCTTCTTATAATGGCACACCCCTTCCCTCCTGGCTCAACCCTCCACTTCCCTCACCCCCCTCCCCTCTGCTGTACATCACCATTCATATCACAGGAGAGAAGGGGAAAGAGGTGGATTCCCCCATTCTGTTACGCAGGCACACCAACCGTCGGGCCGCAGTGACGTAAGGAGGCATCGCCTACGCCACTGAGCCAAGCTAATGGGGGCTCTAAAAATATGCAGCAACCACTACGGGATTGATTTAGAACCTATGTGTTTAATATGTTAGTGGAAGCCACTACCAACGCAGACCTGCTGTTAAGGTCAGGGAGACAATGGCTTTTCCAATCAGATACTTTCTCCAAGAAGTGAAGGTGAGCACCGGCTTGAAAAGAAGCACCACAGACATCATCAGGGGTCGATGAGGTTGTTTGTGCCGGTAAAGGTTATAGTAAATCAAGGGGGGTTTTTTTGCTTGTAAGGTTGACACACCTTGATGGGAGACATTATTATCTTACTAGATGAAATAATGAGTTCTGTAGAGCAGTAAAGTCAATGGAGGGAGACAGGCTGATGACCGGTTAGTCATCCAAGACATTTCAGGATAAAGCTCCAAAGCATTGCTAAGGTCTTAATCAAGTCGGATGCTTAATTACTGACTTTACTTAGATAATTATTGTGAAACACAAAGTCTTTAATCTGTATTGATCCAAAGGTCTCCTGATTACCCTACTACATGATTGTGAATGCAAGGCGCTAATAAGGATGAAGTCTAATGCAAAAAAACAAAATCAATTTAAGGGGCAGTTTGTTTCTCATTCATCAGCTCTGTAATAATTATTGGTTCCCTGTACTTCTTTTCCTTTCTGTCATTTTTTGGGTAATAGATCATCAACTAATTTAATTTAATAGACAAAGAGAACATCGGTAGAGACAAAGGTAGTTTATAAATATTGTTTTTTGTTTATGGGGAGTAAAGTTATCTGAACTAATACAACCCTCCATGGAAACAGCTGTCTTTAAGCATACTTAGATTTAGGCCAAATTGCTTTACGTTAGCTTTATTAGACAGTGTTAAAGTGTAAACACAGTGTTTCGGTCAATATACTGTATCTCGAACATCTCAGGTCTTATTGTTGCTTCAGTTTTGTAAATAACTTCCCAATCCAAGTTCCCTGCAGCTCAAGCTTGGTATCTGATGGTCAGGCATTTTTCTCCATGACTCCTGGGAAAAGACTTGATGGCTCCATTGATTGCAGCCAGTCTTCCAGGCACTGAAGCAGTAAAGCGGCCACAGACCATTACACCGCTGACAACATGTTAGTTTTAGATATAACAGGACTCACACCTTCGACAAGTCACAGAGATGTGACTTTGTTGAAGGTGTGAGTCCTTTGTCCAGAACTGGAAGGTAAATGAACAGCTTATTTCCAGGATGTGTGGGGTCTGTAGAGATGTTAGCTGTCCTGTTCCTGACCCTAGATCCAAACAGGTCTTGGATGGAGGGAAGAACAGCCCTGATGATCCTCTCTGCAGGCTCAACTTCTAATGCCAGTTTGAAGCTGTCCTGTAATGTGCATGAACTAAACCACAAAGTAATTGATGAAAATTGATGACCTGCAGGCTGCAGCTAGGATTGTAATGCCTCAGTTTATCTAGAAGGTACATTTTCTGCTGGGGCTATTTTGAAATTCTATGCCTTCCAGTCTGCTACGGGTAAATATATGATGAGATAATGCCTGTAGTACTCATTTGTTATGAAATATAGTCGTTGTCTACAAACATTGAAGAAAAAAGACTAACTTTCAAAGAGAAGCCGCCTCTGCCATTTGGGTCTCATCCATTTATTGACTTCCTTGTTGGGATCTGGAGATTCTCCACCTTCTCCAGCAGAGTGCGCTGTGGATCTCCTGGGCTGGAGTCCTCCAGCACAGCTGACGTTCATCAGCCTATCAGGAGACCTGCCTATATAACCAGCAGCCAGACCTTCCTTCGACGCCGCAGTGTTGACCAAGTTTGGTTAGCGAACCTGAGCCTCTGTTACTACTAGAACCTTTGCCTCTAAAGAGAAACCCTATTCTAACCTGCCTCTGTCTTCTCGCTCCTAGGAAACCTGTCTCTCGTGTGAAGCTCTGGATGAGCTTAGCCTGTTACCTGCCTGCTTGCCCTAGAGAGCCAAACCTGAAGATCTCACTCTGGAATCCACCAGCTGCTCTTAAGGAAAGAGCTAATCCCTCAAACCAAGGTCTGTCACTAGAAAGTCAGAAGCTAGACGCTGCTGCTGCTGAGCACTCTGCTGAACCAACAGTCTCTGGACCCAACCGGTTCCCTCTCTCTGAAAAGAAAGCCTGGACCTTTTCAAGGTATTTTCTGAAACATCAGAAAACTCAACAACTCATCTGTTAACCTGGCTAATCAAACTATCCGTCTCTGCAGACGCCTGAGAATCCTGCCCGGACCAGTTTCCAGAATCCAGTACATGTAAACTTTGTGCAAACCTTTAATAAACTCTGTTAAACTTTTTATCAGTCTCCAAGTGGTGTTCTGCATGTGGGTTTGATTCCTAAACCAACCATGACAGAACACTGCGGCCAAACACTAAGCCCAGCAGATCACCTCCGGAAGAGGCTTGAGGAGCAGGATGCCCGAATCCTTGGACAAGCGCACACCCTCCATGAGTTACACAACAAACTTGAATATCAGAACCAAGTCTTGCAGAATTACGCTGGCTACATGGGAAATGCTAATGCTATGCCTGCAGTCCGTTCTGTTCCGGAACCACTTCCGCCTCTAAGGTCACCGTCCGTGACGTCATTTCCTGAGTTCCGTCCGAGTCTTCCTGAAAGATTTTCAGGTAACCAAAAGGAGTGTAAAGGATTTTTGTTTCAATGTCGTTTGCTTTTTGAACACTCTCCTGGCAGTTTTCCAAATGATAGGAAAAAGATTTCCTTCATTCTCTCTCAGCTTACTGGTCGAGCCCTTGAATGGGCGGAGGCAAGGTTCTCTTCTGAGTCCAGTTTTTCATGTACTTTTTCTGAATTCATATCTGAGTTTTCTCAAGTTTTCAACCATGACTCAGATAAAACTATTGATTCCCGAGCCCTGCTAAATTTAAAACAGGGAAATTCCACAGTAGCTGAGTTCTCCATTGACTTCCGGGTTAAAGCCGCAGCCTCAGGATGGAACGAGTGTGCACTTAAGAGTGCTTACTTTAAGGCTTTGAATGACAACATTAAAGATGAACTCGCCACAATAGACGAACCTGCTAGTTTGGAGGATTTAATCTGTTTGACCATCAGGTTGGATAATAGACTTCAGACTAGAAATCACTCAAGCCAAAGAAACCTGCATTTTTCTGTTTCATCTCCTGCATTTAATAATGCTTCTTTTTTTCTGGTTCATCAGAACCCAGTGCCAAGCCAAGGTCTATGAATCAGACTCTTCCAGCGCCTGTCCAAATCTCTCATTTCGCTTCTTCAGAAGAAACGGAGGTCGAACAAATGCAAGTTGGACACACTAGGCTATCCCCTGAAGAGAGGCAACGGAGATTTAAGGCTAAACTGTGTCTGTATTGTGTTGAGACTGGCCATTTTATCGCTTCATGCCCGGCTAAGTCAAAAGCCAGGGCCCGTCAGAGGATGTGAGGAGTCTGACGGGCCACCTAAAATCTGAGAAAACTCCTCATTTGTTGTTGCCTGCAACTCTGTTCTTTTCTAACCAGAATCTCACCTTATCCGCATTCATCGACTCTGGCTGTGAAAGAAACCTGATTGATTCAGACCTGGTCCAGCAGTTAAAAATTGAGACTGTTCCTTTAACTAAGCCTCTCAGAGTATCTGCTATCGATGGAAAGAAGCTTCATCAACTCACTCATCAGATTCAACCCTTAGAACTGCTTATCTCTGGTAACCACCGGGAGATGATAACGTTTTTTGTTTTTCCTTCAGCTTGCTCTCCCCTGGTGCTTGGATTCGAGTGGTTGGAACGCCATAACCCCCATATCAACTGGGCTGAACGCCACATTGAATCCTGGTCCACCTCCTGTCACGAGACATGTCTTCGTTCTGCGGCTCCTACTATTCAGTCCCCTAGAGGTAGGGGGGAGATGGACTCTCCTGACCTTACTTCTGCTCCTCCCGAGTATCATGATCTGGCGCCAGTCTTCAGCAAGGTCAGTGCGACGTCTCTTCCACCTCACAGACCATATGACTGCGCCATAGATTTACTTCCAGGAGCCCCTCTCCCCAGCAGTAGATTGTATAACATTTCCAAACCAGAGCGTGAAACCATGGAAAAATACATCAATGAATCTCTAGCTGCTGGAATAATTTGCCCATCTTCATCTCCTCTCGGTGCTGTTTTTTCTTTGTGGGTAAAAAGGATGGTTCCCTGCGCCCCTGTATTGACTACAGGGGTTTGAATCAGATTACCATCAAAAATAAGTATCCCCTACCATTACTGGCATCAGCTTTTGAACCTGTACAAGGTGCTACAGTGTTCACCAAGCTCGATCTAAGAAACGCCTACCACCTCCTTAGAATAAGAGAAGGGGATGAATGGAAAACAGCCTTTAAGACCCCCTTAGGGCAATTTGAGTACCTGGTCATGCCTTTTGGACTCACGAACGCTCCTGCCTGTTTCCAAGCTCTTGTCAATGACGTCCCCAGAGATTTTTTGAATGTTTTTGTTTTTGTCTACATCGATGATATTTTGATCTACTCCAAAAACCTCTCAGACCACAGGAAACATGTTCATTTAGTCCTTCAGAGGCTACTAGAAAATAAACTTTTTGTGAAAGCTGAAAAATGTGAATTTCATCAACAATCTGTCACTTTTCTAGGGTTTGTGCTCGAGGGCGGGCAGGTGAAGCCATCAGAAGACAAGATAAAGGCAGGTCTGGAGTGGCCTACACCTGAAAACCGCAAGCAACTTCAGAGATTTCTTGGGTTTGCAAACTTTTACAGGAGGTTCATAAGGAACTATAGCCAGACAGCTCTACCCCTCACAGCTCTTACTTCTGTCAAGAAAACTTTTCAATGGACCCCAGAAGCCGAAGATGCCTTTAATAAATTAAAAAAACTCTTTTCCAGTGCCCCCATCTTGGTCCAGCCTGATCCTACTAAACAGTTCATCCTTGAGGTTGATGCATCTGATTCCGGCGTAGGAGCTGTGTTATCTCACCAGTCAGATTCTGACCAGAAAACTCACCCATGTGCATTCTTTTCACGCAGACTCTCCCCAGCCGAGCAAAATTATGATGTTGGAGACTGAGAACTTCTGGCTATTAAGCTCGCCCTGGAGGAATGGAGACACTGGCTCGAGGGGGCTGAGCATCCAGTACTGGTTTGGACTGACCACAAGAACCTGGCTTATATCCAATCGGCAAAAAGATTCAACCCACGGCATTCAAGGTGGTCCTTGTTCTTCTCACGTTCGAATCTCATCATTTCCTACAGACCCGGTTCCAAGAACGTCAAGCCCGACTCTCTCTCTCGTCTGTATTCCACCGATCAACCTGAGACACCCGAACCTGTTCTCCCAGCCTCATGTACAGTTGGAGCCGTTTCCTGGGAGATCACTGATCTGATCAACTCTGCCCTGGCCTCTGAACCTGACCCAGGTAATGGTCCTCCTAATAAGATGTATGTCCCGTCTTCCGTCAGATCCCGCCTCATCCAGTGGATGCACGCAGCGAAATTCTCGGCCCATCCTGGAGTGAGCAGAACCATCGCCCTCATAAACAGACAATTTTGGTGGCCGTCTCTGCATAAAGACGTTAAAGAGTACGTTCTGGCTTGTCCCATCTGCGCCCGAAACAAGACCTCTCACCAACCACCTTCTGGCCTGCTGCATCCTCTACCTGTTCCAACCCGTCCCTGGTCTCATATCGCTGTTGATTTTGTCACCGGTCTCCCGATTTCGAGAGGTATGACTACAATCTTAACCATCGTCGATCGTTTTTCCAAGGCCTGTCATCTTATTCCCCTCAGAAAGCTCCCCACTGCATTCCAGACGGCTCAACTCCTCGTGAAGCATGTTTTCCGCCTCCATGGTATTCCTCAAGATATCGTTTCAGATCGTGGTCCCCAGTTCATCTCACAGGTCTGGAAAGCCTTCTGCTCAGCATTAAATTGCAAATCATCTCTCACGTCTGGTTAACATCCCCAGTCTAATGGGCAGATGGAGAGGATGAACCAGCAACTCAAGTCTACTCTCCGCTGCCTTACTTCCAACAATCCTACTGACTGGAGTCAGTTCCTGACTTGGATTGAGTACGCGCATAATTCCCTGAGATCTGCTTCCACTGGTTTATCCAGACGAGAGAGAGATCGCGGTCAGGTCAGTCCATCATCACATCCGCCATTGCCAACGTATCTGGAAAGATACTATCACCACCCTCACCCGTTCATCTGCATCAACCAAGAGGTTTGCAGACTCCAGGAGACGTCCGGCCCCTGACTACTCTCCAGGCCAAGAGGTTTGGCTGTCGACCCGAGACATTCCCCTGAAGGCTATGTCCAAAAAACTTTCACCCAGGTTCATCGGTCTATACAAAATTGATCAAATAATTAACCCCTCTGCTGTTCACCTACACCTGCCACCTTCTCTGCGCATCCATCCCACATTCCATGTTTCGCAGATAAAGCCTGTCGTCTTAAGTCCTTTGTGCCCGCCTTCCGACTCCCCTCCAGCCGCCCTAGACATTGATGGTCATCCGGCTTACACGTTTCGCCGGATCGTGGACTCCCGTCGGCGAGGTCGCGGTTGGCAGTACCTCGTCGACTGGGAGGGCTACGGTCCGGAGGACCGCACCTGGGTTCCTGGCTCGTTTATCCTCGATCCGTCGCGGATCGAGGATTACGAGAGGTCCCTCCCGTCCACTTCCTCGGGACCGCCAAGAGGCGGTCGTTGAGAGGGGGGTACTGTTGGGATCTGGAGATTCTCCACCTTCTCCAGCAGAGTGCGCTGTGGATCTCCTGGGCTGGAGTCCTCCAGCACAGCTGACGTTCATCAGCCCATCAGGAGACCTGCCTATATAACCAGCAGCCAGACCTTCCTTCGACGCCGCAGTGTTGACCAAGTTTGGTTAGCGAACCTGAGCCTCTGTTACTACTAGAACCTTTGCCTCTAAAGAGAAACCCTATTCTAACCTGCCTCTGTATTCTCGCTCCTAGGAAACCTGTCTCTCGTGTGAAGCTCTGGATGAGCTTAGCCTGTTACCTGCCTGCTTGCCCTAGAGAGCCAAACCTGAAGATCTCACTCTGGAATCCACCAGCTGCTCTTAAGGAAAGAGCTAATCCCTCAAACCAAGGTCTGTCACTAGAAAGTCAGAAGCTAGATGCTGCTGCTGAGCACTCTGCTGAACCAACAGTCTCTGGACCCAACCGGTTCCCTCTCTCTGAAAAGAAAGCCTGGATCTCTTCAAGGTATTTTCTGAAACATCTGAAAACCCAACAACTAATCTGTTAACCTGGCTAATCAAACTATCCGTCTCTGCAGACGCCTGAGAATCCTGCCCGGACCAGTTTCCAGAATCCAGTACATGTAAACTTTGTGCAAACCTTTAATAAACTCTGTTAAACTTTTTATCAGTCTCCAAGTGGTGTTCTGCATGTGGGTTTGATTCCTAAACCAACCATGACATTCCTAGTCTCATACCACTATTGAAGGCTAAACATAGTTATTAATACTTCTCTGCTCTATATTGATTAGCTGCTAAAATAGCCATTTTGTATTAATGTTGAGTGGGAACATTGATGCTTCACATCACCTCTACCTGATTGGAGAAAGTGAGCATTTGTTTGCAATGCAGGCACAGCACGTGGTGGAAGGTGCTTCCTAGTGGGAGCCTTCTATTATAGTTGTTCTGCAACCACTAACTTTTACAGGAAAGGGAAGAGCGGCTGTTCAGAAAACTCCTAAAAATTACTCAAAGATACATAAATCTAACGCATTATCTTTTTGTGTATGACTGCTATCAAAGAATGGCATTATAACCCAGTTAAATGCCTAAAATTAGGAGTTGTCAATGCTATCTTGGAGCACTGTTGTTGGCTGTTTACACCTAGGAAGGTAAGCCGCTTTTTCCAAACTCTAAAAGAAATTTCCCTAAATATGTTAAAACACATGCTAAATTTCTTCTGTCTAATGTTCTTTTCATCACATCAGACAGAGTTTTTAGATCCAAAATATGAAAATAGGACAAAGAATCAACAACAGAATAAAGATTTCTAAATCATCTAAGTATATTTATGTGATGCTTAAAAGAAATGCCAGAGACAATTAGTTTAAGCCTCATCAGATGACAAAGAGTTGTTGTTTGTGCAAATCATGGCTTAAACCTGTTTTCTTAACCTGCTACTTGCTTAGACTAAAAATGTGCTCTAAAAATACACAAAAGACTAAATTTAAAAAATGACCAATCGGAAACTTGTTAGAGCTTGTGCGAAGTACAAGAGGAATCAGTTGGTGAGGGTCCATTTTCTTTCTCAATGTGTTTTTTCACTGTGATAAACCTAGATCTGTTCACCTCCTAGAGTGATAAAGTCCACAGCTCATCCAAGGCTCGTTCCTCCATGATCCAGTCATCAAGCAGGAGATGATGACTACGTTAATGGATGTATAAGGGATCTTTATTTTAAACACATCTATCCGACTGTAGGGGGCATAAGAGAAACCCGATTTTTACATCAAATAATAAAACTTTTTAGGAGCTGTCAAAGCACTCTTATCTTGGCTGGTGCTTTGTATAAAGCTATGCATGCTATCTATGTCCAGCTTGGACATTTCAGCAGCCAATGGCTGTTACAACAATTATGTCCAGATAATAACAAAAGCCCTCACAGAAACCTACTTTTATGGTGAGGAAGTTTAACGCTTCAACTGTTTTCTCATCCTGCTCAGCTGATAGCCTCGGCCCCCCTGTGAAAGTGTGAAAGCCTGGCCCTGGGAACCTGCGTGAGGTCTGATAGTGATGGATGAATTGGGTCCATGTTGAGGCTGAGATAAGCAGCCCAGTAGCACAAGCAGCCCCTGCGAGGCCTGTCTGTCATTGATATTGCTGCTATCCACCAGCAGTCCAGTGTACATAAATGCTCCTCTGGTGGTCTAATGGCAGTGATTACCTTGATGAAAGGAACGGTCATGCTTAACTTTACAAAACCTTGAAGCTGGAGTGTTATTGATTTCTTCAAGAAAAATGCATGATGCACAAACAGAAAATACACAAAAACAATACATTGCAAAAGTTTTTTATACTTTAACCTTTTTCATTCTTGTTATTTTACAGCCACATGAAATTTCTTTGATCTAAACCATTCAAAACTAATCGTTCTTGAGGATCCGCCTCATTGGGACTCCACACACTCTTGACTCATCACTGCCAACCTAACACCTATGCTGAGATGTTTTTATTAAATTCAATACAGTCTTCAACACTGTCCTTGTAGACAAGCTTTTTTTTTTTCTCTATCACTTTGCCCTTGGATCAGTATTTTCTCACCAGCTGGTAATGATATTGGGAAACCCTCATCCCCCCCATGGTTTTGAACACCTATGTACCACAGGGTTGTGTTCTCAGTCCTGTACTCTTTACTCTAGTTACATTTGACTGCCCTGGTTTCCACAAAAAAAACATGGTTGTGAAGTTTTTAGACGACACCCCCATGGTGGGTCATATCTGACTAGAATAAGAACCACTTCAGATAAGAGGTCTACAATATGATATTGTGGCTCTCCAGGAAATAACCTTATTCAAAGTAAAGGAGGAACATAACTGAACAACGTCCCTCTCCGGATATGTGGGGCGATCGATGGAGCTTGAGGTTTAATTCAATTCAGTTTATTTATATAGCGCCAGTTCACAACACATGTCATCTCAAGACCTTTTAAAGTTTACCAGATCAAATTGATTCAGTTTTCTATTTCAGGAAAACCAGTTGATTGCATCGACTCATTGACTCAAAGGCCATCTGTCACACTAAGCATGCTTGTAGTGACAGTGGAGAGAAAAAACTCACATTTAAAAGGTAGAAACCTCCATCAGAACCAGGCTCAGTCTGAGCGGCCATCTGCAGAGATACAAAAAGCAGCTGTAAAAGGCGGCCCCATCCAGGAAACACACAGCCAGGCAGATGAGCTGCAAACCAGCTCCCATGTCAGAGGATGAAGAGAGCACATCCAACCAGTCGCAGTCAGAGAAAAAGACTACACAGAAAAACAGGCCAATCTCCAACATGTATAAACAAAGATGTTGATGGCAGCAGCACAGCTGATATTTCTCTCCAGGATGGCGTCACATCCAAACAGGAACAGACAAGGCAAAGTTACTGTGAGACAAAAAGCAAAGAAAGCATAACCTTAGAGATTGAACTAACAGATTCTGCAGAGCGGGAGAATAGGGATAGAATGAAGCAGAATAATGAAAAAGTGGTCCCTATGTCCTCCAGCAGTCTAAGCCTATAGCAGCAAAACTATAGAGCTAGCTCAGGATAACCTGAGCCACTCTAGCTTTATCAAAAAAGAAAGTTTTAAGCCTAGCCTTAAAAGTAGACAGGGTGTCTGCCTCACAGACTAAAACTGGTAGTTGGTTCCACAGGAGAGGATCCTGATAACTAAAAGATCTGCCTCCCATTCTATTTTTAGAAATTCTAGGAACCACTAGTAAACCTGCAGATTGAGAGCGAAGTTAGGAACATAAGGAACAATCACATCTCTGATATAAGATGGTTTATATAGAGTTCATAAGGATTCACATTTCCGATTACTTCCTCTTTTGGTTTTATGACAGTTTGATGACCTGGTGAAAAAGGCCCCACACATCTACAGTATTCTTTGAAAAAGACTAGTCTTTCAACTCAACTAACCTTTAAATCATGTAACATAGATTGGGTTACTTCAGAGGGCATAGTCTACTACAGGATTTTATTTTGGGGTATCTGAGCAAAGAAGGCTTTATGTCAAAACTTTCAAAGTTTGCTATTCTTTTACATGTATTTACAGGCTACTTTCAGTTGATCTGTATTTTACAAGAAAATGTACTGTATGTTACGTATATAAAATTATTTATACATTTGGAGAAGAGCCAAACCACTTCCAATGGTGAATACAACAAGCAAACATACTAGGATTAGGAACATAAATAGTCTCAACAGAAATGTTTAATTGTTAGGAGAAGCGGCCACATTAACACATTACAGCTATGGGAAATAAAAAGCATTTATCGATCTCTATGAATGAAGCTGTGCAAGTGATCGCTTTCACACCATAAAGAGAAGTCTTTTTTAACATACAGTGCTGTTCAAATTGTTCAACAAACTCTATGGAATAAAAAAAAAAAACTCTGAGAAAATTAAGGAATTCAACTCTAAAAACATACATAAAAGCTTATATTTCATGTGCCCCTACAGATCTCCCTGTAATAAACTCAGTTTTCAAGTAATGAGACATCATCACCCACAAATACTTAAATCAGCACATAATTGTTTCACTAATGGCTGTAACAAAAGTTTAAAAAAAAATAAATAAATAACCCCCCTACTACTTTAATGAGTTTTTGAAAATAAAGAGCAAAGCCAATCAGACATTAGGCTTTTTTGTTTCTGTTGTTGCCTTTTCAGAGGGTTGATGGACGAGGGGGTTAAAAACTGTCGGCTGATGGCTCATGAGCTTCCTGCCGACTATTCCTACAACTCTAACAGATAGCTGCATCCCCAACCCTGCGTTCCCTCTCCTTCTTTATCCGGGTGATGTGTTTTACAGCCCTGCCGCACAATCAAATCCAATGATGTGAAACTCAGTGAGCGATCCATACTGTGGTTTATGGCTCCTCGGG
The DNA here is from genome assembly GCA_030533445.1 of Cyprinodon diabolis. NCBI lineage: Eukaryota > Metazoa > Chordata > Actinopteri > Cyprinodontiformes > Cyprinodontidae > Cyprinodon > Cyprinodon diabolis. The sequence goes on from CM060076.1 coordinate 32,426,629, forward strand.
TTTTCATTTGTCAAGATAAAGGCGATTGTTATTAACAACGGGACAGAAAATGAATTTTTTTCCTGGAAAAAAGGACCACATTTCCATCCTAGCTAACATAATTTCTCAAGAAAGAAGAATTACTCCTCAGCTGGAGAAATCTGCAGCGTCAACCACTTGGCACTCTGGGAACTTTTATTTCAGAGTGTAAGCATTCAGCCAGACATACAGCGGTGTATCATGTGTCTGTATATATGGATCACATTACATAACCTTGCTTTTTATACCGTTTTCCAGGAGCGCACAGCTGAAACCAGATAGCTTTATATATGATATAAAGGATATTTAATCATTTTGTTTCTCACTGTCTGACGGATTAAATATATTAGCCAACATTTTAAAAAGAGAAATCCTAACAGTTTTGTTCTGTCATGATTGATTTTTTAATAATTGACACCCACATTTGTTTCATGCAAAACGTCCTTCCATGTTTTAGTTTCAATTTTTTGTCTTTTTTTTGTTAAATGTTGGTCAGTTGTCCAAACCTGATTCCCGAGTTTTCCTAGTGTTTTTAAGTCTTGCTTTCTGTTACGTATTACCTGCCGATGTTCCTTCACCAAACCCAATTAGTGACAGGTGGTATCATATTAGCTATTCTAACAATTAGCCATAGAACTGAAAGATTTAAGTTCTTTGTCCTGGGATCACATCTTAGTGCCATTTGGAATAAGAAAATCAAAATAAATAAGAGTTTTTGCTAAAAGATCACTCAGTAAGGAAGAAGCCATTACTCCAAAAGGTTAAGTTTTGAAGTGTTTTTCAAAGAAAACATTAAAGCTAAGAGAAATTTCTTATTAAGGAAAGAGGTGGTGAGGGACTTCTTATTTGCTAAAGATGTTCTTTTTTGTTTGTCTGGTGTTTACATTCCACCACATGACTCAGCATCAGAGCATACCCAGACTCTACAATCATTGTTTGTGGGGTTTTATTTGTGCAGACCTCTCCAATTATGTCCAAAGTATAACAGTATTTCTATTCAACTATAAAAAAAAACACAGCTCTTAAAAAAAAAAAAAACATGTCACCGTGCCCACTGAGAGAGTTTCTCTTCACATTCTGATTCTGAACCTATAGGTATATCTAATTTTTTTAAGCTTCTCAAACAGCTCACTCTTTCTGTTGCGTCTTAAATCTATATTTTCATGAGGACATCTGGATGCAGACAAAGATCTGCGTCTCCATCCATCTTCTCCTGCTGAATCCGTCAATTTCATGGTGAGGCTGGTGCCTATATCCAGCAGCCTATGGACAATATGTGGGGCACACTTTAGACCAGGGGTCTCAAACCGGTTCCAGGAAGGGCCGTGTGGTTGCAAGTTTTCTTTTAAACCAAGCAGTTGCACACCAGACTGCACACCAGACTGAGACCAATGCTTTAGACAGTCCATCGCAGCCCCCAAAAACCTTTCTCACATACAATATTGATATGATATGGATAATTTCATATTTAAGGAAGCTATGTAAGACTGAACAGGCTTACAACAGTGGCAACCACACCCTCTATAAACAGGCCAGCAAAAGAATGACCAAGGAAATCGTGGCATCGGAGAATCCCTGAAACAAGAAGCTACTCAGCAGGACTCTACATCAGGTTGGAAGGATCTGATCCAGGTCTGTGACATGAGGTGGGTCAGCTGGTTCAGCAGTGCCTTCAGAACCAGATGGAGCTTTAACAGACCAGATGAAGTCGTACTCATAAGAACTAAATAACTCTTTTGCGGGGCCTGAATTGGTCCTAGCTCATATACACCTTCTGGAAAATGCCCAGCAGGGTATTTACCTTTTGAAACAGCTCAGTGTTTCAGTTTTCCCTGAACACCTGGCTGAATAGCTCACTCACTCCCCCCTTTGAGCATCAAAATCCTAAAGCCCAAAAAGTGTGTTAGAGACATTGCCTGTGTCTGAGCGTATGTCCTAACCTCTAAATCCCACAATCACTATCTAGAGCTGGGACTATATAGTGGACTACAGTGAACTCAGTGATCTGACTGTCAAACAGATAATCAGTACTTTTTGCTCCCTGTTGGTCACGTTACTCCGTCTTCCCCCACGGTGCCTGTGCCATCTTTGTTATTAGTCGCCACTACAAAAAAATCCCATAATGCTTTACGAGGAGAGCTCTCACAAAGCAATCTGGGATAAATCTGCTATCATGGTCCAGTGACCAAGGATGATCACTACTTTTCAAGGAGCATTGTGGGAAATGTTGAGTCCATTACTTTTTTATTCACTAGATGTTCGGACACTCATGAAAATTGGTGTAACTACTATATAGTGCCCTATATAGACTGTGCCCAAACCTCCACCCTAACCCCTCAATCACTATATAGAGTGGGGACTATATAGTGGACTTTACAGTTAACTGCCTGTTCAGACAAATATTAACTACATTTCCCCTCTCCCTTCGCTACCTGCTCTCTGAATTGTGTGTGCGCCATCTTTGTTATTTGTCCCACAGCAGGTTGCTGTGACAACATATCCCATTATGCTTTGCACGGAGAGCTATCCAGGATATATCTGCTAGTGATGATCAGAGGCATTTTTGGAAATTTCGAGTCCATTACTTTTTCATCCACTAGACATTAGGGCGCTCATTTAAAACGGCGTAACCCCTATATAGTGGTTAGGGTGGAAATTCGGACTCAGCCCTAAGGATGAAGCCATTGAGAAAAAATTGGGTTAAATGGCCTCATTGTTGTAATATTTCAACCATTGCTTGTGTTTTCCAGTTACTGCACTTTTATATTTTATCTCATTTCACTTTAAAAAAAGAAAATTGTTTTAAACACATTAAAGAGGCCAAACTTAATATGAGTTACCTGTCCATGATGAGTAAACCTCTGTCTGGACCCGTATATCTCCGGAGCTTGTTTTACTAATGGAAATCGGTCTTGCAGAGGAAGATAATCCTCATCAGTGAGAGCTACTGCTGTAGCAGTGAGTATGTTGTGCTGGGAAAATATTTACTGCTGTTGATGTGTCGGGAAGCTCTGGATAGTCCTCAGGATTAAATGTGAGGGCTCTGACCTCAATCAAGAAAATAATTACTCTTGCCCTCCCAATTAGTGGACTACTTAATTAGCATGCAAAGCCCCCCACAGAAACACCATTAGTCTGAAAACAGAGGTGATTACAACTATAATTCTTTTTGGGCTTATCACCAGCTATTCTTCCAGCACCTGTAACATTTCTGTGTGGTTGGCTTAAAATAAAATAAAATAAAAAAAGCAAATTTGATCAAATTTTAACTTTTCATCCTCATCTTAAAAGCTTTGTGATCCTTTACCTTATATCTGCTACCGAAAACCTTTCAAAGTAAGTGAGATATGAAAATAGAACACAGGGCCTCTGCTTTGAGATAAAACACAAGTGAAGTGTGACTGACTCTATCATCCTAAAGTAATGAAGAGTATTAATAAGTGGCAGGGCTGATAAAAGCCATGGATCCTGTCAGCCTACTCATCAAAGCTGCCTCCCTCAGTGCTGTGAATCACGATGTTTCCTGTTAAATTATCTAAGAATGCTCACACACGAAGCCATACGCTGGCAGATGTCATTGCCCTTGTTGTCGTTCCTCCACCGAATATCAGACAGCACCAAAGTAAGCTCCCAGTCAATGTGTGTGTTTACAGGCGTGTGCTTTGCTCCCTCTGATTGTGCTACCCAAAAAAGGGGAGAAATGCGTCAAGTAGATTTTTATCCTCCATGCTGTTATCTAGATGTTATCTCAACTGCTAGTTTTTTTTGTGTGTATCAAAGGCATGACATCATGCCTGCCAAAAGTTGTTGTACACATTTTAATACTTTTGTCACATTCCAATCCCATTTTTAAAAATATTTCATTAAGGTTTTGTGTTAAAGAAGCAGAATTTCTGTAAATCTTCCCAGTGGTAGGGAAAACACAATCCTGCACTCTACATGCGAAGATATAAGACGCTAATGGCGACGTCATACAACTAAGCAGGATTTATTTTCACATAAAACCATCTGTCCATGTAAATAGTTAATTAATAAAAATTTCAGTACATTTATTTTGTTAACAAAGAGGAGTACATATACTGAATGATATTATGTGAAGGAAATGAATTAAGCAAGGAGAGGTACGTTTATGTGTATAGCACAATTCAGTACAAAGACAATTCAAAGTGCTTCACATCAGTTAAACAATAGGATATAAGTAAAATAAAAGCAAGTAGAGACAGAAAACACAAGTAAAACAGATAAAGCCGTTGGACTACAACCTTAAACTGATACCCCGGTTAGCAGTTTAACTTCAACAGTCAAAGGCAGCTCTAACCCAATGAGCTTTTAACCCTCTCAGGCTCAAATTAAGTTGTATTTGCAGGAAAAATCTGATGTTTGGAGAAAATGATCATATGGGGTAGTAATATACAATTCAGACTTTTTTTTGAGAGAGACGTTCACATGCAATTAATTCTGGGATGTTGCAGATTTGCAACAGTGCCCCGGAATGGTAAATTAACACTGAAGACTGAATCTGATATGAACGTTAACTTTCTTTGAATGTCACAAACAGAAAATTAACAAAACAAAATAAAAAAATATATTTATATTTCTCTCACAAAATTAGAGACAGCTTTTTCTCAAACTTTTTCTCCACCGACATCTCAAAACCTCTTGAGAAGGCCGTTTCTGTTAAACTATTGCTCAAAATATAGGCAAACTAGTAGATAAAGCATGTAGCATCCATTCGTACCTGTTTGGGCACAGTTTGCAAATCCACAGCATTGAAATCGAGATGCCTCTGGTGAAAAACCAAGAGGAGATAAAATCTACGAATTGGCATGTGTCATATACACATTCATTAGTCACCTTATGTAGTATTGATTTCAAAATAATGGAAATTGTTAGTGATACTTACATGAAATTGATGCTTAGAAAATCTGTTTCAGTGACACCAAGGACTCAGCCATGTTGAAAGTGAGTCAGCAGTGCTATCTGGTGAGCTGGAGAGAAACTGTTTGTTGCAAATGCACAACTAAGTCCTTCTGTTGTACTTCTGAGTAACAAAAGCTCTTAAAATATGGATGTGGCGTAATTAGCTAAATAGCATTTAGCTGTTGCAAATCTGCAACATCTGCCTGGAGAGGGTTAACTTTGAGGGTTAACTCCCGTTTCAGGGCTTTTCCAGTCTTCTGGGAGTTTGTTCCAGATCAATGGAGCATAGGAACTAAATGCTGCTTCTTCTTGTTTGGTTCTAGTTCTGGGTGAACAGAGTAGACTGAAACTAGAAGACCTGAGCAGTCTGTGAGGTTGATACACTGACAACAAATCTGTTATGGATTGTGGTGCTGATCCATTCAGTGATTTATAGACCAACAAAAGTATTTTAAAGTCTATTCTCTGTGCTACAGGGAGCCAATGGAAGGACTTCAGAACTGGGCTGATGTACTCTACTTTCTTAGTTGTAGTGAGAACATGGGCAGCAGCATTTTGGATCAGCTGCAGCTGTCTGATCATAGGCAAACCTATGAAGACACTGTTGCAGTAATGAGTTCAGCTAAAGATAAATGCATGAATGAGTTTTTCTAGACCCTGTTTGGACATTAGCCCTTTAGTCCTGAAAATGTTCTTAAGGTGATAAAAGGCTGACTTAGAAACTGCCTTTATGAGCCTCTGAAGGTTCAGGTGTGTCCATCAATCCATAATCACTGGTTTCTAGCTGTAATAGCTCAAGCTGTGAGCTAACGCTGAGTTTCTCCTCCTTTGGTCTGAAAATTATCACCTCAATGTCGTCTTTAATTATTGAACTTATATCCACCATCCTTATATTGGGTCCATTGCAAATAATGCTGCATGTTTATGCGGTTATTTTTGTCAGGGTTCCTGTGTGTGGGTCAGTGCAAGTTGTGCATCTCCAGAGAGGATCTTTGTGGAGAACCTGGGTAGCCTACACAGGTGAAAACAATCTTCTGTCAGGTTGTGTGGAGGCTTTGAGGTCCCAAATGCAGAGAGGAGTGGGCACAGATGAGTTTCTGATGATTTAATGAAAGTACAGGGGGAACCGAGGCAAAAATACAAAAATACTGAAAACCAAACAGAAACCAATAAACATCAGGGGAAACCAATAGAAGGAAGCAAGAGACTGGAAAGCATGAAATAACATTAACAACACAAGAAATCAGCACTGAGTGAAGGCTCGGCTGCTCTTTTAAGCCCAGCACTCTGATAAGGAAGACTATTTTCACCTGTGTAGGCTATCCAGGTTCTCCACAAAGATCCTCTCTGGCAGAGATGCACAACTCGCACTAACCCACGGATAGGAAGCCTCACAATTTTACCATTAGCTTTGCACATCTAGTCATTTATATTTCATTTATCATTGTTTGCTATTCTCTGGTTACCGGACTCTTTATGCTCTTGGTACCATCATCACAGGACCTCCAGTGGGAGTTGAACATCTCCTCCCTCACCAAGAAGGCTGAGCAGAGGATGTAGCGTCTGAAGAGCTTCAGCCAAAGTGATGGTGCACTTCTACTCCCCTGTCTTTAAGTCCATTGTCTAATCCTCCATCACCATGTGGTACCACCAGGGAAAGGGGCTGCAGCAGGGAGGTCAATTGGGTGCAGCAGTGCTTTCCTTCAGGAAGTGTACGCCGCTAGAACCTGAAGGCGAGCAGGTAAGATCATACCCCTCCCAGCTTCACAAGGTTTTCATTCTTCAGATGATAAACATGGGAGGTCCTAGTGAGGGGCCAACGGGGCCAAGTGCCCCTGTAGATAATATCCTGGCCCCTGTTATGGCCCTTGTTAATTTCACTTAAATTAAATTTAAAAATATGTAAAATTCCTAAATTATTATTTCAAATAATAGCTTTATTTTATATTTTAGATATTTATGTAGCTACAATTCTTTTGAGTATCTTATTTGCTATGCTAAGGGATATTTATTTTGATTTGAACAATAATCTAAATAAACATTTTTAGCCAAAAACAAATAAACCTAATTGAATGGAAAAATCACTTCATGCAGCTCTCTTACAGGTGCTGTGGGAGATCTTGGAAAAACGGTTCCAGCAAGCTATATTTTTGAAAATACACAACCATGCCTCCCCCGTCAGACCATCCCTCGAAACCACGCCTTCAAAACATATGAACGGGCATGCTGTCTGTCGAGGTGTTCGGACGTTTACGAGATCGAGAAAGAAACAAGCCGAGACCGAGCGCTTGTGACACAAGCTAACAATTACAGTGGCTAGCTTCCCATGACAATTTAGAAGCAATCACAACAACAGGATATGCTTTGTATACTATTGCCAGATTGAACCATTGTTTCTCAATGGCAGAAAGTTTAAAAAAGGATAACAACTAGTGCCATCAGTGACTGGGCAACATTTAAACCACAGAGATGTGAATATCAGTGGTGTCAAAATTTCACACATTCGTTACTTAAGTAGAAGTATAGATACTGCAGTTTAAAAACGCTCTGGTAAAAGTTGAAGTATCAACTTGACCTCTTTAATGAAGTAAAAGTGGAAAAGTATGTGCTCCAAAAACTACTTAAAGTATGAAAGTATAAAGTAACCTCAAAAAAAAACTGCCAGATGTCACTTAATGAATTTTAAAGTTCAATTTTTCGACTATTTGAGATAGGGCCAAGGATGAGGGAGGTCTTGTTGGTCTCTATCTGCCGATACGCTCTCGCCTGTGTCCGACCTTTCAGACATTTGGACATTTTTTTCTGAATCCGACATTGCAGCATGGCATAGACCGTAGGTCTTCAACAGGGGGTCCGCAACCCCTAGGGGGTCCTCAGAGGTACTGCATGGGGGTCTCGAAAGTTTTTGTGGATTAGACTTTTTTTTATAATCCCCCTGCTATTTTTTCCACTAATTGAAATGTCTTTAAATCCACATTAACATGAATTCAACACACTGTAGTAAACAGATAAATGGAGGCAGAAGATGTCTTTCAGTCATCAATGCACACATTCAGAGACACACAGGAGCTCTTTCAAGCTGGGCACCGTTTCATTCACAATACCTGTCCCATCAACCAGGAATCAGAATCAGAAGTACTTTAATAATCCCAGGAATAAATTACTTTAGTTACATGACTCCATCTGTAATAGAGTGACTATAGGACCAGTTTGATATAACACTATTTCATACAACATAAATAACTAGGGGGTCCCCGCTCCATCTCGCCATCAGTTTGGGGGTCCTTGGCCTGGAAAACATTGAAGACCCCTGACATAGACAATTCGCATTTGCAGTTTGAAGAACACCTGCTTGCTTCTGATGATTTTCTTTAGCTAACCAATGAGTGTTTGCGTTATATGACTCATCCATTACACTAGTTTTCACTAGATGTGGATGGAGCCAATGATCTGCATTGGACGGCGCACATGACCTGAAAGAAATATTTATAAACATTAAACTAAAGCCAAGAGTAAAAAGTAAAATTTGTTTTAAAAGTGTAAGGAATAGAAATCACAGATACTTGTGTGAAAATGTAATGAGTAGAAGGTAGAAGTAGAAAAATAAGTAATGGAGTAAAGTATAGATACCAAAGAAGTGTACTTAAGTACTTGTACTTTGTTACTTGACACCTCTGGTAAATATTTTAACAAGTCAAAGGCGGTCTTGATAGTGAATTTGCGATATGGGAGTGAACAGCTAGAGCAGCAACGCTTGTGGTTACTAACCAAAGCCATGTAGGAAACCGAGCATAAACGTACCCAAACAAGCAAAACATATGCCGACAAAACATGTTTTTTTTTTCCAAAGCATTACATTGACAGCATAGGCTTTGATGGTCAAAGCAATGTGTACTTGAACGTATGGTATTACTTATAAGTGCCAGAGAGTGAAACACAAATAGCGGACAGGGGCGGAGGTGGAGGGGGCAAGTGGAACACTTAATTATAAAAAAAAAACACACGTATGTTGAATGAATTTTGACTTTTATTTGTAACATTCTCTAAACGTGAGTTTTCAATGGAAAAAAGTCACACCACCAACAGAACAGACTAAAGCGTACTACTTCAACTACTGTACTACTACAGCACTATACTGGAATCTTTCTTCTTTCATCTGGCTCATCTCTCTGTTTTCCCTCATCCATCTGCTCTCCCTCATCCTGGTCTTTTTCTGTCTCTGTGTCTTCCCTGAACTCTTCCTCATCTCCTGTCCTGGTAGATGTTGATGGTATAGAGCTTCCCTACTGTGACTGGCTACAATGTAATAATAATAACCATCATGACAATAATAATGATAATAGTAATAATAATAATAGCTTTAACAAATATGCCACATTAGTTTAAATAATAGGCTATTAGGGCAACATGACTGGAAGTCTTGTCACGTGGATATGACTTATGGTAGCCTACAAAATAATAGCTATTTTAATACCTGCTGATTTTGTACAAACCACTTAAAAATAAAATGTGAACAGCTTTTAAGATTTTTCAATACGATTAACCCTCCATTTCATTGTGCTTGTACTAAATCAATATACAATTAAGACAATAAAGAGACCAAAATGTGTTAATTTATGTTGCCTAACAAAACCTATACAACAGAAAACGTTTGTCTTAACATGTAGATTTGCAATTGCAAACTCTACCGAAATTATTTGTAGCCTATGTGGTCGTCCTCACTTTATCTGTCATTGACTTGGGCTACAGTGTGAAACTTTATCTAGCCTAACTAGTTTATCAGGTGACCAGTCGGCAAAAATGCTTGTTTGGTGCTGCTGAATGTGTCATGATTGGGTTTCTGAGAGTAAAGCCCAAGATGCAGAACACACACGGAGACACTGGTAAAAGTCCAAAGAGTTTATTAAATGACACAAGCACATGGATAATTAACTGGAACAGTTCAGGCAGGGGGCTGGTTCACTGGGGTCTGAGCAGGGAACGGAAGATGGCTGGTAGCTGAGTTCATGTGAGGCTAAGCATCTATCTTAGGCTTAGCCTGGCAGTCCTGGGTTTGAGCTTCCAGCTCACTGCAGAGAACAACAGGGGAAAACACGAAGGATTTTTCAGGCTGAGCTTCCAGCTCACCGCAGAGAACTACAGGGGAATTTCCACATGGGAACCTCTAGGGAAACTCTACAAAGAAGTCGTCAGGTTTCATCCACGTAGGAAATCTTCGGGTAGGCTCACCAGGGCAGATTAGCAGATTAGACTTTCCAAGAGCTTCAGGCTTGAGACTGGTTTCCTGTGATGCAGCTCTCCCAGAGCTGCAGACCAGAGACTGGATTCCAGTGAGGGTGCTCTTCCTGAGCTTCACGAGGAGACAGGTGGTTAAGCTCATCCAGAGCTTCACGAGGAGACAGGAGGTTAAGCTCATCCAGAGCTTCACGAGGAGACAGGATTCCAACTAAGATCAACACTGCGGCGTGGAAGCAAGGTCTGGCAGGAGCTTATAAAGTGGAGGTCTCCTGATGAGTAGATGGAAATCAGGTGTGCTGGAAGGTTCCAGCTCCAGAAGACCCACGGCGCACTCTGCTGGAGGCAGAGGGTAATCTCCAGATCCCAACAGTAACTCCAGCCCTAAGGGAAAATAACAAAGAGCAGAAGAGGCTCCTCGGCGCCCTCTGGTGGGCAAGCCTGAGGATCCCAACAGAGCCCCCCCCTCAAGGGCGGATTCCAGACGCCCCCTGAAAAAGTCCAAAAAAAAAAATAAACAACAACAACCCACCCAGGGTGAGCGGAGGGGGCATTAAGGCAAGGAGGGCCAGGAACAAAAAACAAAGTCCAGAAAACAAAAAACAACCCACCCAGGGCGGGCGGAGGGGGCACTAGGGCGATGAGGGCCAGGAACAACAAAAAACAGAGTCCAGAAAACAAAAAACAACCCACCCAGAGTGGGCGAAGGGCAAAACAGGCCAGGAGGGCAAAAACAAAAACAGAGTCCAGAACAGAAAACGATCCACTTACGGTGGATGAAAACAACAGAAAACCCCGAAAATTTCTTGGGCAACGTCTCAGGTGACCGGTCGTGGGACCGGCAGCTGGACTGAGTCTCAGGTGGCCGGCCGAGGGACCGGCAGCGGGACACAGTCTCAGGTGGCCGACCGAGGGACCGGCAGCGGGACACAGTCTCAGTTGGCCGGCCGAGGGACCGGCAGCGGGACACAGTCTCAGGTGGCCGGCCGAGGGACCGGCAGCAGGACACAGTCTCAGGTGGCCGGCCGTGGGGCCGGCAGCGGGGCCAGAGGCGAAGCAGATGCTCAGGGGGTCTACCGTTGGGACGGCAGCGGGGCCGGAGGCGAAGCAGATGCTCAGGGGGTCTACCGTTGGGACGGAGGCGAGGCCGATTCTCAGGGGGCCTACCGCTGGGCCGGAGGCGAGACAGATGCTCAGGAGGCCGACCGCAGGGCTGGGGACGAAGCAGCGTCTTAGGGGGACCACCGCCGGGCCAGAGGCATGGCAGAGGTTCTGGAGGCCGGCCGAGGATCCGGCAACGGAGCAGAGTCTTAGGTGGCCGGCTGCGGGGTCAGAGGCGAAGCTGACGCTCTGGGGGTCTGCCACGGGGTCGGCGGCGAAGCTGACGCTCCGGGGGTCTGCCGCGGGGCCGAAGGCGAAGCCAACGCTCCGGGGTTCTGCTGCGGGGCCGGAGGCGAAGCTGACGCTCTGGGGACCGGCCGCGGGGCCGGAGGCGATGCAGCTTCTCAGGAGGATGACGCCCAAACTTCAGTAGGTACCCCCACGGGGTACCCCGTCCCCTATTCGGCAGCTCAGGAACAGGCTCAGTAGCGACCGTCAACTGTGGCTCTGGAGGAGGCTCTGAGGAGACCGCCGACTGCAGCTCTGGAACAGGGTCTGAGGAGCCCGCCGATTGTGGCTCCGGGACTGGAACAGGGGAGCCCGCCGATTGCGGCTCAGGGACTGGAACAGGGGAGCCCGCCGATTGCCGCTCCGGGACTGGAACAGGGGAGCCCGCCGATTGCGGCTCCGGGTCTGGAACAGGGGAGCCCGCCGATTGCGGCTCCGGGTCTGGAACAGGGGAGCCCGCCAATTGCAGCTCCGGGTCTGGAACAGGGGAGCCCGCCGATTGCAGCTCCGGGTCTGGAACAGGGGAGCCCGCCGATTGCGGCTCCGGGTCTGGAACAGGGGAGCCTGCCGTTTGCGGCTCCGGGTCTGGAATAGGGGAGCCCGCCGATTGCGGCTCCGGGTCAGGAACAGAGGGGACCACCGACTGTGGTTCAGGAACAGGCTCGTAGGAGACCGCCACCTGCGGCTCCTGGACAGGAACTGAGGAGCTCGCCGATTGCGGCTCCACATCTGGAACAGGGGAGACCACCGGCTGTGGCTCCACCTCTGGAACATGAGAAACCACCCATGGAGGCACATGATCAGTCTCTGAGGTGGCTTGAAGCGTCTGTAGAGGGCTCTTGGCGGTTTGTGGCCTCTGCTGAGAGGCTCTTGGAGGCATATTTCCACCAACTCCGAAGTCTGAAGCCCTCTTAAGTGTATGCTCAGGGGTCTCTGGACGGCAAAGGGCAGGCTCAGGGGTCTCTGGATGGCACAGAGCAGACTCAGGGGTTTCTAGACGGCACAGAGTTGACTCAGGGGTCTCTAGACGGCACAGAGCTGACCCAGGGGTCTCTAGACGGCACAGAGCTGACTTAAGGCGACGCCGTTTCTTACGCCGAGGGGTCTTGGGAGCTAGGCTAGCAGGTTTACAGATTGGATCTGGAGACCGGTTGAAGACTAAGAGTTCTAGAAGGGATTACTGGATATGGAGCTAAGGATCAGGCACGGGGTCAGGCTTTAAACTAACTGGGTTGTTTACTGGACTAGGCTCTGGATCTGGCTGACGTGGAACAGAATGTGGTGGCTCGAAAGGGAAGATGTCCTCTCTATCTCCATAGAAAAAATCCCATAGATCATCCTCATGGATGTAGGGAGCTCGATTAACAGGCGAGGGAACAGGTCTAGATACAACAGTGACGGGTTCAGGTGTATGATTAGGCTGGCGGGGAACTCTAACTGTTTGCAGTGAAATTGATGGGCCGATCTTGAGTCCTTTAACGGATGGAGCTAAATGATTATCTAGAATATGAGAACTGAGACTAACCCGGCGCGGAGAGGAACTGAAACTGGTTTGTAATGCTGTGTCTAATCCAATGGCTAATTCAATGAGGTCCTCAAGGGTAGCTGGCTCGACGTAAAATGAAAGCTCATTTCTGATAGAATCATTTAAAGCTAAGAGATAAGCGGACTTGAGCGCAGACTCGTTCCACCCGGAAACGGCTGCTCTAACCTTGAACTCGGAGGAAAACTCGGCGACGGACCTATTACCCTGTTTCATATTCAGAAGTTTACCAGAAATTGAACACTTAGTGACCTGACTAAAGGTTTTTTCAAACTCCTGAATGAAATTCTCGAGTGTACAGTTTTCTCTAAGTTTAGGCGGAAATTTGGCCTCCGCCCATTCAAGAGCTTCACCAGACAGAAAAGAAATAACAAAAGCTATCCTATCCTTAGCATAAAGAAATTTAGAAGCATGGAAACTAAAAAATAATCGGCACTGAAAAAGAAATCCCTTGAGCTTACTTGGATTACCTGAAAATCTCTCAGGCAGAGAAGGACCGGGTGACGAAAACGACGGGTAGAGTTCAGACCAGAAAGGAGGATTATCATCTTGACTAGGAGATGACGTCACCGCTGGTGACCCAGGAAACGGAAGTGGATTTGGGACAGGACGAGCCGCTGACGTGGCGTTAGCATTGTAGAAGTGGCTAGCGAATGTTTGTTTTAACAGTAACTCATGGAGGATTTGTGTGTGATCAAGAGTCTGAGCGTCCTGTTTCTCAGTCCAACGACGGAGGTGATCTGCTGGGCTTTGTGTTTGGCCGCAGTGTTCTGTCATGATTGGGTTACTGAGAGTAAAGCCCAAGATGCAGAACACACACGGAGACACTGGTAAAAGTCCAAAGAGTTTATTAAATGACACAAGCACATGGATAATTAACTGGAACAGTTCAGGCAGGGGGCTGGTTCACTGGGGTCTGAGCAGGGAACGGAAGATGGCTGGTAGCTGAGTTCATGTGAGGCTAAGCATCTATCTTAGGCTTAGCCTGGCAGTCCTGGGTTTGAGCTTCCAGCTCACTGCAGAGAACAACAGGGGAAAACACGAAGGATTTTTCAGGCTGAGCTTCCAGCTCACCGCAGAGAACTACAGGGGAATTTCCACATGGGAACCTCTAGGGAAACTCCACAAAGAAGTCATCAGGTTTCATCCACGTAGGAAATCTTCGGGTAGGCTCACCAGGGCAGATTAGCAGGTTAGACTTTTCAAGAGTTTCAGGCTTGAGACTGGTTTCCTGTGATGCAGCTCTCCCAGAGCTGCAGACCAGAGACTGGGTTCCAGTGAGGGTGCTCTTCCTGAGCTTCACGAGGAGACAGGTGGTTAAGCTCATCCAGAGCTTCACGAGGAGACAGGAGGTTAAGCTCATCCAGAGCTTCACGAGGAGACAGGATTCCAACTAAGATCAACACTGCGGCGTGGAAGCAAGGTCTGGCAGGAGCTTATAAAGTGGAGGTCTCCTGATGAGTAGATGGAAATCAGGTGTGCTGGAAGGTTCCAGCTCCAGAAGACCTACGGTGCACTCTGCTGGAGGCAGAGGGTAATCTCCAGATCCCAACAGTAACTCCAGCCCTAAGGGAAAATAACAAAGAGCAGAAGAGGATCCTCGGCGCCCTCTGGTGGGCAAGCCTGAGGATCCCAACAGAATGAGACATTTTAATGCACGACAAAATGATTTAGCTTGATCTGTATATTACCTGGCTAATGGGGCACGGGAGAACCAGCCTGTCAGTGACCGTTCCTGCTATTTGAAGAGGCTTACTGAACTGCTATAATGCTGCGCATCTGATATGCCTTGTGGGCGACCGCGCGAGTTCACGTGACAAAGGAAGAGAGATAGGCTGGTCGGGTGTGCGCAAGGAGGTGGCTCATTTTGGGGCATTGTTTCAGTTGTTTTAATGGCTCAGGTTTTCAAAAGATCATTTCAAAACCGACCTCGGTAAAATCTTAATAATATTAATAATAATAATTAAAAAAAACGAGTTTCAAAAGGGCATTTTCGTTGATAAAGGGCAAACTTCCTAGTGCTTTAGCACCACCTAGTGTCTATGTATGCACGCCCCTGCCAACCGCATTGTCATAACTAACAAAAAACACACAGGAATCACAATTTGTACCGTATAGAGCTACTAGAGAGTAACTCGCAGACCGACCATGGCTTTGAACTAGGTAATGTGACTTAGTTCACGTGACATCACTATTCCTCGTGCCTGCAAGAGCATTGGGGGGTCAATTCGTTCATGTGTCAAGGTACGCACACAGGGGGAGGGAGAAGCAGACGACCCTGATTGACATGTCAGGAACCAATAGTGGACCACAGACAGTGTTTCGTGATTGGTGGACGTTACTCATTTATTTCTCGCTGTAGCGGGGACCATTTATTTTTTGCTTCACTTCCAGACCTTCTATTTCCCTGCTTGCTACACCGCTACGGGGTGATCTGCAAGCCACATCGTGAAAAATGAATATACTATGCATATAAATGCATGTACTATACTATACTATACTATACTATACTATACTATACTATACTATACTATACTATACTATACTGTGCATGTATGTACTTGCAGAACGTAAAAGTGGACCAGACTTGTGAAAGTCCAACTCTCTGACCCTAATATCTTGACTGATTTACACACACGAGGTAGCAGAGTTTTTGAGGTGTTGCCTTAAAATACATTTATTAGTGATTTTCCTTTTGACTTAACTTTTAGAATAAACTTCTCAGAAAGTAACACAAACTGTTTCAGAATTATTCTGATGGCAGGAGGCTGCAGTCCATCAGGACCAAAACCTCCAGCAACAAAATGCTTTTTCTAATCTGCTACCAGCTAGACTTAGACTTTTTTATTGTCATTTTGTATACCCAGTGTAAACAAAACAAAGTTTTGTTTAGTACAGCTTTTCAGACAGTAATTTAACATTTCCATTACAATGCTGTAGAAATGGTCCTGACCCCTGTTGTGGCCCCATGTATTGAAAATGTTCACTAATAAGTAGGTAAAAATAATTAACTATATTTTTCTTAAAATAAGTGTATTTAGTTTAGACAGTTTTCCAATGTAAAAATATGTTTGAGTTTTATGATAATAAGAGAAGTAAATTCCATTAACGTATTTCAAGTGCATAATATTGATTTTATTTTTAAGAACAAAAATATTCATTCCTTTAGTAGATTATCAGAATAACCTGATCAAATTCAGGGCAAATACTATTTCAAAAAAATTTACTTTTTTAAATCAGTTTTTGTGAATATTTTATGATAATATGAGCGGACCGAAAAAAAACGTAACTGATTTGTCTCTTCAATATTTTTCCTTTAAAATTAACTTTATCAGTCATTTTAAAATTGCATTTTGCTTTAAGCTTCAGTCTCCTGGTTTAGAGGAACATAAAACAAAAGTCATATATATATATATATATATATATATATATATATATATATATATATATATATATATATATATAAAAAGCCACTGTGTGTGTCTGCGTATGTTTTTGTGGCTGAGTTTCGTGAAGGGGGCACAGAAAGTTTAAATGTACATCAACTACTGCGGTTTATCACATCTCTGTATAAAACCTACACCATATTTACCCGTATTTATGCAATACACAACTATTCTATAAATCTTTATTGTCTTCCATAAAGTTCGTTAACCGATATATGAAGGCATATTCTCTGTTTATGGTTTTCCTACAGTAACCTAAAGGACCAATAGGATCGTCGTATCGTGTGTAGTTTCGAGAATTCGAATCACAGCCAATCAGAACTTAAGGACTGATTTAGGCAGCCAATCAGAATAGAGGCTTAGACAAAGGCGGGATTCTCTGAATCAAAACTCGGAAGTCTATCTTGTTTGTTTTCAGCTGTTTTTTCTTCTGCCTTCTCTCGGTTGATTAACGGAGATTAAAAGCGAATTCATCCGGTTTAATGTTGAGTCAAGGCCACTGCAGCTTATCGAGCACATTTCCGGAGTTTATAAGTCAAACTGCTGCCGTGTGGGTAAGTCGGAAATGATGAAAAAGGTAGAGCAAAACTTCCCGTTTCGATAGCAGCAAAGCGCCGTGTTAAACAGTCAGGAAGTTAACCTGAAGCTAGCCTTAATACATGTAGTATTTAATTTTTGACCTTTCGTATAAGTTTTTATTTTAAAATCTTTCAGAAACTGTTATTTTAGATGTTTGTTTTCTGCGTAGATAATGTAATAATAGGCATTTTAGCTAAATGGAGCAGTTCTGAAAACTGGTTAAGTGATTTATTTTGATAATGACACAAGCTGTTGTTTGTTGATAGCAGGCCGCTGCTTGGTGAAACATGGAGGAGTTGTACACCTTGGACAGGGAGGTGGGCAGAGGCAGCTATGGTGTTGTGTTTGAGGGCCACATGGCCAAAACAGGACACAGAGTGGCCATCAAACGTCTCCCCTGCAGCAACCCAGAATGCATTGAGCTCTACCTGCAGGAGCTTTGGGCCATGAGAGCCACAGCCAAGAACCATGTCAATGTCATCGCTCTGCACAGCTGTCTCCTTCAGACTGGATCCAGGAGCCTGAAGCCCCTCAAACCTGGAAAACTGCCTCTGCGTCTGGTGGAGACCGTCCTCAAAGGAAGTGTGTTGGAGCCACAAAGAGCTCGAGAGAAGAGTGGGGTTTTCTCAGACACCCTGAGGAGGACTAACTCCAGCTCCAGACTTCAGGATAAGACCAACACAGTTCTGGCCGGTTCTAGACTCAAGGAGAGGAATAAATCAACCGGTTCTGATTCCTTGACCCCGCAGCGGCCTCTGAACCGAGCTGTGAAGCGATCAGCAGCCCAGAGGGAGGAGGAGGAGCAGTGTGGATCTCTGCGCTGCATGGCCCTGTGGCTGGTGATGGAGTATTGTGATGGGGGAGACCTGAACCACTACCTGCTCTCTAGACCCCCAGATGCTGAGCGGAACCACAGCGTGGTGCTGCAGCTCTGCAGCGCCGTGGCCTTCCTTCACGGCTTAGGGATTACCCACCGAGACCTCAAACCAGACAACGTTCTGGTGTGTGTGACGCCCAAAGGCCCCGTTATAAAGGTAGGTATGCTGTCAGTGTCAGCAGGTTTTCTAAGCGATATCAGACTCAAAGTAAAGGACAACTGGAACATAAGAGAAAATATTGATCTCTGAATACTTGCTGCCATTCAAGGGTTTGTCTTTACTAGATTTACACTTTGGGGAAATGTTTATCTAATCTTTGCAAATTGGGACACACTCAGATTGGAGGAAGACTTACCTTTTATTGATGAGTTTTTAGGTCTGGACTTTGACTAGGCCATTGTCATAAATAAGTACGCTTTGATCTTAAACACACATTGGAGCTCTTAACATCACCATGGATACCTTTGTTGATGTTGTGCTGAGAGTGCTGTGACAAGCAATCAGTTTTTCCACCTCTAATGCAAACAGCCTCATAGCTGTGCCTTTATTTTATTTATTTTAAACAGCGTTTACTCTAGGCTGCTTCTCTGATTAATGCCAAAAATGTGAGGTTCTAGAGCTGCGACCTGCATCTCAGGGGCAACAAACTTAGTATAATAACAAATACTGCTCTTTAGTGGGGTATTAAAATAATATTTGATTGAATTTGCAAACAGAATGACATTAAAGAACCAGAAATATATCTTTAGATCTATTAACTTTTTAGATCAAATAAAACACCATAGCAGAAAATCCATGCTTCACCTTTAAAAAGCTTTAAAAGCTAAAAATATAGCAAATATTTAACAAAAACTAAGTTGTTTTATTTAAAGGTTATGTTATATTTGCACATCTGTATGATTTTTTTTTTTTACTTGGCTGAACTCATTTTTTAAGGTTGCAGATTCCTGTTCTCGCTGTATAAATAAAAAGCACTTTAATAATAAATAGCTTTCTTTATACTAACTTAGTGTGTTGACAAGAAGCTGAGCTCAGTGCTCTATTCAGAGAGAAATATTATCAGTTTTTTTATTATTATTTTGTCTAAAACCTTTTTTTGAACAAACCTTCATATCAGACGGTATACTCGCTTAGGGAGGCCGGTCTTTGTGTTTTTCCACTGAGTGTAGCGCTGTGGGTGTGAGCAGTGATTAACGCTTTGTCTTGATTATTATGATCCTGCCACTCCTCTATTAATAGCTTCATCTGGAAACCATCAGGAACAGTGAAAAATGTCCATCTTAGTTTCTCTAAGCCGAGGGTCCGCCATCGCTCATCAGAACCATTGATATTCAATAAAATGTATTCTGAGTAATGAAGCATTTGAGTCTAAACTCTGACAGGTTTGGCATTTAGTAATGAACGATTAACCAGAGGAAACCTTGTGTCAATGAAGGGATGGTTACGGCAGCTCGGAGTCGGAGCATCTCTGGAGGAGGACCGATCCGGTCGCTCCAGCTGCGATTGGACATGTGAATATTTATGAGGAGGTCTTAATAAAATCAAGAAAGAAGAAGCAACAGTAGAAGCTGTTAGCTTACGGTATATAAAAGGATTGCTCTTTACTACTCTATGTTGTTGCATTACAAATGCAAATTACAGTTTGTGCAGAATATCTCTAAGGATTTTAACCTACACACATTGGCTCAGTAACTTTATTCATAAAGCCCTTAAAAATGATTAAAAAGCTGAAAAAGGGATGAATTATCAAAATAAAAACATTAACGTGAGGATGAATAAGATAAAAAAAAAAAAAAAACAAATCCATCCATCCATTCTTTTTCAAACACGCTTATCTCAAGTAGGGGTGCTGGTGCCTATCTCCAGCTGTCTACAGGCGAGAGGCGGGGTACACCCTGGACAGGTCGCCAGTCCATCGCAGGGCAAAATAAACAAATAATCCCAGTAAAAGTAGGACAATCCAATACACCAGGGGAAAGCAATTAAAAATCAGCGGGGTCTGAATAAAGAAAAGCATGGTCCAGTAAAGGTTTGGTGACATTTTTAATTATAATCCGTTACTTTAAACAGAATTAAGCACTGAAATAAAATGAGATTTTTATGCATCCATGTTATACATTGAATTTTTAAATAAAAAAATAAAATTATATATATATATATATATATATATATATATATATATATATATATATATATATATATACACAAAAAAGATTCCATCCATATCCATTTTAAAATCTAAAGTGTTTTTGAAGTAAAGAACAACAGTTGTTCAGTTTGGTATACAGACAATGTTCAGATTCCCATATTTTATAAACCACCTGAACTGACTGTTTTTCTTTTTTATGGCTTAATGAGAACAGTGGGCTTTATGCTGCCCTACAAGGCTTTAAACCTGGGTTTGAATCCAAACTTTCTCTGCTCTCTTTTTCTCATCATCTTCTCCTTCTTTCTCATCGCCCGGCTTGCCACAGGTTTGCCTGCTGTGTCTAAAAGTAGCAGCAGCAGCAACCCAGACTGACAGCAGCTCATTGGATAATTTATATCACGTGTAGCCTGGAGCTGGACGCTCTGGTGGGCTTTACCGTATTAACAGGATAAGCGGCGCAAGTGAAGTTAAAGACTGTCGTCGAACAACATGCGGCAATTTTTAAATGTTTTAAATCAGGTTGGGTTCAGATTACCCAGCAAGTGGGTCCGGATCCAGACTGCGGTCCACTGATCCGTGACCTCTGCAATACATCATTAACAGGAAGAAAGTAAACGGTTAAAAGGCTCATAGTGATCCAGATGCCAAAGAGAAGCATTTGGTTCTTTAGAGACTTTTAAAACTGAAGAGGTGATTGTGCGGGATGTTTGCACCAATATGGAGCTTGAGCAACAGGATTGTAACATAAATACTCTATGCTGTTTTTGAAAGTATGTGGATGATATACCGTATGAATAAAATATTGAAAATGTTTATAAACATGAAAAACATATGTTTCTATTTTAATGAGACCTGCTTTCTTGACGGGATCATGCTGGTTAGTGTGGAAATAAATGCAAAATAAATCTCCTAATTATAAAACAAACTTAGAGGTGTTAAAATTTTATTGTACAAATGATTCAGAAACGACAGAAATCTGCAAACGACACTCAGTCTTCAGTATTAATCCCTTGTTAAATTAACCTGTACCCACTGGGATCCCGCTATGGTGCCACTTTACCTCCGTCTGACACACTAATCTATCCACTTCTCCATCATGCCTGATTTCTCAGGCAACAGAAAACAAACATTTTTATTTCCAGTCCGATCTCGACGCTCGTTTTCACAAATTAACTTTTTCGTCTCATCTCAGGTGGCCGATTTCGGCCTGAGCAAGATGAGTGGCGCCGTGGGGAACGGCGAGCGGTGCCGCCAGCACTTCTCCTCCACGTGCGGCTCGGACTTCTACATGGCTCCGGAGGTGTGGGGCGGGCTGAGCTACACGGCCCAGGCGGACATCTTCTCCCTGGGGGTGATGTTCTGGGCCGTCCTGGAGAGGATCACCTTTGTGGAAGAAGGGACGACGCAGGAGCAGCTGGGTGAGTGTCTGGAGGAGAGTGGAAAGGTTGAATCAAGTTTGATTAAACAAAGTGGCACATATTAAAAATGCCAGATGCTATACATCATACATTCATCATTGATGGAAGCTGCAATCGTTTCTAAATGGCACCGAGATGAACGACTTCTATCTACTAGCCTGAGTTCATAACACAAGCTGACAGGATCAGCTCCAGCTGACGGCATGGAGGCCGTATAGATCAGCAGATAAGGCCTCCATGAATAAACCAAAGCTTTATTTTACCACATCCCAAGGTCAGTTTCTCCTACTAAAAATCTCATATTTGAGTTTTCCTCCATAAAGACTCATGGAAACAGAGAGAACGCTTACAGGAGACAAATGTAACACTCCACACAAACATTCAGATTATCCAGCCTCTAATCTGAGTGCAGTTCTTCAGCTGGGAATTAAATGATTGTAATCGCTATGACTGACAATGAAATAAACCCTATTTAACATTAACGGCATGCAGAGTGGCTATACTCTATACTCCCTGCCATTTAATCCTTACACAGCAAATAGAGGGGAAGGCAATATAGCTCTTGGTGTGTTTAAAAAAACAAAAAAAAACATTTGCTAATATCAGCCATGTCTGTGGAAGAGGATGAGGGTCATTGATGGGAAACAATCACTCAATAAAACAAAAAATGCTGCTCACTTATTCTGAGCTTTTATTTTGTCTGAGAAAAATGCTTTTTGGTATATTGAGTGTCAGAAGAGGGTATTTCATACAAATAATTACTTTTTTTTTTTTACATTTAGGCATTTAACATATGCTTTTATCCAAAGCGACTTACAAAGTAGACACAGTGTTGCAATTATCAATATGACAACAGGTTCTCTAGAGGAAAATCCCTAGTCAGAAAAAGCAGTGACAGCAAAGAGAGAGAGGGAAGGACATAAAGAGTAGCAGAGGGGTACAGAGTTATTAGTAAGAGTGAGGATAGGAGGTGCTCTTTGTAGAAGTTGGTCTCTAGGATTTTCCTAAAGATGGAAAATCGGGGACGCTGTCTATCTGTCATTGTTTGCACAAATGCAGGAGTTCAGGCATTTTGGTTTCGGCTTCTAACCTTTCTGTGTTGGTTTTCTCTGCCAATGGGGTTCATTCTGTGGAGCTTCTGGTTTCCAAACTGTCACTAAGAGCGTTTCCCACTGAGGGGTGTTTTCTCCAAAAGCTTGTAAATAAGGAGCGTGTCAGCAAACAAAGGGAAAGTTGCAACACCTCTGGTCTGAAAGGCTCAAAACGTAGGAAGAGAGGAGAGAACTTAAAGAAAACTTGTGTAAATCTCAGACAAGCCAGTGGGCAGCTTTGCAGGACTACTAGCTAAAAAATAGGTGTCTTTTCATTGCTTTTATTAAGAGCTGTTCATGTTATTACCTGCAGGCAGAGAGGGAGGGCAGTTTCTCCATGGGAGAAGGTTAGGGGCGGAGCTTACAGTTCAAACTAAATGGTTTTCCATCATGTTATAAAACTGTGCAGAATCAGGTAGAGCGCCTTTAATCTCAAAACTCTGATTTTGATATCAGAATTCTTGCTTTGGGACGAGAGTCCTACATAATTTTACTTTTAATTAAGAGATTAAAGTCAGAATTTAAATAAAAAACTTTTATTAATGGCCCTTATCCTCTTCTGTACCTATCTGCCTTTACTGCAATGTTTTCTTTCGATAAGGAATGTCAAACTCATGACAATTGGATGTCATCAGATCCTCTTAGGCTAACTTCACACTGCAGGCATTAAAGCTTTTTTCAGATTTTTTAATTTTTTTTTCTTTGTGAAAACTGATTGTTTTGCGTGGTTCACATTTCCAAATATATGTGACTTCTACGTTATTTCCTGTGTGAACTGCATTCACAAAAATTAAGGACACAATGACATCACAAGCAAGTTTGCTCTGTGTTTATGGAAGTAAACATGGATGGTAGTGCTGGAGCACATCTAGTGACCTTTCCTTTCTCTATCAACCTTGGCCAGAGCATCAACAACATCTTTTCAAGATGGTTAAATAAAGAAAGCTCTCCGCATTATCGCCCACCATTGTTGCATTGTCTGCATAACAAGAAGCAGAATAGGGACCTTTGATTAGTATTAATGCCATACATGGGGTTTCCACGGGTCATTAAGAATCATTAAAAGTCATAAAATTATTACCGTACTTTTTAAATTAAGGCCTTAATAGGCATTAAAATTCATTAAATGTGATTATAGTGGCATTTAAAATGGTAAATGGCATGTACTTATTTAGCGCCTTTATTCAAGTCAGGAGACTTGACCAAAGCGCTTTACACTACATTCTAGGGATGCACGATATTGGGATTTTGGCCGATATCCGATATGCCGATATTTTAAAACTCATGTAGCCGATAACCGATACCGATGTTAAAGCTGGACAAAAATAAGTAGTCATGGAAAATAGCAGTTTTGTTATCCATTTCTGACACTTTGAAAAATAATATACTCAAATATGTTTCCATATGCTGATATCAAATTGATTTTTAAAAACGCGGTATCGATCTATTTTACTTTCAAAATCTCGTGAAATTTCATCGTTCTGTTACAAACTCTCGTGATATTTTGCAAATTCTTGTGAGATTTTGTTAGTAAAATAGATCGATAACCCGTCAATATATCAACATATAAAAATATGGCAAAATTTCGTGAATTTTCGGGGGATTTCGTAGCATAACGATGACATATAGCAATATTACATTAGTAAAAGAGATTGATATGGTGTTTTTAAATGGCAATATATCAGCATAGAAGATATTGTGATATTTTAATGTATCAATATTTTTTCCCTCGTCTTTAGAAGTTTTTAAGTCTGTAAAAAAGAAGTTTTTGAGGAAGAAGAAGAAATAGTATATATATTTTTTTAGACTTTAGAAACTCAGAAGCTGATCAAATATCGGGTTAAATTTCGGTGGGGTGGCCGATGTCCGATATTCAGTTTTAAGGCCGATACAGATAGGGGCCGATTATATCGTGCATCCCTACTACAGTCATTCACTCATTCACGCAGACACTCACACACTGATGGTGGCAAGCTACATAGTAGCCACAGCTGCCCTGGGGCTCACTGACAGAAGCGGGGCTGCCGTACACTGGCGCCACCGGGCCCTCTGACCACCATCAGTAGACAATGCAGGTGAACACTGCACTGAAAGTCAGAGTCGGGGCTTGAACCTTCAATCCTTCGATTTCAGGGCAAACTCCTACATCCAACGCCACTGTCGCCCTGTTGGTTTATTATAAAAAAACATTTTTAAAAACCATTTTGTCAGATATATCAGATATAACTACTTCCGCATGATTGCATGGAACTGCTACCAGTTGATCGTAAAGCATTATGTTCGGAAAAGAAGCTTGAGGAGGAGAAAAAGCTACAGAATAGGGTAAATGCTTATTTCAACTAAAGTAGCTGGAAAACGAAGAATTCGGGACATGGCTGCAGCCTGTCGACGGTAAAGATAATGAAGAGAGTCATGGGTACTTGTTGATGACATGAAAATGATTTCTAAGAGCATTAAAAGAGCTTTAAAGAGCATTAAATTAGAGTAACTCATTCCCGTATAAACCCTGCTATAGGTCGGTTGAATGCGACCTGGCTGTTCAGACATAGGTTGCGTTTGAAATGATCAGAAATTTATTGGAATCAGGACCACATAGCCAAGTGGCCGGGGTGGGATTGGAAAAAAATCGGATCTGTGTTGTTCAGACAGCCATTAAAGATCAGATACAGGTTGCATATGGGCAAAAAGATCGTATGGGCTGGTTGCAGCAGTATAAATGACCAACCTGCTTTAATACTACTCATATTTCTTTTATAGTTTTATTTACTTTTATACACTTTAAGGGAACCTATAGGCCTGTTTTGACTTGTTTGTCACAGTTATAAGATGTGATGATTTAAAGATTAGTCTTTTTTTCTTTTAGTCAAGTAGTTTAAAAGTTAGTACTCTTTGAATCTGTTTATTGTAAAACTGACATTAAGTCATTATCTACAGTTTTTTTGAATGATTTTAGAAATGTTATGGTTTTGATGGTAATTTCCAGACATATCATCTTGAATAAAATCACCTCCCATATCCTCCATATTCCACTGGGATCTAAATCTCTCTCTTCGTCCCATTGTGTTGTCGGAACCCCGTGTAGCAGCGGCACGTCTTAATACGCCAAAGCGCCGGGCCCGGTTCTGCCTCCCTGCTCCGCTGTCAGAGTAATGAAATGGCTCTATTACAAATGTCTCATTTTATTTTCAAAAAATCTCTCCGGCCAGAGCTGGTGGCAGGGGAATAGGAAGTATTATGCTGGAGTTTAGCGCCTCGCAGACCTCCCTGAGTCATCCACGGTTTATTTGACTGAGTGGAGAGGGGGTTACTGTTGCAGGAAGAAAAGGATCTTAGATGATTTGAAAACCGCAAAGTTGAATGAGCCTCAGGAGTCATAAACTGTCAATGCAGACAGGCTGCGTGTGAGGGATGCATCACAGCGGCCACACAACCAGGAGTCATGATCTAATATTTGACATTCCTTGCTGATGTGGAATGTCTACCTGAGTTTATTTCTTTGCAGTAGGATTTAAAAGATGCTATCAGACACCAGATCCCTCTTTTTTTATATGAAATGTGTGAATTGTAAGTTCTTTTAACTGAGATGGAAAATGACAATATTGATTGCAAAAGCAAACATGACCAGATGATCTAGATTATCTACACGTTGCAGCCTGTGACCCCAAAAATAACCTCTAAAAATGCAAATAAGGACATCTGTTTGTCTGTTGAGAAGTTAGAATTTTTAAATGCATTTAAAAAATGTAATTTGACTCCACATTTTAAATTCATTGTTTATTAGGAGCATTTAATTGTTCATTTTATGATTTAATTAGTTTACTGTAATATTTGAATCAATATTCATAAAATATACAATCTATGTGATTTAATGGTAAATTTGTTTATTTCATAGGACATATATGTATATAATAATGCATTTTGGTCTCCTATATGCTTCAAGGATAAAATCCTAATATCTTCCAATATCTACTGTTTTGTGACTGGGGGATGAAGATCCTGCCCGCGATCTAGATTGGCATTTAGTGTTGCTGTTCAATAATTCAATTTCAATTCAGTTTATTTATATAGCGCCAAATTCACAACACGTCATCTCAAGGCACTTTACAGTTCAACCAGATCATACAGTCAAATTGATACAAAGTTTCTATCTAAGGAAAACCAGTTGATTGCATTGACTCATTGACTCAAATACAATCCCTCACACTAAGCATGCTTGTAGCGACAGTGGAGAGGAAAAACTCCCTTTTAACAGGAAGAAACCTCCAGCAGAACCAGGCTCAGTGTGAGCGGCCATCTGCCGAGGCCGACTGGGGTTCAAGGAGACAGAAGCAGAGATACAAAAAGCAGCTGTAAAAGGCGGCCCTGTCCAGGAAACACACAGCCAGGCAGACGAGCTCCAAGGCAGCTCCCATGCCAGAGGATGAAGAGAGCACATTCACCCAGCCACGGCCAGAGAAACAGGACCACACCTGAAGACAGGCCGATCTCCAACATCTACAAACAAGGGTGTTGATGGAAGCAGCACAGCTGATGTTTCTTTCCTGGATGACGTCACAGCCAAACAGGAACAGACGAGGCAAAGCTACTCTGAGGAAAAGCAGAGAGAGCAGAAGGTTAGAGATTGAACAAAAAGATTCTGCAGAATAGGAGAACAGAGAGAGAATGAAGCAGAATGATGAAATGGGGGTCCCTATGTACTCCAAAAGTCTAAGCCTATAGCAGCATAACTTTAAAGACAGCTGAGGATAACCTGAGCCACCCTAACTATAAGCTTTATCAAAAAGGAAAGTTTTAAGCCTAGTCTTAAAAGTAGACAGGGTGTCTGCCTCACGGACTAAAACTGGTAGTTGGTTCCACAGGAGAGGAGCCTGATAACTAAAAGATCTGCCTCCCATTCTACTTTTAGAAATTCTAGGAACCACTAGTAAACCTGCAGATTGAGAGCGAAGTGCTCTGTTAGGAACATAAGGAACAATCAGATCTCTGATATAAGATGGAGCTTGGCCATTTAAGGCTTTATATGTGAGAAGGAGGATTTTAAATTCTATTCTGGATTTAACAGGAAGCCAATGAAGAGAAGCTAGGATAGGAGAGATATGATCTCTCTTTTTAATTTTCATCAGAACTCTGGCTGCAGCATTTTGGATCAGCTGAAGGCTTTTAACTACAGTTTGTGGACTTCCTGATAGTAAAGAATTACAATAGTCCAGCCTTGAAGTAACAAATGCATGGACTAGTTCCTCAGCATCACCCCTGGACAGGAGATTTCTAATTTTTGCAATGTTCCTCAGATGAAAGAAGGAAATTCTAGAAACCTCTTTGATATGGGATTTAAATGACAGGTCCTGATCAAAAATAACACCAAGATTTTTTATTTTATTATCTGAAATCAGTTTAATCCCATCCAAATGAAGTGACTGGCTAATCAGCTTCTTTTTCAGAGACTCTGGTCCAAAGACTATAACTTCTGTTTTGTCTTCATTCAGAAGCAGAAAGTTAAGAGTCATCTAGGTTTTTATGTCTTCAAGACATGCCTGTAATTTATGTAATGGGTTAGCTTCATCTGGATTTATAGACAGATATAGCTGGGTATCATCAGCATAACAGTGGAAATTAATCCCATGCTGTCTAATAACTCTACCAATTGGGAGCATGTATAAAGTAAAGAGAATTGGTCCTAGCACTGATCGCTGTGGTACTCCACAGGTAACCTTTGAGCGTGTTGAAGATCTATCATTAACATAAACAAACTGAATTCGATCAGATAGATAAGATTTAAACCAGTCTAGTGCTGTTCCTTTAATTCCAACAAAATATTCAAGTCTTTCTAAAAGAATATTATGGTCAACTGTATCAAATGCAGCACTAAGATCCAACAGGACGAGCACAGATACAAGTCCATTATCTGAGGCCATGAGAATATCATTAGTGACTTTCACCAGAGCTGTTTCAGTGCTATGATGAGCTCTAAAGCCAGACTGAAACTCTTCAAAAAGTTCATTATGGTGTAAGTGGTCGCAAACTTGTTTGGCAACTACTTTCTCAAGAATTTTGGATAAGAAAGGAAGATTGGATATAGGTCTATAATTAACCAAGTCATCTGGGTCAAGAGACGGTTTCTTAAGCAGAGTTTTAATTACAGCAACCTTAAAAGCTTTAGGTACATATCCCTGTAACAGAGATAGATTAATCACATCTAAAATGGAGGAGGAGATCAAAGGGAATACCTCCTTAAATAACCTGGTTGGAACTGGATCTAACATACAAGTTGAAGGCTTAGATGAAGACAATAATTTTGCTAATTCAGAAAGTTCAACTGGATCAAAGCAGTCTAAACCCGGTTCAGATTCCATGACTACCTCAGGTACAATCGCGGATAGAGGAGTGCTTATGATCTTATTTTTAATAAGATCAATCTTATTTATAAAGAATCCCATAAAATCATTGCTGCTAAGAGCAGGTGGAATGGACGGTTCAACAGAGCTATGGCTCTGGGTGAGTTTGGCAACTGTATTAAAAAGAAATCTAGGATTATTCTTATTCTCCTCTATTAATGAGGAGAAGTATGCTGCTCTTGCTTTACAAAGGGTCCTCTTATACAGCAGTAAACCATTTTTCCAGACTAGGAAGGACTCCCGCAGGCCTGTGGAGCGATATTTTCTCTCCAGTTTCCTAGCATTTTGCTTCAAAGTATGCAGCTCTGCATTAAACCAAGGAGCAAGCTTTCTATTTTCAACGGTTTTCATTTTCAAGGGAGCTGCGTTGTCTAAGGCAGTACGCAGAGAACTAGCAACCCCATCAACAAAATCATCAACCTGTGAAGGGGAATAAGCTATGCTTTTGCACTCTGCAGCACTGCTCAGCGACACAGAGGAGAGAGAAAGTGAAACAGATTCTTTAAAATTTATAACTGCACTATCTGATAAAGATCTACTAAAATTGAACCTTCTTTTGGGGGAGGAGAACTCTGTTAAAGTAATCCTGAAGGTTATTAGAAAGTGCTCAGAGAGGACAGGGTTGTGAGGAAATACTGTTATTTCTTCACATTCTATGCCGTATGTCAGCACAAGATCCAAAGTATGAAGATGAGAATGTGTGGGACTATTCACATTTTGAACAAAGCCAATAGTGTCTAAGATAGCATTAAAGGCTGCTCTTAAGCTATCGCCTTCAATGTCAGCATGGATGTTAAAATCTCCCACTATGATGACCCTGTCAGTATTTAATACCAAATCAGAAAGGAACTCTGAAAACTCATCTAGAAATTCAGAGTAAGGACCTGGCGGACGATACAAAGTTACAAAAAGA